>CM014090.1:18304042-18904042 GCA_004119915.2 Collichthys lucidus
TGTGTGTGTGTATGTGTGTGAGGAAAAGAGCCTGTGGGAGAATGAGCGAAGCAAGAGGAGGACATGTGTGTGTGTCTGTGTGTGTGTGCGCGCGCATGTTTATAGTCGCGTGGATGAGTGAGATGGAGGCAGAGTTTAAGTGCATGTGCATTCGTTCAGTGTAATCCACGGTCTGTATAACACTGCCAGTGATCTAGTTTCTACTTGTCTTATTCTCATGCATTGACTCCAGGTGTGTTATAACTAAAATGCGTTATATCGCACAGCAGGTACAGCATTTTGCTTGACACCAGGAAGGTGGATGTGATTAGAACCAATTGGCAACAAAGAGGTCTATATATACACAAACATATCATTAACTGTATCTCTTGGTGAGCCGAAGAGTTTCCTTTTTCTTCAGTTCTTTGCCCTCTCTCCCTCGTGAGCCCCTCCTCTTCCATCCTACAGCAGACACCAAACACATTCCTGACCTAAATCCTTCCTTTCTTGTCTCACCTACTGCCTTACAAACACCAAACCTGTCTGAGCTAATAAAAGACAAAGAATGAAAGAAAAAGGAGAAGTACTAAAACTGAAGCATAACTGAGGCTGATGGAAATGTCATATGTTTTGCAGGAATTCTGAACTGAAACTAAAACTCATCTTGGTGCCAGTGTCTCTTACACCACCTACTACCTCAGAAAATATTAACCAGTTTGCTATAGCAAAAGGTAGGGAATCACTAAAGTCATCTGGATACATCATCTAGGAACATGAATGTTTGGATGAAAATGTTTGTGCTAAGCTGAAAGAAAGAAAGAAAGAAAGAAAGAAAGAAAGAAGAAGAAAGAAAGAAAGAAAGAAAGAAAGAAAGAAAGAAAGAAAGAAAGAAAGAAAGAAGAAAGAAAAAGAAAGAAGAAGAAAGAAAGGAAGAAAGAAGAAAGAAAGAAAGAAAAAGAAAGAAAGAAAGAAAGAAAGACTTAATTTAACACAAAATGTAATGGGCTGCAGCTTGACACACTTGGGCACATGGTTTGACATTTACGCCCTATATGTGTAATCACTAAATGTACTTTGACAATTATTCCAATCAACGGTTTCAGAGTGGAGTGTTTTCCTCCAGCTGCTCCATCGCCAGGCAATAAAAGCTTTTAATGATTAGTATTTAGCTACTTAAAATAAATGTCATATGTACTGCAGACAGATAGACAGACATACATACACGAATGTATCTTTTCATGATAAACTAGGTACTTACAGAGACAGTCATTGTTAGATAAAGCTGGAACGGACAATGAGCAGTGCCCTCTACCTAGAGAAAATTAAAGAGGGGGGAAAAAAAACAACAACAGCAGTGGGGTCCTCCAGGCATTGGTGATCCCATTTATAGGCACCCTCTGGTGACTCCTCCAACTAAAAAGGGCCCCAGATGGGAAGGATCTGACCTTGTTTTGAACTTTTTCCACACAGCCAAGAGGTAATGTGGATGCTCGGTTTGCTAACATTTTCCCAACTCATTGCCTCTCTGAATGGAGTCATCACAGACCCAATGATTGAGAATGATCCTGACACTGTGATGATCACACAGACTGAACCCTGTTTCACACCACGGTTTTACAAGTATGTTTTAATAATTAAAGGGTCAAGTGTGAGCGTACTCCACTTAGTCTCCAATCAAGATTTATTATCTGGGTGCTGGTTTGTGGATACATAGTGTGTTGTTAGTGAAATAATAAAGAGCCGCAGTGTCCTTGAGTGTTAGGGCTGTCAGGGTCACAACCTGTGGAGAAATACTGGACATGATTTAAGTGAGGTTCAAAAGAGGAAATATGGTTGATCGTTAACTACGGCTTGTCTTCTTCCCTCAAATTCATCCTCTCAAATCTTACACAGGTCAACAGAAAAATGAAACTCTAGTTTTCTGTCCCTGGTTTATGATAGATCGCGGATAGTCGCAGTTTAACAGTTAAACTACTCTTTATGTGTCAGATTTTTCTATATTGATAATTTGTCACTCCTGCTGCGGTGATGTATAAGCATCATTTTAATGTTGCACAAGGAAGCAAAGCAACTAGATGTTATACTGCTTGGTAGTTTAATAAATTATGTAATGCATTATATTTATCATATCTTTTGAAGGTACATATATATATATATATATATATACACATAGATAGATAGATAGATAGATAGATAGATAGATAGATAGATAGATAGATAGATAGATAGATAGATAGATAGATAGATAGATAGATAGATAGATAGATAGATAGATAGATAGATAGATAGATAGATAGATAGATAGATAGATAGATAGATAGATAGATAGATAGATAGATAGATAGATAGATAGATAGATAGATAGATAGATAGATAGATAGATAGATAGATAGATAGATAGATAGATAGATAGATAGAGAGAGTCAGGACAGGAAAATCTGCTAGACTGCTACCACGGTGAAAAACACACACAAATCACAGAAATGCAGAGAATTGCAATCATCCTTCCAGGACACACACAGACTAATTTGTGTTTTTTATTATAATCTGGGGGATTTTCCTCAGGTTCCTATACTTGTAAAGATAAGAAGTCAGACACTTAGGGGTAAAAATAGAAACATGGGAGTATCCATCCATCACTGTGACTGTCTGAAGGGGGCCAGATCGATTGTGTGTGAGTGTGTGTGTGCATGTTATTTGATGCACTTCACTACCTCAGCAAGAAGAGCCAGAATGTGAGTGGGCAAACCGTGATGTGACTCTTGAAGCATAGACACACACACACACACACACACACACATACATACACACACACTCGTGCTCTGTCTTTCTCTCTCTCACACACGTACAGACACGCACATGGACACACACAGGTAAACCAGAGAGCTTAACGAGATAAATGCCATCGCTGTCAGAAAGAAATTGACCTCTAAGGCCAGCAAACACACAAACAAGAACATGTCCAAACATACACAGCAGACATCTCTCTGTCTGGCATAAAGGTTAGATGTGAGTGTACACATATAGGTGTGTGTGTGTGTGTGTTCATATATGCCAGCCTTGCCTGGCTCTTGATGTGTAGCTGCCACCATGATAATCGCCACAGAGTGTGTAAGTAATTATTTCCCTCTATTTCCATGAGAGCTTTTCTCTCTCTTCATATGAACCCTGCTCCTGCTCTGATCGGTTTAATAGCTTTTCTGCTTCCTACTCTGTCTCTCCCTATTTGTAAGTGTGATGAATTACCTGTTGGTTACCTAGGAATCTATTACTCTTGCTGAATACCAATGGGCCATTAGGGATGAATTGGTTCAAGGCCGACACCAGGCTTTGAGGTGTGAGAGAATCTCAATGTTCCCGATGAGCAGATAACCAATGCAGACCATGCATACATGCAAATTCTAGCTTTCGCCGGGGTTTAACTTCAATAATACAACAACAAATGTACTGAGTCTTTGGTGGGGTTTTTTTTTTTTGTAGGTTTTTTGTGTGCACCGGTGTTGGAGTGTGTGTGTGCGTGTGTGGAGGGGGGTTGTAAAGGTCATGCCTCTCATCTCTAAGTGAGCCTCGGTGAGAAGGACTGAGTGGCAGCACTCATCAATATTAACTAATGCTCTTCCTTTCATCCACATCATAAATCCGCGGGAACAAACACACACAAGGGTTTAGGGTTGGTGACTTCTTGTTGTGTGTTTGCATGTGTGTGCGATTGTGATTGTACGGTATGCCTTACAATTAAGAGCGTGCAGGGCTATTTAAATAAATATCATCTACAGATATCATACACAGCGACTGAGAAAGTTCCAGAGATTAGAGAAGAGAGACAAAATCAAAACAAACACAGTAGGTGACAGATGTGATGTCGTAGGTGGAGGTACAGCGTGCGCTTTGGCAGCCAATGTGTCCGTTTGAGTTTAAAACACAAACAAACATCACAGCATTTGTCCCACAGCAAAAAGCCGTTTAACAGCTAATGAGTAATGAGACGGAGCAATGACAGACCGAGGTGGGTGTGCAAGAGAGATATAGAGTGTCAGAGAGGGAGGAAGGAAATACTGTAAGTGCGGTGACAACAAAAGACAAATGGTGAGCGTGACTCAAGGAAATTGAAGGTGAGAAATACTGTAAAGAAGGGAGGAGAAAAACAAGACAAGCGAAAGGCGCCATGTTTTTGCGTTTTCAATTATGCACGAGGGCATGCTTGTGCTTATAAGCGTAAAGGAGGAAAGTGAGAGGAATGAAAGAGAAAGAGAAGAGGAGAAAGGCTTGGAAAATGAAAATCCTTTGATCAGAACATGAAAACAACAGCAGCTAAGCGGAGAGAGTGAGGAACAACAAAAAGACGTCACAGACAATTACTGCGTACATGGCTCCATTCAGTATAAACGCTTCTGTGATTTGCTAAGGCGATGGGTAACACTTAAAAAACGCCGTCATCTATTCTCATGCTTTTCATCATCCAAACGTCAGAGCATGAAAAACAAACACAGAGGAAACAGATGTTTTTTTTTTCTGTTTACAGAGCAGCTATCATGCCCAGTGGGAAAATAGAGGTCTTAATGAAATGCATTAGATAGATAGAGGCAGTCAAAGCTCTCACGGTGTGTGTGTGTGTGTGTGTGTTTGTGTGTAGGTGTGGGTCAGCTTGTGGGTTAAAGAGACACAATCTGCCTTTTATTCCAGTGAAGTCAGATTATACCTGGAGGGATCGTGACTATTCAGTGAGACATCCTGCATGGTCTAACAATATTATTCAACGTTCATTACTATCGAGGCTTGAACAAACAAGAGAGAACACAGCGCTGACCTTGAATTCATATTCACACGAGAAAAGAAAGTCTATCAGAAGGATGGATGTTTTTTGTTTACCACAGCGAATTAATTAAAATGTTTTTTTTTTTCCTGATTGTTACTTTAATATCACTTAGCTGAACCAGAAAAAAAACACTGCAGTGTGTTGTGGGAGGATTTTATTCAGCGAGCTTCAGGCTTGGTAGTCTGTAAAAACCTGCAATAAGACTGTCTCACTCTGCCTCATCTTGCCTCAAGGAACTGCAGACCCACAAAAAGGAATTTCATTAATATGAGTTTCAGTGCAGCTTTAGTATCATCACGATTCCCTAAATGTGTGTTTCATTGGCTTTTTTCATCCTAATAACTGAAACTTGTTGCGCGCCAACCGTCAGATCTACAACTAAAGAATATCAGAGCATAATATTGCCAACTGAATTCTTTAGTTCAAAGATATTTCTGATGTTATTGGTCTTTACGAACTCATTCACATTTTAATACCATAGCTGCCCCTGTTGGCTTTATGGCATAGTCAAAGTTCTATTTCACAGCTGTGCCTTTTTAAAATCAAAAATCTGATTTTTTAATAGAGATAGTCCTAAGGGCACACACCCAGCTCTCACTGTCGCTTTGAAATGTCTTGAGAAACATATCAATCTTCAGTGACATGTCCTGACACATGTTAAGACACATTCATGTTGATATTATCGGGCTAAACAACTTGGGCTCACTGTAATGTCCGTCCAACCATCCATCCAACCATCCATCCAACCATCTATCCATCTATTCATCCATCCATCTATCCATCCATCCATCCATCCATCCTCTGTAACTGCTTATCCTCATCAGGGTCACAGTGGAGCTGAAGCCTATCCCCATTTTGATTAGACATATTATATGTTTTTTTTTCTGATAGATCCATTGGCTGCATACACACTCATTAATAATCTGTCTATCATTATGTAAAAAATCAGGTCACTAACCCACTATCTGTCATTTAGACAGACCCGGTAAACCCTCAGTAGGTGGCAGTGGTCTTGTTAGTGATATATTATCCCTGACGCTAGCTCAGGTATCGCGTAAAGTCATCACTTGAAGGGGAAACGCGCCTTTTTTCCTCTCAGACACGAGTCAGACAGCAGCAGACCGGATCCAGGGAGTCGGTAGCAAAAAGTGAATAAAAAGAAAGCAAACACAAAGAAAAGAGTTATAAATAGCTGCGGACAACGACAGAACTGTCCGCCAAAAGGCGAACTCAGGTTCACCCCGGTAAGCCGTGAGCCGAGGAGGGAACAACCCCTTTGTGGGAGTAAATGCAGAGACTCCGGTGAGTTAGCATACAGTTATCTTGTAGTCCGGTAGCCATTTAGATGGAAAAGATGCATTTATTGTGTCGTTAAGTTGGTCTGTATTAGTTAAAAATGACTTTGTGCACTTTTTATCGTAGTTTATTGTTTGGAAAAAGATCGTCAGCTTGGAATACTAGCTCCGAGTTGTTAGCCTGTCTATTGTTCATGCTTAGTCATGCTAACTATTAAGCCAAAGCTAATTTCCATGCGGTCTGCAACGAGAAGACGCAGTTTCTTTATTTTTTATTTATGTGTTAGCCAATTGAAATGGGTAAAGCACCATTTAAGGTGTGGTATATTTAATTCTTGATGGAGGAATTTGCACTTGTGTATAAAAACTGTAATTCATTTTGATGTTCAAGAGTTAAATAATTAAAAGGTGAATTAAAATAGTTAAAAACTGCTGATATAAGATAAATAGAGGTTAAAAAAGAGATGCATAAATAATGTGTCTGTTAAAAATACTATTGTTATGAATTCAGGAATAATTGATTACCTTTATGGTCAAAGCAAATTGTTTTAATTCATAATAATTTATTTATTGCGTGTTAATGTATTTCCTTGATTTTTGGTGATATATTTCATGATGAACCGAAAAGATGAGGTCTCATTAAACATGACAATATCAGATTTAGTTCTTACACCTATGCACTTTCTGTGTAGGTTGTTTTTTCTTTCTTTTGCTAGTCTAAACTACTATCCGAGAAACAGAGAGAGAGATGATTTAGATGGTGAGCCCAGCCCAACGGATCTGAAAGAGAGAGAGGGAGAAGTCGAAAAGCAGTGTGGTCAGCTGCAGAACCTCGACGACTCCGGACCTTCTGATTGTCACACTGAGAAACACAGATAAGATACTCACACACTCACCTACCCGGGGAGGAGTAGTAGTAAACAGAAAAGAAACTGAATTGACATTGATAAAAAAACACATTGGATCCTCCCTGAACCGAACTTGCCAAATACTGAGCAGGATAGCTCAGTCACAGGACTCTTCATTTTTTTGGTTTTGTTTGTTATTTAACGGCGCCTTATTAATTTGGAAGAAGGGTACAGCTATGGTGCCAATGTTTATTTTTCTTGTTTTTTTCATTGATATTAAAATATCACATGTTCGTATACCAATCCTCCTTTGTGTCATTTCCCAACACCGGATCTAGAGATGTGAGTACCCCTTAATTCTCCAAGTAAGGACTAAAGGTGCTACAATTACATGAGTGATTGACAGGAAAATGCACGTGATCTAGTTTAATCTAATCGCTTACTTGTTACGGTTCACTGTATTCAAGCTGTATTAAGTTATTGCTAAGGCAAATGGAACATCCTGCTGCTGCTTCACATAAAAAACATGAATGGCTATTCTTCTGTTGTTAGGACTGACTGCAGTATTATCAAGAACTAGTTATGTCAGTGTATCATTTATTATTGCAGCCACAGTGAGATGTTCCTCAGCAAGGTGACTAACTTTACTGAGCCCCGCTGTTATATGGAAAACTACTGACAGTGTGCAACGTGGAAGCAGATCGCAGTTGGAATTATTTTGTTCATTATTAAAACAACATGACTTTGTTTGGCTGCGCTGTGAACAGGCACACACGTTGCTCTTCTGTTTCTGACAAAGCAGCTGCTTGAAGTGCATTTGCTGTATTACATTGCACTTCTTGTCATCATATCAAAGGGATCGTTCAGTTTCTTTGGAGTGGAGTTTGTTGTGCAGTATTTTATTCGTCAATGGTCGGTTCAGTCAGTGGAGAGAACTGCACATCTCCTGATGTCTTATGCTGAAAGGTTTATTGAAGCTTGACGAGGGAGAATGGACAATTTAACAATATACGTGGACAGCGACACAGCTACTTTATGTCCATAAGTAGTCATATTCAATGCATCTGAAGTATAAGGTATTTACAAACTGGTGTAAATGTGGGCCAACATTGTTCTCTAACCCTGTAGAGGCTTCTCCATTATGTTACCTATCTGTTGTGTCGAGGGAGTGAGACAACTCTATCATCTGACCTCAGTTACCATCGTAATGATCAGTATGACACCTGCTTTCCTCAACACAATCATACAGCTTTGCTGTATCTCAAGCAGAAGAAGTCAGTGTCCCCTTACAATCAGGATACAAGATATGCTTGACCCCGTGCAAATCCCATATGTGACATGCTAGAATAGAAAATTCTCTCACCTGGTTTTGTGATGTATTTATGCATCAGTCAGTAAACCTATAGACAGTGGCCTTGGCGCTACATTGTCTCAACTGTAGAACTTACATATCCTACCCCTAAGCTCAACTGCAATGCACATCATCATCACAATAGCAAACATTTAAATAGATATTGACTTTTTTAAGGTGGGACACACGGGTGTCACCAAATCATCCAGGACTGAAATATTAAGTATTACAACTTAAAGATTATGCTGTTTAATAGGCAACATCAAATAAAGATGGGAATCATTGCTCTCAACATATATCTGGCCCCATATATATGTCAAATAAAAATGTCTAATGATGCTTATGCATCATCATCTTCAGCACTCTCTGTAAAAGAACATTTACTGCCCTAAGAAACCCTCTCACTGTTGCTTGTGTGGGATGAGATGTCAGTTTAACTTCCTGGCTGTGGACGTTTTAATGAAAGAAGTGAGACACACTGAGAAACAGTCGGTTTTATTGTACCACTAAATGAAATCAGATTACCAGAAGCAAATGTGCAGATGCATTGTGACATGCTGCATGGTCTACTAATATTGCTTGCTGTTTGGTCATTACTGCTGAGGCTGGAATAAAATGATGCAACAGAGCAATTCTTCAGGAAGCACTTACAGCACACCACATGAGCCACAAAGCACACCAACACACACACATATACACACACAGAATAGTGTCCAGTGTTTGGTCATCATTGGTGATTAAAGGGAAATTAGAAAATGTGAAAACTGATACTGTGGTGAGGAACTCGACCACAAATGTCTGTATGCACATAGCTGCCAATAGATGAAGTTACAGTTAGTGTCTGTTAAGCTGACTGACTTAACCAGATTAGAATGAAGGGTCAAAAAGTCACCCACAAAATGAGTAAGCCAGTTTAGCTAATAGTCTAATTCAACCTATTTGATTCAATTGAAGGGTGGTAAGCTCCTCGACTCCAGTGCTTTACCATGGTTAAGATATACAGTACGTACACTATGTTCCTCTGCAGTCTTATTTTCTCAATTTGTAATACAGCAGCAGGCAATGAAACAAAATCTGATTTTCGTGATACAGCCAGGGGCGCAAATACTTTTGAATGACCATAGATCCGTCCCACCCACTTTTATGTAGCTTAACGTTTTTTTTTTGTTTTGTTTGTTTTTTTTAAACTTTGTCTTCTTCAAATCTTCTGATTCAAGCATCACGAGGAAACCAAAATATGAATTAACATAATATTTGGTTTACTGAGGTGTGTGCCCGTAGCGGTTTTAGGTACGGGCAGACAGGGCAGCCGCCCGGGGCGCCTTTTCGTGGGGGGCGCCACGAGCGCCCGACAATAACCTCGCGAATTTTCGATACCGCTCATTAAGACAGCGGAACGGGCGCCCCCGTGTGCGGGGGGTTGACGAGGTAGAGGGGGAGCCGGACAGACTGATCAGGGCGCACGGCGCATCCAGGGGCGCACGAGAAAATCTCCGCCCCCCCGGCAGCTTCGTCCCCCCCAGTTTCTCAAACCTATCTGCGCGCCTGGATACAGCTTCACCTTACTACTCTAAAAACTGCATTACAGTCTGTCTGGGTTTGATTATCAGAAAATCCTAAAAGAGATGGCCGTGCTGCAAAGTTTTTAGTCTGTGAGTGATTTATGAAGCAGTTCATCTTGAAAAATGTAAAAAACCATTGTAGTCAAAAACCAATCAAACCACAATTAGTCCTGAATCATCTTTCATTAAGCAAATATGGTAATTATAGATTTCCAATGAGTGTTTTGTTAGCCACAACAGGACAAAGTACAGACTCTATCTATGTATGTCTATGTACGTCTCTGTCACAGCACAGTTTTGGTCCATTCTTCACAACTTCAAACAATTTCAGAGGGTTTTTTCCTGCCAACCTTTCAGATTTAGTCATTTTCCTTTGTTTATGTGCTTTAAAATATGTAAGCATTCTACATAGTTACTACCGGCAGTTTGCATAGGGTGTTTTATTTTGAAATTCGACTGGATTCTCTAAGCTGTGTCTGTGTCTGACTTCCTGTCAGCTCAAGTTGCTCTGTTCAGATTGATATGGGCTGCTCGCCACTGTCCGTCAAAAATAGAACAAACGCTTATTCCATGCGGAGCCGAGCGAAGAGCTGCTTCTGGGAGGCTTCTGAAATGGATCGCAGCGGGCCCGATGGGGTTTGAAACATTGAGTAGAACGGCCGTGGTTAATTTGGTATAACAGATAAAATATTTTAAAACTTACCACGATTTCCAGTCATTTCTGTTATTTCTTGCAATAACCTTTCATTTTTGTTTTTCCTGTCTCAGCAGCTCTTACTAAACTCATAACTTGGAAAGTCTAGTGCAATTTACTGTTGGGAATACAACCCCAGACACTTGTGTTTAGTTTCTAATGCAAATATATGCATTCGCATGATCTGGGAGGATGTCTATTAAATTTTCTTTACTGGATCTAATAAGACCCATCTCATTCCACTGAACCTTTTCAGCAAGGGTCAGTAGAGTTACCATTTGTAAAACTTGCAAGCTTAGGACTTATGACATTATGGAAGGTACTTAACTTTATATGCACGTACACAAATAAATACATTTCTGTATGTAGTGTTAACAAAAAACTCATTAATGAAATAGAAACATCTTAAGCAGTTAAATTAAAGAGTTGTTACTAAGTGGTGACTAGCAAAATAATTCCTCGGTAAAGGTACCTGTAAATGGGAGATGTTTGAATTAAATTAATTCCTCATTGCTATGCTGTTAGTACTGAACCAGATAATGTGTCTTGATGCCAGGAAAAGCATTTAGGGTGCCGTCAGAGTCATCCAGCACTCTCACTATGCCAGTAACATGAATAAACGAAGGCCTGCAGCAAAATAAATCTCTTTGCCTCGCCAGGGTTTCAGATATCGTTTCATTCTATTTCCCCCAGTGTGGCCATTAAGAAGACATATAACCATACAGAACGTCACCAATAAAGATGATGGTACAGTGCTATTATTGAGCATCTCAAATCATCTACAAGATGACTGGGCCATTTAACCAAAGACGTCAGCAGGAGAAGGAGAAATGCTATACATGAGAAAGTTGGACATAGTTACAGAATATACAGACAGGTTGACAAATCAATGTGTGACACAATGTGTGTGTTGGATTTGTGTTCATGTGTGTGTGGGCGTTGCTGCGTTGTAGCGCTCAGGAATCTTTTTAATTAACATTCCAAGTCTGGACATGAGTGTGAAACACTGCAGAACTCTTTGAAAAGTGTGTGTTTCTGTGTATACATGTGCAACTCCATGGTCATCACTCTATTATCGCACTTTAAATTAACAACTAAATCACCACAGAAGAAGTAATTTTCTTGTCAACACAGGAATAAAGACTTGTAAAGCTCGTTGGTATCTTTAATAAGCAGGAAGGTGCTAAGACACGCTGGGGAGAAAGAAATGGCACAAATGTTGAGAAAAAGTCAGACAGCTATTGAACAGTTTATGAAGAGCAACTGAAGAGTTTTTACAGTGACAATTGTAAGACCTGTAAAGCAACAAAAAATGTGATATGTTATATGACTATAAAGATCACCCTTATAATATGAAGAATGTAAAAACTGTTTGTTGGGACTGCCAATTGTTCCTATAACCCATTATTCTGAAACTCCAATAATCTGATGAATGTCCCATTGGATGGAAAGTTAATTTGTTCCAAAGGCTAATTTTTCTGAAAATGCACACAGTTTTTTTCTTCTTTTTTTATCAGGTTTTCTATCTGGTTGGACAAATAGGCTTCCGACGGTCCATTTTTGGGACTATAGGGGTTTCAGAATGATGGGCAGGTGGAACAATGGCAACATATTTATAGTGGATGCAAGGTGTTAACAGGAGTCCAACCATACAAGATGACGAAAATAGGGTATTTTTTCAGCTTTCTTAATTCTCTCTTCACTCTCTACAATCTCATCTGGTATCAGAAATTTGTAGGGGGAAAATAAGCTGACCCGTAATAGTTCTTACAGTCCCCCTATATAGCCTATGGATTCTTACCTATGCAGTAAACACTCTTAACACACAACCATATCTCAAGGTTTAGCAGATGATGACCTGTTTCACTCCTGGTTTTACAGATATTACCGATGCCATCAAAGCTTCTAACATCAGAGCACAGTAATATGTTTAAATGCGAGTCATCTGTTAAAGTCATGTAAATTGTTCTTATGACACACTGTTTTTCTAGCAGAGTTTACAGATTCAATCTAAACCACCTTGACTGATTGCACACTGATTGCCACCCAATTACACCTTATCAACACCGTCTTCACATGGCCCAGGTCTTCATTCCGAGGTGTGAGAAAATCAGATTTATTCCGAGTGGTGAGTGCCAACAGCCAAGGTTACATTGAGGTGAAGTGTAAATATTTCATTAGAATATTATATTAATGCGAATACGGTAATTAACAATGTGAGGGGTGATAGGATGAAAACATTTGCTTGTCATAGGCCTAACCACAGTTCCTAATTCAAAAGCCTAATCGCCGTCACATCTGTGATTTAATTAAATTTGTCCTTAACTCCTAACGACAAAACAAGACAGACACCTCAAGGAGATTCTGACTGCGACGGTTTGACTCAGTCAGGCTGCAAAGATAATCAGGTGCAGCCTGCATGTAAATGCAATCTGTGGCAGTCAATAATACATAAACAGTATTGATTTGTGAATGATTCACTATAGGCACAATCTATATTAACTCTGGATGACAAATGAGGTTATGCATCACTGCAATAATCAAGCCACCCATGCCACCACACCACACATCATCATCATTATCATTACTACTGTACAGTACAGTACTGTAGGTACAGCATAGAATATAATCCTTTATCGTTTGTCTTAGTTTTGGATGCAACATGGATTAAAATAGAAGTATCATCCCACATATCAAGAATCACATTTACAGCCATGACAGCACATCATTGTGTCTCTCAGCTCTGCCACCACAAACTGGCCATAACCACCTGTTTGTTACAAATCCTTCCCTCTCCATTTCTTTCTCCTCTGTCCCTAATTCACCTTATCAATGTCTGTCTGTCTTCATCACACTCCGTCTCGCCTGGCTTTTTCTCACAGCACACACACATTCATATGAGCTGTTACACCCCAGTGACACACAGGTTTGCACACATGCATTTAATATGGACAGAAATGCCACCACTACACACACACACACACACACACACATTCACTGCAGCATTTGGTCATGCTAATCCATGTGCATTATTTTGTATAATCCAGTGAATAGCGACACAGTGGTAAACCCAGTGGAATAGTGTGCCTCTGGCTGGTCACCATGAAAAAGAGACACACACACACACGCAGACGTAAACACAGTGAGGAAAAAGTCAGACACAAATACGCACCTACACAGATACACGTCTATACACTACAAAAGAGACCGACACACAGGTGTGCATGTGCATGTAGGAAACAATAAATAAGGATTGACAGCAGCAAAGGCTGTATGCATGTGTGACCCTGGGACAAGGAAATGGGTTGTATTCCTCTGTGAAAAGGGGAAACGATGGGGACTGCAGATTTTTATGATCCATTCACGCTTTCTGAATACTAGAATAGAGAGGAACTAGCCAAGGTCGGAGGCAGAATTCCCTATTCTGATGCAGAGCATTGCTCACCACCCGGAGCAAAAGTCAGGGATTAATTTAGAGATCCATTCACCACGCCTGTGCGGAGGGGACGGGGGGGAAGAATAGAGAGGCAGAGGAAGAGTGCGAATCTGGGGAGATGGGGAGACAAGCGGGAGAGATGGAACGAGTGAGAAAGCAAGTGAGACGGAAAGAGGGACAGATAGAGAGAGAAGTGGTTACGCTTGTTATGTTTAGCCTACGGAGAGAGAGCAGACGGTTCACGTAGAAGAGCTTCATTTTCTAAACACTCTTATGGCCCAATGCCTGCATGAGTGTAGGTGTGTGTACACCTATAAGAGATAGGTATGCAGACACAAGCTCTGGAAAGAGAAATGGGAAGAGACAAACAAGCAAGAGAGAGAGAGACAAACAGCAAGAGAGTTGGTAGATAAGAGAATATAAATAAATAATATAAAATAAAGATAAGAAGAGAGAAGAAATATATATCCCCTTAAACGATAAGGCTGGTGTTATTTTTCTGTACACTCTTATTATTGTCAACAAATCCATGGAAAGTCCAAAACCAATACATGAGTCTGTCTTTCAATGCTGTCTTAGGTTGTGCCTCTGAGCCTTAAGAATACCGAAGACGTGATCTGTAAAGATTGGTTCATAAATATATGGTTTAACTTTAAAATGGGCTATTTAACAGCTGGCTCTTTTAGAAAACTTCACTCAAACAGGAGTGCATTGTCTATTTGTTGGGGCCTATTTTCAGCCATGGATTAATACACATTTGGTGTATTGATTAAGTACAGTCACTTTTCACTTAAATCTCACTACCAGAAACCATGGATTACCAGAACCATCTGGGATGCCATGAACTCACACAATGCAGGCTATAACTTAGGTCTGCAATCTGGCAACATGGACAATTAGAAAGTAGCAGCCTATAAAGGAGGCAAAAACAGACTACAGGAACAAAAAAGTGGAACTACAATTGCAGTAGAGAAAAGAAGAAGCATGTGGCAAAGTCAAATAACTGAGACAGATTACAAGCCTGCCCCCTCCTTCCTTTTAAGTGCTGATGCCAACTCACTTTTGGAGCCAGGAGGGTACACCTTCCACATCCATCACTCTTTGTGAGCATGATGCCAGGAGGGCTTTTAGGCGTGTGAACACCAGGAAGGCAGCAGTACCTGAGGTATCAATGGGCGCGTCCTCAAACTTTGTGCCAACTAACTGGCAGAGTTGTTCATAATGATATTAAACCTTTTTTCCTGATTCAATGTCATACCCTTGACTTCCTGATGGGCAGACCCCAGGTGGTGAGGGGTGGCAGACACACCTCATCCACCCCCATCATACATCGGAGCACCCCAGTGCTGTGTTTTGAGTTCCCTGCTGTTCTCGCTATACACATACGACTGCCTCCAACACCAACGTCATGTTTTCTGATGACAAAACTTTAGTGGGCCTGATCAGAGAAAAACAATGGAAAGGCGTATCTGAAGGAAGTACTGGTGTCAAGACAACAAGCTCCTCCTGAACGTCATCAAGACTAAGAAGATGATAGTGGACTTAGGAAGAATTATGCCCCCCTTCAAAGTGGACAGCTATACCTTGGCGTCAACATCACGGAGGGCCTAACCCTAACCTGGATCAACTCTGTGGTGAGAAAGGGGAGGCAAAGACAGTTTCACCTCAGTCACTTGAGGAAATTCCAGGTTTCCCCTCAAATACTGAGGAATTTCTCTGCACTAATGAGAGCATCCTAATGGGGACCATCACTGTCTGGTACAAGGCCTTGCATATTGGTTTGTTCAGTTGAACATTAAATATGTGGCACTCTGCCATGCCTAAATGACACCTATACCAGATGCTGCAAAAATAAGCCCAGGAGAATCATTACACACCCGGATAATGGCCTTTTCTCCGTGCTACGATCAGGAAGGAAGTCTTGGTACAGTACACTAGGCCAGCAATGAGAGGCTCAGGAAGAGCTTTTACCCTCAGGCCACTAGGATCCTAAATGAGGACATTGCCTTGGAATATATTTTCCTTATATGTGACAAATAAATTGAATTGAATTGAAGGAACGTGTCAGCCAGTGTGACAGGTGATTCTGGTGATTCCCTGTCTTTTTGTCTAGAGCCCTGAGGTTCACATTTTTGTCTAACTATTGGAAGGACTGCCACTTACACCCTTGGGATACACTGTATTAACTTTAGTGATCTGTTAGCAAAGTTTGTCTTGTTAGTCTTCTCAATAGTTTTTAGAGTTAAAACTGTTAGTGGGATCAATTCATCATTGGTTTTGGTCTTTTAATTTGAGGTGTTGACCATAATAAAAACGTTTCTGTCCAGTTGTATTTTCCCTGAAGAAGAAGACTAAACAAATCAGCTTCTTCCACACTATTTGACAGTATTATGGCTGCTCCATTCAATACTCTAGATGTCTTGTTTATCATTTTACACACACTTCCCCAAAACACATTTTATATCTATGGGAACTTTGAGATATCTACTAGGATTTAAAATACAGTTCTCTGGGTTTTAACAACATTTTGCTGCACACCATGAATTTGTTATCACTAAACCACTGGAAGCTCATTGGGATTTAAGTGGGTTTAGTAGAAATAGTAGTGAGAGTAAAAAACAGAGCAAAGTTTCTTGTGCCTGCACAAACATATCTCAGTAAGTTGGACTTTGGTGCATGCATATTGTAAAACACCTACTGGATTGTATTGTATATTCAGAACTGGTTGTGCCCTATCATTTCCCCTCAGCACACCCCTTTAGTCATCACTAATACAATCCAGGCTCCTCCCCTTACGATATAAAACTACCTGATGTGTATTGAATGTGTACCTTCCCACTCACACAACTTAACAGTGAACATAAATAGATGCAGCATGTGGTGATATTTGTGGGAGGGATGTAGATGGATAATTCATTTTCCAGTCATTGAAGGCTGTGTTAACTAGTCTATTAATTTGTGTGAGGTTACAATACACGGGGCAAGGCATTGCATTAAACAGTTTTTATGATTTTATGTGACTTGAGTTTGACTGCAGTTAAATCCTATAATAATATCTCCCAGGGATATAAAATGTCTCAACTTATTCTACTCATGCATAACTCGACACAAATCTCTGCTAGATAAAGTCAACGTCTATCAAACTTCAAAAAACTCTTCTGAGAACTGTTTCTTTTTTGGTTTTCAGTAGCCTTGTTTGACAATGGAGCAGCTTGTGTCAGCTTTCATTGACAACCTGGAGATATTTAAAGAATCTTGTTAAACACAGTGATATAATATTATGAGGTGAAGTACTCTATTGTTGTATTATACTGTATTGATTTTGTTCCCCCTGCCTAGTTAACAGCCCCAGCGGTCGATTTGTTAAAGTTTAATGAGATAAGCAGGTGAACAGGAGCAGGAGTGCAATCACTTGAAAATTTCCCTAAAATAAGATGGATGCACCATATGAGTGTGTTAATGTGGGTATATCATATGATGCCCTTGAGGGAAATTGGCTTGTATGGACAGTGCAAAAAGCTGTGAACACCTTGATATTTTATACTAAAGGAAACAGATTTTCACATGACCGTGCTATTCTCTTTATTCACACACACACACCTCACACACTACTTTAATGTTTGTCCTCTAAATGATCTAAATTGATTAAAAAACTAAATGACATTGTTTAAAGTAATAATAAAACTAGAGTCCCTTACTGTGCACTGACATGAACAAATCTCACCAGGAGGCAGATGAGCGAGACAGATTTACACAACAGGTATCCTTTAGAGATCCAGTCCCATCTCAAAGTGGCAAACACTCACAAGCACACACAAAGAAGAACCTAACAACATCAAAGACATTTAGATTAGTGTGGATAAACCAGATGTCAGAAAGCAAACAATAACCAAACTTTCTGAGTCATGTACATACACGCAACAAAAATAAAAGCAACACCTGTTTTTGCTCCCATTTTTCAAGAGTTGAAATCAATCCATGTAAGTGAGCTTTTCTCCTTTGCCAAGATAATACATCTAGCTGACAGGTGTGGAATATTAGGATGCTGATTAAACAGCATTATCATTGCACAGGTGTGCCTTTGGATAGGTCACATTAAAAGGCCACTCTAAATTGTTCAGTTTTTCCTATACAGCACAATGCCACAGACGTCACAAGATTTGATGTGAGTCTGCCATCGGCTTTCTGACCATAGGAATGTCCACCAGAGCTGTTGAATGTCAGCTGAATGCTCATTTCACTCATCTCTTAAGCTGTCTCCATCACTGTCTCCAAGACTTTGGCAGTACATCCAACTGGGCTCACAACTGTGTTTTCACGTGTAACCATGGCAACCCAGGACCTCCACATCTGGCTGCTTCAACTACATAATTGTCTGAGACCAGCCACCAACCTTCATCAGTCATTGTGCTCACCAGGGTCCTGACCTGTCTGCAGTTTATCATCATAACTGACTTGAGCAGGCAAATGCTCCCTTTTTATGGTGTCTGGCACTTTGGAGAAGTGTTCTCTTCATGGATGAATCCCAGTTCACACTGTACCAGTGAAGTTGGTACAGTGTGTAATAATGATAATGACATTGGTGCATTTTATTGATGGCAATTTGAATGAGGTCCCTTGTCGTTCCATTCATCTGCTGCCATCACCTCATACTGCAGCAGAAAAATGCAGAAAATGCAGAGCACAACACCATTCCTGGAAGCTAAAAAAAACAGTTCTTTGCAAGGCCTGATACTCACCAAACATGTCACCCACTGATGTTTGGGATGCTCTGGATCAGTCTGTTGCAATTCCTGCCAACATCCAGCAACTACACACAGGCATTAAAGAGGAGTGGACCACCGTTACACAAGCCACAATCAACCTCATCAACTCTATGTGATGATTTGTCACACTGCATGAGGTAAATGGTGATCACACCAGATAGTGACTGGTTTTCTGATGACAATTCAGTTCATGTGCACACCTGTGTCACAGTCAAGCTGTTTAATCAGCATCTTGTTAAAGCCACACCTGTCACTGGTGGATGGATTATCTTGACGAAGGAGAAACGATCACTGACTGGGATTTTAACAACAAATTTATTTAACAAATTTATGTACAAAATTAGATCTTTAAGCTCGACTGCTGAAAAATAGGAGCAAAACAAAAAAGTGTTGCATTCATATTTGTGTTCAGTGTACAGTACACGCACAGCAAAGCTCCACCACTGAATCTAGAGTAAGCAAACCCACCAAGTAAGGACATGTCACAGTCCTGGTAGATAAAACATTAACAATGATTATGTCAGTAACCTCTTTTGGTGATCACCAAATATGATGAAATCATTTTCAGTAAATTGCAATGTTCTCCACAAGTGAGACAAAAGGAATGAGGCTCCAGCTATATGTTACTTGTGGTACCTGCTGTATTAGTCTTAGTCTTTCATTCATGGCCAAACAGGGATGTTTTAATAGCTGACACTTGCTATCATGAAGCTTATTACTGTAGCTCTTATCTTTGGTATTGCTTGTGCGCCTCTCCACTCTTTATGACAAAATCTTAAACAAGGATTAAGAGACAGAACCAGAAAATCCTTGTTGTGAGGTCTTTGAAACACGACATACTATACTAACAGTCTTTCAGAAAAAATAATTTAAGGAAATGTCACAAAATTTTATTATTCAACACACACACAGATACACCTGTAGTGTGCTGAGCTTTTCTGAACTGTTGGCTGCCCACATAGCCTTGTTAACAATGACATCGCCAGCACAAACATCACAAACATTCACTTGCGGGCTTCCAGGTCAAGAGGGAATGTGAAGGATTAGATCTCAGCTCCCAGTGAACAGACAGGGATGGTGAAAGATTAGCTGTCATCCTTCAAAAGATCAGAGAGGACACAAGAACCAACTGTTCCCCTCTGTTCTGAGCACAAAGGACCCATTTTCACCACTGTCTGAAACTGTTCCAAGACTCATTTTTTATTGTTGCAGCAAGCTGCAATTCTTATGGGTAACATTACCTTTTTTTTGCAGATGGGGTGGTGCTAAGTGGGAATAGATGTGAATAACATATAGAGGAGCAAAAGTATGATTGAAAAACAGTATTGGCCACAACTGTTGCCTCAAGAAGCCGTGCAGTAGGATTTTTTTATGTAGGATTATTAAAATGCATTTCACAGTGTCTAAAATCAACGTTTCAAAACATTTCAGAAAAGACCACATTCACCAAAGACCACTCAGCCGATTCACTGTATTGTGCGTGACACAGATTAAACGACTACAGTTCCTAATTAAACCCATCTTTACACAACAGTATGGAGACTGAAAGACAAATGTTGAGAGAGCCAGAAATGAAGGAAGTCAGTGAGAGACTGAGAAAAGGAAAGAGAGAAAAAAACTTGCATGTATTTGTTGCAGCCTCATTTTCAGTCACATACGCTCAAATACTTACATGCATTGGTGACGGCAAAGCTGTTGGCGGTTTCTATATTGTCGACATGTGGGACCAGGTTAAAGGGCGCTTCCGTAGCATTGGGGCTGGTGTTGTGAAGGAAGATAGCTAGTCGAAACGCTGTATACTCCTGATCAGTATTCCTAATGAACAACCCACCTGGAGAGAGCGACAAAGAGAGAGGGCAAAGAGGAGAAGAACATGATGGAGAGGAGAGGAAGTGAGTTATTGTAGGGCGGAGAGGGGTCATATGGAAGTGTTGTGAGAGAGGGAGAGAGAGACGGGAAAGGAAGAGTAATGTGGGGAAGAAAAGATAGATAAGGAGGCAGGGCAGAGAAAACAGAGGAAGGGAGAAAGCCAAGATCTTCATTAGCTTTGTTACAAAAGGTAATTTGTCTTTCAGCACAAACACGCATAAACA
Source organism: Collichthys lucidus (assembly GCA_004119915.2). Taxonomy (NCBI): domain Eukaryota; kingdom Metazoa; phylum Chordata; class Actinopteri; family Sciaenidae; genus Collichthys; species Collichthys lucidus. The sequence goes on from CM014090.1 coordinate 18,324,883, forward strand.
TAAGTATAAACACACTTATGAATACCCACACTGTGCACTTCATTGATGAAATTAGAGAAAGACAGAGAGGGACAGAGGGGAGGAGAAGAAACGAGAGACAGCTAGGCCGACAGGGCGGGATAATGAGTTGTAAGGGACATAAAAGAAAGTCAGATCAGAAAGTGTCAGCTAAATAAAGGAGGAGCAAGGGCCATGCAAAAAGAAAGGAAGGGGGGGGGTGAATGCTAAGTGTCAGTTGGCCTTTTAAAATGAGAGTGTGGCCTATCTGACAAAATGAAGAATTAGAGAGGGGAGAGTAGAAGATGAGAAACAGTGAAGCTGATAGATATGACTCCTGAAAAATTAGAGGAAGATCTAAGGGGGAGTAACCTTGCGCAGTAGCTGGACTCGTGAGATCACGTGAGAATCCATCTTGCCAGGTTTCAAGCTTTGCACTTGTGTTTGAACACAGTGCTTACGGAGGAAACTCCTGACAGCTTATAGCACGAGTTACTGGCGGGTTTAATGCTAGGCATGTGTGATGACGTGTGTGAGAGGTGACTGTTTGCTCAAAAACAACAATTATAATAGAACTAGAGAGTATTTAAAGAAGAGTAATGGACATACTGAAGGCTTTTTTCTTGATGGAAAATATGTTTTCGCTCTTTGGCTGATGTTCCCCTGTATTAGACATTGCTAGACAGATGATTAATCTAATCAACTGGCTTGTAGTGTCAAACAGTTTCCAACAATGACTTCCAATCAGGTTAAAGGGGGAAAAGAAGAACTCAGTGAAAAAAGAGAAAACAATGAGGGTCTTCTTCTAATTCTTTTATTCATTATCTGAATAGAACTTGTTTCATTGAATGACTCTGGTTATTATCACTCGCAAAATGTATTTGTTATGATAATGCTATAGATTATTTCTACATTGGTTCACACAGTAAGTTGAATTGAACTGAAATAAACTAATGTGACTTAAGTTTCACCGAATCAGACTCAGACTGAATTGGATTCACTCAGACTGTGCAGCCTTAACAGAGGGAGAGAGAGAGAGAGAGAGAGAGAGAGAGAGAGAGAGAGAGAGAGAGAGAGAGAGAGAGAGAGAGAGAGAGAGAGAGAGAGAGAGAGAGAGAGAGAGAGAGAGAGAGAGAATGGAGGGAGGGAGAAAAAATGACAGGGGAGGAGTAGGGAGGCAGAGCATACTGAACAAAGCAATCGTCACTATACAACATGTCACTTATGTGTGTGTGTGTGTGTGTGTCTCATTTGTGCCAAAAGTTTGGTTAGCTTGCCTTTTTTTCTCCTCTATGTCTCACATTATACCCCCATAGCAGACCAGTAACCAAAGCCAGATACTAAACATACACATGCATACACTAAGACGACACTTATGTTTTCATATTCTGCATTTTCACATTTTACATTAACAGAATAATTCATTTGGTTTTAATTTACATTCATCTCTCCTGTGTGATTTCTGTTTTTTTTGGGTAGAATTCCACCAGAGCACACACACACACACACACACACACACACACACACACACACACACACACACACACACACACATATACACATGCACTTCCACCAGATGAGGAGTCTAGATATGTCCCAATGTGACACGTTATTGCACCATTTTCTCGAGGAAATCTCGCAAACAATCTCATCCCTGTCAGTCTCTGTCTCGCTTACACACACATGCAAACTGTACATTTCCACAGACATTACACGTGTGTGCAATGCAGATATGCAAATGACTCCTTAAGTGGACTGTTGGGGTGCCTATAAACGACCCTGGATGGATCATTTATTTGAATGTTTAAGGGGGGAGGCCAGTGGGAGAGAGAGAGTGCATGTGTGTGCTGCTGCACGATCACATATGCTTCGTACAGTTTGTATGTGCATGCATGCATGTTCACCGTGTGCGCATATGTATGCATGCCTGTGTGAAAGTGTTGTACATCTACGTGAAGGCACTTGCAGCTTTGCGCACAGCATACAACATGTGTGCATATTTATGACTCCATGTGCATGCACATGCATGCTGGGAAACGTGTGCAAATATGTGTGTGTGTGTATGTGTTTTTGTGAGCCAAGCAGAAAATATTTAGCGTATTAAGTTTATTGGCAGATGTAGGGAGACAGAGTCAAGGAGCTGAATCTCATTATAGGACCTCCCAGCTGCCCCCCACAAGGAGTGATGCAGTGCATTCATTATCACACACATGCCTGTAGGAATGTGTGAGTGTGCATATGCATGTGTGTGTGTATGTAAGAGAAAGAGAGAAGAGGGATTCCATGCATGTGTGGTCCCTTTATCCGCTGAGGAAACCAATGATGATCCAGATTTAGTGAACTTTATCTCTGATCTATAAGGCAGGTTGAAAGACAGGAGGCTTCTCCCGCACTGATATGAGGGTAACTGGGAAAGGGCAGAGGGAGAGAGGGAGAGAGAGAGAGAGAGAGAGAGAGAGAGAGAGAGAGAGAGAGAGAGAGAGAGAGAGAGAGAGAATACTGCAGTGTCTAAACAGTGAAGAAGACTAGAAGGGAACAAAGCTCGCTGAAACATTCATGAGCTCAGAACAGCTTTTAAAATACACACAAATACAGTAAAAGGACAGGAAGAGTGAGACCATGAGACACAGCAGAGAAGACAAACCAATCTGTCCTTAGCGCAAAATGTCTTGGATAAAAAAAAAAGGGAGAGGATGAACCAGATGGAGAATTGTTTCTATACTTGTATGATATCTTGCTCGATCTTTGCTGCGAGAGTTTTTACAATGATTATGTGTTTTTGGATGGTCCCGGTGCGCCCTCCCTTTCCTTGGTGACTGCTGTCCGCTAATATTCAGTGTGGTGTGCCAGATCTGAGTGTCCGTGCGTAAAATCAACAATCCTCCAACTCACCTATCTGCACTGAGCTGGGGAAAGCCCCCGTCGCCATCCCCCAAAGGGCGGAATACACCCCGAGAAAGTGCCAAGAAAAAATAATAATCCTCATTTTTCTTTCCTTCAATCCCTTCAGAAACTGTTGAGAGACATCGAGAGAGAAGGGGGAGATGAGAGAGAGAGAGAGAGAGAGAGAGAGAGAGACAGAGAGAGAGAAAGAAAGAAAGAGAAAAGGCGTCAGAGAAAAAAAAGGAAAAAAGAAGAAAGATAAGAGAGGTGTTTTTTTCCCTCCGTATTGTCCAGCAGTATTCCTATTCCATGGTGGGCTCGTTCGTTTCTTCCCCTGCAGTGTCCGCTCAGAAGAGAGCTCTGTGTCCGGTGCACATGTGAAGATGGGGAGAGAGAAAGAGTGGGGAAACTCGCTAGAATGATTGGCGAGCTGGGAGAACAGTCTGCATGGAGGAACTGGACATGCGCGCCATCTCTCTCTCTCTCCCTCTCTCTCTCTGTCTCACCCACACAGCCTCTCTCTCTCTCTCTCTTAGATGGTCTGCTCTCTCCCCCCTCTCCTCCTCTGCATCTCCTCTGTCTGCCGTCTTTAACTTGCTGTAACACTGAATCTCGTAGCTGTAGCATATTGATAAGGCTTGGTGTAGGGAAAAGGGATCCGCGTAAATGTGTGTGCGTGCGTGTTTGCGCGAACTACTTCGTGGACGAGGTGCCCCCTCTGCGTAAGCTTGACAGCATTTAGCCTGACAGGGCTCATATTTCTTTTTAATCTGTCACCACTCCTCTAGATCAAGAAAAAAAAATAAACGCGCACAAGAAAGAGAAAGAGTTTGAAGTGGGAAATGATAAATGAAGACTGCTGATTCGTTGTGCTTTTGTTTGGTGAAGAAGACTTAAGTGAGAGAGAGGAAAGGGTTCTGCCTGCGCCAAACTACAAACCCAATCCATCCTAACGCATTGGTACACTTCCACAGCCAAACGAGACTCGGCGCGTCCCACCAAGGCAGCAGCATGCAGGCCAGCTAACAGAGGGGAAACCTCAGGCCACCTACAAGCTGCGGGACGCTGATGGCGCCCCGGGGACCCGCTAACATCATCGTTGTGGATGTTTAACGTCACAACCTCATGAGTACAAACATCTGGCCACTGACAGGGAAAAAACACGAGAAGGAAAAGCGCGATCATTCAGCCACACAGAGTGTAATGTTTTGTGTAGCTTAAAATAAGAAAGTAAAAGGGTGAGGAAGAATCACAGCCTGGAGTGCACTCTGTTAGAGTATATTATGTTATAGCCGTATCCCATCCACAGTCGTTTTTATCTAGCCTGTCGGTAGCAGGTCGGTAAAACTGACAGACGGTCTGGGATCGCCTAGTTACACGGTGGAGAGCACACTTTCATTTTTCCAGATGGCAAAACGAAAGGGATGCTTCACGGCTTGTCCCAGTGAAAGATGCGGTCTGTCTATCTCTGAGGGGTTTTCCCGGTCGGCTGCAGAATTACGAGTAAATCAAACAGCCTGGGAAGAAAAAAAAGAAAAGAAGCGGATTCAACATTTCTTAGATTTTACATTACACATTCTTATAGCCTGCAGACAGGATGCTAATTCACTTAAACTGAGACGTGGACCCTGCCAGTTCTAGATAACACTCGAGAATGGACCATAACTTTAATTTAAAGTTCATTTTATGAGCTAAATTGAAGCCCAACTAAAGTCTTGCTGCACTTATACATCTCCTACACACATACTGTGTACAACGGGTGTAAGAGAGAATGACATACACAACAGGATATGTATGATGAATACAGGTTTAAATGCACCAAAACAACAAACTGTGGTTTCCAGCTTCATGCTGCCGGCCTCTGTCCGTGGTGCTGAAATCAAACTGCTCCATGCAGGCAGCAGGGGCGAGGAGGAGAACTGGCTCCCTCCTCATTACTTTCACACCATGTGCCACTGAGAGCACAGAGTCTGCAGGCATTGCTGAAAACAAACACCACACCAGGCGATGACACTGATCAGTTACTTGTCTGGAATGAAGGTGTGCTAATTAGTAAAAATCACCCAGTGCTGCACACTGTGACTCTTTCACCCGATTTCAAGTTAGATACGTATATATGTTAGATATGGTACATTTTCTCTTCATTCTTGAAACTCAAATAGTAAAGGCATTTTTGTTCGGTTGATAAATCATCACAATAGTAAATGTGTAATTGGATGTGATGGAAAGTGGGAAAGTGCCTGACTACCTCAGAAATCCTTTGCCCGTATACATTGGCATTGTGCTGCACACAACACAAAGCACCTATGGAGAGCCAAGGCTTTCTCACTATTCACTATCTCTTGAAAAAAAAAAAGTGTAAATCTGCTGGCTATGTACAACAGCCAGCCTACCAGAGTGTACAGGATGCAGTGCAGGAAAACTTATCTAAAGGCTTTTTTCACAAACTTTTCCTTGGCAGACCAGTGTTAAGACATCTTTACAATCATTTGTTTGTTTGGTAATGGTGATTCATTTCAGTTTACTGTTAGCTCAAATTCATTGCAGATGTAAAATTCAGAACAAAATGTCTCATAAAGGGAGTTCATTGACTCTTTTACTTATTCATGAACATTCGCTCGATGGGATAATGACTGCTACTGCTGTCTCTTAGCAGCGTGTTTTCGTGCCTGTTCAGTCCAAATTAGGACCTCGGGTTTTATTGCGAGTGGGCTCTGTGCAGTATGTAAATGGTGCTGAAGGTTGTGGCAGAGTTGCACATATTCAAATTATTCATTTTTGAATAAACCTGTATGCATTTCCAGTTCTGCTTGCATCATTGCAGACATACTAACACACACATGCATTCAGACAGGTTCACCTTTGTGAGGTCTCGCCGTGGGAATATTTTCCTTGTATAATGGGGTAACTTGGTCGGTGTTTAACGCCGTCTTTAGATGGACATTTCTTTCTGAATTCTACATTACACCACTGATGATCAACTTGTGACATCGGTGGCTCTTGGATGACATAATATTTATGAGCATCCATCCTTTATTGTTTGTCAGTAATCCATATATTGAATACGATGCATTTTATATGAAACAAGGCACCCCAAAGACAGGGGACACAGTAGGATGCGGCTGTTGCATAACTCTTAAGATGTATTGGCTATCAGGTAGTCAAACAGAAAAATGTGATAAATTAGTATACCTCAGCTATCTGAAAGTTAGAAGACTGTGATTGTGAATCTTTTCCCCTGTCCTTTATAGGCTTCCTCCACCAGGTTTGCAAGTGGGGCTCTTCTAGGTGCTTAAGCTCAACAATAGACATAGATCAATCAAAGCAAATCAATCAATTTAACAAATATTGTTTTACCAGGTTTGGCAGCACGGTGATGCAGTGGTTAGCACTGTCGCCTCACAGCAAGAAGGTTCCTGGTTCTGGGGCCTTTCTGTGTGGAGTTCGCATGTTCTCCCCGTAAATGGTGACTCTAAATTGTTGTGAATGGTTATTTGTCTCTATGTGGCTGCAACTTGTCCAGGGTGTACCCTGCCTCTTGCCCAAAGTCAGTTGGGATAGGCTCCAGGGCCGCCGTGACCCTGATGAGCATATACGGTTACAGATAATGGATGGATGTTTTACCAGATTAGTTTGTTATGTCCAGGTGACCAACAGCGCACAGTAGAGGCTCAAGAGTGAAATAATGTCTATTTGACATGAAATTAAGTTCTAAAGCATTATTTGTCCTAGAGGGGATTTTTTCAGAGACCTGGAATGTGTGGAATTAAAAGAAAGATTAAAGCAAATCAATCAAGCAAAAAACAATCAAACAATCGCTTATACATGCCAATAAACCAACACACAACCTTTTCCAGCACTGTTCATGCACTTGGGGGGCAAAAAAAAAATGATTGTATTTTGTTTGTCTCCTACTGAAACCCTATATCTCAGATGACATTTTCCATTTCCTTGGAAATGCAGAAAATGTATCACGACCCTGGGCACATTATTAATGCATTGCATTATAAAACGTTAAGAATAAACTAGTTTTATTTAACCCAGCAGACATTTTAGTAAACACAAGTCTTTTGTTGGAATCAGTGAGGCCATGACTTCAACCTACTACGCTGTGCTGCCAAAAACAAATAATGCAGCTGCTAATGCATGACCTACATCGTCTCATTACACAGCTTAACTGAACACATGGAATTAGAGGATACAACACTAAATGTTGCACACAAATTTAGTGTTACGCATCTTTCTGTTCTGCTGTGGTAGCGAGTCAAGATGGATAAGCTCACAGTAGAAAAATATTGCTTGTTCTCCCGTACGTAGCTCACATTACACCCAGTCTATATATCAATATATTTAAATCCACTCATCTATACATCCATAGCCCCACACGTATACTCTCTGACTGCTGGATTAACAAAAATCAATCACTTAGTTCACAGTCAATATACTACCTTGGTAATAAAGACTCATCAACACAAGGGTCTTATAGGCATGTTGTTATTGACACTCTCATGTTAACGTTGCACTTAAACCATATTGAGTGAAAATTGATACCATGGTAGTGATGTTAACGAAGAAAACTTTACTTTTAATTTGGATTTTTCTCAACAAATCAGATGAGCAAATCCATTTTGTAGACTGTTTTCCCAGTTTTCTGGTGCAAAATGTCTTTAATCAGTTTAAGTTTATAGTCAATATGGCATATGAGCAGCACATGCTTCGAGAACAAATTAACAAGTCTAATGCCAAGTATCTACTGGCCGGAGTTCAAACATAACATGGCCTATCTGGCCCAATGCCAGCATCTCAACTGTCTCAACTGCTTTCAAGACCAAATCTGGCTGAAATTGCCACCACTGAGTTTAGAAGAATTAGGAAGTTTCATGGTCACGGAGCAGCAAACCCAACAATTCCCTTTGTAATAAAGATGAAAATCGCAAACCTTCTTATATATTTAACCACATTAGCAGCATGGCTCAATGCGCAATCTGTCGGCTAGCACTTTCAAAGTGAAACATCTCAACAGTGGCATGGATTGCTGTTAAATGTTAAACATTTATTGCCCCCAGATCATCAATCCTAATGGCTTTGGCAATCCGATGATTTTTTCTCAATCATCACCATGGGGTTGACATATTAGTTTTTTATTGAAATGTTTCAACAATTATGTATACAGTAGATGGCCATTAAATTTTGGACAGATGCTCATGTCCCCCTCAGGATGAACTTTATGACAACACTTTATGATAACATTTTCAAAACTAATAATGTTTCAACCAACCCCAGCTGTACTTTCTCTTCATAGCACTTTTTTTTGCTTCCCATTCACACACACAGACACACCAGCATACTGATGGAAGCCATGGTGTTGGCTGAACCATCAGGAGCAATTTGAGGTTCAGTCCGTGTCCAAGGACATCAACCATCTCTAACCCTGCCATTAGTGGAAGATGGACCCTGTCTGCTGAGCCACGGCTGCCAGTTTTAATTAGCAACTGAAAATCTAACAGGCTAAACTAAGATACTGAGCATGTTATCGTTATTATCATGAGCATGTTAGCATGCTGACATTTGCACACTACTGTGCTTAAGTACAGCCTCAAGCCGCTGGTGTGGCTGTAGTCTATATGTTCAACAATGCGACTGATTCTCAACCAGCTCACCTGCTGTTAGACTTTAAAAGACGGCAGAACAAACAATCTCAAATAAAACACAGCCCTTGACTATGCAGCCATTTAATTCCCACTTGTCAATCTGTATGTAACCGTTGTCCTGTGTGTGTAATCTGATGTGATTCTTGTCTTTGCAACGATGCTGATGGAACTGTGCTGTTACACAATGTACCAGAATCAAATTCCACTAACCTCGCTGTGTGGTTAATGTTTTTCTATTTTTAGTTGGCTTTTCAGGAAAAAAACATAATGCAATACCCAGCTGGCCCAAAAAGTGAGCTTGGTAAGTTTTTTTGGATTGATTTTTTTATTTCTTTTATGTATTTATTCATTTCAGAAAAATATGAAGCTGTAAAGATCAGAATCAAAAGAACTGAAGATCACACGTTTTGTGCTTCTTTCTAAGGGATTATAAATGTGCTACTGCACCACGGCAGACAATATGACACCCTAACACTTACACCCAGCTCCGTGTAAGTCAATACGGACCATTACAAATGCTGCATACCTATCTGTATCTGTCATCTCCATCTAACCCTTGCAGTTGACCTTGTGACACCCAGAGAACAGTGTGTGTGTGTGTGTGTGTGGCTGTTGAAGACACATGGGACAAATAAACCTCATGCAAGTTAGTGCAAAATTTGTATGTGAATGTATTACATTTTTGTTGTTATGTGTTAGAAAGTAAAAGTAATACAATGTGAGTGTCCCGATGTGTGTGTGCATCTCTCCCCCCTGTTTTCTCTTGACCTAACTCTATCTATTTTTGCTGTCATCATGCAGAGTGAGTGGTCATTATGGAACGGCCTCCCATAGATTGTACTTTACACACTAATGGACACCATGCTAGTAGCCACCTTCAAAATCATTCTCTTGACATAGAGGCATCTATCTATCCATCACTTCTTAACAAGTCATTATAGATAGTGTCATGGTTTTTATGTTGTGTCTGTGCCAGCCGTCATCCAGTCACCACTCCCGCTTGAAAGGTTACAGGAATAATCCTCCTACCCTCCACTTTAATCTCTGGTCATTCATCCATCCATCCTTCTCTTTCTCCTTCTCCATATGTGTGATGACTCATCAATCTAAATGTCCTTCTCCTCTTCCCCATCACCTCCTCCTTCCACGGCCTCTTCATATTCCTCTTCCCACAGCGCCTCTGCCTTATTCTCCACGTTAGCCATGCGCCCTATGACTCATCCCCGTAACCATATTCCTCCAACTTTTCATCCCTCCTTTAACCCCCTTGCCTTTCGTTCAGCACATCATTAGGGTAATATCAGTATCCACCAGCCCTCTCTGTATCCTCCTTTCACCTTTATCCTTTCATCTCCCTTTTGCCCCGAAGCCTTTCTTTCCTCCAACTCAACCTACTGTGCCAAGCGAAAACGCTTCTTTACCGCTTCTCTCCTCCTTTCTGCTGGAAAGTATCTCTTTTTGTCATCCTTTTTCTCATTCATTTCTTCCTTCATCACTCATTTATCCCTTCCCCCCCATAACCCCCAGCAGCTATCTTGTATCTTATTGGAAAAAGACAAAAAGAACATTAGCAGATACAAATCAATTGATGGTGTTACACTGTGAGGTTGCAGCTGGGGACTCGTTGTATTACTCTAAGTAAGGTAAGGATCAATGTGAGTCAATGGCAGATGGTGAACAGTGCATTTATAACATGCAACAGCGATTGTTCAGCCCCTATGGCTCCTCCTTGCTGAGAAGCCTTTTTATCAGCAATTTTCCTGGAATTAAAACAATATCCAGAAAACAAGCGTCTCTATTAAAAGTGGTTGTTGAGGGCCCTTGTGTTTCTGAAAAGTCAATTAAATATTTCTGCACAAAAATAAAAGGGTAACAAAGTGTCATAACAACTCACTGCAGTTTATTCTATGGCGATGTAAGGCTGCAGTAAAAGCCCACGCATCCTCAAACCTTTGAAGAGCTTTGAAGGTCTTTGCAGAACACACTGATGATTGACTGAACTAGCATGCTCATTACAGCTACAGACTCCTCTCAGTCTCTCCTGGACCTGTCAAATTAGAGCCCTCTGTGCAGATAAACCATGACTTGTAAATAAATGGTATTATGGTTTGATTCAGTGACAGAGTGGCAGCGTGTCGCATCAATATGACTACCGGCAAGAATTAACGTCAGGCCAAATTACAGGCAGCTGGAACTGCGAGGTAGCTAGTAATTCGGCGATTAAGCCAGCGCAATTGTGCTCATCATTGTCTCGACAAGACACAGTCTATTGTTTTTTTTTAAGAGTGACATTGTCTAATGTGTGAAGAACGTATACCCTAATTAACACGTGCACATGCAGCACCCGTGCACATGTGCTCACACATGTAGAGTGGTTCCTCAGATGGATTGTGTTTGTTTTAATTCCACAGCACTGCACTAAATAAGAGGGTGAATATATGGTGGGTTATATTGCCTACAAAGCAGTAAAGACACAGTGCTGTTGTACTGGATATCAGCATGGTTATGTGCTGAATATAATCACTACACATTACTGCAGGCTGGTTTTCATTTACTGTGCAACCAAGTCAACCGAGGCTTTTGTGGAAATCTCAGCCTTTGACAAAATGAAACATGTTCAATATTATCGCAAGGTAGGTGTGCTCCAAACAGGAAACAGGAAACTGGGAAGTTGGTGAAAAATACCATAACATACGCATGATAGGAGACAAATAAACTGGGTTGTGAGTTGATGTTTAATTCAGTGCGTATCTGACCTACTAACTTGGTAAGGAATCTTAATTTTTTTTAACCAGTTTGCTTCATTCCCACTGTCTTCTCCCAGTAAACCAGCAGAGCTAATCAAAGGAGGCTGGCAGCAAGTTCTTGAGTTGTTGATCATCCATCCCATTACCATCGCTGCAATTTCATCTTCAAAAATGTTTGTACTTTCCTCTTCTCATACGCGTTATTCCGAACTAAACTCTATTTTAGAATTAAAATGATATATATAAACTATATGACTATAAAATGGGATTGCTGATTGTAAGGCAGGTGATGTCAATGTTATGTTAATTTGAGATTTATAGAGTAGAGGTTACAAGTTACAAATGGGCTTCTTAGTCAAAACTGATCATAGGACTGAGTTCAGGTTTTTAATCAAAAACATTTTCATCAAGGAGGCCCGAGTACAAGCACACACACACACACACACACACACACACACACACACACACACACACACACACACACACACACACACACACACACACACACACACACACACACACACACACACACACACACACACACACACACACACACACACACACACACACACACACACACACCAAATGCTCCTGAATACATTAAGTCTGTAATGTGCAATGAATGTCTATAAATCTCTTGTATCTCTAGAAGAAGTTTGCTCAACTCTCTGACACTCTCAGCAGGTTGCACTCAAGTTTTAATACTGCCAAACACGATCATACACACAAACACAATATCTTTATTTGTCATTATGTAATGCATAATGAAATTTAAGTTATTAACAAAGTCATTGTAGAGAAATGGCAATTTAGCTGGAGCTAAGATTTTTTTATTTTTTTGCAACAACTCCCAGAATCCTCCTCTCCTCACCTTATGCACCAGCGGATTTTAAGAACCTGTACTCGCTGTACTTGAGTTACACGTCTCAAGTTGTCCTCGTTACCTCATCTTCTGATGTATCCTCATGGAGATGGTATGAAGCTGGCAGGCAAATGACCGAGCTGGGCTAGTTGCCAAAATCATTAAACGCCATCCCTGGGTGCCTGTCAGATAATGATTATCCTCTCGTGCGATGGTCCTGGATCTTCACACACCTTGTCTAAATGCTCTGCCCGGGTTCTGGCAAGCCGGACTAAATGCAGACTGTTTGACAGATCAGAGACAGCACTGTCCCCACAGGCTGGCAGATGGCTATAAACAGGCTTGATAATATGGCCGTATGAAAACACACACAGAAATATGCAGATTCCAATGAATGCTTACCTATAAATGCAGATTTTAGCACGTGTTCTACGGTCTGCAGGTCCATCTTTTAAAAATTTGCACTTTAATTTTACTTACTTTTACTGAATGGATGCACATAGAATATCTCTGTGTATCTCTCAGACAGATCTCTTAGTCAGATCTGTGCCAGCTCTTTTCTCCTCTTCTCTGATCCTGCCACGGGCCAACACAAAACATCTGGGACTTCACACTGTGTGTATCCGTGTGTGTGTTTCCTCTGCGAGAGTGCGCTCGTTTTGCAGTGAGCCCTGTTTGTGCGCGTGTTAGTGTGTGTGTTCGCTTCTCAGCAAGCCTGCCAGGCTAAGAGTCCAACATCTGCGGGTTCAGATGTTTTCTAATGATATGCTAATGGTGCTGGAGGGAGACAAACACAGAGGCTAATGTAGCGGTCACAAACCTCTGCCTTTTTCTAACTCTCTTCCTCCCTGCTAGTCTGATTATCTACCCATGTCTTGCTTTTCTTTCTGTCATCACACTCACACACCACACCCTCTTTGCAATTGAAAAAAGTGCAAATACAAATATTTGCAAATATCATTACCATATGCATGTTCAGTGTTGTTCGAGGTTAAAGTGACGGTTTTAGTGTGAAACTTGCTGTCTGTGTGCTGATACTCTTCTGACTTACAATAGAAATCCTATTCAACCAGAAGAATCTCTTAAACAAAATGTAAATTACTGTGCACTTCCTTTCATGGATGCACGCCGTTCATTCAATAGGGTACACTCATTATGGCAGCTGTGTACGCACAACAATAAGATGAGACAATCACCGTGGATACTCTGCCTCTTTGTCGTAGTTTGAACATCGCTTGAATTACCTCGCTTCACATTAGGCACCAACAACATAAAGTAACAGATTTCAGCGTTGAGTGGCTCTCCCTCTTTTGTAGGTTATAATTAGTGCCTCTGTGGCTAATTATCTCCTTCAGTATGCGTTTCACCTTTATAGCAACACTTAACCTATCTCAAACACACTATAATCTATAATTCGTATGGCAAGCAACATCACTTTATCAAATCAAACGAGGACGAATTTGATCAGACTGCAAAATACCAGCATGCAAACAGACATATTGCCCGTTAGGCTTAAAGAAGACGCTAGCGGCGAGAACCACGAGAGGTGTAAGTGACATTTTGTGTGGAAATTAATTTCATCAAATGAAAGCTCTTGATGAGCTCTTTCTACTGCCAAAAGGCCACATGTGAATTCTAAATCAATCCACCTATTAATCAAAAACCAAAAGACATAATACTGAGCTATTTACGGCTGAAAAGACCTAAGTGCATTTATAATCCCAAAAAAGGAATCATTCAAATATTACAACAAATGTCAACATATTATTAAGTAGATTTCTATGTTCATGTTTATGAAGCTTTAATATCTTCGATTATATGTAATAAACACAGTCGGGACAAAGTGTGGTCGTTTTTTCTTTTGGCTCTGCTTGTAAAGTTCCAAAAGTTTGACAGAATTTTATCAGCTACTATTTCAGATATGCAAATGACTGAAACTATCAACCTATTGGGATTAGTAATGTATGTAAATTTATCAACACAGACTGTCAGCAGGTATTTAATTTTAGGTTCAAGCTAGATTCTGTTTGTGGTCTGATGTTTTTCTTGCTGCGATTATTTTCCCAGAAGCTGTATCTGAGATCGTCAAAATAAAAACTATGTGAGAATCTTATTTCAAACTGAGAGTGAGGCGCCCGCTGTTTTTGTCTCAGCAAGGTGTTGTTATTGTTCATTTTACGACAGTTTTAAAATAGAGGAATGTCTATATTATTTAGGTTTAGAGAGTTTAGGTTCTGAATGTATGCACACTGGACACAATCCTCGTGCCGTCCTTTCTCATTCCTTTTTGTTGTTTTGTAAAATCCTGGCTCTGACCTTTTCAGCAGACATTTAAATTGATCTTTATGCAGTCTTTTATTTAAAGAGCAGATCTTAGATCAAAACCTCCTCCTCCTCCTCTTTTTTTACACACACACACACACACACACCACACACACACACACACACACACACACACACACAAACAATGCACCCTCCCACACACACACACACACACAAACAATGCACCCTCCCACCTTCCTCAGTAATAACCCAATGCTTAACCCCAATCATGGCATACAGCTGTGTGTGTTTATGTGTGTAGGTGCATGCATGCATGTGTGTGTGGAGTGAGCGAGGAAAGATTTTTCTGTGATGTGAATGTACCTGCAGTGAATTGGATTGGACGGGGAAGGTGGGGGTCTACATCAAGGCCTTTATGTCAGCTGAATATGACTTGTGGTCTGTGGGAGTTTGTATATGTGTGTGTGTGTGTGTGTGTGTGTGTGTGTGCGTGCGTGTGTGTCACATGCCACATGGTTGTTGGTTACTTACTGTATTAACACCAATGTCATACACAGTGTGTGGAAGTTTGAGGGATGGAGCGGGGGCAGCAATTATATAATGAGCATCAACATAAACTGTATGTTTAAACCAACTGTCACCTCACCTGACCTGAACCGTGTTAAAATTCATCTCTTGGTCTGTTCTTCGGTACAATCAATCTTCATTATTCCTAAAGGTCAACACACAGGGCTCTGTAAATTATTACGAAACATTTACAAAATCCCAAACAAAGCCAGTTTTAATAATAATAATTGTGTCATCAGAAATACTCATATAGAGCTCATGGGGTTTGGTCTGATATTTCTTCACAATGCTGATAGGTCCATCTGAGAATTCATTGCAAAAATAATGTCTAATGGCCCCTTCAAGCGACGTAGCCAATAATGTAGGATGCTTAAAAAAAGGTGCCTTGTAAGCAAACCGTTTAATTCCTGATAAGCCCCTCCTCTAATACTGCTGCAGACAGATTTGAAATATGTTTATGGCTGCTGAGGCATAAGAGCCAACTTTGTGAATATGATCAGGAGTTGAAGCATAAGTTTGTTTTTTGTATAATGCATAAAATAATGGTGAATTTGCATTGAGCTGGTTGCACCATATTTTATTTTATTTTTACATACAGCATTATTGAGCTTTTACAACACAGTAAAAGTATGTAGTGACAGGCATTAATTAACACATTGTTATACTATCCGCTTCATTTATGTAACCCAACCTTTACAGTGAGTATGACCTCAGTTATGATGTGTTCGTTTCAGCACACATAACCATAAAAAGTGCTACCGTTTTACAAAAACACACTGAAAAGTTATAAAAACCAAGAAAAAAAAGGAAGAAAAAAGAACAAAGAACAATGGTCTGTTAAAGTTGTAATTTAGATTTTAGACAATTGTGGCTCCTGGCATTAAATAGATTAAACAATATTCAAGAAACTAATGAAGACAATCCTTAATTTCCTAAATTATCCCGACTTTTGTCATAGATTACACAGAGGCACATTATACTCTGCCTTCCAGCCAATAATGAAGCATTTAGTGTTAGAATCTGAAATGCTCTGCGATGCTGTTCTTGAACCACAGACCGCTTTAAATTATGTAATTATCAAAAAGGACCTAGGCGGAGATAGCAAACGAAAAAGACACAGAAAGTGTTTTCCATCTGCAAAATTTCTCTAGGTTATAATATACTGTGTTTAACAATGTGATTAAGTTTGAATATAAATGTGTTTTTGGAAAGTTTTACCTAATGCTTCAGCAAAACTTTTGTCTTAGTCAAACTCCCTTTAATTGGATATCAGTAGAGTTTCAAATTTAAATCTTCAAATTTATCATGTAACATTTTTTATAAAGATGTTTCACCTATTTAAGATTGAAATTGTCTTCTCTACTTCCACAAGGCACACATGCACAAATAGACACACATAGGTACAAAGCCTAACAGAGCCACATATACATGCCTGTAGCAATGTTGTGTTGGTGATCTCATGAGTTTTTGATAGAAAGCAGGTGCTCATGAATATTCAAAAGAAGGAAAGTGGTCCAAATGTCTGCTTTTCAATGTAATGAACATAACCCGTGTGCATGCGTGGGTGGAGGTATTTAGGGAATATAAGGTTGTGAAAATATGAATAACCATGCATGTGTGTTCTTGTGCCAATGTGCCAGCAATTCTGGCTGCAGTTTTGCATCACAACAGTGTTTTTACTGCTAGCGTCTTGTCTGTCATCGGTATGCATGACTGGCTTCACCATGGAAAGACAATTTAGCTGGAATCTTATAGTATTCTGCAAGAATGTAGGGCACTGTAAAAGTTTTCTTTATGCCAGCCACGTTGCACTCATTCATTCACATGTCACAAGGTTATTTCCCCCCTGTTTGCCTCCAAGACAACACGGACACTCCGTGCTGACTGCGTTGCAGACAGTATGCGTGTGTCTGTGGTTTTAAATGCGCTGATGGGAAAGAAGACAACTGCCGTTTTCCCTCTTTTCTGATTCTCTTGTTTGGCTCGTTAGTGCAACACAGAAACAGAGCTGTTTCCTTAATCAACATGAATAATGGAACGCTTGTTTGTTTTCACTGTAAACTGCAGAAAATCATGTCTGCTCCCCACCCATGACTCAACATGCACTATATGTGTGTATGTGCATGACACAAAGAGAGTGTGTGCTCTAAATCTTGCAATATTTTATGCATGCATGGCAGTCACTGCGCAAATAAAAGTCATTATGTCCATTTGAAGACTGATGTTAATCAGTGTATACTGTACATGTATAATATATAAACAAAATGAAATATATACATGTACAATATATAAACAAAATGATATATATAAAGCTTTTTAGATGGTCCATTGGCTATTTCTAGGCTGTCCACAATGAATGAAGTCAATAAAATAGCTGGTGTGCGCATGTTTGTGCGCATGTTTGCCAGTAGCTCGAGATACTTGAGGAGCACTTTGTCTCTTTGTGTGGGGGTTAGTAGGAAAGCTTTACCTGTCTCTTTTCATATCTCTTTGTTGGACTCTTTTTCAGGACCACTTTACCATTTGGTATAAAATCTTCCTGGCTGTGTGTCCCTTTTCATCTCTTAATTTCTGTCAATTGTCCTGGTCCTTGCACCCACGTCCTTCCTCTTACTCTGCCTCTTTTGAACATTCAAGCTTATGTTTGTTCAAGGTTTACCTGCACAGCTTCAAGTGAATCAAAACATACTTTTACAAATAGCCAAAATCTATTTTAAAAAAAAATCTGTATGTAATAGAAATTGTTATTTCAATAATCTGTATATATACACAGTATGTACTGATTTTGTACATGTACTGTGTATCATACATATCAAAAGTTTAAATTATATTGCTGTTGCATTTATCTCATTTTGCTCCTTGTGTTATGTTTTCATGAGATCATTTACACATCACATTAACACTGTCTGAATGTTGCACTTTCACCTAACAAATCCAAACTCTGCTACAGAACCTCCTGTTTATTACAACAAAATCTGTTTTAGGACGTTTCTTTGCTGGTTCATTGGCAATCCTCCATATAATCAACAGGATAAATGAGCAACAGAGAAAGATAGCAGATGGACGAAAGGAAAACATATATATAATTGAGGAAAGCCTGTGGTTAAACCCCACAAACTTGACAAACATGATATACAATATAAACATTTGTAATAATAAATGGCTCTGTATTATCTAGCCAATAGGCTGTTCCTGTCTATGAAATTACACTTAATGCTTTCTGTCACTTTTATGTGACTCTCTATTTGAAAAGCAATATGCATATTTGCATATTTGAATTTGTATTCTTATTTTAAATGTCCATGCAGGCAGAATAATGTCATGACGTAGACATTTAAGTAATCTAGGTGTTGATTTTCACTATAATGCACAGTACGGATAAGAAAAGAATAAATTATATATTTTTATATTTGTGCATGTTATACTTTTACAGTATTCTATTATTAGACCTTGATCCTTGGAGCTAATGTCAGATGAGCAGGAATGAAGCAATGGGTGAAAATATAAAAATACCTTTCCAAAATCATCTTGTCACTTGCCAGGAGGTCATATACCCCTGGCTCACCATAACTGTGTTGGACTACTTCCATAAAAGCAATCCCACATCTCTCAGACTCAGCGGCATTAGAGAGACTATGTGGGGTGCATACAGAGAGAGCAAAATACATGGAAATTTATTACAGATGGAGATGGTCTGACAATATAAAGGGTGGCTGAGAAAAGGTAATCAAAACAAAAGCGTGTGTGTCAGGACCTGGTGGTGTTTGGGAAGATTTAAATCCTCTCCTGTGCCTGTCTAGTTAAAATCATTCAAGGTTTTGGATAAATGCTGCTGGAGATGTGGCATTTCAAACTGCCTGATGTTATTCGTACAGTTTTTGGTCACTTTTTACTCTTTCAACAATCAGAGAACTTGTTTGTTTTCACTTTAAACAGCATGTAAAACAAGCATTGCTCTCAGAAAATAGGCACAAGGTGCATGATGCCGCTTTTACCAAATACATAAAATGTGGTGTAATAGAATTACAAATTTCTGAAATAAAAATCCCTCATGTTCTCGTCACAGTTCTCAGCTATGTCCTCATGCACAAACACATCTGCTGTACACACACACACACACACACACACACACACACACACCAGACCATGCTTAATTAGTTATTTCCGGAGGTAGTGGGGAGCTAAATGCCAACCATCCGTCAGCGGTCTACTGTGTGAAATCCCCTCTCTCTCTCTCTTAACCTCCTCCCATCTCTTCCCTCTTCTCATTTTTATTCTCTTTTAGCTTTATATCTCCTGCTTCCTGTCTCAGATTCCCCGTCTCGCCTTTCATTTATTCTCTCTGTCGTCTCTTCTTCCTTTTCTCTCATCCATCCTCACATTCACATCATTTATCTCCTCTTCTCTCTCACTCTTCCACCACGATTTTTTTGTCCACCTCTTTCTCCAACTTCCTCCCTCACTTCTTCCACGTTTCTTGTCAGTCCCCAACCAACCCCATGACAGAGCACTGACTGTGAGCAGTGGGAGGAGTTGCTAACCTTTCATGACCTTTATATCTGCAGTGCAATCTCTCTCTTTCTCTCTGTGCAGGTATTTATCCTGCTAAATAAATAATAATTATTTTTATGTATGAGAGGCAAATAGCCCATACTACTTTAAACCATATATTTACTGGCCAGAACAGGTGCAAAATCCAAGCACAACGTGTGACAAGTTAAGCAGAATGAAGAAAATACAGAGAAACAGACCAAACATGACTTTAGTTATTTTGCCTCCTTTCGATTTCACACATTTTTTATCCACAGACTTTAAAAAATTTTGATGTACCATCTCTTGCATCAGAAACATAATTTCCCATGATCATACATACTGCAACATGACCCCCAACCTGCATCCATTTTCATTTAGCTGACAGAACATTGGCATTAAATAGAAGTGACAAGTTAAAATGAAAAACCTGAATAAACGAGTGGAGAGGCATAACGAATGCAAATGCTTCCATACACACAACACAAGGTGTCAGTGAATAGTTTGTTTGGAAATTATGTGAATTGTATGCTGTGGCCTTCGCTGTCACCAGATCTTAATCCAGTTAAAGTAAACACATACGGGAAATTTGAGGCTGTCACGATACACAATGCTCTCCACCACTATCAGCAAAACAAATAAGGGAATGGTGTTTGTCCCTTCAGAAGAGAATTATTATCCATAGATGCACTGAGGCTGTTTTTAGTGGCTAAATATGACTCAACACTTCACTAAAACAATCTTAATTTGTCACCCCTCTGTAACTACTGAAGCCTAAAATGACTTTGTCTCCAGGTACCTTGCTTTGATACCCCCTATGTCAACATGAGTCTCGTAGGCCTATGTCTCATTAGCTGCTGTGATGAGAATTACACGATGGATTGGTGTAAATATCAGGCTTGGACCAGACATGCCCAATCCTGATATGTAACTGTTTCTATGGAATAGCGTCCTTGAAGACACACCCATGAGGTGGTGGAAAGAGCACCAGCATGGTAAAATCAGTTAGTGGTGTGTGGCCTGTCGACAGGACTTGCCACATCAACCTACCGCACATTCATATGATGGATGGGATACTCTGTGTGCTCTTCATTTCCAGGCCGTCTCTTTGCTACAAGGATGTGTTGGTAAGGAAATGGGCCATGTAAAAAAAACGTATTCCTTGACAGTCCTCTATCTTAAGGCATCCGCACCCTCGGTGCTGACGTCATAACAAAACAAATGCTATGTTGTCAGGACACCCGCATCATGAGACTTGGCTCATGTGGATAGGAGTGGAGGAGTAGCTTGTTTCCCCCCGCGGTTTTCCTTGAACTCGACACTTCATTCTCAGGGGTGTCTACGTTTGCAGAAAGCCATTTGATGCATTATCCCTGCCACATCCGATATGCCCCCTGTTGGCGAGGATCAGGCAGGAGCAATTGGTGAGGAGAACACATATAACCAAGTGCGCGACAAGGGTGACTCAACTAATGATGCTGTTATTCTATTTCTGGAGAACATTTTTTCAGATGGAAGGAGCAATAGGCCAGATAACAGTTGGGAGCAGCCACTTATGGTTTGGGCAGGGAGTGAATTAGGTGGGTTAGGTTGTTCCTTTAATGATCTGAAGTGCACTTGCTCTGCCAAAAATGTTCGTCCTAAAAATCTAAATGGTCTCATCTCAGTGTTATGGTAAAAAAATAAAATTTTCCTCACTGACCTGTTCAATTAGTACCTCATCGTTTTACTCCAGCCTTTACAAGACAAAGGCATGATCCATTGTACTATCAGGTGTGTGTGCGATTTATTTCCTCATGTCAATTTAAATCTGGCAAGAAGGCTGGGATCGGACACTTTATCTTAATATGTTTCCAGAAGCGAAGGACACAGAGTGCTTAAATCTCACAGTCGGAGCTTCCGGTGAAGCTCAAAGCTGTCAGGAGTCCTTTTTGAGCAAATTGAGTAGATTTCATTTAAGGTCCTCTCTGTCAAGGCCGCTTCTTCACCAGCTTCAGCCAAAAAGTGAGTAACTTTTACCCCAGTCCACCATCAGTCTGCCGCTGTTGCTTGTTAGTTTGGGAGATAATAATACTTTTAGGACCCATGTGGAACCGAAAACAGGTTCCAAAAAATGGTCATGATGTTGACAGTGTGTCCATGCTTACAGGCAAATCTTATCATGGAACAGGCAGTCATAGTGTAAGTAACATCCCATGTAGGCTTATGTGACCTTGTGACAAGCAGCGATTCTTTTTTGTTTGTCCCTGTAATTTTGGACACAAAGGGTTGTACAACAGAGAAATTACAGAAATGATCTTCCCCTTCACATACATTTTTTACAGCTACTAAAGACAAAACATTCTAGTGCATTGCAGTTTCTTTGTTACATTGCCTCCTTGTGAAGTTGAACAAAAAGTTCCAACACCTCTCTTTTTGGGCAAATCTCACAACGTCTCCTGAACCAACATACCTCAAGCCTCCTCACACCACACAGTGCAGCCATTTGATCTTCACCTCAACTCATCTTTTATGCCCAAGAGCATCAGACATTCTTTTAGGTCCACGGCAGTTTAGGATCATGCCTTTTTCCCTCTCTACATCACACGTGAAGGAGAAATATCTTTGCTTGAGACCTTCCAGAAACTAAGACCATTTTTTTTTGTCTACTCTTGTACTGCACTGCAAAAGGTATCGATCCTGTACTCGCAGAACTGGAGTTGCAACCAAATCGTTTAGGTAAATTTTCATCCATCCATTTTCAATAACTACTTGTTGGTTGTGGTGGCCTGGAGTGGGCGAGATCTGGGGAGATGCCGTGGACATGCCAATTCATCACAAGGTTGACACATAGAGACAAACAAACATTCACGCTTCAATTCACACCAATTAACCTGCATGTCTTTGGACTGGAGTACCGAGAGAGAACGAATCACGAATCAGGAACCTTCTCACTGTGAGACGACAGTGCTAACCATTGTATCACCAGGCTGTCCCAACAAATGATCACATGGAAACGAATATATGTTCAACGACTGTCCATTTAAAATGTCAAATTGAACTAAATTTTTTACAACATGACCCAACACGGGATCAAGGGAAAGAGAAGGTGGACAGGAGAGGTGAGTGAAGGTGATGTTTATACGTCATAATTATTGTGTGCACCTACAGCATGTTGGTATTTTGTTGATAACTGTTGCATGAAAGGAAAGTTGAAAACAAACAGTTACAGTGTGTTGCTCCCTACTCCTCAAGGCAAAACCACTAAAGTGTGTTTGTGTGGGTCTACGTGTGTGAGAGAGAGTGACTAACGGTGCTTGTAGGTGCAAATTGGCAGGTGAATGTTCGATATTATATAATTTAGCATGGTTTCTGGTGACCTGGAAAGAAACAATTCTCATGTTATGCCACTACAAAGAAAATGAGCTGCAGCACACTGCAGTGTGTTTGTGTGCGAGTGTGTGTGTCTGGGTTGTTCTCTGCCACAGTGTAACTAAGCCAACTCAGAGAGAGAGAAACGAGGAGCAGGGGAATGCAGTGAAGGAGATAAATGTTTCTTATTCAAAGGAGCCCAGCCTGTGGCGCCGTGCTCCTTCTCTTTTTTCCTCTCGTTTAATTAAGAAAGCAATCCCTCCTTCCCCCGAGCTCCCTCACTCTTAGTCTCACTCGTTTTGGCGGAAGCCACGTTTAATAAATGATCATGATGATAATGGGGGGTGACAGCGAGTGGTGTGTGGGTGTACATGTATGTGCAAGTCTGTGTGGCTGTCAACACTACTCTAACACATAGAGCAGCCATGCTACAGTAATACAGAATGTGAACAGAGTGTGCCATCTTCAAAGTCATGCCTCGTCTGACTCCCAGTCCAAAGATAGGTGAGAGTGTCATATGGAGCCAGAACATAAGCTATCTCATAACACTTTCCATTCAGAGCAGGTCTAACAGTACTCTTAATAATATTATTCACATAGACTCAACAATTCCACGAGCAAGCACTTGGCAACCATGGCTTGCTCAAACAAGCCACCTGTGATGGCAGCCACCTTTTAATTAAAGTGGCTATGCTCTTAATTATGTATAACTTGAAGACATAACGTAATGAGTGAGTTATATAGAAAACATCACCAGTTGCCATGAATGGAGAACTAGCTATAAAGACCAAAACATGTATTTCGGCTATGAAGTTCGATTCGACAGCAGCCAGCTTGAAACAGCAGTTTGAGAAACGGGATACATTAACAGTGCTAACTGTTGTCGTAAGAACATGTCTTGGTTCACTTCTGCGGCAACTTTCTACACATTAAAGAACAGAATACCTAAATTTGTCACTGTCCTTTAGAACAACGGAAAGTATTTCTGATCTGACACCCCTGTCGGTGGGATGACAAGATTCTTCTGTCTTCCAAAGTCGCTACAAATCAAAATGCTATGGAGAGAGACTGGTGAGGTTTGGTAATAAAAACAACATCAACTTACCAACTGTCATAATTACTACAGATGATAGAGGGCTTTCTCACATGAATGAAAACAGTTTGTCATACTTGCTCAAACAACAGATTCTGTAGCTCTTCTCAGGTGGACAGTCTCACTGTTATGTCTGTATTTGTCATGACCATGTATGCAGTCCACAGCAAGAAGCTGATAGATAATATCATGTTATTAAGAAAACAATGAGGCCATTATTAGAACTGAAACAAAATTTCAAGGACTGTGACTCCTATAAATTACAGAAGAGCTTATAAAACTACAAAAAGTAAAAGCTTTTAAGAATGTGTACTCACCTGCATAACAACACAAACAAATTTCAGAAGGATGGGAACTGTCATGCCTAGGTCAGCATGATAATCCTCTGCTGAGAATAAATCTCAAGACCAGAAAATGGTTACGGATTGGAGCTGTTACATCGAGTGAAAGAAACACATGAGCAGACGAAACCACACACTTATGCTGTTATGGCGCAACAACAGTGGGGCCTGTGTTTTAAGTATCAAGAATGTTCAAAAGTTTGCCTGAGGTGTTTTATTTTAAGATTAGCATTTGTGTGTGAAGTGTGGTTAGTGTGACCTAGCATCACTGCAGTACAGAGGCTTTGTGGTGAATGGGCAGAGTATGGCTGCCCTATAACTGATGCATACTGACATTTGTTGGGGGTGGAGTAGTGGTAGCGGTGGTTCAAGACAGGGGAGGAAGGGAGACAAGATGAAAGAAGATGCCAAGAATGGGGAGGGCAAAGAGTGGAGTAAATGGGAAAGCAAGAGAATAGAATGAATATCGAGAGAAGCAGAGTGGCAGAAATGAGGAGACAGTGCAGAAGGAGAAATTGGAATGGCACACAGTATAAAAACGGGAGTATTGGAGTAAGTAAAGATAAGATGAAAAGAAAGGATGGCTTAAAATGGGGGAGCAAGAGAGTTGGAGACAAAAGAAGAGAACAGGAAAGAATAAGGAGAAGAAAACAGGGTAAAAGAGGGAGCAAGGACAATGGAGAGAAAAGTAGACCAAAGAGTTGGAAAATAGAAGATGGTAGTTGAGAGGAACAAAGAAATGAATTGGAAGGAAAAGATGAAAGAAGAGGGTGGAAAGGAAAAAAAACATATGTGGAGTAAAGCAGAAGCAGCAACAAAGTCATATGAACAACAAGTTCAACAAGAATGCTCATATTGAAAGATTAATTATTTTTAGGTTATTATGTTATAAGATTATTAATTAAAATAATACTAACAACAACAACAACAACAACAACAATAATAATAATAATAATAATAACAATAATAATAATAATAATAATAATAATAAACTATTAATTGTAGCTGTGACCCCTGCATAAAAATCTTTACACACTCATCTACCATCCTATCCCATCTTATTTCCTATAGCGGCACTGGGCACAATTCATCACAATTCAGACGTGCATAATTCCGAGGGGTATTTGGCTAGAAATAG
Organism: Collichthys lucidus; assembly: GCA_004119915.2. Taxonomy (NCBI): domain Eukaryota; kingdom Metazoa; phylum Chordata; class Actinopteri; family Sciaenidae; genus Collichthys; species Collichthys lucidus. Next base: position 18,350,326 of record CM014090.1, read on the forward strand.
CAGGATAGATCTAAGAGAAGGATGAAATAAGTAAACACAGAGAAGCATTGAGGATGTAAATTTAATGGTAAGTGAGAAATTAAATCAGGAGACAAGAGGAGGAGAAAACAGAAAATAATGTTGAGAGAAAATAAAGCGGAGAATATCACAGCATCGCTCTCAGAAAAGGAGAGATGCCAAAAAATGTAAAGAGCAAGCGAAAGGCCAAAAAAGACGGCGGGATATCCTGGATCTCTGTGGCCCCTTTCTGAAGAGTGTTCTTCGCAGAAACATATTTTATTCATCCATTGCTTCACTTCCTCTCTCACATCCTTTCTCCCTCTACTCATCATCTTGCTTTCTTTTCACGGTTGCTCCCAGCCGTTTTTGTAGCATTTGTCTCCTCTCTCTGTTTTTACTGCATCTCTTTTTTTTTTTTGCTCTCTTCTTTTCCCACCCTTGCTCTGCTTTTTTCTTCCCGTTCCCCCTCACACATATTGCTACCAATTACTTTAATTTCTGGAGTCATGTCACGGCTGTGACACACTGTATATGAAGCCACCCCGCATATGGAGAACAAGACATCCATACAGTAAATAGAGCAGGACAGATGTGCTATTGCATTGTGGAATCTGCTATTGAGTGCAGTCATGTAAAGATACAGGCGTGCATAAACACATCAACAAATAGACAAATGCAATGCTGCTTTTTTTTGCTGCTGTTGTCGCATGTCTCATTCTCTGTGCGATAACACAACATTATGGCAGAGTTCAGTGACAGTAAGTTGAATAGGATTTCTACAAAGTGGACAAGGAGGAATAATGGAAGTGGAATTGAACCTATGATATTAACCCAAAGACGTGGTGGTTTCTGGTTCAAACCTCGCCTGGGAGTTTGCATGTTCTCCCCGTGTCTGCATGGGTTCTCTCTGGGTCCCTGGCTTCCTCCCACAGTCCAAAGACATGCACTTAACGGGTTAATTGGTGACTCTAAAATTGCCTTTAGGTGTGAATGTGAGCGTGAATGGTTGTTTGTTTCTATGTGCCCTGTGAAAAGCTGGCGACTTGTCCAGGCCCCCGCCTCCCACCCAAACTCAGCTGGGATAGGCTCCAGCCCCACCATGACCCTGATAAGGATAAGTGGTTACAGATAATGGGTGAATAGATATTAACCCTATAGCTTGTGGAACTGACAGAAGCTATAGGTTAAACAGATTTCTGACACTGATTAAACACTGTCTTGTACAATGAGGACAAAACAAAACAATAAAAAGACAGAAGATCTCTGATCTCTGATGTCTGTCGTGAATTGTAATCTTGTGATGCAACTTAGGCAAATTAATGCAAATCTTTGAATGAGTCAGGAAAAAATGATTCACATTTTTGCAGCAGTGCACACACAGCTGCGTGCGGCTATTTGAGCCAGCCCTTCTGAGCATGCATCTTGCTCAATTACTTACAAACACAAATGAAATGAAAGATTTTTTCATTTCACTAAAAGAGCATGAAAGACACATCTCCCTGGAGGATAACCAATGACCGCTGCAGACTCTTGGCAACTTATCTGAAGACAACAATAGACTGTTTGTGAGAAAGGGGTAAAATCTCATCATAATTTAATTTATTGGTGAATATAATCACAGGGGGGGTTCAAGGCCTTAGTTTTACTGTCATGCTTGAAGGCATCCTCATTCTTGTCTTTGCTGTGATTTGAACTGTGAATCAATCATGCAAACATAAATCAGACTCTTATTAGTCCTAATGAGACTTGCCCGATGCTGGCCATGTAGATATGCAACAGGCAGTAGAAGACAAACCTGCGTGACTTGAATATCAACCAACCATCAACCTTCAGAAACTTAAATTCATCAATAATTCCGCTAAATTATTCAAACCTCTGTCCGTCGCTCTCTCTGTCCCTGTCTCTCCCTCTGAGTCTGGTACAATGGCGCCCTGTGGGCTTCCTGTGCTGACAGGAAGAGAGCTGCTTTTCACACCCGGCCAAGACACACAGCTGAGCGGAAGACGAGCCCCCTTTCTAAGCTTGTCTGTGCCCGCCGTACCCCCCTCCACCCCTTCCCTGTCGCTTTCTGGATCACACTTTTTACTCTAATTTCTCCCCCCCTCTGCCTTGACCATCCTCACAACTGTCTCCCTACCAATTCCTACCTCTCTGAGAATGAACTCACCCTCGCTCACTATCCAAGTGAGGGTGAGTTTTCTACCTAACGGCTCTTCTTCTGCTCATTTTCATTTGCTTCATATTAAATCTCTCCTCCCTCAATCGCATGCCGTACATTTCTCACTTTATCTTCTCTTCCTTCAAATTGTTTATCTTTCAAAATCCCTTCCTTCCTCATCTGCTCCCATCCCTGTGTGCGCACTCCTCCCCTGTCTCTTCTGTGTGCCCTATCCTTCTTAATTTCTGTCATAATATCTCTTCTCTTATTATTCCACACCTCTTATTTCCTTTTTTTTTCACCACTTTGTCTTTGCTGCCCTCTGCCCGTCGTGACTTTCCCTACCTTTCCATACATCTCTGTCATACGCCCTTTACTTCATGCCCAAATCACCATATAGTGAATCTGTCCAATTTATCAGTTGTTTGTTTGTCGGCCTAGTTTAAGGCTTTGCCCTCTAACACAGAGGTTCTCAACCTGGGGGTCACGAGACAATTTCCGGTGGTTGCCAAATGGTTAAAAACGACATATTTTGGCAAGCAGCGTGTAATGAAAGACAGGAAGCAGCTCTCAGCAATGACAGTGCTTTAATGACATTCAACACAAGGGCAAAAACTCAAATATACTCTGTTTATATTCATGTTACCTGAGTAATATGATAGTGATTGTTCTTTTAGGCCTAAAGCAGACATGTTTACTGTTGGCTGTGAGGGGGCTGTCATTTAAATGAATCTAATAACCCATATTAAAGTCTAGTCTAGTTTGTACGATTTAGAGGCTTTATTTACAGACTATGGAAGAAATGCACAATTATGTTTTTATTAGTGTATAATCACTGTTTTTCTTTTTGTTCTTTTTCTTATTGAGTCCGCCATATTTCCACATATCCCAGTACAGACAAATTAAACACTGGCTCTCCAATGGGCATTTTGCATTTTTCAGCCACCATATTTTCTCTTTCACAGTAAGAAGGAGAGGATATTGTGACAGGGTTGCAATCAACAACTACACTAAATCCTACACTGCTCCTTTTGAGGCCAACCTTGAATTAGTTGTTGTTCTGTCTGTGTGCAAATCATGGTCCTGCTGTGTGAGTTGAGCTGGGGGCTAGGGTTGTGATGGTAAAAGGACCACTGCTGTACAGACAACTGCATTTTAATGCTCTATGGTAAAAAGGCTAATCATTCATCTTTCATAGTCATATGCTTTTTTCACCCAGCTCTGGTCTACTTTCTTTGAATACAGATCACTGATACGGTTAAAGGCAACACAACCAGCCCCCCTTTCATCTCATGTGATGGAATAAAGATCTTGACAAAGTGTGATTGGCCATGACAGGAAACAAAGTTTTCTGGAGGCTCTAATTGAGCATTACCTACAGCAAAACCAAATCAAAGCGACTGGCTGTCTTCTTTTCTATCTTGTTCTTTAGACCAGTGGTCACCAACTTTTAATATAAAATGATAAAAATGATGATGATGTCCTTATGTCCAGTCTACTCTGTAATTTTGATTTGGAATTTCCAAAGAAGATGTTTTTACTCATCTTTCCATGCTTATGGGCTTAATTTCCGTCATATCACATGACTGACACATGCATCTTCACATATATTGACATGTATCAAGAGGCACAGACGCACAGACAATGTGTGACCACATGACAATGGTATTTGGTTGAGGCCTTGTGGTTGAGGACTGCTGCTTTAGACCACTGGTCTGGACCAATTTTAGGACTGTCATTTTTGAGTGACTTTGCCCTCCAACTGGAAGCCAAACAGTGAATGGTGAGTGTTACTCTACTCACAGGTCCTTTCTCTGTCTGTCTACCGTACAAGAGTCAATAGGCCCAGCTGGGATGGCACAGCTTGGAAGTGGTGAGAATCCTGCTCTTGATCGACTGCTCTTACTTCACTCTCACAACTGTTTGCTTGACACTGTACAATATATATATAAAAAAATAAACAGAAAGAAAGCTCCATCTGTTGCTGAAGCAGTTCAAAGTCTGGATAAAGGTGCTCCCTGCTGAGGCAGGTGCAGTAGTTTTCTGTCAGTCTCAGGGTGTTCAGCGAATTTGTGGCTATTGTGTGGTGGCTCTCACTGAACAAAGCTTTGATGTCTGTTTCAAGGAGGCACGTCTGTGAGTTCTACAGTTTTATTTAAACAGCTTAATCTCTTCTTGTTTGTGGCAACAGTGTACACAGTTTCTGTGTTCTACCTCCTGATGAGCTCATTCAATGACCCTTTTCTGCTCCCTCACTCACTTTTAGGCATGGAGTGAGTCTGTTACTGTATCTGTAACCGGCTTTCATACCCATTGATTCTCCATAACTTTCCCTCTGGTTAGTTAAGGAGTGTGTCTTAGCTCATGCGAGTCATGCCTCATGTTGTGCGATGTGGAACAGACAGTGGGGAGCGCTGATAGGTTGTTTTTCTTTTGTTCAAAGTGAGTTTCAGCAATGAGCTTTGGTGCTGATCTCAGCAGCAGTGATTGCAGTTGAACTTGGTTGGACATCTCTTTTTGCTGATTGTTGTTTCAACTGGAAAAGGTGACCAACTGCACAGTTACAAGTTTGACAGTAAAATTTTCTCCTCTAGCAGTCAAATGTAAAATGAGGGAGACATGCACAGCTGCGGGTCCCTGAGAGCTTTTGAAAGATTAGCATTTGCTCGCTGTTTGCCATTTTACATAGTTGCAAACTGAACACCTTTAGAACATTTCTCTTCACGAGAGAATTTTGTAATTTTGTCAGCCTTTCGAACAGCCTTCCTTTTTTATTACATTGAATACTGAAACTAATCTAATCTGAATATTAACCTTGATTTTTACTATTATTTATAAACTTTAATGTTAAAGAGACAACTGCTTGTGGTAGCTGTGCATTTGTTTTCTATGACCTATATGACTGACTTATGAAACAATCAAAAGATGAACTAACTAAATACTGTAATTATTAGTTGTTGAAGTGTACAGTATTTGGGTATGTGATGTTGCTTTGCAGCGTCTCTCTTCATGCCAATTTCGGAATCAACTTTGCCAAATACAGTAGACACTTACATAAGCACAGTTATCTACCAACCCACAAATACTCTCAGTCAAATACACCATCACAGCCTCAACCCTCCTAGGAACCATCAAAGGCAGCCCTTTCGTACACACAGCTGGTGTTCTGCCTTGACATATTAACTCAGTGGTTTGTGTGGAGGCTTGTGTGTGATGGGCAAAGTGTCTGCCTTGCATGGAGTCACTGCAAAATGTGTGAGTTCAAGTATGATTGGATTCCTTACACTTGCATACATTAAATCCAATCTTGAAGTCAAAAAGAAGTTGCTTGGCAACCCACTAATCTGTGGAAAAAGGCATGCCATCTAGTGTTTTAAATCACAACAGATGTGTGCACATAACCATTAGCTTAGCTATAACACGGCAGCCACCTTCGCTGCATCAGCTATACCTCACAGAAATTTGAATGTGCTTCTACTCACTGTCAAAGCTCTAGCCGACCCTCTTCCAGTGTGGACAGAGTGACAGCAGCTGTTCATGAGCATGTGGCTGATTGTCCCTGCTACGCTCAGTGGTGGTCAGTGTCACTCTGGTCGGTAACACCTACTGTGGCTGTCCTGTGCTTTTTTTAGTAATATTTGAAGGAGGGAGATAGCAGTTTTTGAAGGGTGCGATTACAGTTTGTTCCAGTTGTTATAGTCTTGACTATCAGCTGAGATAATCCATGGTGTTAATATGTGAAGAAAAGTCCCCAGATACAGATTCTATAATTGATGTAATATGTAATTTTCCTGAATTGTGACTGAATGTCTCTCTCCCTTCCCCAAACAAGCCCGGAGGACAGATTATACACAGTGACACACAGTATTAACTCTTCCCAGTAATCACCAGAAAATACGCTCCACTTAACGAAAGTCTTTTGTGGGTTTCAAATGCAAATTAAAACATCAAACACAGATGCACAAGAAACATTTATATATATAAAAAGGGAGAAACAATGTGCTAACAACCATTGCCTGCAAGTGAGTCGAGATTTACTTTCCTTGGCTACCGATGACACAGCTTGAAATGAAACTGAATGAATGAGACTATATATACTTGTTCTTCTAAGCCCATTTATCTGTCCACCTGCTGCTTTTCAAATCAAAAAATCAAATCAAATCAGATTTTATTTGTATAGCCCAAAGTCAAAAAGTACATTTGCCTCAGAGGGCTTTACAATCTGTACAGGGAGTGACACCCTCTGTCCTTAGACCCTCGGTTCGAGTGAAGAAAAACTTGCCCACAAAAAACCTTTAACAGGGAAAAAATGTGGAAGAACCCTCAGGAAGAGCCACAGAGGAGGGATCCCCCCCCCAGGACAGACAGACGTGCAATGGATGTCACGTGTACAGGACAAATCCTCTTCTCTCTTTTGTCTTCTACCAAAGTTTAACCAGAACACAGGTAGAAATCAACTGTATTAGACGTTTGCGACAACAATTTCTCCACCAATAATAACCTTAATGGACATTGATGCACTTTTGCCACAAGGCATACTATGACTGAAGGTGCAGTGTAAAAAAATAGATAGCAGTGTTTACAGACTACATGTCTAGGGTTGTGCTTTATCTCTTGGGGTGTTGAAGTAATTTGAGAAAATAAAAAATTGAAAGAGAAATAGAAATTTCTTCAGAGCATAGAGTCTAAAACAAGTACTTCAAAAAATAACCTAATATAAGATAAAAATCAATGAGAATAAAAATAGTGTTACCTTGGTGACAGAGAATTTGGAGCCATATAATAATAATTGAAAATGTCAACCTATCCATACCTTTTGTGGTATGCCACCTTTTGTGGTATGTCACAACAGGAAACAGGGTTACCAGGTTGATGCAGCAAGTTGGCACATGAATGCGATTCCCATTGAAAATACAGTAACACGGTATGTGTTGTTGATGGATGAAATAGGAAGTGAATGCAGAACATGTTTGTTAGGATTTTCCCATTTGGGCCTCATCACGTGTATCTTTCTGACAGCGACATACACACACAGGAAGTCATTAATGTCTTGCAACATATTGTTTGGAGTGATAGATGTTACAGGGGACATGCACAAGCATGAAAAAAAGCACAGATATAAAACAGCATAAAAAAATATGTGTGGGGGGTGGTAGTGAGAGATGGGAACAGAGGAGGCAGGAGATATTAAGAGAAGGGGAAGACGTAAGAGGAGAAGAGGAGATGAGAGAGGTAGAGGATGAGGGACAGTGGTGGGGAACAACAGGATGGGAGGTATTGAGACTCAGATCTGGGGAATGATAAGTAAGGATGGATAGAAGGAGAGTGAGCTGAGATGGAGAGAGACACAGGAAGGAAGAGGGGAAAAGAAGAAAAAGGAGAGAATGGAGTGAGGAAGGGGAGAAGATGAAAGGAGATGAAGGGAGGTCACTAGTATTTTTATTCATTCAGACACTAGGTCTCTTGAGGCTTACACACGTACTGTATATACACACACACACACACACACACACACACACACACACACACACACACACACACACACACACACACACACACACACACACACACACACACACACACACACACACACACACACACACACACACACACACACACACACACTCTGAATGCTTCATGGCTTCCATTTGCAAGATTACATCTTTCAATTAAGACTGAGATGGTTGTCTCTTGGTCTCTGTGAGTGCATGCATGTGTTAGTAAATGGTCTTAAATATGAAATTCTCCAAGAATATTAAATTACTCAATGCATCTATACAAACAGATTCTCAAATTAAGGTATGTTACCATTAAAACAGTTACCATTAAAATAGGGGGAAAAACGACAAGGTTATCAATACACAAGAGCACCACTGCATAGAAATTGGTATTTTTGTGATTTAATGAATCACTGCTAAAATGCAGAATTATTGTTTTATTTCTTTTTCTTTAGTTGGACTAAAGGCAGTCAAATTTAAATATATTAAGTCTAAAAATCTTGGAAATAGCATGTTAAATACCCAATAAGTGGACGTTTTAATTATAGAATTTGAACTTCTTTCTCTTACCCAAATGACCTAAATTTCAACATTCATGTCTTGACCACAATATCCTCGCTGTTAGCTACGATCCTGGCTGGCAGACAGAGAATGAAAATAAGAACATTTTCCACTATACTAAATGTTATTCATCTTATATATACTTGTTGTGATGGGTTACTGTCTGCTGCTGCATCAGAGTAGTCTATAGCTTTCTTGTTCCTCTCAGGCAAAGACCTCCATAACTGCTAGTGAACGAGCAGCATTACAATGAAAGCAAAAGAATAATTGTGTTTATTGTTAAGGCTGTTGTTATTAACAACAATATAACAATATATTTATGCCACAAATTAATATATGTATTATTACATTTCAGGCCAAATTGTTCCACATTCACTTAGCTAACCTAAGAAAAGGAATGGACTGTTTCATTTTAACTGCAGCTAAAACACAGGTGGACTTAATAACAATAACAATGGCTCAGTCCCATTATCATACCTATTAAAGTGACAGTGAACTGGCACGCAAATAGCAGGACCTTAAATAAGCGTGATGCAGTTATCATTAATTCACCTGCGAGTTCCCTGCTATCACACGTCAAAGTGTCTGCTGTGCAACCAGTTACTCGCCCACTAGCAGTCCAATTGTTAACAGTCCTTAACCAGTGACAACAGCTGGCTCCTTTACAAACAGCACCTTGGCAACTGTGAAGTGAAGTGCGACTCCCTTTTCAATAGCCTCAAAGGTGCTAGTTACACATTAGCAATTGGCATAGCACAGCTAAAGCAGCACGGTGTCCAACACATGCTATTCAAAATAAAAAAAATAAAAATGCAACAGGGTTCTTCTCAGCACGTCACTCTACGCTTTTCTTCATCCTCTCAGGCGTGGGCCAAAAACTCTCACAGTCTCCCTCCCCGGGTCAGCCAATAAATAATGGACTTGAAGTTGTATCTTGACTGTAAACTGTTGCTACGCAATGTACAATTCATACAAACAAACTGAGCTGTATTCACAGTTACATGTCAATTGTACAGTAATGACTATAAAGAAAACACCTAAGGGAGAATTCTTAAAATATCCCAAGTGGTTACACACGACTAATACTAATCACTCTCATCTTAAGCTGTAATTAACAGTGAGCCCTTTGAATATGGAAATGTAGCTCGTTTAAAATCAATCTAACAGACAAACTCTTAGTGGACAGTTAGAACCCACTACTTCAAAGTCTGCTACTGTAACTGATGACCTGATTCCTCCAACTGTGTAATGTTTGCAGCAATTTTTCCAATCTAAAAATACATTAATTGTATACCATGGACAAAACTGCTCTACCGTGGCATTTTATTATGGAGGAGTGCAATATATTATCAGGGCAGAAAAATAATATTTTTCCTGAGGTAGATGTTCCAGCTGATGGGTTGCTGTAACACCACTTTGTGAGATATTTGAGGCTTACTCGGAAAAGTCTCTTAATATAATTTTACTCCTCTGTCATTTGGTTTACGGTTTTATTTTGCTGCATTTAGAGAAAGACAACTAGAATTACGTGTTTGAGCTCAGTAGGGCTTAGAAGAAATAAAAAAGCAAGATCACTGACATAATGTATGGATGCTCCTTGCTATGTTAAAAAGCAAAGATCATATTAATATTAAAGAAACACATTTTAGAAAATTAACTTGCATAGTTATGAATGGATTTCCTTTTTCTGTTGGCCACATAATTTTAATTAATTAGGGATGTCACTGGTTAACTGTTGAATGCTTAATCACAGAGAATATTTAAGACCGGTTATGCTTATGTTTGTCTATAGGTTCGCTTGCTTGCAGTCTAATGTAAAGTATGAGGCTTGCTGAATGAACCTCAGTGTGAGAGCATTTCATTGTGTGATGCTACTGTACAGTTTACCAGTGGTACTAACTCTATGCTGTACCACAGGCCTATTCAATTGGCAGCCAGAGGGCCACATCCAATAACAAAAATAACCTCAGACAACTCATGACCCACCCTACTGTTACTGGGATACTTGGAAAATAGAAAAAAAAACTGAGCTGTTGTTACCTTTTCAGGATAAAATTGCACATTTTAGAGTTTTTATTGTGACCAGTCCGAGGCACACCTGTGTCATTGTCGAGCTGTTTAATCAGCCTCTCCATATGCCACATCTGTCAGGTGGATGGATTATCTTGGCGAAGGAAAAGTGCCCACTTACAAAGATAATAATGAAACTGAGCTTACTTTCAGAGAAATAAACCTTTTGTGAGCATATAGGAAGTCTTCATATTTTATTTCAGCTAATTATGTATTTATTTATTTTTTTAATTGAAGCTCTAAATATTGCTACTTTTTTCTACCTGCATTTGTGTTTATTTAGATTTGTCTTTTCAAAAACTATTAGAATGTTTTAAATGGGCTGCTGGAACTGTCTGGCCCATTAACATTTGTAATTGAATAGCCCCGCTGTACTACAATAAAAAGTTTTGTTCAATCGATATGAAAAATAATTTTGTTGTAACACAAATTGTTCAGCATTGTCTTCTGGCTGTGTTCATTAAATGTGATCATTTGGGACTTGCCCTTATGCTCTTGCGCTCTCTCTCTCGCTTCACTATTAATAAATTATAATCCCACAGTGACTGGAATCCCTGCTGTGTGCTGAAAGGCTGAGATAGAAACTGTAGACAGAAATAGCACCATGTCTGAATATGTTTGTGTTCTCCATAAGGAATAGTTACTGTGACCTCTCAAACGTTACACACAGCATAAGGAAATGTCATCTGCGATTATCACACCCTCTCTCAGCTGCACATATTGCTGTATACACTTCTGCACACATGACACAAACACAGGAATGACCCTCCCAGATTACAATGAAATCTTGTGGTTACATTGCACATTATCACCATGTCACAGAAAGCTTGACAGAGCGTGGGTAGATAATTGCCAAAGTCAGAAAGCTTAACATATCTACAGCAACAAACACCTATTATTAGTTGTCAGCTTGTTAGTCAAATATCCAATTATGGGCTGTCATGTTATGGTGTGTGAACAAACTAAATGACATGAGATTGCTCCCATACACACATGCCTGTGGTTGGTACTTATCACTCCATGACAAGGGCCTTCATTTGTTCTGCCATTACACAAACCACTAAACCACTCCAAATCAGGATAAATGTAGCTAAGAGTTGTTACAATTGGTAGTCTTAATGTTGGACCGAAATTTGGCAGATTATATATGGAGAACTGGACTAGTGATGCGCGGGTTGATCCAAATTGAGCGGGTGCCCACGGTCGCCCGCAGTCACGAGTCCACAAACGATATTTTTAATGGTATTCGGGTCGCGGCCAGTTTGAAATAAAGATGCCCAGTAAAGTTTTGTAAATGCATAGAAAGATATATATATATATATATATATATATATATATATATATATATATATATATATATATATATATATATATATATATATATATATATATATATATGTGTGTGTGTGTCCAAGCGAGCAAGCGCTCTAGAGACTTTACAGACCGAGCCACTAACGTCTTATTTTGCTCAACGGTTCTAATTCTGAATTGTGAAACAAATCATTTCATCGGTTTCTGATGCCCCCCAAAAATGTATCTGCTATTTTACAATGTTTTTTTTAAAATGATTATTTCAGTGTAAGTTTATGGGGAAAATTTTGAACCAGTGTGCATCACATGGCAGACGCCATTGATATCGTTACACAGCTTGGCCACTATGTCAAAGTGGCTTCAAAGCCCAGCACGTCCTGGGGCCTTGGTATTTCCAGGACACAGAAAAGATACATCTAGGTTACTTATAGCTAACAAGATTCAACATGAGTAACTAGATTATTTATTACGTGTTTCCACAATCTTTATGTACTGTATACATGTTTCCTTATTTCCTATAGAATAAGTTAATTTTATAATAAATTAAGTGTTTACTTCCTCCACAAGGGGGCAGATGCTATCACACTTGTGTCATTTAAGCCTGAATCTGATTTCGGCACCGTGCCTACACTGCCTGGAATTGTTGCTTAAGCTTTATTTTTGTTTTGTATTCAATGGGGTGCAGCTTTCACAGCAGCCGAGGGAAGCAGTAAGGAATGTTTTCAAGCCCCAGACCTTGAAAACCTACCAAAAAAGCTTGTGTATGCCAGTTAGTGTTGGCCGTCAAAAAGTGTTTATTCCACAGGAAGCAGCTCTCAGATGAAAAAATCATTAATTTGTTTTCTACAATGAAGATATTACATAACTATGTGTCCTGACATCCTCTCATGAGGAAAGAAAGACCTTCTGTCGTTCTTTGGAACAAATGTATTGCTGTAATTCCCGGCTCAGCCAAAAACCCTGCTTTCTAACGGTGACTGCAGATCGGTGGGTTTAACCCATTATTTACCAAGCAAATGATTTAATCATCACAGCCTAAGCATACTCAAACACACTGGTCGACTCAGGGGTAGGGGGTAGGCAATTGGTGCAGGCAATTATGTTCAAGGGAAAAGTGCCTTCTTAGATACCCCATGGTAGACAAAACATGATGAAGTGCCCTCTGCGGTGCCCTTCCAGTCGAGAATTTGTGATAAAGCGCAATCTATGGTACACTTCTGGTAGAGAAAATATGATGAAGTGCTTCTAGGGTGCCCTTCTAGTAGAGGAAACACAATGAAGCCCTTCATTGCACAATAGGTTGCCCTACATGCTAGAAAAGGGTTTGGAATCATGAATGGCTTTCTGTAAGCCAGCGCCCCACTGCATGCAGCTGGTGCCCGTTTCATTTTTTTTTTTTCTCACAGCCTCCTGAGTATGTCATTGCTCAAAAATCTCTTTCAAATGTTCTCCTGGTTTTATCTGTTCCCTCTAAGCCTCTATCTTTGGGCATTTCTCTGGTTGCCCGTGTGGTGCTAGCTCTCATCACCATAGGTGGTCCGGTCATGTCATTCATAATAAATGACCCCAGGTTTACTTCCCCCTTAACCTGCATGACTTCCATTCTGTTTATAGCTGAACTGCCATTTCACAGCCATTCACACACACACACAGACTATATAAACCCCCCGTCAATATGTCTCAATGTGTCAGTTGTGCTGGCTGCAAGTAGGATCAATTGACAAACTGAATTCAAGCAACATTGTTCAGCAGGGACTAATATTTAGTAGGCCTGAACGGTTTTCTAACTGTGTAACTGTAAGTCATTTGCTGTTACAGTAAAATCAACACATGGCATGTATTCTTCAAAACAATGTGACACCCGGGAGCAATCACTTGATAACAGATATCTCCGTCTTGCTCAGACTGTCTATAATCACTGATTGCAGATGACTCGAGAAAGTCACGAGGGAGAATCTCTTGAACTGATCACAGATGGCTATCATAAGCCCCTAAATAATAAATTACATCGCTTGCCTTTTTTTAATTTTTTTTAAAATTTATATGCTTCGTTTGTCAGCACAATACCCCAACCCCTAAAGCCCACCCACCCACCCACTCCATCTATTGCAGGGAATATGGAATTATATATAAGGAAGATGCTCCATATTTCTAATTCTCCCATTCCTCTCTCATCTCTGTTTGTTTTCTTTGTTCACTAGATAAGAAACAGCAAAAGTAGACCAAACAGCCAGCACCAAAGCCTAAAGTAGGTAAGAAAGAATAAAATGATTAGTTATAGTGTATATTCTTATCTCAAACTAACAAACACAGAAGTCTCTTTAAAAGACTGCTTCTTTAACCTCTCCTGCATTTGACTCTTACTAACTTATTAATGAAGTCATTAATTGAACACTAGGGGGAAACGGTAAAAACAACACGCTCAAAATAGACTCATCATCAACCCCTCATTAGCATCCACACAATAATTACATACCTTTCATATAATCTGATTTTGATAGCATTTTTTTTATTATTTATCTCTATAATATGTATTATGATATAATGTCGTAATATCTAGAAGTTTCATGGTCAAACATTCCAGCTGGCTGTGGCTTTTCTATGTATATGGACTTTGCATGTTCTCCTTGTGTCTCCACACTTTCCTCCCACAGTCCAAAAACATGCTGGTTAACTCTAACGCCGAAACTCCACCAGGCATGTCTTTGTCACATCCAGGCTGTGATGCTGTTTTGGTCCGTCCTGTCAGAAGCAGAGCGTTAAGACCACCTGACTTTGTTTACTTGCTCAGGATTTGGTCATTTTCCTTGGTTTGTGTGCTTCTAAATATGCTTCTACATGTGTAAATATGCTACGTAGTTAATTTGTTTAGCTTTTGTCTGTTTTTATGATTTTCAGAGGGTGTTTTATTTTGAAAATCAAGCTGATTCTCTAGGCTGTTTCTGTGTCTGGCTTCTGCCAGCTTGAGGTGCTCTGTGTAAATTGACGCAGGCTGCTAGCTGCTTTTGTCAGAATTGTCCAGAAATAGAACAGCCACGTATTCAATGTGGTGCCAAGCAGAGGCCTGCTTCTGAAACAGACTGCAGCAGAGTTGGGGTTTGAAACATTGACTAGAGTAGCGGCGTATCATTAGGTAACCCCAGCGCACATGGAACATGACGTGTCCGCGCCCGGTAGAATTTGGGTGTAAGTGTGATTTTAAATTGGCCATATTGGTTGAATGGTTATCTGTCTCTATGTGTCAGTCCTAAGATGACTGGTGACTAGTCCAGGTTGTCCCCCGCCTCTTGCCCAATATCAGCTGGGATCAGTTCCAGCCCCTGGCCACCCTGATAAGGATGTGGTTATGGAAAATGGATGGAAGGTCTCATGGTTCAGGGACAAATGTTTCAGATTAAATACTAGCGATTTTAATGGTCACTGAAAGCACAAACAGTGTTTAGTAACAGGATACAGACCGTCTCCAGTGTCTTTGAACTTAACCTTAAACAGGAAGTTCATGAAGGAAAAAAAATCGAATTAACATATTCAAAGTAGTAATTACATTTCCTCTTTGCATAATCGGCGGTATACAATTCTTTCTGTCAAACATGTTTTAAGCAGATTATTCATTTAATGAAAAATATATTCTCTTTCTATGCTTTGTGTCATTCATAAATTCATGTGCTCTTCTGTTTTGAATTTGCTGTATGTGCATGAGATATGCAGCCTTAGGTGTTGAAACATTTATTTCCCTCTTCCTTTTGTTTGTTTGAAAAACAACGCACATGTACATATTCATGACCTCACATACATTAGTAGGCATGGACATGACAGTTATAAGTACAGCACATTGTGTTTACAGCTGTAAGGGATTGGCTTATTAATAATTTATGACGAGCGGGGTTTGTTATTTTGAATCATGTTTTTTTTTGTTTTTAGCACAGCTGCTTAACTGGGCTTAAAAGAGCGTTCAGAGGACAAAATGCCTTAAAGGATGACTAACCAACTTGTTGTGTGCAGCATGGCTATATTTAAAAATATGCTTAAAAATGACACAAATGTAATTTTTCTTTTATTTAATGTTAAAAACAAGGCTACAGTCCATAGATGTTTGGATGTAGCTCCCAGTGGGAGCCAATGGCCCTCACTCTGGGTCAAAACAAGGCGACAAAGCTAGATTGGCTGCACTGCTTCATCAGCCTCTATGAAGGTTAAAGGCAATGAATTATACCATCATTAATAAATATGCTTTTTAACGAAGTTGGAACCTAAAATTGCTGTATAGCAAGAAGTTTGAATTTTTATAATGGGCTGTTACACCCAAATTACACACATACAAAGTTTGTAAGACAGTTTAAAATACAACACTCCTGCCATCATAATGTTTTTGTTGATCTTTGTTTATGGCCCTGTTGAATAATACTGCGTTATACTGAGAGGTACTTAATATTTGGTTAAATGTTTTAACTGATATAAATGGGATGGACAAAATATTGAAAAATCAACAACAACAATGTCATCAAAGTCATTTCCCATTCATTTGAATAAAAAATCCTCACTAGATGGACACAATGCAAAACCTTCAGACTTTCTTATATATGTGCACATCAATGGCTGTAACATATTACATAAAAGGATGTAATATGGCTCTTTGAGAAATTTAATTTCATAATGTACCTAAGGGCTTAATTTGTGATATTACACACGTAACAGTCTGACACTAGGTGTGTGACACTAAGTAAAATTTCTTTGTCATTTACACCAATTTCCATTGCTCTGGTGGATTAAATGTTAAAGAGACTTTTAGATATAATCTAATCACCACCCACTAACCACAACCAATGAGTGAAGATTTTTGAACAGTCTGAGGAACAATTGAAATATTGTATTTCTCGCAGAGCTGTTCTGTTGGATAAACTTGGATGTACTTATTACTTTGTACAATGGTGTCTTATTTTATGAGAGAAAAATATAGTAGTCTTCATGATTTCCTGACTTTTGTTAAGCTCCATTTAAGCAAATAGATGGTTTTTAGTGTCCCACTTTCACTTAAAAACAATCACACTAGCACAAAACTGCAAAGAACCCAACTCTCAACTCTCTTCTTCCCAGCTTTTAGATTCTTCTTCTTTATCTTCATAACTTATTTTTCACAGTTACATCCAAGTTTGCACCTTTTGAAACACAAAATAAAAAAAACAAACGCAGGTCAAACACCAAATTCCATGCAAACCCTATTAAAAGTGCTATTAAGAGGCTGTTGTGTAAACTTAGAAATACACTGAGTGTTGTGAGAATGTTTCTTAAAGTATACTGTAGACCTATCCTGTCCTGCTAAACATAGATTTTGTCATATGTTCCACACACACTCACACTAATGCATTAACCATGTTCTTTGTATTCGAAGGCAATTCCTGCATATTTAATCCAAAAATGGCAGACTGATAAAAGCCTTTCCACTGAAAATCTATCGTCACTGGCAAAATCCTGAGCGCATTTTTATGTTAGAGAATAAGTGTGTGTGTGTACTTTACTTGTAGTGTAAAGAACAACTTTAGTGTCAGACCACTGCATATAGGCTTGTGGCTTTCCTCCGGGTCATCATAAAACACATTACAAGGAACCTTTAAATAGGCACGACGCAAAAACAATATGTAAGAAGGTCCCAGTAATATCAGTGGAGTTGGCTAGATACAAGAGCACACACTAACCCTTAAGGAGTCAGTATGGGCACCTTATATCTAAAATCTCCAGTCACTACAGTCTAAAAAACATTAGTGCATAGTGACAAAGTTATTCGCTGATCCTGCTGTTGACAATAAGCAAAGGGGCACATGAGACTCATTTTAAATGTGATGGATAATGACCTGCATTTTTATTATAAGTTTTAGCAATATGATTGTTCTTTATTTATTAATGTATTTTATTGTATCTCCAATGTCATATTATATTCCGAAACCAGAATGCACCACAGCTGAGAAACTACACTGAAACTCAAATGAATATCAAAACACATAACCCAGTGGAACAGTGACAATGAAACAATTCTCCAACGTAATCCATATGTTCATTATGTTTGTCCATTCCTTCACTCATTATGACCCAAATCATATTTCTTTTTCAGACTGTAATCAGGCATGTGCGTTAGTCCATCAGGCTGGAGTTAGGATGAAGCAGTTTTGACACTTGGAAGATGGTAAAACAATCTTAGTTCTTCAAATATCAAACACTGACAATAACAACATGTGTTACATTTAGGGGAATATGGAAGAAATAGAAATAATATGTGCATAATATATTTTCATTAGTGTATAATCACCTGAAAATAGGATTCGTTATGTTTTTTTTATTACCTTACAATGACAATTTTATATCTACAGATGCCGCTGGCACTCTTCCAGTCTGCCACATTTAGCCATCATGTTTCTACAGTAGCCTAGAACATATAAATGAAACACTGGCTCTAAATGGGACCTTTAATTTTTTTCGCTAATTTAGTTGCCACCATAGTCTTTTTTTTGTTTTGTTTTCACACTCGAAAGGCAAGTGTGGTGAGTGGGTTGCAATCAGCATGTACACCACTAAATCATATAATCAAATAATAATACACAGTGATCCTCTAGACTTACATTTAATATTTACAATTTACAATAATAATCTGCATATGGTATATCGAGGATCATTATTTATTTATTTTAAGAAATACAAATATAAATATCCTCATGCACACATAGCATACTGTATATACAGTTAAATATACATCACAAATAACCCTGTCTCTATAGACCCTGTAGTTGGAACCAATGTAATGAGACCTTACAGGCTGTAATGTAGAATTATACTCAAGTCAGGCACTGCCATATCAGACGAAATTAGCCTATCCTTCCATGCATGCGCCTTACTTTATCCATTCTCTGTCAAAACAAGGCTCAAAGGGTTGCTCCGTACTCCTTCATTAGACAACTGTGTACACACACACACACACACACACACACGCACACACACGCACACACACGCACACACACGCACACACACGCACACACACGCACACACACAACTTTTTACTGCTGCAGGGAGCTTGATTATAGCCATTACCCGTGTGACAGCAGTGCCACAGTTAATGATATCTGTGTTATATACGGAGGAGAGCTTTGTGGTGAGTTATTAATACTAAGATGGCTCGTCTTTTATGGCCTTATCAATAAGAGCTATTCCGCCAGTCGATACAGATACTTCACCCCAATGACTATTCATCCACAACGCAAATCGACCCAGCATGAAATGTGTGTTTTGTGTGTGTGTGTGCGTGTGTGTGTGTGTGTGTGCGCGTGTGTGTGTGTGTGTGTGTGTGTGTAGCAGACTGTAAAAGCACCTAAGTACATATTGTCCTTTGCAACACCTCACAACATGCACATTCTTCTTTTAAAGCTGACATGGTGGCTCAATGTGTCTGTGGCTGAGTCAATCTGTACTATGTTGAGTGCTGCATGAGTTTCCTCACACACGTTCAGTAATAATGTCAATGAAAGACTATTAATTGTGAACGTAACTGTGATGTCTTTAAAGATGCTCGGCTTGCCCTGCTTGTTCTGTTCCACTATGATATACCTGGAGAGACTTGATGTAGAACTGTTACTGACGTGGATGTAAAACTGCAAGTGACCATCACACAAAAAAAAGGTCTTCTTGCATGAATAGTGTGAAATTCACTCTGTCAGACATACTGTGATAATAGTGATTGAGATGGTAATAATTAAGGCTTGGCAGCATTTAACAAATCTTGCTGCATATGTAGAAAATTGGCCAAAGAGAATCTCTGCAGCAGGGTGCCGAGAGGAAGCAATCACAGTAAGCTATGCACTATACAAATCTGAGAGCAGATGTATGAGACTCAAGTAGGTGAGAGGTGAACACTGCAGAGACGAGTGAATATGACAGCGGAAGAAAAGACTGGAAAAAGGGCAGAGTGGTTAAATTTCATATTTTAGTCTAATGTATTTCACAGGTGAAGGAGGAGACATCGTGACCTTTGTGAAAGCAAAGTGATGAGAAGGTAACAAATGCAGGAGGGATCAATACATAATAAAAACTAAGAGACGGAAAAAAAATGAAATAAAATGTAGACGACAAATGGAATCATGACTCAGCCTCTGTGGTGGCTAACATGGGTTAGATGAGCTGAACCACTGAACCGCTGAACCACGAGGGATTTATTCTCACCCACCTGTCTGTCACACAGAACACAACAGAACCGTGTGCACAGTGCCAGACTTTTATATCATCGCACACTCCTCTTGTCATTGGTGTTCACAGGGAGTCCCTGTCCATTTTGTTTTAAGGGCTTATTTTCCACACACATTGCCTTTATCTATCATCCGGCCACACGTGCACTAATTTAGCCAAAAAGACATATTAATGCTGTTTCCCTGCTCTCTGCACTGCGTGAGCCATGGGCCCTGCTCTGGACCTCAGTTCCCGGCCATAAGTCAATGCCTACTTTGTTACAATTTGAGTTGTGTTAATCCTGCCCAGCATATGCTGCTTTTATCTTCTACTTGTCTCCATCTATCAAAAAATTTCATGAAACATTTCATCCCTCTTTAATATATTCAGCTTTAAGCAATTCTGGCAAATGTTCTTCTTTTACAAAAGAGAAGATTCTGTACAATTACAATTTCAATTACTCCCTAAATGTTTTGGCTGTAAAGCCAGCTGCTGTTAACGGGTCCTACATAACCCATCTCTTGATGCATTACAGTCTCTTAGTGAATCATGCAGTAAGAGAAGGTTACCGAGCTTCAATTGATTTCCCTTTTTTTCCCCCCTCAAGGTCACTACAAGGATTTTTTGTAACTGTTCTGAGTCCAAGCTGACTACAGCAAGATATAAACTTTTCAAAGCTACCTTTCAAGCCTACAGGGGGTGAGTGTTTGATACTCAAACGAAAGGTGTTTAGTGGAAAATTTCTTTAAAGCCTAGATCTCCAGGGACAAGGTCTCGCCACATATGCTCCCCATGCATCCAATATCCCCACCTCCCACGGCACTTAATATTCTCTGGTTCTGTAGGTGTGGTACAATACAAGATAAGATTGTTTCCTGCCTTTCCCCAGTGCTTACTGCATCCAGCATATGCATGTGTTTGTGTGTACATTTCTATCTACTCGCAGGATTGTTCATATTCTCCCACCCCACGGCTTATGACGATATGAATATATCAGCTAATTAATGACTGCGAAGACCTCGGAATCTCATATGGGATTTCCAATGGGCTTTATTCACTCTCATTCAATTTTCACCTCCTAGCGCAGAGGGAGAGACAGAGGAGAAGAGGCATGGGAGGGGGAGTGAGAGGAAGGGAGAAATGAAGAGGAGATGGTGGAGCACAGCGAGGCAAGAGCGAGATTAGTTAGAGAAGGAATTCAGGTAGAAATAGAGGAGAGGCAGAGAAATGAGAGCCAGGAGGTAGAGCTGAGGCAAAAAGGGAGGTCTTATTACTTGGTACACTCTTCTGGACGTGCTGTGAAGGAAGCACCTGCAGGAGAGTGAATTAGAAAAAAAGAGCAAGTCCATGCATTGTTACTGAGGTTAGTGCTGCATCCAGGACAGATAGAAAGGCACTATAATATTGACTACATGGAGATATACCAAGCAGGAGGGCTAACTGAGCACTTAAATTGTTTTTCACATTTGCTGTAGAGCCAAAACAAAAATGGTCGTGCACACTGTGGAGGCAGGACTGCATTTAACTTCAAACAGCTGCATTGCAGACTGTAGCACTCCTAACACTTGTGAGGAGCATTGTTTATGCCCCCCCAGTCGCTGAAAAGAGTTTGGAAATGTGCAGCAGCAGTACTACCCCTAGTTCAGCTCGTCAGTGATCGCTGGAGATGAGGATGAAGATAGGAATAAGATAGAAACCGTTTAGCTGACCTGCTGCTTCAGACAGACTGCAGAACTATTTGGTGTGCGGAAAGAAACATGTCCAACACACTGGAAAGAGGAAGTCTCTTACTGTGTCTGCTTGTGTGCACGTGTGTTTAGAGGTTCAGGTATTTATGTTTATAGTACAGCATCATTCATACTCACACATTTGTATGACTGGCTGAGGTTCTGTGAGTGCAGACTCATACGTGTGTGCGTGTGTGTGTGTGTGCTCTGTAAGTGTCAGATACTACTGGCCACCCCGAGCTCTGTATCTATACAATGGTTAGCCGTTAACATGGCAGAAATGTCATTGAGCTTTCAGAGATCTTCACAGAACAGACAGCCCTGGGCGCAGATTCTTCCCAGGCAGCCTGGCACTGCACACACACACACACACACACACACACACACACACACACACACACACACACACACACACACACACACACACACACACACACACACACACACACACACACACACACACACACACACACACACACACACACACACACACACACACACACACACCCGACTGTATTATTGTATATCTCTCTCTTGATGGATTCAATCATTTCTCTCTAGCATCATTTCAGTTGTACTGTGAGACAGTTTACTGTAATACAACATTGGGACCACTCTATTTATGGAAACAATTACCATTAATTTTCTTGATTATTGCAACATTATCTATCAAAATGCATTCAACTCAGACCATGTTCCACCTAAATCAGCGCAAAATAGACTCTGCAGATTTTTCCTTGGGTGTACTCATCACACACAGTACACTCATTACTGTACAACGCACGATTCTCTTCACACATCTCTAAATGTAAGAAAACCAATGCCCTGGCTTTAACCTGTGTTTAAATGTATTTATTTAAATTATCCTCCCAACAGTATCTTGATTAGTCAGATGTTGGAGTTTCTGCAATGGGCATTGCTCTTTTAAAACAAATAGATGCAAACAGTCCTTAATCTCTTCCTGAGAAGCTTTTTGCATGCTGGAGCACATTGACCATGCATAGCCCAACCATGCACAAGGCTTCAACCTAGTCTACTATCCATGTTTGTCACCAGACTCACAGTGAAGTAATGAAAGATCATCTGATTTTTGTGACTTCATGTAAAGCAGACGATTAGAGAGATTAAGTTTGGATATTAGGGGCGTGAAAGGAAAGCGAGTATCTGATCAAATGGGCACATTCCCTCACAGATGTTTCACTGAACCAAAAGAACAAAGGAATAAATGCATTAGTAATACAGCAGATGTTTGAGCAGACTCCTGATGACATCCTCATTACTGATTGACTTTTCAGGTACACAAATTGTTTGGATGTTTTTTTTGTTTTGTGAAATGGTTTGTTAGGATCAGATTAATCATGCCTGTCACACTGCGGGCATGAAATGAAATTGAAATTGTATTTTCATGGTACCGTGGCAACTGGCAGAAAAACACCTCGCTGTTATTGTACCCAGCGGCCTCAGTCCGCCTTGTCTTTGTGGTGGAGAATCAGGTAGTTTACTATGCTACACTGCAGATTGCTCCACAACTGCTGCAGTCAAATGTGTTGTCAGCCTCGAGGCGCACACACCACCAGACAGTTTAACATGCTACATCTGTAGAATGTAGATTACATCAAAGTGCCTTTCTTTTTTTTTGGCTTTTGTTTTCCACCTCTGCTGGTGATTTTATTTTGAACAGTGGCTACAGTGGTAAATACATTTATTGCATCTGGTCAGTCATCAGAACGGCAGTCTGCTTACAGAGAGAGAAGAAGAACAATCTGTCTCGGCAGTTTCTCTCACTGACCTTAACTTCTCTACTTTTCTTTATCTGCGTTGTAATTCTTTACTTAACTATGAATCATCGCAGTGGTGTGATTTTTCCTGCAGGCTTTAAAGATTAAACTTTTTTTTTTTTAAAGATTTGATTTGTTCTATTTTTCTCTCCCAGGATGAGACACATACCTTTTACTTTGAACTTCAGCATTCCCTATTAACCTCCTCCCCACGTTCTACGGCTCATCTTTCATTCATCTCTCTCTTTCTTTAGCTCCCCATTACCTCTTTCACCCCTCCTACTAGTTTATAACTTTTCCTTTTGATCTTGGCAATATCATTTCCTCCTCTTTTTGGCCACAACAGCATGTCCTCATTAATTCTTAAGTCTTATCAGCGACTTGTGATTTGCGAGTGAGCTCCCCGCTGCAGCTGTTTTTGGTGATCGTGCCTGCCTCGCGCAGAATTTATAATATTACTGCACAGTGGAAATGACCATACAAGGATCAGTGACATTATTTGCTGAATTAGATTGAATTTCTTTTTATCTCATCAGCCCTACAAACCTAATCTTTGTAACGTGACCCTCTGTTTAACACAATACTACTGTACTCTGTGTTACCCTGTCATAATTTTAGCTTTGATCATCTTGACCGTGTCATTGTTTCTTTCATGTTGAATATTAGCTGGTGAGTTTACAAGTAAAACAGCTTAATTAAATTCACTCAATAGTGAGATTAAAGAGCATAAACAATATGCTGCAAACGTTCTTGTTTGTGTCACACAAAAACTCCAGAAGCACAACAACATCTCGTCTTTGTCACACACCTCTGACCTCATTGAAACGTCGGTTGTTGGCATCAACCATGGGAAACACAAGCAGCAAATAGTCTTCATCTCTTTTTTTCCCCTCTTTTGTGCTTTTGCTCTTGTTATTGTTTGGATCTTCACATTCAAAGGTTTTGTCGCCCACTCCTTTTCACTGTGTCCCATTCCATCTCTTGTCACTGAAAAGTAAATCTCCAGCTGTTGTTTCTTTTTTTTTTTTTGCCTTTGGCATTGTTGTCTCCATAATACATCTTCTCCCACTCTTTGTTGTTTTTTGTTCATTTTGCTAATGTCTTTGTCTGTGCAATTCTTTTTCCCCATCCTGTTACAGGTATGCTGCTTTTACTTTAATAATGATTGGCAATGATTAATTTTACGAGAAAACCAGAATACAAGAATTTAGATACACACATCTGAATGCTTCTTGTGTTCCTCTACTTATTTGCCTGTATACATGCCATTTCCCTCACTCTTCCAGCTCAAACCAGTCACTCTCTCATCTTTACTATAGTGCCCCTTCTTTAGCTCTTTCTATCGCAGCATCTCTTTTTTTAAACCTTTTATGTCGCTCTGTCATTCTATCCTTCCGTCTCTCTAAGATTTTAACCCTGAGGGGCTCGAGGATTGCAGCATGATGGCCATATAGCAGTGTGGGTTGTGCATGCATGCATGTATGCATACACAACCCTGCAAGCACATGCATACACACACATGCAAAATACCACAGTTATACGTATATGAAAGCGGAATAAATGGGCCGTGTTGAAATGTGGAGCAAACACACACACACACATGCACATACACACACAGTGAAACACGTTACGCACACAAGGGAATAGTGAACAGCCTGTGGAAAGTTAAAGACACGTGCAGTGTATTATGTACTAATACTAGAATGCAGAGAGCAAAAAAAATTAATTATCACTGAACAATTTTTCAGCTTACAAAACTGCAATATTTACAGTATTGCAACCTGCAATAAATCACATTTCTCACTATCCTTTAGTGTAAGACTGAGACTGAGAAGAATGACAGCATGCATCATTGCATTTTTGTTTTTTTGCATTTTACTTTTCACTTGTTTACTGTTTGTTTCATGACCTACCTACTTTCTTCTTTCTCTCAAATCTTTCCCCCTCATTTACTGTCTCCTCTTCCCCGGTGTCACTTTCGATCTCTCTCATACTTCTTTTCTCTTGCACTAATTGCCTCCCTCTGCGTCAGCGTCTCCCTTGCCACTTAGGCACCTTTCTCTTTGCTCTCTCTTATAGACAAGGCTGACAGAGAGCTAACACATGTGTGCCTTCACATGTTATATGTGTCACATCCTGTGTTTTTGTGGGCCTGTATCTATCTTCTCATCATGTTCCCATCTACTCATCTTTTCTCGCACACTTCTCAGTCTGGTTGTCAGAGTTTGTGACACTTGGAGCAGGTTTGGGAATATGTCATCTTCTCTCTTCTGCCCACTACTCCTCTTCTTTTTCTTTTTAATCATCATAGATACCAACTTTATCTCCTTTTTTTCTGTCTGTCAAAGGACCCTTCACAGGCTTACAGTTTGTTTGGTGGTCACGTTCAGCTCTTGAACAACAAGCACGACTACAACCCTTTGCATCCCTGATATAGATGTGTTAACTGAATCATTAGGCCAACTAGCCACACACAATTATCAATATTCAGCAAGTCAAAGGTCTCTCAATACAGAGCACGTCAAATTGAACTCACATCACTGGAAGTTGGTGAGTTGAACTCAGCAGTCAAAATCGGCATATAGCAGATGGAAATAAACAGAGGCAGCAGAATTGTATTGTACTTTGACAAACAAAAGGAAAAAATATTAATATTAATATAAAGACTCTGACTCTGAGATCTACAACACAGATTTCAGAAAGCAAGTAAAGGATGAGGCAAGTGGTTCACCACTTTGTGAAAAACTGTGTGGGCAAAAAGTTTAACAGTTTAAAGCAATTTGAATTGTTGCTCTAAGAAAAGGACCATCCAGATTGTTTTCAGTGCAAAGTTCAAAATCCAGCATCTGTGAAGATATGGGGATGAGTTAGTGCCCGAAGCATGATGGGTAACTTTCACATCTGTGAATGCATCATTAATGCTAAAAGGTATGTACAGGTTTTGGAGCAACATATTCTTTTTTCAGCGTGACAATGCCATAGCAAAAAAAATGCAGGTATTACACTGGCCCGCCTGCAGTCCCGACCTGTCTCCCATTGAAAATGTTTGGCACAATATGAAGGACGTAACGATGGAAACCCCGGACTGTTGAGCAACTGAAGTCCTATAATAAGCAAGAATGAGATAGAATTTCACTTCTACAATTAGTGTCTTCATTTTCCAAACCCTTACTAAGTGTTGTTAAAAGAAACCGTAATGTAACACAGTGGTAAACACAATCTCATCCCAACCTTTTTAGAATGGTTAACATCAAATCAGATGGAGGGAAGGATTCATGTTTATTTCCAATCACAGATAATACGCTAATGGCTGTTCTCTCTTTATGAAAAAACAGGATAGGATGAAGCAAAGTGCACACAAATGTTTACTGCAATATTCCTTCTTTGTTGGTTGTCCCGTCTTCTCTGCTCTGTATTCCTGGTTCTATACATTTTCTTCCAATGTGATCTTAGGGGTGTGATTACAGTATTCATGAATGTTATTATTTTGGCCTTTATGCTTAGTTTTTATTATTTCATATCAAAGAAGGTGAGCCATCTGTGCCTCTCATCTTATTTGTTTCACTTCTTTTCTCTGCCAGCAGACCTCAGTGGGATTGCGCATTTCAGCCATATTCTTCCTTTTCTCTCTCTCTCTCTCGTACTATTCTCTCTATTCTCTCTTCTCAGAGCTGAAGAACCACAATGCTTGTTATTAACTTTCTCATACCATTTATCTCCCTTTCACCACCACCATTACCTCCCCTTTCTGTCATCTACTCCCGGCTCCCCCGTTTCTCCCCCTTCTCTCTAGCACACCATTTGTCGGTTACAGTCTCATCAGTATTCTCCCTCTCTTGCAGACAGGTAAGTTCAGCAACCCCCCAACCTACCTTCATACTTCACTCTCCCAATACATCATTTTACCCCCTGTCCATTACTGCAGCATGGCTCCTGTTACACCTGTCAGTGTGCACATTTGATCATCGTGAAATCAGAGCACTGCTGGAGATCATGAACATGAAGAAATTGTCATTTAAAGTAAGGATGTGGAATAACATATTAGTTGGAGGGTTGATATGTGGAATCTCTGCCTGAAGGCTACGGATGGACAAGTAAGATTTAACTGAGGTTAATTCCCAGCAGTGCCTGTGAATGTTAATATTTTCAAGCGCCAATGAGAGATCAACTTTCTTCTCTTTGTCCTTTAAGTCCCTTTGTATGTAGTAGTTTCATGACATATTTTGTGATACAGAAACAACAATATAAAACGTCAAGATAGAAACTGATTGCATTATTAATAAAATCTTTTTGGGCTATGTGAGAGAGGAGTGGGCATTGAAGTAGCTCTTTTATCATGATCTCTCTCTCTCTTTCTCTCTCTACAAGATACCAAGAAAGCTAAATTCAGTTTCAAAGTGAAATAAATTCTTACTTTGTATTGATTGCTGTTTGTATTTTGCCACAAACAGCTAACAGACTAGCTCCCCAGTGACTTTAAAAACAAGCAGCAACATCGTGTGTTGCAGCTTAGACTGATTTTTAAACTTACCAAAAAAGTTTAACGAATTCCTTCCAGGCTCCCTTTTTAACTTTTGTCTTTGTACATTTATGAGGCTCATAGAACTTGGAAGCACAAACTTTCACATTGAAACATTTTCACTTTGATTCATTTCCTGCTGCTAGAACTGAATCTCTCTTCTCCCTCTATAACTTTCACTGAAAATGTGACTGATGAGCGACATTCACTACACTTGCTTCGGAAACTGGCATTTTTAAGTGAGCAAGTAAGTAGTAATCTTCAATTAAAATCACCTTTTAAAAAACAGATTTATAAGGTGCTGTAGAATCCAAATGCAGGAAAATAAAAACTTGAAAACAAGAAATAACAAAGAACAACAAAACAATAAAAACCACACAAAAAGAAAATCACACCTTACAGGACAAGTTGGTAAAAGTTTTGTGTTTGCCAATTAAGAACATTTGTGTCTGCGTGTGTTCAAGCTCATATCTTTGTTCATGTTCCGTTGGACAGTTTTAACTAGGAAATTTTGATTCATTTAAGAGGATATTTCTTTGCATCCAAGTCTCTGTACAAAACAAACAGAACCTAACCCTAACCCTACACAGAGGACTGACTGACTCTTGTTGCAAAGATACATATAAAACGTCCACATGGGTATTCAAACCAAACTTCACAGGATGATACAATATACTCTGCATAGTGAAGTATAATATTCTATAGTTTTTGTATAAATAACACATAGGTCAAATAGCGAAACAGTCCATAAACACACAAATATATGAGCTTTAAATCAAAAACCTCATCAGCGACAGCTAAAGTTACCCACCACATACAGATGAGCACATTAATTTCTCAGTACAATTAAGGCATCAAATGCAAAGTTAATTTATCAAACCTAATGTCTCAAAAACTTTGAGTTCAAGTGAGTGAAATTTACGATATTGCAGCGGCACACTTGGATGGTGATGGTAGGAACAGTATGCACACCAGTGAATGTGTGTGATGAATCATCCTCATGCATGAATCATACCCTAATTTGACTTATCCATGGGAATACAGAAAAATTGAAATGCCCGGAAAATATCTCAGTGTTTTAGAGACCCCCCCAAAGTTTCAGAAATTATGTTTTAGGGGAGCTCATGTCTTATTAAGAGGAGCCGAGCTCCCCCTTGCTCCCCTGTGGTTTCAACCCTGTGCACACAATGAAACATTATGGGTGAAAGAAATGTTGCACTACAGCATACAAAAAAACTAAATTATGAAGGGCTCCTGCTGAAAACCAACCAGCTGTGAATCTGCATAAGTACCTTGATTTCTGTTTGAATTTGCGCTCACTCTTCTTAACGTATTTGTTGTGTTTGCACATTCCTGCAGCTGCTCTCTCCCATGCCCCAAGGAATTTCCTGGAGTTCCCTGTTTCCTGATCACCTGTTATCGTCCTCCATCACATGCTTACACACAGGAATACACGCATACACGCCAAAAGAGCAGCCCCACAACATGGACACACACAGTCATGAGGCGTGATTAAAGGAACCCATCCCTTTCCTGATTAAAGGTGTGTGTGTTTCTTTAGATGTGTGGTAATGTTTAAGCCAGGAGGTCAGACCCTGTCCTCGATGACTGCAGCCAGAAAAAAAGAAAGCTGGAAAAAGAGATGAAGGCGAAACAGTGAGCAGAGAGTCTGATAAAGAAAAAAGAAGCAGGCATATAACAAATGCCATTGAATGTAACTGAAATATATGGAAGAGTAGATTCAGTTCCCAGTAGCAATAGCAGCACAAGTGTCAAAACTGGTTTTAATCAATAGACTATCAGGATAGTTATATTATATTATAATATTACATATGTTTAATTAAATCGCTATAAATACTAGTCTGTCTCAGTGATGGTCTATTGTGCTTG
This sequence comes from Collichthys lucidus, assembly GCA_004119915.2. NCBI lineage: Eukaryota > Metazoa > Chordata > Actinopteri > Sciaenidae > Collichthys > Collichthys lucidus. The sequence goes on from CM014090.1 coordinate 18,380,043, forward strand.
ATTCTGGCTTTCGCATAGGGAGCGTCCCACACCTACTGTATGTCTGAAAATTTAAATACAAGACAATACATGAATAATGAGACAACTGAGAGGAAAAAGTGAGAAGCAGATAAAAAGACAGAACGCTGTGTATGGAACAGACAGGGACTCATCAGGAAACAAGTTTAAAACAATGCTGAGTGTTTAAATACTTTTCAGAAACAGGAAAACATAATTATCTGTACAACCAGGCATATGAAGGGGGTAGGAAAGGAAGAGGTGAACTCGAGGTGAAAGGATAAGTAGAAGAACTAAGAGGAGTGCAGAATGAAGGAAAGGAGCCAACAAGGAAAGAGAAGATGGTTGGTGGTGAGGAAGATGTGTTCATGTTACTATCCGAGGGTGATAAAAGAACTGTTTCCTGACAACAAGCTCTGCTTAAAGTTTAATGGCACAGCACTGATCCCCCACCAGCACTGGATAACAGTTTTAACAACTGAGAAAAGCCCTGTGCGTGTGTGTCGTTTGTGTTGTTTGTGTCTTTTCCTATCTCAGCATGTTCTCTCTGGAGCATTTATGCATCTACCATTCTTTTTCCACAGTTTCACTAGTGTGTGTGTGTGTGTGTGTGTGTGTGTGTGTGTGTGTGTGTTTCCTGCTATTGTATTGTACTTCAGCTTCCACCCAGCACTAATTTTTCTGTGTGCATGTGTGCCAAAGGAACCTGCGCCCCTTAAGTGCCAACAGTTTCCATGGCGGGGTCATGACTTTTTGCTACGGGGCTATGCAGGCTTTGCTATAAATGTCTACGGGGGTCAAGAGTCCTTTGATTTCTGCAATTTATTATCATAATAATCAGTCAATATAATGTCTAGTATTCATACCTGAGTAAAGCAAATCATGTAATGCAATATATAACTTAAAAAAGTTAGAAGAAGATGGAAAAAAAGAAAAAAAGCTTCTACTTTAGTTTTGGTCTACTGCTAGAAAGTAAAAGCTTCTAATCGTGTTTAGACTGCAACAAAGGGCGAGGGAGAAACTGCAAAACTCTATGAAAGGAGACATAAAAGGCTCATTCTAAGGTAACAAAGATGTATTAGTGCATACTATACTCAGTTTCTGGCTAATTATAAATACAGCTCTCAAAATCTTGTACACCGGACCTTTAAAACACATATTATCACCTCAGCAGCACTACATATTAATTCCAACAGACCTTTGCTGGATTTTTTTTTTTTTTTTGTGCCTTTTACAGCGGTCACAAATATAGTAATGGATGAAGGAAAAGTAATCCTGTCAACGGTAACTAATCAAGCAATTAGGTCATGTTAGGAAACCCTGCCTTGCGTTATGGATTTCATTAGTGAAGTGAGTGAATTGTGTACGCCTCTTCCAGTTGTCTGTAATGGATCTATGTTTTTTATAAAGATGATGTTGTTGAAAGCCGCTGAACCGAACGGCAGCGCTCCTCAAGTTGCCAGGTATTGTCAGGAAGACACTAGCTGCTAGCTACTATGATTATTGTCCTATTTTATGATGCAAACAATTACGAGGGAGACGTAACTTCAAACTAGGATGCAGACTGAAATCAGAGGCATTGGCAGAAATGAGGAAGGGAGGGGTTCTAGTGTGATTGGTTATGGATGTACTCCTTGGATATGGCATGACAGAGTCAGTCAATGCTATTTTTCGCTTTTTCTTGTGGTCATCCGTGGTATTAATAAAAACATCCCCAGTAGCCGAGAGAGCCTTTCCTCTATAGAAAGTCAATATAAGAGCACATCATGAGGTAAATTAATACTCTTTGCATTACACAATATTAAAAGTCCATATTTTTGATTTTTAAATTGAACTCAGAGCCCCCCCAAAAAAACGTTGTTTGTGTCTGTGGGTGTGAGATATTTCACTATACAGCGTAGGATACGTTTTGTAGTATGCAATGGACACTTGCTTAAGGACACTTCACACTGGAGAGGCTTTCAAACATCACCATGCAGTCTGCTGTCCTTCTGTTTATGGATGGTGAAATCTCTACGAGGCATTTAAAATATGGATGCTGGCATTCTATACAAGCAGATAATCCACATACACACACGAACACATCCTTGAAATATAAGAGCAGGAAAAAAAGGTTCCTAATGGAAAAACCTGGTTATTATTTGGATACATGCGTATTTGGCCCTGATTTCCTCTGCTAATGCATCTAATACGTCATAATGAATCTCTAGCATTGGAAGATAAAGATAAGTGAATAGAGAGAGTGGTACAAGAAATGGAGTATAAGCCTAATGTGGCAGATGGGGAAAAATGTCCAAGGTGACAGGAGAAATTCTGTCCAGGGTAAAATGCTTCAGAAACATTCCTCTTATCCAGCAAAGCTAAATATAGGCTCATTAAAAATCTAAAGAGCCCATCGAGGGGGGAGGGTGTAGACGAGAAAAGAGTTTGTCAGAAACACAGGGAGAGTAAGATTAGAGAGGGGGATATGGACAGGTTAAAGAGATTTAAGAGGAGGGTAGCAATGATGAGAGACAGAAAGCAGTGATAGATATAATGAAAAATGGAGAGAGGCACGGAGAATGAGCAATAGAGCGTTTCGGTTTCGTACCACACAGGAGAGAAGGACACGTCACTTCCATCTCATAGCAGCCTCCAGCCTGCCTGCTTCCCTGCGTTATTCTCTCTCCTCATCCAGTATTCAATAGCTTGCTCTTATTCGGCCAGCAGAAATAGAAAAAATGCCTCATTGTCATGTTTCACTTCCTTTCCTTTTGCTAATTGAAAATTGAGGCGGAGAGGTAGAGGGGCACACGGGTACAACTGATGGGAGAAAAACAGAGTCGGGGAATGGAGATCGAGAATTAAAGATGTGTGTTTAAAGGTTGGATCAAAATATGCACGCAAAAAGACTTCAAATGTTTTCAGAGAGAAAGCAAAGTGAATTTTTACCTTGCACCATTCACCTCAAACAGCGGATATATAATATGCGCTAGCTGTGAGATAGTTATCTCTGTACATTTTTAAAGTAGATTGAGAAAGACCTGATATAAGTTGGAATTTTGCACTCAAGTTTTTTATTTTTCAACTTAAGAAAGTGTGCCTTTTCATCACTTTGCACTACCTCCGTATCTTTACAATGGTTTTCTATGCATGCAACAATGCATACATTGTTTAGCGTGAACACACACATGAGATGACGAGATGGCTTTTCTTAACTGGCAACCTACTACTACCTGTATGATTGTAACAGCCATTAGCTGACACGTTTATGGGAAACAAGAGCTTAGGAACTTCACCGTTACTGTCCATATCACAGACAGCTATGACGGAGATTTTAAAATTGAATGTTAATTAGCTTTATAAACTTAAGCCAAGTAAAGGCTCACTGAGGTTTAAGTCGTGTAAGTTCTGTCCAAAAGCATCAGATCTGTGACTTCATCTTTTTCATGTAACTTGAAACCACACCTCTTCAGAAATTGGAGTTTGGAGTTGTTCTGCAACGTATGGAATGTAGGAAAATGACCTCATACTAGCTGATTTTTCTCTGGGAATAGATAAGTAACGGCACTCTAGAGAATGTAGAGTGTGTGAAGCTTTGTATAGTGTAATGAGGTCTGAAAGGAGTAGCTTGGTGCAGGTCCATGTATGTTCCTTTATGAAATAGTTGGAAGTACATGAGCATGAACCCGACCAATGACATCAAATGAGATCTGAGGAGAGAAAAGAGAAACAGACAGAAACAGAGAGATTGGTCTTGAGAGGAATGGGAGCAGAAGATGAGAGAGAGCCTTTGTGGAGAGAGCAGCTGTTCAGTGAAACAGCCGCAGGGCAAATTTCAGAATGCATGACAAGGGGCACCTCCGAGGCCTGGGTACATACAGTGACGCACAAACACACACACACACACACACCCAAGATGAGAGATGATTTGCACCATGATGTATACATGCACATGCATGTGTGTTTTGTGAATATGTATAACCACGCACACATAAACACACATGCATGCTTTTCGTCACACATGCACGTGTGTGAATGGGTTGCCGCCATTGTCTAACAGAGATAGATGAAGCCAGTCAAACCGCGTGTGCCCAGACTATTAATTATGTCATTGAGCGGTACACAAGTAGCCAAAAGAGGCCTTTTAAGCAGCCACAGAATAAGATTACACATAGAATAGGATCACATAGCAATCTCCTGGATAACTGTGTTGCTGTAGATATATCCTTTACAAATGCAGGCAAAGCCAACACCTCTAAGATCATGGAGGCTTTTCTCCATACGCTCATATTACTCACCTTTTTATCTCAAATGCATGAAGAGTGGATTTATCAAACAGCGTTTTTACTGCCGGATCAAAGCTCTTGTTATATTAGCAAACAAGACCTTAACTCCAAACTGTGCATTTAAAGATCATAGATAATATAATATCCTGTCTCTCTCTCTTGTTATCTTCCTTTTGTTTGCTTCTTTCTGTAGGAGCATATATACACTACTTACTACTGATACTGCACTTGGGGGGATGAAGGCAACGGATGCCTGTGACTTCCCCAGATGGTAGGCAAGGATGTTGGAAGTCAGTCACAGTTAGCGTTGCTGAAAGAAACTTTCTATCTAATAATGTGACAGAAAAGGCTGTGGGGCATTCATTATGTTTGCATATACTATATACTGTACATAACAGTTTTACAAGCAGACAGTAAACATAAACACAAATATACTGCATGTCAAAGCAGCGATTCAGTAGCTATTCATATGTCACTGTTCAGTGTTGCAACCGTAAATGGAGAATCAATGCTGGTAGAGTACAGTACATTTTAACCTCAAAAAATCAGACCAACTACTATGTACTGTATTAGATATATCCCTTTTAGATTTAAGTCGAACATGACTGTACATGGCAGTGATTGCAGTTACCTTATGTACTCTAGCTGGAGCTGAAGTCTAGAGGGTCTGTCTGACCATGTGCCCTGACGTCTTTGGTCACTTTGATTCAGTGGGACATTTTAAACTCAAACCTGCCTTGCCTTAACTTGGGTTGAAAATGAGCTTGTTATAGCTTTATAGACACATAAACAATTCATAGAAACAGTCAAATCTTTACCACAAATACTATTGCACTATGCATGAACCGTGAATCTAAGTTAAAATAGTCATTATAAGTTTAACTGATGGGTTTGATTATGCCTATTTTAGCGGGTGCTGCAGCCCCCTCAGCACCCTTACTTCCCACAGTCCATGATGATGGGCATTTTCTTCCAAATGATGGCGTAGCAGTCCTGGTTGTCTTGTTTGTACACTTACAGTAGTGTCCAAACATAAACCATATTCATTCATCTGTCCAATTAATCCAAAATAAGGGAAAACACTGAGCGTGCATGGCAATTAAGGCGAAATGTCTGATGTAGGCAAGAACAGCAAAGATGTGTGTATGTTACACAACCTGAGTACACTCTCACCTGCGTTCATTCCATCTTCCTTTCTTTTTAATGAACATTTTGAAAGTGCTGTTAATGAGTCCTGCTCCATCCATTCGAAAACAAGCATCTCTCTATTACCTAATTGCCCTAGTTTCATTAATTCTTTCTTCTTCCACTCACTCCATCCCCTCTTACCTTCTGTCCCTCTCTATCTCAAGGGGCTGCGAGGACAATTAGGTTGTTTTACTGCTGCTCTAGTTTTACTGGCTGGGGAGCAACACTATAAACACTAATTAACACACACACACAGATACACATGAGCAAAGGTAGTCCCCTACAGTATTTCGTTTCTTTTACTGTACACGCACCGCTGGACTGTGTTGTTACCAAACCAGCATGTACTTGCTGAAACACATAGGAATTCTCATTATTTAAAAAAAGACAATAGAACACCACTTATTCAATTGTAATGCTCCGTCAACAGCGACTCAAACTGAAATTAGGTAATAATTGATGGATATATTAATGGATGTCTAGTTTTACAGCAGCCATCTATTTAAATACTATACTTTCTGAAGAATACATGTGAATACTTTCACTTCAAAATATTCCTGTAATATTTAAATCAAGGCATGAATGTAAGTGAAATAGGTAGTTTAAGTAATAAAACACACACATGCTCTATCTCTGTACTGAGATATAATATATTTCATATCTAAAAACGCATGTACATTAACACTATACACAATATTAATGTGTGGATGCTTCGCTCTTATGTCTCTCTGCATGAGCGACTTTGTGGGCAATCAAATTCACTACAGCTTAATGTGGCCTATCAGGCTTCAATAATGAGTGGCAGGCCTATCAGCATGGACAGTGTTATTTCTAATGCAGCAGCTAATTAGCGTTAGCCATATCAGCAGCATAGAGCTCTGCCACTAGCAATTCAACACAGGTGGTGAAGGAAGCAGAGCAAAGCTGTGCCTGTGAATATCTGTGTGTGTGTGTGTGTGTGTGTGTGTGTGCGTGCGTGTGTGTGTGTGTGTGTGTGGGTGGGTGTGTGTGTGTGTGTGTGTTTGATTGGCAGGTACAGTATCGATCGACTGGGGTGTCTCATAATGATGACTGGTGCACACAAGCATGCAGTATAGATGAGTGTGCACGAGTGCGAGACAGAGGCCTGTAGAGACATTCACAGCTAAAAACGTAGCCTGCTGACATGCAACACCAGATCATTCCCTGTCTCTCATTTACACACGCAGACACAAATTAACAGACAGAGATTCACGAGCTACAACAAAGAGAGGCTCGGCCCACAGGCTCTGCCCTCCGTTTAAAATTGTGTAATGGCATGAGAATGCGCGTGATGACTAATGTCTGATAAAACTAAAAAGAAAGCCTTGTCTTGTTTCAGAGGTAACATTGACCTTCCCGAGGAATGAAAGGCAAGAAGACATTCACAGACAGCATGGCACTTCAGAAGCTTCACTTCATGTCTCTCCATCATCAAAGAAGAAAAAAAAGGAAGAATGTATGGGTGAAGTCTGTTTTAGTATAATGTCTTTACATATTAATGAACTCTGTGTTCATATGTACACACTTTGTTTAAAATTCCATGATGGATTTCAAGGTTGACAGCTTGTCCAGTTTGAATATTTGTGTGTTTTGCTGCATGTGTGTGTGTGTGTAGAAAGACAGACTGGCTGACTGTGTCTGAAAGTAAGTGGCTGATAAAGGCAGTGCTGTAGCTGATGGAGAGATAGAGAGGAAGAGGCAGGGAAAGTGTTTCTTTCTGCTTTCGAGTGAACTGTAGCTTAATGAGCTTCTTCGACTCTCTGCTCCAAAACCGGCCATTTTTCAACTTTTCACAAAGCAACACCAAACATACACAAAATAGGAAACACAATGAAACAGACTGACCAGTAGCAACGAGGTGAAAACCCTGACAGCAATTTTAGGATGTCAAAAGTTTGAAAAGAAAATAGAAACTACTGCAAAAATCTGAGGTTTGTATGTTTTTTTTTTTAATGAATGAAATTATAGTCAGTGACTAAATATGTTGTGTGGACATATGCACTCACATACTACATACTGTACATGAGATGTGTATTGTATTTATGCAACACACTGATAAGCTAATAAGTGGTGCAGAGGAGAAGGAGAGGAAAATCAACCCTCTAAGCTCCTCTTAAGTAGATGGTGCAGTGGTGCAGACCTCTGTGTGTGTGTGCGTGTGTGTGCGTGTCTGTGTGTGTGCATGTGTGTGTGTGTGTGTGTGTGTGTGTGTGAAGTCAGTTTTTCTTATCTTATTATGATCCAGCAGGGTCATGAATGAATTTAAGACAGATGTCATTTTAGGATGTGCAATAGAAATTGACAGCTCCCTCAATTACTGAGACATTAAACTGAAACCTTTCTACACCTGACCTGAATGAATGCACTTGCTGGGGTGTCATTGGTCTTTGCTTATAGTTTTCAAATATAGAAAAACATGGCAGCTCTGCGTGCATGGTTAGATACCACTCTGGTAACTAAGCAAATGTCAAATGTGTTTTTTTGTAATCCAGGTAAACCAGCCATTTAAATGGTCAATATGTGGTTTTGATGCTACCTCTCCAGAGAGTCTATGCAAAAGACATTTTCTTTTGCATTAAATGATTTACATATGTCCAGTTTTATGTCTGTGCACACGTGTTTCAGACATCCTGACATCTTGCAAATTGGATCACACTCTATGGAAGCAGCAGGGAGAGTGAAGTAATGTGGAGGAATCGGCAGTAATTTCACTGGCCTTCTCTCAACATTGTTAGAATTTGTGGCACAGAACAGACTTCACTAAATCGTTGTCAATTTATTTTGACAGCAGAATTATATAATTATAGTATCTCATTAAAGGGACACATAGTTTGGTACAAAAGTACTCTTGCACACAAATACACAAAGTACTCTGCTCCTCAATCAAACGCTGTGTCTGACTTCAAGGCTGTAAGAAAGATGCAAGGAAAGAACAGCCCTGGAGAGAATTACTTCAGTTTGGACAGAACCACTGCAGCTGGAACTAATATCTGTGTGTGTGTGTGTGTGTGTGTGTGTGTGTGTGTGTGTGTGTGTGTGTGTGTGTGTGTGTGTGTGTGTGTGTGTCTGTGTGTGTGTGTGTGTGTGTGTGTGTGTCTGTGTGTGTGCGTAATGTGTGTGGAAACAGGGTTGATCCACCCCTGCTCTAGTAATAGCTGCTCGTTTATTGGCTTCAGAGGGCATATCAGCAGGCAGACACCCAGGCGTGTACATACACAGACACACAAACACCACACAAGGGCATACAGATGCGCACACGTGCACACTGACACATACACATGCACCAACAAGCCAAAAGCAACACAGACGTTTTCTCTCCGACTTAAATTAAGACATCAGTAACTTACTCAGTGGGACCACTTAATTAGCTGCAAATGAACAGAGAGCGCGAGGAAGGGAAGGAGAAGGGTGAATTTAATAAGTCGCGGCAGAGGACCAATATCATGTCCAGTCAACACTCGTGAACGAGGCAGTGTTCTCGTAACAAATTACAACAATCATATAAGTTCATTACACAAAGAATAAAGCTTGTTTTCTTTGCTGATTTTAGTTGAAGAAACGTTATTAAGTCAAGTGGAGGAAAATGAATCATGGTTAGTGCTAAAGGATGACACACTGTGTGCTATTTTTGGCATCCCGGGGTCATCATTTAATGAGAAAACTACAAAACTGATGTTTCTCCTGTATTGTTAAAATGCCAGCCACTCACTCAGTGTGAATCACAGCCTCTGTTATAATAAACAATACCACTGATTTAGCATGTGGAGGTGTGTGTGTGGGTGTGCTCAGGGAATGGAAGGAAAAGTTAGTAAATGAGAAACTGATTGAAATGAGAAGAATGCAAAGTGCAACTTAAGTAACACTTAAGTGCTGGAAGCAACTGGATAGTCAAGCTAAGGAGAGGAGTTTAAAGGATGCCAAGAAGACGTTTGCAATTGTCTCACATACTGGAGAGTCACAATATGATGCATGTCACGATCAAGTCTGGCTTTGTTGTCCTTCGCAGAAAGAACAGCTGTTGATGATGTGTACCACAGTAGCTGCCTGCTGGGCAGGAAACAAGAAAGGACAAATTCATGTTTATTCACTCCACCATTAGGAGGAATAACACACACAAACACTGTGCGTCGATTTAGCGTCTGTACGTGTGCACTGCATAGATATACACAAAGAAAGCACTTACTGTATGCTTAATGCACTCTAATCTGGCCCAAGCAAACACTAAAACATATGCACTCTGCCGGAAAACTAGAAGATAACAAGAGTTTGATGACCAGCTCAGGATGTTTAAAGGCTTGCTCACACACACACACATTCAGTCAGTCACAAGCACTTCCTCCCTGGAGAGGTTTATATTCTCTCAGGTGCTGGGAAGAAGCAACACACATTTAATCTAATCTAAATAAGGTTTTATTGCTAACCTTTAGCTGCAGCAGAAATGCTGAATTCGAACAGAGTGAACTTGATAATCTCGTTCTGTACAAGTGTATTTTGAGATTTTGCTATATGTGGATGGGCTCATGCATATTCACTAAAGCTCTACATGTAAGAATGCTGTAAGGCACTTTGAGCATCTGAAGGCGTGGATCAAGATTTCTTATCTCCTTTTCAGATTGTCAAACTGAACCCTGCTATACATATATAGTGCGTGACACATTCTGTTCACACTTGAGCTGTATGCTGCGATTGGCCTTGTTCCTCCTACACGCCAATTAAAGACCACTTTTTCATGAGTCATAATTCCTTCTTTTCACTCCTGTCTTTCCACCTGATCAAGTAGGATTACTTTAAGCCTCCACTTGAGACTGATACTGTAATGTGAACAACTTGTTATTTCTCTTGTCAACCTGCCATATTGCTGCTCACTAAATCATCACACTAGTTAAACTACATCATTTAGACTATAGATCACGTAAAGCTCCTGAATGACTCGACAGCTGAGTCAGCAGAGCTCTGATGGGTCCAACCTGCCATTAGAGAAATAGCTGTGACTCTGAATCAGAAAGGTTCACGATGGAATTTGCAGACATGATTCATATAAAATCACATGAATAAGAGAAATAGAGATATATTTATAGCTAAAAAACATTTGTTTTTAAATCTCACTTACACCCACACAAATATAGTCGCTTACAACAACATTAACAACACAACAACGAGAGGTAGGTAAAGGCAGTTCAAATGTTAATTGCATGACATTACTCTAGCCAGCACTGTTCCCAGAAGAATAGTCACATTCGTTCAACAAAGTGCGTGTGTGTGTGTGTGTGTGTGTGTGTGTGTGTGTGTGTGTGTGTGTGTGTGTGTGTGTGTGTGTGTGTGTGTGTGTATTGTGTACAAATTTCGAATGCACTGATTTACTTGAATAAATGTGTTTGCTCACAGAAAACAAGACAAACGTGACACCATGAAAATGGCATTTCTGAATAAATAACAGGACATCACGTGCCCATGTGTGTGTGTGTGAATGTGAGTGCGTGCATGTACACCATTAGCAGGGTAGAGACTGGCCTTCCTAATCTGCTTTCTCCTAATTAAAAGCCTGTGACTAAATGGACCAGCACTGGAACTGTCTGCTGGGGAAATTAAAAAACGAGAGATGATTAGAGGACAGAGAAAAAAAGGTGGTGATGGCAGAGCACAGAAGGATGGAGGGACAGAGGATGAAAGGCACTGAGGCCGGAGAGTAACAATAGGGGCAGAGGTAGAAGGAGGTAAAGGATGGTGAGAGGCAGGGAATGAGAGAGAGAGAGGGAGAGAGAGAGAGAGAGAGAGAGAGAGAGAGAGAGAGAGAGAGAGAGCGAGAGAGAGAGAGAGAGAGAGAGAGAGAGAGGTATAATAGGACAAAAGGTAAGAAGCAAAGGGAAAATAGATAGAGGTGGAAAGAAGGAATGAGGAAGGAATGGACAACAATGAAAAGCTGATGTTGGAGGGTTAAACGATAAAAAAGAAGAGCTGGATCAAAGTAAAGGTCTTCAGATTCAGAAGCGAGACTTTAGTTTCAATTCGAACATCAGGATATAATATTTACTTGGTGATGTGTTTATCTTGTAGTGTAGTGCATTCACATTCTAACACTTGCTAATTAGCACTAAAATCAATGTACAGCTGAGGCTGGTGGTCATTATTTTTGCATGTATGTAGTCATAACTATAGCGCTGGACACATTTGAACGAACAATGGCACAAGATGAAAAGTCAGGGACAAACGTCGGTGGACAAACACAGAATTTCAGAAGTAAAATTACTAAAATGTATAGTCTGTTGTCACTCTACTGCAGGAGACATCAGAAAATCACCAAAGTGATCATTGTAACTGACCAAATGAATAGCACTAATATTACTACATCCTACCATTCATCAACCTTGAATATCTGTAGAAAATTTCAAAGCCACCACCTGCTGGGTGACACTAAAGTAAAAGTCAAGAGTGTCACCAAAGTCATTTGAGTACAGGAGACCAGGAATGTCTGCACGAAATATCATGGCGAACCATCCAACAGTTGTAGAAATATTACAGTGGTGGATACACCAATAGAAGTATAAATCAAAAGAAGACACATGGATGGTATGCAGTATGTATACCATCAGTATGTACACAGATATAAACAAGTGTTTTGTTTTTAGAAAAGACTGGGATCAAGTCAAAGTCAAATGTTGCTGAATACCTCTACGTCCAAAACAGTTAAAACAAGACAGGTAATTAGATAACGTGCTTAAATTCTGATTGGAAGACACAGATTTTGCGTAAAAGGCCTCTGGAGTTTCTGCAGAGAACTTTTGCCCTGTAGCACATAAATCTGAATTCTAAAGGATGATGCCTCATGTCCTAATAAGTTTTGCATCAATAAAAAACAGGGATAGGGAGAGGATGAGAAAAAGGAGGAAGGGAAACAAAGAGAAAGGGGTGACTGGAGAGACTTACAGATGCAAAGACAGAGGGGATAAAGACTGTGTATGCACGACAAGACGAGCGTGTTTGATCATCTTAGCTGAATCAGCAGTGTACTCTGGCTGAATGTAGATATACTTGATGCTCATACTCTTAGTTTGCAATTCACTTGTATGTATGACTCCCTCCATTTCTCTCACTTACATAACTTGTCTTTTGCAACCTCTCAATCTTTCTCTATGTGGCAGTCTCTTCCTCTCTCTCCAGCACTAACATATGCCCATTGTCTCCCTTTTTCCTCCACACAAAGAAAACCACCAAGATATAATTACTCCAGTAGGAAAATTTGCCAAAAAATTCTTAACCCTGAGGGAAGAATAAGAAAATATACTGCAAAATGTAATACACACTAAGTGAATGTAAGTGGGTGCTTTCATTCAGAGTGCCTGAAGGTGCAGGTGACTGAAATAGCAGTACCAGCCTGACATCAGCGATGGGACCGGCAAGCAATACATCTCTTTTAGCTGTGTGTGACTGCTTGCAAGAAAGATTTCACCAACTTTATTTATGTATTTATTTTGTGCCAATCATATTGCACTACAAGCCAGAGGGGAATGACTAATTAGCTGGTCAATAATTGCAATATGAACACTAGCAGTTGTCGTTGCCCAGTTTGTTTGTCTCAGGGGTGGGACACAGCAAAAACAATATCAATCTTTCCTGTTATTGAGCAATAGTTTGGGCTGGGGCCAAGGGAATAAAGTCATTCACATGACTCTTAATGCTCAGCAATGTACATTCTTCTTCCTACAATGCAGCCATCATTTGCTTTTCGGTTATTATAATTGAATGCATACAGACAAAATAGACATACAAAGACATAAAACAGAAATCATCAGTCATAAAAACACAAAGTAGTAATACTAAGGAGATTGACAACTTGTCCAACTGCTGTCTTAAAAAGTAATATGATGTTTGTCTTACTGTCCTCAGCAGAAAATTAAAATTCTCTCAACAATAAATGTCAAACAATCTTCAAGGAGAATATTTTAGATCTGTATGGTAGTTTCAGTGTGCCACAATTGTTGAAGAGTTGGCAGTGAAGCTGAACAGAAAGACGGATACATTTGATTCCTAGGCTTTCCATTGTTAGTTTCTCCTCTTTCCACCTCTTACACTCTAGAGACATGTAACATAATGGGAAGGGGATTGGAGATTTGAACCCTATGTGGTCCAAGCAAACGCCCATGATTGCAAAAGCAAATGATAGGACCCCAGAGGGTTAAATTTCCTCAAAGATACAGAAGAAGTATTTCATTTGCTGTTGTTATCAATGTGCTGGACTCCAAGTTATTTCCCCTGTGAGGGAAATAATCACTAACCACCCATTGCCCAGCGTGTTGGCACTTGATTTGTGCATGTTTCGAACAAGTGTCAATTCAAAAAGATAAGGGAAGCATTTAAATACATTGACAACAATTAAATCCATTCATCCAAGTTTTTTTTAATGCAATTATGCTGGGCAAAATATAAGCATATAGGACAGGGCCGGGCACATCACTCCATTAACTATCAACTTACTTTTGAAATCACAAGCACTCTAGAGGACTGTCAGTATTGTTTGAAGCTGTTGTAATATAGACTATTTCACACTATGAGAGCAAAAAGACAACCATAATCAGAATATGAAATATTTTTTTGTGATGGTGAACCCCAGAAGGTTCGTTATTGATGCCCAAAGAGAATTCAATGCCAGCTACATTTCCTATCCCAGCCTTAACAACTCAGCGTTTACAGTTGACAACAGATCTCTTGGGATGTTGAGTACTCCTACTACTACTACTACTACTACTACTACCACTCCTTTACTATACATAATCATGAGTGCTGCCATGGTATTTTTAAAGTTTAAAAATGTTTTTTTTTTTTAGCTGTGACCTAAATTGGGGAGAACAAGGCCTTTGAGAAGAGGATCATACATTTGATCCCGTAAATTGGCAAAAGAAAAACGCAGCAAGGCACTTAAACCCTACTGCTTCAACGGAGCAGCTCAGTGGTCAGCAGTAGCTCCCTGTTGTGAACATACACAATGTACATTTATGAATGTGAAGTAGGGCGGGTACTTTCCCCTTGATGAATAAAGTTTAAAGAAGTGTTAAACTAAATGCAAAATAGGTCACTGAACTGTTTCCACTGATCCCCAAAAGTAGAAAGTTCTTTTAAAAGAATAATAATAAAGAATAATTAGAGTGCATGAAGGGATGGTGCAGTGTAGTCACTTTTCTTATATATGCATACGGCATATGATTTGAGCTCATAAATTCTTTTAGCTCATAAAATGCCTTGAGGCCTATACCTTTATTATGCTTTTATTATACTTTTAAGCAGCATTATGTAACTTCTCTATCATATTATAGCAGATTTAAAATCACCATCATCAGTTCTCAGTGATTTACAGAGTTTCCTGATGGACATTAATGAAATGAACTTCTGAAAAATGTAGCTGCCTTTAGCTGGTTCGCCCAGATATTTTGGACCACTGGGATAAGGAGGTTTACAGGCAATGGAAGGGGGCTAGGGGGTTGCAGATGGGGACCAGAACCTGAGGTAGCAGGATGGGCTTCTTGCTTTTAGGCAAGTAATATTAGCTGGCTGCTATGTCTTGTGTTGTTGCACTTGCTTGATGTTTGGCTGCATTAGTAAAGTTGTTGACTCCCAAGGTTTTCATTATAGCTAATTACTCAATCATCCCTCTTACCACGTTTATCATGTTTCAATTATACATTATGTCCCTGTCTGTCCTCTAGTGCCTCACACTTATCTACTTTCTATTATGGATCTATTTATTACAATATAGTAATTAAGTTATTTGGGAACTATAGTAATTCTTTAATTATCAGGTCATTCCTGACTGGTTCCTTATTAACCACTCACCTTTATCGAAACAGTGGCGTAACTACAACTCCTTCTCAAAGCAGAAGATGCCAGTGCAATACATTTCCTTCTTTGAGAATATTTTAAATCGACTGAGAATGAAATAAAGAAAATAGACAAGAAAAGAAGTTTTGATGGCCAGGGCCACGTTTTCATCAAAAGCTACATGGATATACATTGAAATGAGAGGATGCCTTTCAGGCTCGGCTGGATTTGGGAAATGTATTCATCAGGGAATTCCTCTTTCCATAATCGTGACTCTTCAGATCCATTTACAGTAAACAAAAGTGAACATAGCTTCATAGAGAATGAGAGGACTAGATAAAAGAGAGAGAAGGGGAGAAAGAGTCCTTGTCTAAATATGCGTCCTTGTCTGAGCTACCTCAGAGTACGTGTGTGCGAGGGAATGAGCATCAGGCTATCCTGTCACGTAACATGCTAAGTATCTGTGCAGACCACCACCAGTGAAGCACGGGGATTAATGGGCCATTGGAGGCTACTTGACATTTCCTATATCTCTGCAGGGAATGAGAAACACAACCCTGAATGCCCCCCCCCTCCCACACACACACACACACACACACACACACACACACACACACACACACACACACAAAGAGACAAAAAACAATACACATAACACATAATGTATAAAACTATCTTAGAGATGCTACGTGCAAGATATAATACAGACTCAACAGAGACTTAGAGACACTAGCTGCCTGTCAACACACACAGGAAACACATACACAAAAACACAGACCGACAGAACGTGTATATAAAGTTGTCTGATGGATTTAACTGCAGACATTATTCAAACGTCTAGGCCACTTATCTTAACAGTTTATTAAACACACACAGATTCATACAGCCCCATTTATCAATATATTGCAGAAGCAGACGAGACTATCAGTTATAATGTCAATATCAGTTATACACTTTCTGTTTCAGCTAAATTATGCACAGTTTGAGCACTTTATAAATCATGATGATACACTGGCCAAGTTGAATCTACAGGGTCATACAATACACATATCTCCTTCATATTACTTATGCCTGACATGCAAAGTGGCTAGCCATTATTCTTTGCCTTCACTCTCTAATAAAAGTAAAGTTAAACCCCAAGTTCCTTTAAACACATAAATACATATATTTTAAATATTATGTCCTGTCACTGAGGTAGTTTGAACATTCAGGCATCTATCAGAAGGAGGAAAAAGAGGAGTCACTTCATCAATACTAAATTCTGGACAAGTGGAGCCACTGTTATCGTAAAGGTTACATTGCATTTTCATAATTTTTGGCTCCAGCTGGCTTCTCAGTGTGCTACTGTAAAAGAACATTTTCAGAGCAATAGCCCCTGGTGCCTCATGAATCAGTGCAAATGGCTATATACACAATTCCATAATGGGGACAAAATGCAATAAAACTCAATATGGAAAGAAAAGGCTGATTTCTGCATGTCAGAAAGTGCTATTGGTATTTCATTCTATCAAATAAACAATTGCACTGCTATTCAAACATCTTTTGTGTGTTTTCCACCATTGCTGCTATAATACTTATAATTCCAGTTATTGTTATGATCCTCCATATTGTATTCATCACAATTGTACATTGTGACAGAGACTGTCCAAATATTTCAGGCAGATTTCTGTAGACTGAGAAACCCAACAACCTCAAAACTCCTCCATCTTGTAAGATGTTGTACTTGGCCTCCAACATTAAATTCATTCGTTATTCACCTTGGAATTCAATGTGTAAAAAATCATGTTTTCTTCCTCTGTCATTATACAATAAACTTTTTTTAAAGGATTAGAAATACTTTATCCTCTCCCCTTTCTTCCCCCATTAATGTTGTCATCAAAACTTTGCCTTAAAGCTTTACCTAAAATGAAAGAGGTTGAACCTCCTAGGTCGAACCATTCCCCGCTCGTCCCCACACTGAAACTATTCACTGATCAGCATGCTTTTAATGAATCCGATTATCTGCACCTGCGAGTGCTGCCTGCCACTCGTGCTGCCAACATCAAACCTTCTCCGCCACCTGATCCCTGCAGATGTTGAGCAACGATGACTGTGCTGTAGAAGCTGAATCATTTTCACTGTTCGTCAAAATAAGCCGGCAGTATGCCCAGGTGACTGTTTATGTAGTTTTTATCTGTTTCTGAACTTCAACTTAACAAACTACAATTTGGTTTAAAATATCTGCACTGTGATTTGGTGATATTTGATGTTGTAGTGCATTTATGTGTTATTGGAATTTGTGACTTCCGGTATGTGAGTTGACTGTTGATAAAAAACTTGCTCACCGTTTATTTGTATTGATATCAATGTTAATTTCTTTTTTAGTATAATGGCATAGCCTTTGGATATGGATGTGTATCTGAGTATTATGTTCTTGACACATGATTGATCTCTTATTTTTCATTGTTGCACAGTAAATTTCTCAAAATGCAAATCCACAAAATAAGTTTATAGGCACAGATTTTGAGATTTTTGTTTGTTCAGTTTTTTTTCTCTTTTCGTTACAAATGACAGAAAGACTTATTTGATTTGGAAGTACGTTACAAGTAAAAAGTAGTTATGTAAAAATGGTCTTGTTATCATATAATTATATATTTAGAAATTATATATTTAAAAAATAGATATCCTTGACAACATTTAGGTCTGAAGACATAATTGGAAATTTAGAAACATGGCGGACATTCATAAGTTTTCCTGGTGAGGGAAAACTTACTTATGAATATTACATTCTATTGCTGCCATATTCTGTAAATTGAGCCCCCTAAATCTTAAACACTGAACCTTTAATGCAACCTAAATTGTATCTTGATCCTGGTGGGCAAACCGTGTCTGGTGTTTAATGCTTAGGCACTAAATACAATGTTTTATATTCTTGTAATGACCGTAAAGGATTTAATTTCACGTTTTATGACTCTACTGTGTGCTTGATAATAAGAAGCTGAGGCAATTAAGTTTTATCAGCTCTGTTGAGTGTGTTTTGTGTATGCTCAGTATTTCCTTTGTTCATGGAAGCGGCGTATTTTGGTCTAAATACACTACTGTGTGTGTTTGTGTGTGTGAGGAAGAGAGAGCGTGAGCACATGTGCATGCTCTACTGTGTCGCAGTTTGAATGTTAGATGTGTTCCTGTGTGTGAGTGTCTGTGTCCTGATGCATTCAGTGGTTATTTTCACCACATATGCTCATTATACATATATTATACTACATGTCCTAGTGCGTGTTTATGTGCACTACTCTTGTGCCCGCTTGTCTTCTGTAAAATTGTGTGTGCCAGTGTGCGTGCACTGGTCTGATTCACAAATAACCAGTGTGCTTGTATGTATACAGTTATGTGTGTATGTGTATGTCTGTGTCTGCAATTAACGCGTTATAGCTGACTTTATAAACAGTACATGCATGTGTGTGTTAACAAGTTGTAGACAAGAGAACTGTGTCAGTAGAGCGTAGACAATCATAAGCTGTTCATAATAATCCTCCCTCTGCCTTGTGCATTAAGTCAGCTTAACACACTCACCTGCACAAAACACGTGTGTGCACAAACACTCACACACAGCGACGAGACATTTAAAGACATTTAACTGCAGTTACAAAAAACAACAACAAAAAGGGAAAAAAAACTGTATACACATAAGATTGGTGCCTTTCATACTTACTTCTTTAATTATGAAGTAATATTATTTAGCTGAGGATCCAAATAAAAAATATAATGAGTAAATGACAAGTTAATGCTGTATTGACTTCACACACAAATTCTTTCACTGCAATTTGTGTTTACAGGAGATTTTGAATACACTTCAACAAGAAATTAAGTTGCACAACAGCAAAAAACGAAATACTTTCACTAAAAATCTCCTCACCTTCAGTCAGTGCTGCATGTACAAGAAGAAGAAGCACTCTAATGTACACAAATAAAGGACATATTCTGTAGGTTCTTACATGGTCAACTGAGATGTTAGTGGTGTGTTAAACCAAACAATTCTTGGATAAATATTAGAACAAACTGAGGATATGGGTGGACAGTGAGGAGGTGGTTTATGCTTCAAATGAGGGTTATAAATATACTACCATTAGACAATGGACATCAAATCAAGCTTTCTGGAATCAATTAAATAGATTTGGGGGGCGCTAAGTTAATTTTTATTTAGTAAATGTTTTATTTTCAAAAGGTCATCAGTCAATATGGCATCATACTTTCAGTTGCCAAAGTTAAACTTGATTTGAATGTGTGTAACTATTGTGTATGTTCACAGTAAATTTGCGTCACACATAGATGGTCACAGGGTCACATCCTCCTAATGACAGGATGTCATAACTCAGACTGGAGTTACAAAATCTCTAATTACTAAAAACTGGGAGTGGAGGAGCTGAACAGAGCATGTCAGAACACACATAAACACATCCTCTACAGACTCACTCTCTCCCCTCATACGCACTCACACAATTCAACCACGGCACATGAAACCAGCCTTTTAAGAACTTCATGCCCCGTTGCTCGTGCCCCACACACACACACACACGGGTAGGCTCACACTTACACGTTCATACACACACAGATGTTGAGCTCATTAAGAGATTCCCAGAGGGAAGCCAAGAAAGCCAAGCTACTGTGGGAATCTGGATGAATCTGCAACTCTGACCTGAACAGACACATTGAGCACATTCAGCAAATTAAACAATAGATGAAAGCAATATGATGCTTTATTCTGACAACTTAATCTATACAGAATTTAATAAATGATGGGTTACCATAGATCATTTAGAGATAGCCCCAGTGTCTATCAGAACATTTTTTGCCTTTCCGACTTCCAACAAGTGTACTGCTGTTACTAAGCACCTACGCAGGCCAGAGTGTCTAATATAACATGAAAGCACACAAAATTGAAAAGTGTTTGGAAAGTTTTGCAGAAACAGACCAAACAATTTTAGAGAAATTAACATTTATCTGCAACAGTAGCAGAACTGTGCGAGTAAAAAGCAGTGCAAGTATCAAAGAATAACCTTACAGGGTTTAAAGCGGCTGTAAAAATTTGGTAAGTTTCTTCCTTCAAAGAGAATAGCTGCTGGTCAGTTCTGCAATAATAAAAAGTATCCACTACAGAAAATAAGTATCGAAACAACCATAGAAAAATCCATAAACACTCCCTCTGTAGATCTGATGCTCAATATTTTCGATTTTACATTTCTATTAATACTCAGATAGTTTCAATTCAACATGAATAAACTGCTTCTGTCTGACTCCACATGCACAAGCTGAACTAAAACATGTTAAAAACTGGTAAATACTTTTTTAAAAATGTATTATGGTTTCAAACGCCACCGCTGTAAAACCAGTCTGATCATTTTAGAACTCAACAACATCTTATCGATTGCTTTTTCGACCCGAAGAGGAAACGCTACTGCAGTTTTTATGTCATGGCTCACAGGCTTTTGGTCAGTACACACGTCTTTGCCAACACACACACACACACACACACGCACACACACTCCACATCTAAAACACTGGTCACGTCTCCCTGTATCGCAGCTAATCCCCCTTCATCTGACATTAAGCCAAAGGATGGGGGGATGAAGGGGGTGAGGCAGGGAGGGCAGATAAGTAAGAGGAAGAAAAAAAGAAGAAAAGAGAACCATGCTCTTTTCCACGTTCACCTCTGACTTATGATGTCTGCGCTTAGTGTTGGAGCACATCTGATGTCAAGTGTCAGCAGAGACGTTGGTATTTTGAGTCAGGGTATTTCTACATTTTAAAAGCTAGATAAGTATTGATTATTATGATTATTTTTTTATTATATTTTGCACATTATTACTCACCAACACAAAGCCAAGGCTGCAGGATTTGTGCAAACTTAAATGTAAGCCCACACAGGCATGCATAGATACAGTACATGCATGCACCCTAACATACACACATACTAAGTGAACACACATGTTTTTTTGTGTGTTACATCACTGTCAACTTCAAAAATTGTATCATAGGAACTTATTATTACAATGTGGTATAAAAAGCACCAAATAAAAACTGACTACACCATCTGTCTCTCTAAATCAATTCCTTAATTTCGGTTTCTTCCCTCCTCTTTCCTCTTACTCAAAAAAAGAACAGTTTGACCTCATTTTGATTCCAGTATCTGTATTTGATTTCCAAATGTGACAATAGTTCACTGTCTTTTCCCGCCTTCCCTTTCTTCTCATCCGTCTCTTTGTTACCCTCTTTCCCTTTTTGTCTTCCTCTTTTTGACAAAGTCTTAATATCACGATGGATCAGATACTGGCCCCAGAAACACCACCCGAGGAGGTCTGTTATTAATATAATAAATGTGTCTTTTATCAGGCGACGCACAAACACACACACACACACACACATTAATGGATACAGTGTATTATCAGGACCACACCAATTCTGGGAAACCAGCCCGGTTGGACCAAAACCAGAAACTCTATTATAACAGCATGTGTGTGTGTGTGTGAGAGAGAGAGACACTGTGTGTGTGCATGAAGGAGAGAGAAGTGGATAGCACCTACAGAGATCTACTGTATAAACACTAGAACATACACACCAAAATATTGCACAATCCCTCGAAAAAGAGCCGTCGTGCAAACACAACACACACAAACACTTGTGTCTCTTTTCAGAAGAAATGTTCCAGTTACTCTGAATGATCCAAAGACCTTGAACAGTTTTCACACTACTAAACAAATGAAGGTATGTTGAAAATGTCTGCAAATGAATGGGTGAGTAACCGGGGCAACGAGATGTTAAATGTTTTAACTTTGTAACTGTGTCACTTTTCTTTGTATTCATGTTGTGTGAGGCATCTCAAATCTGGCCATTTATACAAACTCCCTACTAAATACCACTTTGGCTAAATGAAAACATATATGTTTGCCAGACCCATTAGTCATAGCAAGAACTGATGCTTTTATATCATATTGATATTGACAAAGCCATAGACATGGAGTTCTGTGCAGGAGGGACTCCCGGTAATAAATCAGCAGCGAACAAGAAGCTCCAGTAGCTTTGCTGGTTTTTAAGACATGCACATATTCTGGAAATTTATTTACAAGAGTGGTGGGCTCCAGACTTAGAGCACATAGATTTAACATGGATAACGTACAGCAAAATAAACCTTGGCATTACCAAACTGGAGTTCTACATTATCCTGCTTATTTCTAAGATATCATGGATTTTACACAAAATATTGATTAAGGGTTTTAGCATGTGTGTCTAAAGCAGCAGTCAGTTATTTAGAAATAGCAGACCATAGCATGCTGCATTTGACTGTATTAAAAGTATAGTATAATATTCAACAGAACCATGATAATGGAACTGATGATAAGCCAAGCTATAGTGGTGAAAACTGTTTGTGCACCTGTAATAAAAAGTAATTTTTAGGTTGTAATATACAAATAAATTAAAAGTCTAAGTGTATACTAGCCATATTTTTTTTTGCATATATAGTTGATGCAGTGTGGACTACCCTCCATCATACCACAGCAGAAAATCAGTGAGCATAGTCACTATTCAACATATCCCCACTCACCTCATCCTGATCTGTCTCTGTGAAGATCGTTTTGGTAAACCAGGACAAACTCAGACAACTAAGTTACAACCAGCTACAAAATCCCTATAATATATATACCTAATACTTCAATACTGTAGTGCACTGTGAGCTTTGCTCAAGGGCACGTCAGAGATTACAACAGGTCTATCAGTGATGGGGATTAAACCAGCACCTTTTAATTTAGTGGCTGATGTATCAGCCTCGAAGCAAGCCTGCCGCCCCCATACACACACACACATACTCACATTAGACATTAAGCATACTTAACAGTATGTCTCTCTGCAAGGTGAGGTCGCTTCAGGGAAGACACATGAAGACACACACACCCATACAAAGAGGGAAAGATTATATCTGCTGCTGCTACTGCACTGTAATCCAGTTATTAGCTTAATAACTTAATATTCACGCGGTATTACCAAGAATTATGATGTTAAAAATATTATTTAAAGTATTTTTCCTCACAGCCCGTGTCGGTTATAACCAATAATGTGACATATTTTCTTCATGTGTGGAAAAACGTACCTGTGTTGATATCCAGATATTTCAGTTTCTCTAATTTTACAGCCATAGCTGATTGCAGCTTGAACAGAATAAAAGATTCAAACAGTGTGCGTTAGATGGGTGTTAGTGTGCATGAGCATGCATTGTGTATGATACATTGGTGCCCACCGGCGATCCTTATGTGTACTTACAAATTCACTCCCCGGGTGCATACGCCTTTGAAGCTCAGCAGGGTAGTCTAATAGCTTTTAATTTTAATTAATTTCCTCTCTATTAATAACCTATATCATTCCCTAAGTGGTTCTAAGTTTTAAAGGTGCCGCATTACTCATTAGCCAATTGCTGGGATAATGGGAAGGCTTTGCGCTGAGTCAGCATAAGAGTCAAGTCGGCAAGTTCATTCCATAAAAGTCAAAATAACTCTTAAAATGAGACATGATGGTATGCGTGGACATGGGTGTGAGGAGGAGAGGCTGATGGTAAGTGTGTGATGAGTGAGAAAAACAAAAAGTAAAAGTGTGGTCAGACTCAGTGGAGGGAGGGAAGCGTCAATGGCACGGTTTTTTTTTGCTACAAAATAAATAATGAAACCCCTAACACCTTGAGATTTCACAGCGGTGGATAAATCACTCTGAAATGTACTTACTAAAATGACTTCACACATAACGCCTGTCTGAAATGGCCTGCCTTTGGCTTTTGCACAAAGCTGCCTATTGAGTGATTCCTGGCAATCCATTTTCAGGATTTAGTTATTAGACTCCCTCAACAAGTGTAATCATGTTATCTGTGCAGCGGCAGCTTATTTTAAAGTGAGTGATCTGAGAAAAAACTACATCACAGAGTAAGCAAACAGATAGTTTTCAATTATTAAAATGTATTTTTATGAAAATAAAATGACAGAGCCTTCATCTGTATAATTCTATTTTTATTTTTTATACATTAATGGCCCTATATGCCAAATAATCTGCAATAACAATGAATTTTACACATGCAGTATACAATCAGTGGTGTGTAATGACCCTTCCTGCCTCCAATGACCCTTCATGACCTCCCTTCTGTCACCAGAATGGAGGTCAGCTGTTTCCTTAGCTGTCTACCACTCAAGAGCTAACTTCACCCCCTCCACCTCCTGAGTGAGCTCATGGTTTGTTTCCTCTCCTTGTGCCTAGCTGTGGTGACCCTCCCTGTGCTCAAAAATGTTCCCTCTCTGCCCTCCACCCCCAGCATCTTGCTCAGTTACACACCCACATTACACACACACACAGATCGTGAACGCGCACCGCCGGGTTGGCAAACTTTGACGCGCTGACTCCAATAGCGCAGACGCGTCAGATAGAAAGTAGTAAACTATGCTGGATATTTCTCAGTGACTGGACAGAATTTATTTACTTCACGCAGATAAGAAGTTTGGCGCCTGTAAGCTCATGTCTGACCGTGAACGGAGCTATAATAACCTCCACCTGCACTTCATAGTTTCGGAGTTTTTGCTCTCTGTGTCTGCGGGCGCATAACTTTCAGAAGAAGACAAACACTTGGAATTTGGGTACACT
Source organism: Collichthys lucidus (assembly GCA_004119915.2). Classification (NCBI taxonomy): domain Eukaryota; kingdom Metazoa; phylum Chordata; class Actinopteri; family Sciaenidae; genus Collichthys; species Collichthys lucidus. The sequence goes on from CM014090.1 coordinate 18,404,978, forward strand.
TTGGCACAAGACGGGACATCGAGTGCGCCAGGCGACAGGCAGACATACTGTAGGAGTCTTATTTTGCGGGCAGAGAAGAGATTAAAGTTTGAAGTTGATGAATGGAAAATTAGTTTTGACAAAAAACTTTTTAGATCACGGGGTTAGATTTTTTTATTGGAACCACTAGAAAGTTACTAAAAGCTCTGTAAGGCGTCTTTTTGTAGTGTTATCACCATGAATGGACCGCTGGTTTTCCAGATGTGGATGGTTTTATTGTTTTTGGGGACTATGACCGGGGTCGGCAGGGCTCAGGTCTCCACCGCCAGAGTGATGAGGGGCAACATCAGGAGAGACGGTGAGATGTCTTTATTATTTCTCTCTGTTGTTGTTGCTGTTGTGCTTGTTGTTTGTGCGTTTAGTACATCTTTACTGCCTCTGTGGCATATAGTGACAATATTGCTGGGAAGTCTATATAGTTTTGTATGTTTTCAGTGGTATCATTACTGTAGATGATGTTAGAAAGCTTAAATAACTGAATCATGGATACATGCATCATTAGATCTATTTTTGTCCTTTATGTTCTTTCTCAGATGTAAACTACTGTATAATAATCACTTGTCCTGTGGTAGCTTTACAGCGTACACTTAATATAAGCAACAATTTTGTATGGCAAATCACTGATTCTGGTGTTGTAGTGGCTGATCTTTTGTCACAAAAACTTGTTGGGAGAGAGAGAGAGAGAGAGAGAGAGAGAGAGAGAGAGAGAGAGAGAGAGAGAGAGAGAGAGGAGAAGCAGAGTGGAGACTGTTGACTGAGAAGGAGAAAAGTGGGTGCAAAAGAAGGTGTGGAGAAAGAGGAAGCACAAAGTCTTTTGCAGCAGGAGCTGTTACAATTTTTTTGTTTTTTAGATTTTGAAAACTTAATAAGGAGCATGCGTATGCCAGATAACTGTGTGCAAGTACCCAGTAAGAGTGAGACTTCTATCATTGCTGCAGTGCATCTCGCTTTCACTTAAGCTGAAGTCTTCAGATTCCCTCTGTCCTATCGAACTTCCTGCAGGTGTGCCATGCTTACTTTTCATTTGGCCCTGAGGCTGAAGTCACAGTGCTACAGTACCTTTGATTACACACACACACGCGCGCACACACACACACATGCACACACAGAAAGATACACAGCTGCAGGGTTGCTTTTGGCAGGGAAACATGAAAATACCACTGTATTAGGTTTTAACCTGGACGGCTACCCCTGAGGTCTGTTTAAGCTCTCACTCCTCCTCTGTGTGTGTTTATAACCAAAAAAATAACATGGAGCGACAAGTTGTGACTTCAGGTCTGACTGTCCACACATAGAGTAACCAGACCTTTTTCCTCCCCCATCAAATACCTCTAAAACTTTCTGAAGTTCAGATGATTTAAAAAAAAAAAATTGTATGGAGTCTAAAAACACTCTGCTAAGTCAATATCAGAGTTCTGTTATTTTAACCTGAGTACGTAGCATCCACAGATGTTGGACTGATGGATTGCAACCTGTCAGAAGTAAAACAGTTGCTGGATCTTGTCCAGTCACAAGTGTGTGTATGGCAATGCTACAAGACAGAGCAGACAGACAGGAGAGAAAACAAAGAAATGGCTTGTTACAAAATAAAAGCTGATACTGTAAGAATATGACAGCTGCACTTAATCTATTTGGTCAAGAGTCAAAATCCCAACTGGATAAAGTCTCTGTTCTTTCACTGAATGAGAAAAGGAACATGTATTAAGCAAGAAAGGTCAGATGAAGGCAGCCTTAAAGCTCCAACATGCTTTTGTGAGTCTTTAGAAATGAGAGTTTTTACTAGCCGTTCTAACATTTTGTATAAGATCAGTATCCACAGAATATCTCCTCTGTAGTGAGTATTTTCTCTCTCTGAGAGTCATTACAAGTCTGCAGTAAAATGTGCACATCATTCTCAGTTGTTCTTTTTCACTTTTCATTTTGTTTTTGCTCGCTTTCCTCCTCCAGTTAAACACTCCACTTTGGCAACATTTGTCACTCTGGAAACATTTACACTTACTGCCTCATCGTATCCTTTAAAAAGAAAAAGTTCTTCACTTCTTGGAGCAGGCGTGCTTCTCAGCATGTGTTTCCAACCCTCACTAGACCTTGAATAAATAGTTTTTTTTACTATAAACACATACTTAAGGTTTGTGTGTGGTTTGGAAAACTTTAAATCGGAAGAAAAAAAATACTTTCACAGTTGCACATATCCCTGAGCTGTCCACACTTGCCATCTGTCAAACTAATCCAAATTTTCGGAACTCGCTGTGATGATGTTGTCAGGAAATGATTGGTTTTAGTGCACTTAGTAAAGGAAATAAGGCTGTTAATATTTTGGAGACAGTGAGTTTCTGTCCTCAGACACTTGCCGGAAAACATGCTTCATTTTGGCAGTAACTTTAAGTTGGACACTTAATTGCGTTGCACAGTTTCAGAGGGTCAGCATTTTAATCACAGTCATTACAACATACTGTAGGAGTTGTTTAATTGTTCTATCACAGGAGCTTTAAAGATGAGCATAACCTTTTTTCACTCACTGAAGCCAACCTTAGGTTCTGTTAATATATATAAATCAGATTGACTTCATCAAAGTGAATTCTTTGATCTCTTGATCTTTCATTGCCCCAAAACTGAGTCACTCTAATAGCTGCTATAGAGACAAATTGTTTTTTAGATGCCGCACACGCTTTTAACAGCTGTGTAATCCACTGCATGCAGTCCTACAGAAGTACACGGTGGCCACAAGTTAGCTTTACATTTGTGTGTGTGTGTGTGTGTGTGTGTGTGTGTGTGTGTGCTTCAATGTTTATGCATTTACAGTCAGCTTATGTGGAATATAAGAGCTTAGTTCTGAGCTTAGTTGATTGACTGCTGCTTATTAGCTTTGTTTCCATGTGCAGGATTGAACCTGACGATTGAGGCTCTGCAGCTTTCACTCATCCTTTTACCATTGTGAATGTGCCTGTGTGTGTGTGTGTGTGTGTGTGTGTGTGTGTGTGTGTGTGTGTGTGTGTGTGTGTGTGTGTGTGTGTGTGTGTGTGAGCGCTCAGACTGAATGTCTTAGCTCACTTCAAGGAATTCCCCCCAAGGTTTTTTCTCCCGTGTTTGTTCAGCATTTTGCTCGTTCTTTTTCTCGCCAGTGAAGTGTGTCTGTGTGTGCATTAAAGAGGTTGTAGGGGGTGAGACAGGGGGACAGAGTGTATTTGTAGAAAAGGAAACAGACAAATACACATGTAAACACACAGAACAAAGTAAACACGCTTTGGCCTTTCTGCCCTGAACAACTTATCATCTCTGCTGAAGAGACCGGATGACCCAGATAGAATAAAACCTATTACACATTACTGCATATGTGCGTGTGTGTGTGTGTGTGTGTGTGTATGCAGGCACAGACAGAAACAAGCATACGGTAGGCAGACACTGACACCATCACCCAGACACAAGCAGTTAGAGGATAAACTATAATCCTATATACTACTGAAAACACAAACTATCACAGGTTTAACTGTATTCATGTGGCGTGGCTCACAAACGTAGTGCCATATGAGTTTTTCCTCAATTTTTACTTTTTTTTATGACTGCCCTCTGCACGACTGGAGTGTATCAGTTTCCAATCTACGCAAATCTTTGACACATTTTCTGTCCTTAGACGTTCAGAATCCAATAGTTCATCTTCCACAACCTTTCATGCTTATCAGAGTCACGGGGTGCTGGAGCAAAACCCATCTGGCGAGAGGCGGGGTACACCCCGTACAAGTCGTCAGTACATCAGAGGGCTAACACATGGAGACAAACAATCATTCATGCTCACAGTCACACCTATGGGCAATTTAAATTCACTAGTTAACCTATAAACCTGCATGTTTTTGGACTGTGGGAGGAAGCTGGGGTACCCAGAGAGAACCCACACACGCATACAGAAAAAAAAACAGGCGCTGTCGCCTCACACCCTTCTTGCTAACTGCTTAATTCACACCAAAGCCACCAGAAATTAACAATAATTTTATATATTTATTTAATAAATTGTAATTTCCAGTGTTATGTCATGCTGAAAACATTCAGCAGTTTTCATTAGATGAATTTATGTTTATTCACATTTTTCTTTTTTTTTTTACATTTAATTCCACAGAATACCTGGACTACTACAAGTGTTCACTGTTGTACAAACACATGAACACACACACACACACACACACACACACACACACACACACACACACACACACACGTGATGCACAACATGAGCACCAGCGAATGTGTCAAATACTTTGGAGATTTAAGTGCACTGTTATCTTTTGTAGCCATGTTGACTTTAAAACTAAAACTAACTAACTAAAATTGCGCAACAATTACTTACACACACTTATTCATGTGTGAAAGTACACACACACACACACACGGACTCACTGCAAACACACAGTGTTTGTGTCATTCAGTCATTATGCTCACTGTGTTAAACAGAGAAAATAACTTCTGTTTAGTTACAGAACCACATTATGTTTCATGAAGGCTCCTGGCATATCTTTCTGATTCCTCTGTTTCTTTCTTGCGATAGTTCCTCTCTTATCTGTTGCCTTCCTCTCTCAGTGCCGTCTTATCAGTCTATGCCTCGCTACATATCACTCCATCTCTCCAGATCCTCCTCTTTCAATCTCTCCCTTTCTCATTTCTGTCTTTATCTTGCCCCCCCCCACCTCCCTTTAATGAAAAGCTATTTCGAACCTGTGGCTGTGTGAGCAAATATAATGTGGCATACAGTGTCACAGACACGCACGCCAGCACAGTGGCACAAAACAAAGGCAATACATTTAGTCTACCTTTTATAAAACCAACAGACATTTCAAAATCCATTGTGCCTGCACTTCATTTACTCTATAAAACGACTATAAAGACAGAGAAATTAACAGGGAGCTGCACGGTAACACGAACATTATGCACAGAAGACCAACATGGTGGTGCTCACAAAAGCATGTGTGCTCTCATACTTATGAGCTAGGCGTTGGTGATATCAGTGGGTGTGATGTGTGATGACTGCGTCTGAGAACTCAAAGTGGCCTTGCCTCTGATAACACACGGGAACACACACATAGAGAATATACAGTCATTCAAAACATGCTTGAGCAGCCAAACATAAAATGTGCAGAGAGAGAGACTCACCCCATCTCACCCCAAGGGATGTCAGATATATGCCCAACGAGCCGGCCCACTGAATGATTTTACAAAGTGTGAAAACTGCTGATTTTTCAATAAAATGTGCTGCTCTTCCTGATCTGTCCACTTGATAAAGAAATAGGTAAAATACAATATTGTTCGGTTTCAAAATATGTGTTGCAACATGTAGATCTTTGTAGATGCACAGTGATTTGTAAATTGAAGTGCAATAAGACTGAATGTTGGAAAAACTGAGATGTATTTCTCTTAATAATTGTAATAACTGTAACTTTTTCAGAATGTATTTTTACATCTTTACACTAAAAGAAAGGGAACAATTTGGAGCTGATGTTTGTTATTATAGGTTATTACACAATGGATTTTTCTGGTCTGGCCCTCTTAAGATCAAATTGGCTCTACTGTACGTGGCCCTTGAAAATGAGTTTGGCACCCCTGATGTAGTAATTGTTATGGATCTTCCGCAGCTCCAGCAGATGTAATTCATCCATTTGTGGATGATTACATTTACATTTTCTGAGCACTAAAAGTTGAGATTAAAAGTTCATTCTTAATCTTGGAAACAGCAGTTCCCACATTTTTTCTAAATGTAAACTAATCTAAATAAAATTTGTTAAAGAAAAAAAAAGACAGACCTTAATGTATCCTTTATCTGTGCTTTGAGGTGCAGGAAAACACATTTGCCTGTGCACGGTTAAATCAATGGGTTCAATGGGTTCCAAATGTTTTTGTGGCACCGTGTGTGAGACAGCAGGGAGGAGGTGTCACTGAGGTTACTGGAATACATGAGTCACTCTCAGGACAACCGACATGAATTACTCCTCACCCGCCCACCCATCCAGGCCGACACACACACTTAAACACACAATTACAGGATCTCCCTTCCAAGGGAATCCCCAAATAAACACTTCCCAAACGCACACACACACACATTTTACACAAGAATAGCATGAGCCAAAGTTACCCCACCCCTAAATATTTGGCAGACAGTCTTTTCCTCTCTTGCACAGAGAACATAGGGTGGTGACCACTTAGACAGATTGACGGGAGAGGAGTGTGTGCAACAAGAGAGAGGCAAAGAGTGAGATGATGCCCTGGAAATTGAGTGGAGATAGGTGTTGGCTCATATGTGTGTGGTCTTGTTCAGGTTTTAGAAGGAGAGGCCAGCGGGAGAGAAGTGAAAGTTTAGAAGGGAGCTTAGAAGAGTTAGAGGGCACAGAGGAGGAGGAGGGGGAAAAGGTGCATAGAGAGAGATATGCCAAGTCAAAAGACCTGTCCCTCCACTTTTCTGCCCCGCCAGCTTGGAAAGAGAGATAGTAAGACCAGCGGCAAGCCAAATGGACAGAGTATAAAAGAGGAGATGGAAGGAAGCAGAACTGATAGAGGAGTGCAGGGGGGAAAGATAAGGTATATCTGGAGAGGAGAGCATACTGGGTGTAGTGCCAAACATCAGCAGATTATCTGATCAAAAGATCAGATAATCTGCTGATGTTTGGCATAAAGCATGAAGCAAAAGAAAAAAAGAAAAAAAGAAGAAGAAGGCATGACCATGATTCAGTAAACATGTTGAAGCCTACAGACAAATCCAGCTTCCCAGACTGGGAGGAGCAAATTCGGGGACACTCATTGAAGTGGAAACTTCAAATAATTCCTTGAGATTATCCAAATATACAGAATGTCCTTATGCAGAAAAACAATTAATTGTGAGTGCAGGTAACAGCCATCATTACTTGTTATCTCCTATTGAAATGAAGTCAATTATAATGAGGAGTTTTAGATAATAAAACAAGCAAACAAACTGATGTGGACTTTCAAAAGCAAAGCTTATAAACTGCTGTGCTTTAGTTGCATGTAAAGAATTCAAAAGCAAAACTACCCCAACATGGCAACAACATATTACAGAACAAAATGTGGCATAGTAGCAGCTGAGGTGACAGAAGTATACACATTCTTTACTCTAGTAGAAGTACAGATACTTGTGTAAAAATATAAGTCTCTGGTAGATGTACTGATTGAACTTCTTTTATCAAATAAAAGTGAAACAGTAGAGGCTGTGCTGTCTTTATTTCTCTGTAGGATATTTATACCGGCTGTTTCTGTAAGCTGACTAAAACTTCAATAGGGTCGAGTCTCCCTCTGTTCTTTTTCATCACGTTACGTCTGTCACACATGATATGCAAAAAAATAAACCAATCGATAATGCCCCTCAAGTGCGTTAAAATTAAAGTAATGACCCAAAACCGCACACTTCTATGCTGTTAGTTTACGGTGGCTAATTTTCGCAAACTTAAAGCAGTTTGACATTTTCACTTATTTGTCTTCCTGCTAAGACGTAGATTAGAAGATCGATACCACTCTTTAAAATCCACCTACCAGCACCTCTAAAACTTATTACTTAAAGGACAGCTTTGGTATTTTTCAACCTAGACCACATTTTCCCATGTTTTTCTTTTGTCTCTAAGCGACTAATGGGGACAACAATTTCTGAAATTGGTCCAGTATTGAGTGAGAGTGATGCAGTGAGCGGCTATAAAACGAGCTGCAATGTTCCTTCTGGGCAATTGCATGCACGCTGTCAAAGTATGTCCACAAAAGTGTTTTGTTTTTGCCGCTTCGATTGTTATGAGTTTCTGACAAAATTGTGGAAAGGATCCGACGTAGCCGACATGTTAAAACACCAAAGTCCCACAATCACACAAATAAAACTAAGTGATCGAGGCGGTGGTAGACAAACAACATTGCTCTGCAAGGTAAACTTACTGTTTTTGTCAATAGAGTCTGGTGGCTTTGGACATAGTAACGGCTGTTTCTGGTTAAGTAAAAAAGAATCTTGCTCTTTAATATAAAAACCTCTCTCACAGACATATATCATTAGATAATGCAACTGAGCATGTCTGCTTACTTTTTGTTTACTGTGTACCTACTCATCTACTATCTACATTACATAGCCTGACAACTTGTTTTTATTTCATCAAACTTAACTCCACTGTGTTCTGTCTTCTTTCGACTATACTAACTCAATTTGCTTCTCTGAAATTGAGCCGAGTTGAGGATACAGTATACTGTAGAGGAGAATTAGAGTGCTGGCCTAAAAAGAAAGAGAAAGGGAGACAGATGTGTAGTCCTTGTAGACCGTCGTCGGTCTTGTAGCTGAGCCATCTGACTGGTACAGTGGATGCAGATAACAGAGGAAAATGAGACAGAGAAAGAATGGAGGTGGAGGGTGCTCGGAGAAAGCGAGACAGGATGAGAGAGATGCAGGGAGCAACAAAGAAAGAAAGCGATTAGGACAGTGGATGAAAGAGAAGAGAGGACGAAATGAGGAACATGAAGAGAATAAAGATGGCAAAGGATTTTTGGGAGGACGGCAGGGAGCGAGAAAGAGAGAGGGGAAGAGGAATTAACGAACAGAAATGGAAAAAGTGAGAGAATAAACAAGTGAAAAGTTATAATTAAAGGAGAGATGAGAGGTTGAGCAGGGTAACGCAGTGAGGAGGAACTGAATGAGGGGGAGGAGTGAGACGGCGTGGCCTGCCAATATATGAGTTATATGAGTGAAAAATAGCTGACAAGCAGGTGAAAGAATGAGGGAGAGAGAGAGAGGGGGAGAGGGATAAAATGAGGTGAACTGAGTAAGGGAGTGATGGATATGGAAAGTGGCATAGTGAAGGTGTGAAAAGAGTGATAGAGAGTGAGTGCACGGCTTCGCAAAAGAGAGATAGTGGAGCGGGAGGGAGCGTGCTGAATAAGCAGTGAAAGTGAAGAGACTGAAATGAAGAGCATAGAAGGAGAGAAAAGTTTGGAACACGTAGGGAGGCACCTCCAATACTGAGAGAAACGCCGATGAATAAGAATGAAGGATAAGAGAGGCTAAATGCCCAGAGAGAGTGTGTGCACTTTTAAAAAGATGTAGATTAGTTACACTGTGAGCTTCTCCCACTGTCTCAGTCCTTGACAGATAACCCTAATGTGACTGAACAGTAAACGTCAGAAAGAAGAATGGTGTTGTTTTGTGTGTTTGGGGATAGATGGTGGTGTGGAAACTGTGTGCAAACCGAAGTGCAGTAACATCCTTTAACCTAGAGCAAACATCTGCACAAGCACTCTCTCTGGAGCTTCACTTAATCTGTTTAAATGAAGTATAGTGAGGAAAATTCTTTTGTGCATTTACTACTATAAAATATGAAATGTAGAAAAAGTGATATTCCAAAAAACCACTCGGCTGTGTAAGAGACTTTCAGCTCAGTCTCGATAGTTGACTTTACAAATGCAGCGTTTACATAGAACCCTTTCCTATAGACTCAGAGTGAGACCTGAATCCAATCACAAACATACATTTTGGGTGACAAATTAAAGGCAATAGCAACCCGACTACCATGAGCTGCCAGAGCAGCGTCTATTAAAATACATCACACTTGATATTTACACAAATAACTCCAGTGTATAACAGTGCCTCTGTAGGTGCAGCTGGCGTGTTAATTACATTGATATCCCCTCAGGAAAGGTGTTGCATGGAAACAGACTCTCTGAGGAGATTGTCTGGGAAATTAAAAGGGTCTTGAGTGAAGCTATTTGGCAGTTATTTGGATTTAAGGTGGATAAGGACAGAGAGACGGCTGATCTGGATCAAGCTATAGGTAAAATATGTATGTACCAAAAGGGGCAGGTGTTTATTTTACTGATTTGCAAACACAGTTTAACATCCTCAGCATGGCCATGTACTGTATTCATTTCCAACCTAGACAAACTAAACATGAGCATGTTCGTATGGGCAGATTGATAGTAATTTTTGTTTGTATTCCACCGACTAAAAATAGTATCTATTGAGCATCGGCCTACTCAACCCTATGAAAGTCTTTAGGGACATGCAAATCTATTAATTAGTGATTAGTTGATTGTTTATGTCTTTTATTATGTAAAAATTAGCTGGCTCCATCATATCAAATGTGGTTAGTTGATAGTTTTCTCTGTCTTATGTCTTTGTAAAGACAACATCCTTTTTTATTTAGTTACTTTTAGTCAATCAAAATAAGCTGGTTCTGAGAACAGATGAAGCATCAGAGACAGAGCTGATGCAGGCAGCACACTGCACACTGCGATGCACTGCTTCCTTTACACACGTCACTGCAACATAAACCTTTGCAACAGGGCTTGTATAAAGGCTGAGGGTTCAATTCAGTTTTTTTTTACTGCACTGCCCACCTGAAAACTCTGTTGCGTTCACTAGGTGCTGCTGCTGTTCATACGGCATTTTATCAGCCTGGCATAACCTGACTAGTGCAGAATTTAGCAATCAAGTCATTCATTGTGTGTGAAATGATTTGTGTGGGTCCCGAGAGTGAAATCTCTGTGAAATCTCACAGGAGGTATAAAACACACCAATGAATTGATACCTTCTGAAACTTTAAAGTAAAAGATACAGAGCCTGAAAAAAAAAATGGTATGACGCCGCCAGTGGGTTTCTGCTACCAGGGCTAAGTGAGGGTGAGAACATGACAAATGTCAGAAATGACACTGCAGAAAGATGAGAGCAGGAGCTTCTTTCACCCCAGGAGATTCATCCCTGCTGAAGGAAAGAGCTAAACACTATGTATTTATGTTGTGTGTTTTATGTGTGTGTGTGTCTGAGAGGCAAAGAGAGAAAGAGAAATCCTCTAGTGCACTGTGAGATCTATGTCTTTGTTACTCTGACAATGGTGCTCTGACACAAATGAAAAAGATTTTTTCCCCTCCTCTGTCAAACACTTTTATCTTTCTCTCTCCAACTGTCAGCGTTTCTCCACATATTTCCCTCACTCCTTCTGATTCTCCATTTGTGTATCTCAGCAATTCTCCTGCTGTGTGTCTCTCTCTCTCCTCTCTGTCTCCTCTTGTCTTCATTAGCTTCCTCTCTCCTGTTTTCATTTCATCATTTACTCTCTGAATTTGGTATCTGAGTGGCAGAGAGTGAGAAAGGAAGTGCAGGGAATACAAAAACAGAGGACAGAGAGAGACAGACAGAGGGGGAAAATGGGAATAGGGGACATAGATAGGAGTGCAGAATAAATGGGAGAGGGAATTTTTAGTAGGATATCAGAGAGGAAAAATGAGAGAGGCAGAAATAAAAGTTAAGAGGCAGAGAATTTAAAAGGAGGAGTGGAAAGAAATGGCAGCAGGATGGTGTTATGTGCTACTGTGAAGCCTGCAGCAGGATAAGTGATCCCAGTGGTGGATAGAAGGTCAGATACACACTGACAGGCAGACCACTGCTTAACCCTGCGCTCTGACCACACACACACACACTTGGGCACAACCGCCCCTGACACATACACACACATATGCATATGCACAAAAACACGCACACACAACACAGAGCTGATGTGAGGCAGACAGACTGAGAGCAGGACGCCTGTCAAAACATCAGCATCTGCTCAGCATCACGCACAACGCTCAGAGCAAACAGCACACAAACATACATCTAGCAAACGGCGTCCAAGCAGCCCACAGAGGGATCAAGGCTGATATTTGATAAACTTGTTCTACCACAGCCACAGCTGGGGCTTAGCTAAAACACACACACACACACACACACACACACACACACGCACACACGCACACACAGCCCATTACACACAGTTTTTCATAAAGTTATGAAGTTATGTGTCGAAACAAACTCTTTGAGAGAGGAAGGAAACTGTTTGTCTGCTGCTATTACATTTGATGTGTATTATAGTGTGACTGCATATACTGTATATAGCCTTAGATGTGTGTTTTATTCCGTGCACATACTTATATATCAGTGTGTGTGTGTGTGTGTGTGTGTGTGTGTGTGTGTGTGTGTGTGTGTGTGTGTGTGTGTGTGTGTGTGTGTGTGTGTGTGTGTGTGTGTGTGTGTGTGTGTGTGAGTGAGAGAGAGAGAGAATGCAGAGCTAATTGATTGTCCTCGTCAGCCCTGCTGTTCAGACTGCAGTAGCTGTCAGCAGGAGCCAACTGCTACTCTAACAAGACTTACAAACACACACACACACACACACTTTCACAGCCTCACACACACACACACTTTAGTCCTTAATGTAGAAACAGACACACAGATTTGCTTCAATGTACACACACAGAGATAAATCCATAAAATGCGCGTGGTGTGATTGTGCCTAAGCCGTCGGTCTTGACATTTGCCAGTTTGAATGGCAGACGTTAGAAATATCTGAAGAATCCCCTGACATTTCTTCATACGTGACGAGTGTAACAAAGGCCCAGCCCTTAATCCAACCTTAAGCCTGACAGATATTCACCCTCTTGTTTGATTTAGTGATCTGTGATTTGCTCCATTATCACAGGTACAACATCGAATGTGGATGATAACGCACTTCACACAAAAACACTCTGCATCAAGCCACACATACTGTGCAGACACACACGAATAGGGGGAATATTGTTGATGAAGTGTTGGTAAATACACTCCATCACAGTGCAGAAGGTTACACAGGGACAAAGCCCTCTCATCCCTCATCCTTTGCTCCTCTCCATCCTGCCCCTCCTCACAATCTGTCTTTACAACTTGAGCCGTCTCCTCACACCCACCTGCTTTCATAGATTCCTGTCTTATCTATCACTCCTTTCCCTCCATGCCTTCTCTGTCTCTCTGTTTCTCATGCGCCTCTCTTCTCATTTTTCTTCCCCAGGAAATTGTTTTTCATCCACCACATATAGCATGATCGAGCTTTCTGTCCTCCTCCATGCTTCCGTTTGTGCAACAGTTCAACTGTGAATGTGTACAATGCAGCATGTGTGCATGTAGGCATGTGCAACACCACATGGGCTCTAAGTGAATGTGTGTTTCTGTGTGACTGACTGAAAGTTTGAACATGTTGTCGTGCTTGTTGGATACATTTTTTATTTTGTAAAAGTGAGCACCTGTGACAGCATAAATGTTAAACTTTGGTTACTATTCTTCATAAAAATTTTGTATTAAAAGCTTCTCCATGTAACTTTCATCCAGCCATCACGATACTACTGACATCCCTCTACTGCAGTATGAATCAAGTTGTTCCCACTCACAATCATATTCTAAATGTAACTGTAACTTATCAATAATGTTAGCTTTGGTCTGTTACAGTTAGCTCGTTGACTCATGCCTTCCATCGCTCTTGACTAGTAGAAAACAATTGTTAAATTTATATATTTGCTTTATATTGTTACATCATTTATTTTTGGCTAAAATCAACACTATTGTACTAGCTAGTAATTTGCCCATGTTAGCAAGCAAGCTCACTCAGCCAGTTAAAACCACAATATCTACTGTGTCTATTGTTTTTGGTCAATACAATAGACCATAGACAATAGACTATTACTGTCTATTGTGTTTTTAGTGTACTATTTCATATTGTTTTGCTGGTTTGATGTTCTTTTTTATGTAAAGTGTCTTTGAGAACCTTGAAAGGCGCTTTTAAATAAAAGGTATCATTATTATTTTTATTATTATTATTATTAATATTATTAATACAGGGTTCCCACGGGTGCTTGAATTCCTTGAAAATGCTTGAATTTCAATTCAGTGTTTTCAAGGTTGTGAAAATGCTTGAAATTTCACAATTAGTTAAAAATCAAAACAGTCAATCTACCACCATATGAAATAATGCTAATTAGAGCCATATTATTATGCCATACAGTGGCACCGCTGCGCTTCCCATGACCATCATGGCAAACACAACTAGTAGGCTACCTATTTAAAGGTGCTGGAAAAATGGAAAAACTGGTGCTTGAAGGTGCTTGAATTTGTTCATGAAAAAGGTGTGGGAACCCTGTTAATAATATGACAATATATCCTACATGTTTTGCAATAATGTTAGCTTTGACTCTGTTGCTGGATTTTGGTTGGTGGGTGGCGGTTGTTTGTTAACGTTAGCGGACTCCATTTCTAAAGCTAACGTTAGCTTGCATTGCACACTGTTGACGCTGTAGGCAATGCAGAGAGAGGAGGCACACTCGAAAACTCACATGCTCTGGGGTTTCTCCAAAAACCTGTCCTGAGTCCCTCGCATATAAATCAGCACACAGACTGTTATAGAAAGGTACATTTTAAAGTTACGTCACAATCTGTTCCCCCATTACTAATAAAAGTGATTAAAAACATAAAATAACCATGGAAAATGCTTTTGAATCTTGAATATGGTGCATTTAAATCTGTTTAGTGAAGCAAAGTGACTGATATAGGAGTCGGTAGTACCTAACTGGTGTGTCATAATGCATTGTTATCAAGGCAGATGTGTGGACTATGAAACATGCTTTAATCTGCATTGATTATGCATTTCATCCCCATCGCTTGCTGTGAGACTCAATCCCATTATTGCACAGATGGGCTACCTACTATCTTTATGTGCTCCAGTCTCCCTCTCCCTCCCTCGCTCTCGTTCTTTCTCTCTCCCTGCATCTGCACTGTTCAGTTTAAGTGTCTCCATGTGTGTGTCAATGAATATGTATGTTTTTGGTGTGCACATATCTTCGTGTGTCTGCCGCCTTTGCGTTTGTGCGGTGTGTGTGTGTCTGTGTGGGAGCTGTTCAGCTACCGTGTCTCCACTGACCTGTCCTCAGTGCTGACTCAGCAATTTTAGAGAGGTTCCCCTTTGCATTATTCAGCAAGCTTAGCCAAGGTGTTAAACAGGAGCGCATCACGGCAGAAGTTGGGAGCATGCTAAGTGGACTGGCACAAGACAAGGAGAATGTAGAGATGTTAGTCTAGCACGATACAGAGATTAGCTTGTAGAAACAAGACTAAAGCTGTGTCCTAGTTCCAGATGAATTTTAACTTGGATTTAAGGATTTGAGTGTGTGTGTGTGACAGATGTTAGGATGCATGTTAAACTTTATTTTTGAGTGTTGGATGTGTTCATGGACACACGCACCCAAAAGAAATGCAGATGATTGTGACAGTAAAAACATCAATTAAAGATGCTCCGAATACATCCTGGAATATAAAACCGCGTTTACTCCATGCTTTGTCTGTGGTGTGAGGTTGAATTCATTAGTGGTTTAAATGCACAAACCTCAAGCAGAAATCTTTATGCCGTTGTTTTCTACATATCTTAGTAGCACCGTTTCATGTATTCTCAAGTCTTTTACAACTCGTAACATCCTTGTAAATATTCAAAGTTACATATCAATGGTCTGAATGAAACGCAACGTTCTCTTTTGAGCTTGATAAACTGAATTTCCACCCCAGTTTGCTGAGTGCTGCTCATCTCTCTACTTTGTACCCATTAGGCTAATTTGTCCCCATCAACAGGTGTTGAGGCATAAATGCCTGAGAGGCACTAGTGGATGCTAATTCTAATCAAAGGCCCAAAAGGACCATTGAGACTCACTGGTGAAGATGTAAGGACTGGCTAAAAAGCTGCAGCACCAAAAGGAAAATTGAAATGCATTGTGAGGCTTTCCAGCGGTGTCTCTCCTCTTTGTTTTTTTGCCTTTGAAATAAATGGGAAAAGCGAAATGATGATGAATTTGCACAAATCGGCACACATCACAACTAAGGGACACGCTCGCACAAACATGCACATAACTTCACAGATGCACACAAAGCACTTATTATCTTTGCTTATTCATGAGTGTAACGCACGCTCATACAGTGTTTGATGTGTTGAGGTATCTTGGGGCTTTGTGGACTTTCTTTGTCCTTCTCAAATGACAGTAGCCGCGCAGCAATGTTTCACTCACGATCGTTCCACGGGAACTCTTTATCTGCTCTGTCTTTACATTTATTTTCTCTCCCTGTTTCGCTTTCTTCTCTACCTCTCTACCTCACTCAATCACTGCCTCCCCCCGTTTCTCTCTCATCCATCCCACTGTCCTTCATCTCTGCTCTGTCGCATTGTTGATTCTCAACCTTTCTGAGTTGTGTGTAATCTTTTTGAAGAGACTGGCTGAACTGTGTAAACAGTGTTTTGTTCTGAGTCTGTTTGTCTAACCTCCACTGTCCATGTCACAGGACAGGCCTTGTATAGGCAAGGCATCAAAGGAACATACAAACTCTCTCACACACACAAACTGAAAAAATGTAGTACTTTTACTTAGAGTATTTCTACACTGTGGTATTACTACCTTTACTGTAGGTTTACTGCAAGAGCGAAGAAGCTGAGAGTTTTTGAGTTGCTGGTGTGTGGAAAGTCAAATGTGTGTCCTTGAAGGCGTTTGTTTGTGGAGGATTTCAGTCAAGGGTGTGAGTCATCAATATCTATACAGCTTTGTCACTGAAGTCACAGAGGCACCGATATTTTCCCAAAGCTTCAAAATAGAAAGTTCTATATGATAATGTTGCCAGGCAACTAAGATCTTTCTAAGCAGATGTTTCAAGCTAAACCTAAATACACTAGATGGTTAGATAATTGGAATAGATGGAGGTGGATAGAAAAAGTTTTACATCTTCTGTCCAGCTTGTGTTGTAAGACCTACTGTACCTTTTTTGGTAGTCACTGTCCAGTTTTTTGGATCACACCAGGCTTTGACTGACAGCTTGCACACAAGCCCAAGAGAACTACACACAACTACACTGCGGCTGCCTCACTGACAGTTAAAGGCTGACATTGCCAGGAGATGTAATATTACAAACAATTTTTAGTGCCTGCATGCATAGGTATGCTATTATCAGTACAGACATTGCCAGAGAACACTTACTGTATAGACACATATATGTTGTTGGACATCCATCCACTGTTTAAAGACAGATCTTAAATAGAATTAATATTTCACTTTTATCTGTATTTTTTAATGTTTCATTAAAGACATCTTAAAAACAATTCAAATTTAAATCCATGTTTATGTTATCTTATGGCACAACTCTGTGTCTATGAAGCTAATGCAGCATCTATGTTGTGTCCAAGTGAAAGGACATAATGCATGTAAGTGTGTTCTTTTCTATAATTATACATAGACCTGATGTCCTCTATAATTCATGGATATGTACACCCCAGCTGTCTTGGCACATGTAACTCTCAGATGAATGCCTATGTGGCCTACCTAATGCACCGGACACTCCCACATTTGTTAAATATGCATTTTCCCCCAGTCTTTGTGTTAGTGAGATTGGACTAACTAAAAGGTCCCTCCTGTCCATTTCTTTCTCTTTCTCTCCATGTCATCACTCCACTTTAGCTGACTCTGACTTGCAAAAACTTTCAGTTTCTTTGCATAAAAGAAAATGCTAGAAGTTAATTAGTTTTACCAGAAAAGATGGGGCAGCACCGGCATGATGATCCGGAAGCAAAGAGTAGAGATATCAAACAGTAGAAGAGAAAGAGAGATACATGTAGTGGCACACACTGTTTTTTTTCAATTTTTCAATCTATTAATATTTCACGCCTGAGAGACAAAGTCAAACTTTGGTCACGCTTAAGGGACCAATATTTGACTTGGTCCCTGAGGCATGAAATATTTTAAAATGTGAGAAAGAATATCAAGTGTGTATTTGCATAAACAAAAAAAAAAGAAAGAAAAATTAGAGCTAGAGAATTAGAGTGTGTGAAAGAGAGGGGAACAGAGGTAAGAAGATGCTGCAGGATGGAGGGAGCACAGGAAGTGAAGAAGAGAGAGAAGAAGAAATGTGGGTTGAGAGACGATGCTGACCAAAGCTGACACCCCTCGGCATGCTGTGTTCACCTCCAGGGTGTGTGTGTGTGTGTGTGTGTGTGTGTGTGTGTGTGTGTGTGTGTGTGTGTGTGTGTGTGTGTGTGTGTGTGTGTGTTTTTCATTGCCTCCATGCTTATGTATGTGTGACAGGGAGACAAGAGAGAATATTTAAAGCTGATTTGTCATGAGACAGCGGCAAAACTGTGGAGCCCAGGCTTTGATAAGCAGCACAGTGATACACAAACACACTCAAGCCTTGAGCTAACATTTAGCCAGACGGAAAAGGCTTTGGTCATTTTTCATGGGTAGAAATACTCTGAGGATTGCAAGTACAGCTTCCCACATCAACAGCCAGTACACAAATACATGTACACAAAGACCAACACACACACACACACACACACACACACACACACACACACACACACACACACACACACACACACACACACAAGTTTATACATAAACACACACGCAGTGTTTACCAGCAGTTTTGCTGCTAATGGGCAATGTTTTACACTCTGTGGTCAAACACAGATGAATAAACAATATAGCAGATGAGCATATAGCAGCAAATGAGTCTGTTCTAATTATAATAATAATAATAAAATAACAATAATCACAAGAAAATTGTATTTTAATCTATCGTCTTTTTTTAAATGATATCTTTCTTTAAATTAATGTAATGTAATGTAATGCAAATTATTGGTAGCTTCCTCACAAAGTTATTCATGCTAATAAGAACTGGCTTGTAGCATCCTCACTAAAGTTCAATCAATACCCGGTGATTGAACTGTCTCACAATAAAAATCAAGTTAGTCAAAGTAATCCAATGCTACATACATCTTAATATGTAAAATGCAGGCTGCTTCATTAAAGAGTCTTTCCCTTGACATGTCAGGCTTTTCAGTTGTTGTTGTTTTTTTACATTCAAACAGATTCGCTGTTTGTTTTTACACCCATCGAAATGTCCATGCACTGTATTTAAGAGGGAAAAGTTCTTAATTTAAAGCAATAGTTCATCACTTTTAGGAAATATACCTTTTTGCTTTGTTGCCAGGCAACCAGCGTAGACTCCAGGTAGTTACTGCTCAAAGCCAAGAAGCAGTCCGGCACAAAGCCTCAACAAATTGTCATTTTTACTTTTAATTTTTTGTGCAGGAAAAAGCTAATTAGAGATATGATGCGGCAATCAGTGAGCTTTAGAGGTTAGGGCAGGTGGATTTTGCTATCTTTGGACTAAGACTTCTCAAGCTCTCCGCCAGTAAGTAAATAAGCATATTTCCTAAACAACTCCAGTGAACAAGGGATTATAATAGAAAACATATTTTTGAAATAATTCCATATTCTGAAGACACATCAAATTGATAAGAGTTTAAAGCACCTTTTTTTTAAAGAAAACTGAGAATGCCCCCAAGAATGAGAAGAGAAATATCGCATTTCTCTGGAGAGTTTTTTCGCAGCTGAAAGTGAATGTATTATGTGCGTCCTGTTAGCTAGCGTTGCTGCGTATGAGAATTCATTTTGAGAAGATGAAAGTCAGACAGGATATGTTAGACAGGGTGGCAGATGTAGGAAATGGGGTTGCCTTGTTATAGGTAATGTCCTGTGGGATTGTGTCTCTGGGTGAGAATGTATTATATGAAAACTGTCACTCAAGAAAAAATAGAGTTTAGTTTGTATAAAATGGAGACTAGGATTGTTATAATATTTAATATTAGGGAAGCACTGTGACTTTACCAAAATCCACTTTTAATTAACACAGAAATATGAAGTTCAGTATCTCGTCTTCATCAGTTCCTTTCTTGTGACTGCAGTACTTTCCTTGTGGTGCTATTTTTTGGTCTCTGATGCACATCGGTTGCTGGGTGATCAGAGTGTGATTGGCACTCGGATCAGAAATAGATCTCAGAAGCATGAAGAACATCACACCCTGGCACTGGAGGTGGGAGAACCAAGTTTAATTAGTGAGAATTTTACCCACATGCATCCATGCAAACACACATAGTTGTGATACAATCACAAACTTTTTGTTCAAAACTGGCACATGCACAAACACACTGCTAATAGATCCCCACGCATCACACAGTCACGCAGTATCTTTGTCACGGTTATTTAAGTGTCAGATCAGGAGACTGAAAGCTTAATTGCCAGTGTCAGACAGTACGTGTATGTGTGTGTGTGTTTAAATCGAGAGGTGTGAGTCAGACTGTCAGTGATATTATCAGCGCTCTTGACATCATCTTATTTTCTAAGATTGCTGAACTTAAACTTTCTGTCAAGTTCAGAGAGAGAGAGAGAGAGAGAAGTGTTCTCTGACTGGTTTAAAGAACACAGGTCCTTTGAAACACACGATTTAAAGAGACTAGTTTTGTGGCTTTGATGCACCCTTATGTGTATGTGCAAAGATGTTATGGCTTGCAAAGGCTTGTAAAAAAAGGAACCAAGAACAAAATAGTAGCAAAGACCTAGTTGTGGTGGATTTGGAAACAGTGGTATTCATCCAAGATTTGAGATCTGGGACTATTTATTCAATACTTTACTGCCTAACTTCCCAAGGATCACCCATCTGCAGGGTTTTTAACTAAAAGACACATGTACTCAGCCCATGTGGATTTTTTTAACCTCAAGAATACCTAAAGAAAAAAAGAAAATGTAGGGAGAGCTACAAACTAAATGATCAGGCATCAGAGCAGCAGTGATAGCTGCTGTTTATAGAACAGGTTTGGATAAACGATGGTAATTTCATTTAATGTTAGTTAATTTTTTTGTGCAACTGAAAGCACACACAACAGAAGTGGTCTTAAAGAGAGAGAGAGAAGAAAAGAAACTTTATATGCATAAACTAATAACAGCCTCCCACGGTTTCATTCATCCCATGTCCATCCTTCACTGGTAGTCCGGACAGTGACACTCCAGCACATTGGACTTGGAGGTTGAAGTGCTTTTTAGACAATCAAATAAACTGGACAGTCACTATGTTTAGTATTTTCAGTCTGATGGTCCAAATTCTATGATCTACAGACACGTGGTAACTTCCCTGGTGATGCACTGCCAGGTCTGTTCTACAGTTGTCTCCACTCAGAGTTCCCACGGGTGCTTGAATTCCTTGAAAATGCTTGAATTTCAATTCAGTGTTTTCAAGGTTGTGAAAACGCTTGAATTTTTTGTGAAGTGCTTGAAAATGCTTGAAATTTCACAATTAGCTAAAAATCCAGACAGTCAATCCACCACCATATGAAATAATG
Source organism: Collichthys lucidus (assembly GCA_004119915.2). NCBI lineage: Eukaryota > Metazoa > Chordata > Actinopteri > Sciaenidae > Collichthys > Collichthys lucidus. The sequence goes on from CM014090.1 coordinate 18,426,016, forward strand.
CTAATTAGACCCATATTATTATGCCATACAGTGGCACCGCTGCGCTTCCCATGACCATTATGGCAAACCGAAACTAGTAGGCTACCTATTTAAAGGTGCTGGAAAAATGGAAAAACTGGTGCTTGAAGGTGCTTGAATTTGTTCATGAGAAAGGTGTGGGAACCCTGCTCCACTGTTCGATTGTTTGAGATGCTTTTTTACAACCCAGTCTTCAAACATGAAATACATACTCAGGTGGAATGAGGCGACTGACATGACCAGTTTGGTTCATTCTCCTCACTAGCCATAACTGTAATTAACTTACCTGTATGTTAAGGTGAGAAAATTGGTGACTATGTAAAGAAAGTCTATGAATTCAGATCTGCCTTATTAAGGCCTAAAGGAAATCCAACGTGATGTAGTACGTATCACAATCCTAGTATTTTTGAGTTGCACTGCATGTCCTATTGTGACCTCAACATGTGTGTTGGGTTCCTAAGGCTGGACCTGATTTCATTTCATATACAGTATACAGTACATGCCAAGTCATATCTTCACTCACTCTGGACTGGATCTTTAACAGAAACCTCTTTTATTATCATGCTGTCATTTGCATGAATTTGCAATGCTGTCATTGACATCACTGCATGATTTATAGTCAGGTCAATGGTGTGACAGAGAAACTGCATCCAAAAGAGCTGAGTGCTGCTTGAGCAAATTTACATATTTTTTTCATTTTAGCATCTTCATTTGTCTTAATGCTTTCTGTCTCTGGCACACACTCTTCTCTGCTTCTCTCTCTCTCCCCACTCATACACACAGATACACACCTGCGTGCATGGATGGTTTATTCATGAACTGTGTATATGCACACACAAACAGGTGTATTAGATTGTCAGTAGTGGATACCTGTTTTTTTTTGTTTGTTTGTTTTCTGTTTAGAGGTGTGGAAAATGATAAGCCGACTGGCTGCGCTGTGTGTGTAGTTAATCTGCTACCAAAGTCACAGATGTTCGGAAAGATTTAATCGACATAGTCACAAAACTTTCCCAGGGGACCCAACAATGGTGTCCAGGACAGTACAGACAAAAGAACCAAATTAAATAGAGATACGAGGAGCCAGAATGGTTGGAGCCCGGCTGCTATGCCAGGGCTGGCTTCCACAAGAGTTAGTTCACTGCAGGGTGGGACTCTCTTAGTCTAGCTTCTCTGTCCAACACAATACATGCAACAAATGTACAGACAAGACAAACAAACAAAAATCTGTTGTTGATTTGCTGCAGTGACCCTTTTCCTGTATCATTGTAGACCCCAATAATACAAGGACAGAGAGAGGAAACGCTGAAACTGTGGAATATTAGAAAGCTGCTTACAGAAAGTGATATATTGTGTTTTTGCAGGTTGGTCAGAATCAGCTACAGTCTTTCAGTAGATGTTGAATCAACCTCTAAACATCTAGATTATCTGCTGCCCTCTGAAATTATATGTTTCTAAATATCATGCAAACTTCACACGTAAGATGATATCATATGACCTTTTAGTGGAAAGGGAAGAAACGCATCAGCTCACTTACTGACTTCACCAGCCTGTTAAGATAGGCTGCAATGGAGAAGGGCAACAGAGCTGAGAAAAAAAAACAAAGCCGCAATAATGGATGTGACACTTTCTCTCCTTTTCTCTTTTTCTTCTCTTTTCTTTGAAGTTAGCTTCCTCATCTCACACTGGCATCCTGTCACTCCTAATTTTCCCTCTAAGCCTGAAGATAGTTGAAGGTACACACCAACCTCTCCTGTTTACCCGAAAGCCAGGATCTTTGCATTGCTGAGGAAAGTAGACAGTGGTTCATGATATTTACCCCCATGTCCAAACTGATTCCACACACCGACAACTAAGAACAATCAGCAGGGCCCATTAATGGAGCAACAACACTGCCAGGAACCACGCTTAGTTTTTGTTGCAGAACCAGGCATATGGTATGGTAGTGAAACTAGGGTGCTTGATGTTCACAAATTCACATAGCGGTAGAAGAGAAGTGTAAGATATGATGTGATTTCAGTGGCTGTCTGTGGACGTTATTTTTCACTAGGTGTGAATGACAAATATAGCAAAATATAGCAAAATGTAAACAGTCATATTATAGATCTATATGTGTATATAAAGAACACACTTCATGAAGCTTTCCAAGGTTATGCAGTGCACAAATATAAATATCAGTAATGCAATAGCACACTGAACATTGGCTTAAGACAAATAATGCACATTAATAAATAATCTTTACAGATAGAAAGAAATGATAATAGCCACCTACCTAAATTTCCCCATCAACATACGCAAATACTAATAGACACACACAGGCTCACACACACACACACACAGAGTCCTGTTCCCAGGAGACCTTAGTGGGTGAAAGTTCCTGACACATAAGCACTTTTATGACTGAATGGACCTACACAGTCAGGCCTCTGATCAGCAGAGTGGAAGAATTCCATTACAAACAAACTCTGCCCCAACACACACAAATACACACACACACACACACACACACACACAACACCTAACGCACGCTCACGAATGCACAAGCACCCACATTGACAGATTCATACAAGCATGCATTATGGTGGCCCTGAGAGCTCAAGGTCCTGCAACGTAAACACATGCAAGTAGACAAAAACACACACAAATGAAGATAATATCACCAATTTGACACCACGAAAGAACAAAAACAGAAATGCTGCAGATAGCAACAACAAAAAAACCTACATACTTATACTTTAGTTCCTATCCAACCCCGTGAGTTACAACCCACGGCAACAATAAACTCACACACACAAAAAATATGCATATAAACACTCGTTTAGGTGAAGTATTAATTGCTAAAGTCAGAATTGGCAAAGGGTGCGAGTCCCTTGGAACGCTGAATGGGCGATGAGACAGAATTACTGACTGAAGCAAGAGGTGCAACGTAAAGAGAGGGAGGGAGAGATGGGATAGGACAGGAGGAGAAATTGAAGGAAGTTTGCAGCGAAGAGGTGGAGAAGGAGGCCAAAGCTTCATCATCATCTCCCAGGGGTGCAGGCTGCGGTGCCTTGATTATGCATTCAACTCCCTACTGCTCTCTCTCGCTTGCAAAAACCACACACCCTCAGAAAATACAGCCCTGTCAGCCTGCTTCAGCACACAGCCTGACCTTAGAGCGCGTGTGTGTGCGTGTGGATGCAGCGAGTTTCTTTCTAATTTTCAGGAAGTCAGCAATACAATGATGCGGACAATTAATGAGTTTGGTATATGAAAATTAGATTTATGATTGAGTTGATTAACAAGGATTAGACGTTCAGTGGGTGTGATTATGATGTTCATCAGTACTGATGAGCAATTATTACACAGTACTTTAAACATGACTTTAGTAAGCACCATTGTAGTAGTAAAGAAATACAGCTAATAAACAGAGCCTATGATAAATCATAGTTAGGATTTTTTTTTCTTTTTACAATTTTCATTGTTAGACAGGTGTTTGTTATCATATTGCAAATGTCTCATTTTAGAATTTAGTGTGTTTGTGGTACTTAATGTGGTGCAATGACCTTCACTGTTATTTACACACACTTCTAATTATACTTGAACAAAACACAACATGTTTTACATGCTACAGTACACACAGTACCATACACACTTTATTCCGGGTTGACAAGTGCAACGGTTTATAACCCCGGCCGCCAGTAGTGATGTCAGTTTGTCCATCTGTGTTCTCAAGTGCTGCTGTAAAACCTGGTCACCGGAGAATCACTCCTAATCTGGATCTATAATTTCCCTTTGACCATCGTGTTGGTCCATAGCCATTTTCCCTCTCATATTTTTTTTTTATTTCAGAATATTTTTGTGGACCCCTTGGCGCCACTTGTACACATGAAAAATCTAAATCTAATGGTTCTGAAAAGGTCAGACTTACAGTATGCTTTGAAACAAGGGCAGCTACTCAATCATATCCAAAACATAATATTCAACAGATCCACAACAAAACATTCTTTAAAATTTGACTCTCGCCTCCATAAATTCACGATAGAGGTGAGCTGTGTTATTCTTTTCTCAGTTCTAATCTCCTTCAGATGTTTCCTCTTTAGAAAGGACAAAGTCAAAGGAATAGATGATCACTTTGGGATATAGACTCATTCACTTTCTGGCCAGGAGTCAGATGAGTAGATCAACTTTTATGCCTGTCTGCGGTTATGTAGCTACCATCAGCAGCTGCTTGGCTCAGCATAACGACTGGAAACAACTAGCTGTATGAGGGTTAAATAAAATCTGCCTACCAGCATCTCTAAACTTCACTAATTAACACATTTCTAACTTTATAGAGAGCTAGGTTAGCCGTTTCCCCTGTTTCCAGTCACCAAGCTCGTATTGAGGAGGCAGACATAAAAGTGGCACGCTCGTCTAATTTAATAGTTGGCAAGAAAGTGAATCAGCACATTTCTAAAAATGTTGAATTATTCTGTCAAGGTACAGTATGTCTTTACATATAAGGCTGAAAGCTTTACAAGAAATGGATTTATAGTCCCTGTCTTCACCAAGCTCATGTCATCACTAGACTGAAATGTCACATTTGTATTTGTATTGTATGTTGTCTGCATATGTTTTTGTGCTTCTACATTTGTATATTTGATACTTGCTTAGCATGTTGTGTCTCTGTGAACAAGCTGCTTTTTTAAATTTAAAACTGGACTAACTAACTGATTAGTTGTAACCACTAACAGACAGCAATCGCCTCACCACAGACTTTTACCGCAAAGAGGAAAACGTCACAGTAACGGCCGTGGGTGGAGCCATCCACAGCCCGCGCTATCCCAGCGCTTACCCCCGCAACCTGCTGTTGTCTTGGAAACTGCTGTCACCGCCAGGGAGCCGCATACACCTGGAGTTTGACGGACACTTTGGCCTGGAGGAGGCTGAGAATGGAGTGTGCAGGTAAAACAATGAGATTCACAGAGATAGGAAGAAAAAACAGAAGGAGAGGAGAGTATAATACCTGAGTTGAGGAAAGAAGGATAGAGCACAAAGAGGAGGGAGCACTGATGAATCGCAAGCAGCTATAAAGGAGAAAAGGCAGATGAAAGTAACAGTGATTAAAGAACCAGAGTGTGAGAGAAAGCAATGATGGAGAGGACGGTGTGCAGCGAGGAAAAGTTTGTAGAGTAAAAGTCTCAGGTTGAAGGGGTGCAACAACAAAGTATGTGAGAATTATTTGCTAATGTATGCACATTAACACACCAACAATAAACTGTGATTGTAAGGATGTGAGACACAAAAAGGTGCAGGGGCTGGAATCAGTATGAGAGAGACGGATAGTTAAAGTTTACTTTCTTGGCAAGGAGTATAAGAGGCTTGTCCTTGAGGGTTGATGGGAGAAAATAGACTTTTTAATCCCCATATGCAACTCTGCTGTCTTTGTAAGCACTTTGCTGAAAAGACAATGGGGAGCAGCTTTGGGGAAAAGAGGGGGAGGAGGGATTTGGAAAGGTAAGAAGAGAGGGAAAGTAGCTGTACCCAGTTTTTCAAATTTGAAAATTGTTTTGTCACATTGACTGTGTGTGTGTGTGTGTGTGTGTGTGTGTGTGTGTGTGTGTGTGTCATGTTTGTATTTGTGTGTGTTTGATTGATGGACTCACTAATTGACTGGGGTATTGATTGCTGGAATGTTATCCAAGTTACCTAAAACTTTCCTGCAAATTAGTTTTTGTCAAGTACTTTGGCACGGTTCCCATTTAAGTATACATCATACATTAACCCGAGCTGAAGTATCTTAAAACCCTAAAATTAACCTAAACTGTGCTTAAGAGGGTAGGAAGAAGCACAATGAAGACACGGGATGTCTTTTAAGGACCAATAGTTTATTGCAAATTGGATCGTTTTTATCAGTTATGTAACACTGTTCTCACCAAAGTAGTCACTGAGATGCCATTGTTGTGATGGCCAATTATTCCAAAACCCCAATAGTCTGAAAAATGTCTCATTGGACTGAAAGCCCATTTTTCCGACAGCCTCTTATTCTGAAAACAAATGGCCATTACTCAGAGGCCTCATTGTTCAGAAAAGACGCACTCTGGTATCACCAACTGTCTTTTTGGTAGTTTTGATGCCTTCACCTAACCAAACTGAATTTTTACAGTCACCTATTCATGTTTTTTTTCTTTGAAGCTCAAGTCCCACCTTTTCTATTTTCTTGACATCATTTTTTATCCTCCTTCTTTCCTTCTCACACATTCATCTAGCTCTTCATCTCTCTCACTCCAGGTATGACTTTGTTGAAGTGGAGGACCAATCAGAGACCAGTACTATAATTTGGGGTCGTTGGTGTGGGCAGAAGGCACCGCCTAGTCTCAACTCCAAAACCAACACGCTCAGAGTCACCTTCAAGTCTGACGACTACTTTGTTGCAAAGCCGGGATTCAAAGTCTACTACTCACTGCTGGTGAGATATACACTCAAACACACACAGTATACCACACACACACAGCTGAGGATGAATCATGAGCTGTTATTCAGCACACAGCTTAAGGGTTTTTTTTTTGTCATATCCGAGTTAAGCCCGAGAACTACTGCGATTCTCTATAAGAAATGCTCTTTTCATACTTTTACCTCCACTTGGCAATAAAAGAGGGAGATAGGGAGATGGGGGTGGGAATAAAAGGAAGGAAAAGATCTGGTCACACTGTCGGTAAAATGCCAGAATGTATTAGTCAACTTCTTTTCTCACACGTCCACTCAACAGTAGAGGAGAGATGGAGGGATACAGGGAGGAGGGCAAGAGGGAGGAAGAGAAAAAGGGTTCTCTCGAAGGCCGTCAAAGGGACAGATAAGGAGATTAGCTTTGTCATTCTGTCAGGAAGAGGAAAGAAGAAAGAGGGGGACTCTGATTTGAAGATGTTCTCCCTATAATCAGAGGGGAAAAGGGAAAAGAAAGAGCAGCGGAGAGGCAGAGAGGCATTTAAAGATGTTCCCTGGCTTCTTCCTCTCTTATGGGCGCAGACGAGCGAGAAGAGGCATCAGAGGCAGGGTTGAACTGGTGGCATCGCTTATTATTTGAGAAGAAAAAGATGAAAAAAAGTGAGCACCGGTGGCATAAAGGGCAAGACGGGGCACAGAAACACAAACAAGGAGAGAGGGAGAGGGGGAGAGAGGGAGAGGGGGAGAGAGAGAGAGAGAGAGAGACAGAGAGAGACAGAGATGCCATATTTGCAGATGCAGTTTCATGCAGTCACTTTGACATCACAGCTCCAGTGAAAATTTATACTGTGGCTCTCATCACAATTTGCAAGCTCTAAACATCAACAAAAACATCAACCATAAATCTGAAAAGAACACACAGAATAATCTTTCTGTTTCTTTATCTTTGAAACTTTTTTTACTACTCTATATGTTCATTTTTCTCAACAAATCCCATCAAAAGACTAAGACCTATCAATAATGTGTTAAAAAATGCTAACTTCGTTGCCATTGTCGGTCCAAAGGTCATTGCCTCCTACTGAAGATGTAAATTCAGCTTCATTTCATCGAAACAAGTTCAGTAATTTCCTAAAACACTTAGACGTGGCATTTTTTGTCAAATGTCATTCAAAATGGAGTAAACAGTGCATTTGTTAGGTAATGTTTTTAGCTGCGGGTTAATGCACATTTGGTATGCTCACTATACGACAGCAGTGCAGTGTATGAGGGATTGATTCCTGACTTTCATCATCCAGAGCAACCGTGTGAAAAATGTTGAAATGACTATCATAGAAGTATTAGCAAGAAAGTACAGTACAGTACAGAGGTGGTGCATTACCAGCCACACATGAAGTCACACAAAATCTGAAGAAAATCATTAGTTTCATCACAACTTTTCTAACTGATGTCCAGACATCAGGTTGAAGCAGCGTTTTTATAAAATCAAGACTATCTAGTATGGCAGATGACCTTAAAGCCCCACACCACTACAAAGCCATATCAAATCAAATCAAATGAAATGTATTTGTATAGCCCTTTACAATAGCCAAGATGTACCCAAAGTGCTTTACAAAAAAGCCATAAAACAAAACATAACACATACATAACATACAAATACAATTAAAAGTGCTGTAGTGATGCAGGGTATTAAAAGCCTTCCAGAAACACATAGAAAGGAGCAGACAGAATGAGTACACCTAAGGAACAGTACTGCCCTAGTCAGGATTGAACGCCAATCTAAAAAAGTGGGTCTTAAACTTTGATGTTAAAAGGCTGAGATCAGTAGTGGTGCGAATGTCGGGGGGCAGTTTGTTCCACAGTCTGGGACGGCAGCAACGGCAAAAGAACGATTGCCCCACTGTTTAAATCTCGACCTAGGGATCTCTAACAGAAGCTGATCAGAAGAGCGCAGGGCTCTGCCACAATTGCGAAATGTTAAAATCTCTGACAAGTAAGAGGGAGCCAAGCCATTAATGGTGCACAAACAATAAACTGGACTGGAAGCCAGTGGAGTGACGACAGCACAGGGGTAATGTGCTCGACGTGTTTGTTAAAAATTGGGCAGCAGCGTTCTGCACAAGTTGGAGACGATATATTAAGGACTGACTGAGGCCAACGTAAAGGGCATTGCAGTAGTCCAGTCTGGAACTGATGAAAGCATGGATTGCCTTCTCGAGATCCTGCTGACTGAGCCCATTATCAAATGTTACCCCAAGATTTTGGACCTGTGATTTGAAAAGGGCGGCCAGAGTGCCAGAGTTTGTGGTGAAAACATTTGACGTAGATGGTTAACCAAACAAAATGCATTCAGTTTTGCTGTGCAAAAAGTTCTGTGCCAGCCACTGCCTTACACATCTGTAATGCAGCAGCTTAGTAAATTAAGTGTTTTCGTTTGGTCTCGTGGGCAAATATATCTGCAAATCGTTGGCATAAAAGTGAACATATGTCCTAGGTTGCTATGGCAACATGTATCATTCAACTAAACATGATGACAAAAAAGTCATAGTAGCTCAAAATATAATCCTTATCTCTCAATGCTTCTCTGTCTCCCCTCACTCCTCACCACTTTGTTAATTCTCCTCAAATTACACCTCTGTACATTTAAAACACATTTTTCAAAGAGCTGTTGTGTTTCAGTGTGTTTTTGTCTTTCCATCTTTCACACGCTCTCTCTCCCTCTCTCTGTCTTTCTCACACGCACACACACACACAGCTTCCCTTCAGCTCGACTGGAGCTGTGTGTGTGTGGCTTAATTTAGCAGGTCTAATTTGTTCTCTCCAGACCTGTCGAACAGATAAGAGTGGGAGAGGAGGAGAGGAGGAGAGGAGGCAAAAAGAGGAAAGGAGGCAGAGAGAGAATGGGGAGAAGCAGCAGTGGAGGGAGAGAACAGGTGTCTGAGATTCTATCGGCATGTCAGCTAATGACTAAAACAACCTCGACTGAGAGGGGCAGCATGAGAGAGGCAGAGTGAGGTAGGGAGATATGGAGTGGACTCGGGTTGACTAGATAAAAGAAAAATCACGAGGGAAAGGTAAACAGCATCAGTGTGAGAGAGTGGAGACAGATGGGGAAAGAGAGCGAATAAATGCCTGAACAAAACACATTTTTACCTAAACCAATCTGTGTGTTTGTTTTACACCCATCATCACTTTCTCAACTGATTAGAGCTATTCAAGGTCCTAAGCAACCGAAAACCTGAGCCATGACCAAACTTGAGCCAAGTCCAAATTATATTCAGTCTGATCAGGTTTCAATGGGGTCTCATTTTACTGCCGAATGTTTAGTTTTTTTTTTTTTTTACATCTAATACCCAAAAAGATTCATGCTGACTCACTATCAGCTCTAATCATATGCGTTCACACAATAACTGCCAGAGAAAAATGCGTTCTCTGGTGTGAAATGGAGAGTGTGAAATGTTATGTGCAGTTAAAATTACATGTGTTGCTGCTCTTTATGACCTTTTATGGCTGCACGTTAATTAGAAGAGCTTCGTGCCACTGCAGTGATGCTGTTCTCTCCCTTCAGACTTTAGCACTTTGTGAGACAGGCTGGATAGCTATTTGATCTCTAAGTAAATTAATTAAACAGGCATCAGACCACCATGGCAATGAGATACATTCTACCCAGATGTTGATGTCTGAAGTTACACTTCAAAAAGCTGTCTTCTCTCTCTCGTTAAACGCTTTTAAAGGAAAAGGCATCTCTAATAATTTCAACACATGCATTAATACAGAAGGCTTAACAAGCTGTCATAGTATTCAGTCAGTGAATGCCTGTGACATGACAGACACACTCTCTCTGTAGATAAAAGGCTAATTCTAAGCCTCCAAAAACATAGTGAGTCTTATTTTTAACTGATTATACACTAATAAGGACATACATGAATGTTATATTTTGTTTCTACTAATAGACCTTCCTAAATGTAACACACTAGACCTATAATTTATAAATGAGATATCTCGAATGAGTCTTTTAAAAAACAGGTGTTTGTAGGTTTCCGTTCAGTTTGATCTAAACTGAATGTCTAATACAAGAATGCAACTGCTCCCTCTCCAAAGAAACAAAAGCCCACCATCTGCAGTCAAACGGAGGTCATGCTCATTATTCATGTCATTGTTTCACCCACAAATCATTGTTCTTGCTTTTTGATTCTCTTTGATTGAGTGCACAACTCAGCTGCATATATTTACTGTGAACAGATGTCCTTCTAAGTTTATCTTTGTAAGACTGCAGTACCTTATTAATCTCAGTTTGTTACCATCATACGTCATATAAGTAACAATAATGTATTTTATGAGGGTGTTCCGTGGAAATGTTGTTCAAGGAATAGGAGTAAGTTTCCAGGAATCCCATCCTGCCATCACTGAGAGCTGTTGTACAGTCTGATGGCCAGGGGGGCAAAAGACTTCTGTTGGTGGAGCAGGATTGGGGCAGCAGTCTGCCACTCAACACACTCCTCTGCCTCATGAAGGTGTTGTGCTGAGGCTGGTGAGCATTGTCCAGTATGGACAACAGTTTGTCCAGGGTCCTTCTCTCTGCCACTGTCACCGGAGAGTCCAGCTCTGTGCCCACCACTGAGCCAGCTCTCCTCATCAGTCTGTCCAGTCGGGCAGCGTCCCTCTTCTTGCTGCTTCCTCCCCAGCAAACCACAGCGTAGAAGAGGACGCTGCCGACTCTGTCCTTTTCTGTGGACAGTGTGTTTGCTGTCCAGTCCAACCTGTCGTCCAGCTGCAGCCCCAGATATTTTGATATCCTGACCACATCAACCTCCACATCAAACCCCTCGATGGACACAGGTTGGAGATGTGGTTTCTTCCTTCTGAAGTCCACCAGCATCTCTCTGGTCTTGGAGGTGTTCAGCTGCAGATTGTTGGACCTGCACCACCTCACAAAGTCCCCAACCAGGCTCCTGTACTGCCCCTCTGTCCATCCTTGATACAGCCAACTATCGCAGTATCATCTGAGTATTTCTGCATGTGGCAGGAGTTGTACTGTAAGTCAGATGTGTACAAGATGAAGAGGATGAGAGAGAGCATGGTCCCCTGTGGTGCTCCAGTGCTGCTGATCACAGTGTCCAACATGCAGTCCTTCAGTCTGATGTACTGTGGTCTCTCTGCGAGGTAGTCTGTAATCCATCTCACCAGGTGTGATTCCATCCTCATCTCTGTCAGCTTGTCTCTCAGCAGGAGGGGCCGGATGGTGTTGAAGGCACTGGAGAAATCAAAGAACATGATTCTCTCAGCACCGCTCTCCTTGTCCAGATGAGAGTAAGCCCTGTGTAGCCGATCACCCACCTTCTCCTGGTATCCAAACTGCAGTGGATCCTGTGTGTGGTGGACCTGGGGCCTGAGGAGATGGAGCAGCAGCCGTTTGAAAGTCTTCATGATGTGGGATGTTATTGCCACTGGTCTGAAGTCACCCGGCTCCCTGGGGTGTTTTGTTTTAGGAACCGGGATGAGACATGAACTCTTCCATAGCACGGGGACTCTCCCCAGCTGCAGGCTCAGGGTGAAGACATGCCGAAGCTGCTCCCCCAGTTCAGCAGAACAGACCTTGAGCATCCTTGGACACACTTTGTCCGGGCCAGCTGCTTTCCTCGGGCGCAGCTTCCTCAGCTCTCTGCTCACCTGCTCCTTGGTGATGATGAACAGGGGGGGGTTGAACTGTCCGTGGTGGTGCTGCTGACCACAGTGTCCGATGTGCAGTCCTTCTTGGTGGAGAGGTTGAACTGTCCATGGTGGTGGTGGGGAAGTGGGCAGTCACTGGCTGTAGGAGCTGGAGTATCAAATCTTTTTTTGGTTTAGCTGGTTTGTTCTCCCAGCATCCCTCTCCTGTGCTGCTGCCCTTCTTATTGCGGCCTGTGATGGTTTTCATGCCATCCCAGACCTCCCTCATGTTGTTCTGCTGCAGCTTCTGTTCAACCTTCTTTCTGTACTCCTCCTTTGCCTGTCTCAGCTGAACCTTGAGTTCTTCCTGTACGCGCTTCAGCTCATCTCTGTCACTGTCTTTGAATGCCCTTTTCTTTCTGTTAAGGAAGTCCTTGACATCACTGTTGATCCAGGGCTTGTTGTTAAGGAAGCAGCGTACAGTCTTAATGCGAACCACAACATCCCTACAGAAGTCCGGGTAGTCAGTGGTGCAGTGGCTGCCCCCCTCGATGTCCTCACCATGTGTGTCCTGCAGGACATTCAAGTCAGTAGATTCAAAGTAATGTGGTTGTCATGTCTATTTGAGATTTGCTTGGTGGAACAAATGTACTTGTCTGTTTTCAATGGCTTAGTCCACCTAAGTACCAAATATAAAGCATCCGACCTGAAGTCTCTGCTGAATCAAGCGAACCCTTGTTGCTGCTGCTGAAACAGTAAAAACATAATTTCCACTAGTTTAATCAAATCAAATGTGAATAATTACGATAAGTTAAGTCTCACTACCATTTTAGCATCAACCACCAGTAGACAGTGCCATAGTAGTCGTGATAGTTTACATACATATTCATATTCACAAAAATACACTGCAGATTAACACCAGTCATATCAACAAGGAAAGCCACAGTGTCTACATAAGAAGGAACATTTTCCTGGATTCAGCTTAAAACTTGAATTAGCTCAGATAAAGATGAGGCAGCATAGATGTGGCCGACGTCATTTATCTAATAACTTAAATGTCCTCTGGCTATAAGCGAGATAACCGGTCATGCAGAGTTGACGTCGACAAGGAATTGCTCTTGCCTTCCTCACACACTACCACACACTTAATCCTCAGATGCTCCAGTGTCCAGCAGCAAAATGGAGGTTGAAAAGGGCAGCTCCCTGGTGTCCCCTCCACTAGACTGCTACTGTAAATAAGAAATTGTTCCCTCGCCACCAGTGAATGTGTCCCCAGCTGGCTGAAATATTAGTTTTAGCTTCTGTAATATTGGTCTATAGGTCAAACAAACAAAAGAATATTCAAAAACAAGTCACTTACAAAATTAGCCTATATAGCAACCTAACAAACGTCCTCTGAAAAAGATTTTTCATACTGAAAGAGTTGCTGATCATATTTTACATGGAATTTCTTAACACTGTGGCATGAAATTTACAGAAGTTTTTATTTACATCATCTGACAATTTTTTATAATGATTTTCATAATTATATATTAAAATTCCAAATGTAATAATGCTTCACTTGGTATAACCAAACACATCAAAACAACTACAAGGCCCTAACATTTAAGTTGGTTCTGTTTTCACTGCCTTGTTTCATTTATTTCAAAGGGAATCTGACAAAATCCACTAAACTAAATGGAAATAATTCCTGCTGATGGTCTTTAAGTCATATAGAGGCACCAGCATTTAATGGAGACTGATAGCTGTTTAGGATACCCTCACACCTAACCTGTTTTTACGAGAGAGAGAGAAAAGAATTTAGGTGCAATTGGTTTGGTTTTGGTTCATTTAAAAGCTATCAATCAATCTCTGATACAGACCAAACAACCAGACCAAGACCACTGTCAGTTTCTGTTGGACTGCATGTGAAACCAAGCCACAGGCTTGTGTGGTAGGGAAGATAAATAAGAAAAGTTCAGCATGATGTGTTATCATTCACCAGAGTCTGATTTCCCCACACAGATGCAGGATGATTGATAACAACTGATACATTAAGGAAGTACCAGTCAGTCCATGACTTACTCCTATTGATTTGATTGTAATAAGTCAGTGTGGACATCAAACCCACTAGAACTGAGAGGCAACAATTTATGTTATATATTTAGTTTGAACTACTTTCTTTTGAGTTACAGTTTTAGCAAATATATACATTTGTATATCAAATAAGTATATAGTATGTAGGTAAAAGTTCAGTGGTGTAGCTGGGAGGTGACTACAGTCTGTATGCACAAAGGGATTTAGTCCTCTGTCTACATGTTCTGATCCCTGTCTCTTCGACTTTTCCCATCCCTATTATGTAAGGCCAAATGTGCTTGAAATTAAGCATTTAACCTTAAAAGGGAATGAAACTAGGAATCTGTAAACATTTTCTCTCTCTCTCTCACCCTCACACACATTTACAGGAAACCTTCTGACCTCATTCACAGCTGGTTTGGGTGTGCGTTTATGTGTAGGAGTACATTTATCCACCACATGCGAGAATCTGTTAAACAAAAACCTTTGCACACTGACGGGCTTTGATGTCAACTCTATTACATTAAAACACACACACACACACACACACACACACACACACAGAGTGAAAGCACTGTGTCTTTGAAGTGTGGTTGAGACAGATTAATTGTTCCATATTGACCGGAGATGGTATTTAAGACTCTTCAAGGAAAGGGATTCAAGAGCAGCCGAGATTTTTATGTGTGTGTATAGTCAAGGGGGTGATGCCAGAGACTGTGTGTATGTGTGTATGAGAGAGGAAAGGCAAAGAATGCGTGTATGTGTGCCAAACATGTCAGTCTGATGAGTGTTTATCACCTAAACGTGCTTTGACCAGAGTCTGATTTCTTTCACACACACGCACAAAGGCATGCTGTGACCGGCTTCAATGGAAATTCCTTCAGGAATTTCCTGACAGACTGACAGTCCTGTCCAATCTGTTAGACAGGCAGACACCTGAAATCTTAGAACACTTTAAAATTAAAATAAAGAACCACCCTGTCTCCTACAAGTTGTGTTTAAAGGCAACTTTTTAAAAAGTAAAAAAAAAAAAGTAAGGGTAGCTGTTAGCACTTGGCGTTATGATGATCATGATCTTTTCCCAACCCTTTACATGTGGTTTTACTGTAGTTGCCTAACCTCAGCCACCATTTACAGTCACTGTGAGCAAATCAAAAAATATGTGCAAGAAATTAAAGAAAATAAATACACCAGGTGGCATAACCACCAAAATGCAGGCTATGCCAAACATGTTATTTGATCAGTTAGTCACACTGAAACTGAATACAGTTTATACTTATGTAGTAATCCAGGATAAAGAAGATGTCTATGGTGCAACAAGTCACATGGAAAACTGAAGTTCACATCTTTTAACCCGACCTTACCCCTAAGTTTTACTTGTCTGAACTTAACCATATTTTAACAGTGATTTATTGGCCAAACACCAATCAGACAAATCACCCTTCTTATCATTTTCATGTCTGTTTCCTTTTACTGTATGCGCAAATTTATTTTTGAGGATGTGCAAGTCAGCCAAAGCTTTGTATCACAACACCCTGCCATGATTCCTATAGTCTTACCTAAATCATATCAAGTTTAACATCAGGCTGATTTGATCACTAACTGACAAACTTACTGTACATTTTTAAGACATGAAACCAATTTATAAATTATATTTTTAATTCATTCTATAAGCATCTTTCCTTTTCTTCTCATCAGTATGTTTTCTCATCCTTTGCTTGCTCATCTAATATTAATGGTTTGTATTTTTCTGTTGTTTATTCCTGCAGTATGACACTCCTTTGCCTGCGTCCAACACCAACTGGGAGGCCGTCACTGTGCCCATGTCGGTAAGTCGTACACACACATACACACTTTATGCATTGTTGTAATCATAGTTTAGTTCCAAACTATGTTCAAATAACTGAACATAATGTTTGCGATATTTCAACACATACCTACCTACCTACCTACCTACCTTATGCCCATCACCCCACATCATCTTATTTAGCATAGGCTAACACACACCCCCACACAGAATATATTCATGCATATATTTATTATGCATGAAGCTTGCAATGTAAAATGACATGCTTACTTAGACTAATGTTTTTATAAGTACATCAGTGTAATTTGTGTGTGCCTGTGTGTACAAGCAGTAGGGTTCACTCACATATGCAACCATAATCCATAATAATTAGTTGTGTGTCGGGCTGTGTGGCGGTTTTCTGCATGGATTGATAATGGTTATACGTGTGTGGGATGTTTTTTTCGCATGTCACTGCTAGTGCAAATGGGATGTACATTTACAGTTTGTCGACCTCCTCCGCTTTACTTTCATGCTATCTGCTTCGTGGGTTTTCCCAGTGATTTGTGATCATTTTACATTCGGCTCATGTTGGTAACTGTTTCACACTAATGAGCAACACAAATTGTGATACATTAATGAGAAAGATGAGCCACTCGCTGATACGTTGGCTTTCACTCTAAATGAATTGTGAGCTATCAGGACAGTAATCTTTTGAATTCAGGATTTAGTTGAGTTCTCACATGGTGGCGATATTGAAATGATTATTTTTGAATTATTTTTTTTACGAAGCTACTTTATTGAATCTCTTAAAATAAATTTCTCAGAGGTGTAGTTCATGTTGGCTGTAATAAATCTCCCACCGTAAGCTTCTGACATCTACTTATCACTTCTCCTTAAGTGCAGCTAATGTCACAGGTATAACATGCACGCTATAAGAATTTGATTGCATCCCCCTAGCCAGATAAATAGCCTGTAGCAGTTAGCAGAGACCTTCCAGGATTCATCTGTGCAATATGTTACCACTTGTGTCACCCATGTTGCCAACAATATAGTCAGTGGTGCAGTGGTAAAAATAAAATTGTAAGAAAAAAAGTAAGAATTTATATGTCTCCCTCAGACTACATGTTGACATTTAAAGGGTAAATGACTGTGCATATATGGCATGATTCAAAAGTAGGACTCACAGTTTATATGAGGTGGAAAATATTACTTATTCAGGAGTTGAAATGTTGTTGATATTGCATAATAATATAGCAGATAACAATTTTATAACAACTTATGTCTCACATTTCATGAAGAGTCAAGCTCAGGTTTGCTTATCGACTGCTGCCACTGCGATTCGACATTTATAATGAAACGCAGTATTTCAATCACTGTGTGCTTTACTATAGGCTGGTTTCTACTGTCGTAGAAGGGAGTGCATGGGGAGTATTTATAATCACAGTAAATGCACCGCATTTAGGGTTTCGGTCACACTCCACAATACAGTGCAATATAACAACCACATATTACTCTAAGTAAAATGCATCACAGATGTTGAGAGAAAGCCAAAGAGCAATGTTGTAGACTGACATCAGGTCAAGATGTCTCTTTGAAAATGTTTCCAATTTCACTAAAAGCTCCGTCTGAAATGTTTAGCAGGGCTTTCTTTCTTAAAAGACTGGATGTGTTAGAGAAGTTAGAGTCAGTATGACCGACAATGACTGTGGCCTTTATGTTTACGGTTTCTTTGTGACAATGTGGACTATATTTTCATATCACCAAATCTTTCCATGAATCCTTGGATATCTTGTCAATGCTTGCAAGGAAACAGCCCTGACCTCCCCACCACAGCACAGCACTGTAACTTCACCATGAACAATAAAATATGCTGTTTGCAAGGAACCAAGAACATTGTGAAGGATTTCACAAAGTTCAGAAATGTGATCTTACTTGAGCTTGAAAAAAAACCCAACCTATCTGTACATATAGCCTCCACATATTCAGCATAGCCACCTGATTTACTATAAAGCACTGAAAAATATAATCATGACTGGCTCTCTAGTAACCCATTAAATGGGGTTCTGTTATGGTGCTCTTCAGTATAGTAATGGTGGGAGAAACAATAGTGACCTACAGTACAGAAGAAAGTTCTTCCACATGGCTACCTGTTCTTTCCTGTAGGCTTTAATATATAATAACAATAAAAATGTTGCCTTTAATTCTTTGACCTTTGCACTTTGCAGGACAGTGGTGTAGGACAGATACCAGCAGCAGTCACAGAGGTTCCATTCTCACTGGAGGATTTGGACCGGACCATAGCTGCGTTTGACACTGTAGAACAACTTCTCAGATCCCTGAGCCCAGACACCTGGAGGCAGGACCTGGACAGCATCTACACTCAAACACACATACATTATAGATCCAGGGCCTATCATCTGGCAAGCAGACATAATAAAGGTAAGATATGCTTTATATCCCCACCGTTTTACAAGCCATACATGAACCTGTCCAACAAAAAGTTGTACATCATCTTAAACATGTTTCATAACATCTCAAAGCCTTTTACATTGCTGTATGTGGAATATGCAGACGCATTACATGGCAGTTTTACAATACAGGGCTGAAACCTAACATTATGCATAGATGTAATGAGTAGAGGCAGTATTTCCTGTTAATTTGATGCTATAACTGTAAATACAAGTAAAGCATGTTCCAGTTTTGCCGCATGGTCACAAAATAAAAGTACAAAATATCACTACAATTTAGTGTCTACGTGTATGAAATAGACATTACCTCCTATAAACCTACGCTCCTGTGGGTGGGTAAATTTTGTGCTATATACTTAAATGTGTCTGAAAAGTAAAATCATAAGCTACAAATGTCAAAAAGGGCTGAGCTGCGGAATTAGTGGGTGATTGATCAGTGGTTCAACAGTAACAACCAATGTCACTAAAGATATTATGTGTATGAATATAGAATATAATGCTAAATGGGCCTAATTCTAGGGAAGATTTTCAAGTGTCCAGAGATATAAACTATTTTATCAGGGTTTTTATGTATACAAGGAGAAGCCAATATTTGCTTTTAATATTTCTCTTGGGGTAAGGATCATATGGATCAAGCAGATACTGTTGCTCTGCTTGATCCATATGATCAAGTAAGCTAAGTAAGCTTTTATACAGTGGTGTTATGCAGTTTGGTTTTGCGGTTTCTTTTTCCTTAAATGTATAAAGAAACATTGTCTGATTATATGTATCAGAATACAACGCGACATTGGAAAAGATACCAGATGACTTGTGGTGACATGTTGAGTTCAGAACGTTGATGCAGCAAGACGAGAGCAGTGATGCTCTCATCCCAATTTATTGGGCTGCAGATGGTGATCCTCATCAACTATGCTGCGTACACACATTTCGCTGCAGACTGGTGCAGTTGTTGGTAGCGGATGTGATGGAGGGGAGGGAGAGAGTGTGCCGCCTCGTGCCGAACAAAAACGACCCACACAGCAGGAGACCCATTCTCACTTATTGGGCTATACATAAAACTCAGTGGCACAGCATTGTAGTAGACAACGTCATACCTTGATAATTTGAAGGGAATTATTAGTCAGGTCTGTAATGACTGTAATGGAGCCAAATTGCCGCCTTATGATCAAATATAGCACAGGTGGCAGCCAGTGAAAACATGCTAATGAAGTGTTGCATACTGAATTGAAACTGCCATCCAGCCTGTGTCGTGTAAGGTAGAGTGCGACAAAGACATTAGGTTGTGTCTGGTTGTCTGGAGTTTATTTATGCACACTTAATTCACATGAGGGTAGAAGAAACATCTGTGCGCTAAAAAAGGATTCTGATGAATTTTGGTGTGACAATACTTTTCGAACTTGAAATAAATGTGTGTAGGAATGAAAATGTGTTTTGCTCCATTTCTGTTTTTCTGTAAATATAAAAGATCATCATGAAACATGAAACCAGCTCTTGCCCATATTATGATGCAACAACATATCGTAGCCTGGCTAAGTTGTTGCATCATGAAAAAAATGAGCAATTTGTCCTCTAGTGGTCCAAAAGTGAGTCTGTGGCAGATTTAAGATGACGCAGGAACAGCAGTTCAAGGCAATTCTTTATACTGAGAAGTCAGTGCCAGTGAACTGGCGTCACTGAGGCAATAGATTTTGTCCTTAAGAGAAGATTTTTGCACACGATTATTATTACACACACCCAAGTCATGAGAGTGTGTCTGCAGGGCTGTGTGTGTGTGTGTGTGTGTGTGTGTGTGTGTGTGTGTGTGTGTGTGTGTGTGTGTGTGTGTGTGTGTGTGTGTGTGTGTGTGTGTGTGTGTGTGTGTGTGTGTGTGTGTGTGTGTGTGTGTGTGTGGTGTACAGAAGCATTGAAGCTTGTGACAGAACGGAGTGCCTGCGATCTCATCTCTCTCACCTGTTCCTCTGTATCTTACTCGCGCACTCTCTGTCTTTCTACCCGAAGGCTCTCCTGTTCCTTAGTAAATATTTGTGCTTGACAGCAAATCTATCTCTATTTATCAGTGCATGCGTGAGTGTGTGTGTGTGTGCTGGCATGGGAAGGCTCCACATATTGGGGGGGGGGGGGTTTGTGCATGTTGCAGCACTATACAGAGGTGCATAGGTGCTGCAGGTCTTTGATATATTGTACCGGCGTAGCTCTCTCTAATTGGAAATTCAACCTGTGCAGTGGAGCAGAAATGTGCCACAGTCAGCAGCTTAGCTTTGTTTTCATTAAGACACACACTGAGTAGCTCGCAGCCACCTTTGTTCACATGAAGCGCAGTAATTCTGATCCCAATATTGAGGAAGTGGAACACTTTGAAGTCACTCGCACACGCTGACTCACGCATAAACGAGTTAAAGATAAAAACGTAATAATACAAACAAATCTTTGCGTTCGACTTTAGAGCAGAATATGGTCAGCGATTGTTGCACACTTCCTTCACGTCGGCGGCTCTGTGAGTCATTCTCGCGGTTTTGCCCGCTCTCAGTCTTTCCGTCTCTTTCTCCCCCACACTCCTTGACACCGTTCCACGCTGATGCTTTTCTGAGATTACACTTAGTCCCCTTAAAAAAACATAAATCCAGCCCTGAAAACACGCACAGTGTACACACCTACACATCACACATGACCTGTGCACTCTTCTTCGCTCATGCAGTATAATAACATACATCTCACCCCTATGTACAAGCACACTCCTTGGTGTTGTAAGGCAGCGCTGAATGTGCCCATCAGAGCCCGTACGGTAGCAGGTGACTTGTGCTTTAATCCCAATTATCAACATTACAGATGGTAAAGATACCTTTCGTGACTCCTGACATTCTCACAATTCTATCGTCAACTATGAAAATCTCACTTACTGAAAGTATGATTCTGGGATTTGGCTCTGATCTGTGAACCGACATTTTATTATGTTTATTTTGTTATTGTTTATCTTATCAAAAATCCTGCCTTTCCTATTGTAAATGATAAATCATCAAACCAATCAAACTGCATATAGAGCAACTTTTGGATACTGTAGCATGAAACACACACTGTGTGTAATGATTGGATTATTGCAATACTATGAGTACCGGGTCCATTTAAACACTGGTCTTCATGACTTGGTAAATAGCCTTCTTTTATTCTGAAAAACCCTAAACCAGGTTGTAGTGTACAGTTGTTTAAATACACACAATGTGATACAGGCACACTCTTTGTGTCAGTATGTTCTCGTTTAGCCTGTCAATACTCGCACAATGTCGGCATAATCCATCTTTCATTTGGCCTCCTGTATAACAGATGTGCACATAGCAACAGTTTCTAAGACAGAAATCAGGGATTTCTGAGAAGCATACAAACACACACACCACCACACATAGAAATGTGGAAACAGCTTTCTTTTGCTGCATTTCTTTTCTATATCCCTCTCAATATGAAAACACCATCTGTACCACAGTCTAGTCAGTAGAAACCTCCATCCCGTGCTCTCTCTGTATTGTCAAAGTAAATGATCACATCTCCTGTTCTTCTCTCTATCTCTTCATTGTTGTTCGTTTGGCTTCCCACATCCTTCATGTCATGAATGGAAACCCCCACAATAAAGATTTCTTTTTGCGAACAATTACTTATTGATTACCAATGCCATTAGGCTTCCCTTGACCCCACTGCACTTCTCTTGGGTTTCTGACTCACACAATATTGCACTTCGAGCAAATTTGTCATAGTTAGACTAACATGGAGGACATGTGATTCTTAGGTAGCTCGTATTGCATGACTGGTCTTTAATGCTGCAGCAAAGCTCATAAACAAGCCACTCTCACTAAGCCACACTCTTCTAGTTACAAGTATCGATCTTGACAAGTCCTTTATTTTTGTTTTTGTAGAAGCTCATTGTATTTCAGTGAAGTGCAAAATGTAGTGGTGACCCAAGAAAATTTCATTCATCTTCACTACAAATGGACTTGTTGAAAGAATATTTGGAAACACTTTGAGATTCAACCGTTCAAGCAAATAAAACCCTTTTTCTGATATTATACCACTGTGGCTTGGTTAGAGTTAGTGTTTTATGAGTTGTTGATCCTCTTTAGGTAATCTGTGAAACATCTACAGACATAACAAAAGTTGAAATATTACAAATACTCTTATTTTAACAAACTATTTAACTTTTAAGAAAGGATTGTCCCATTTCATTCAGGCTGTACGCTCTAAATTGGCTCCATGCTTAATTTTAATAATTTCATACTTTATTCCTCTTTCTGTTGGGCAGAGGACAGTCCCTCCTATCATAAACTTGAACGCATCAGCAATTTTTTTGTCATGTTTCTGTTGAGGGTTTGTTTTGTCATCCTCTCCTAAAGTGGTTTCTATAGGTACTGAAGCATCAGACTGTAGCCCATGGTGCTCAGGGCTCATTCTCATAAATCTCTTTCAAAGATTCAAACCTTTTACACCAGTTTTTTTTATTAGTATAGTAAATAAATCAAACCAGAGCATTAAAATAGCTTTAATCAATTTTTTTTTTTAAACACAATCTAGTTTTAAAATAATGTGTAATTAAGACCTTCATATTCAACAGTTCCTTTGGATCTTGCCTCACAATCCTCAAATTTAAACATTTTCTTTCATATCCAAACTAATCCTCATTCCCAGTGCAGAGGGCTCCTCCTAAGGCAAGTCTAAGGAGCCCATTTACAGAATGAAAAGGCTTCGGAAATACCCAGTTTGCCTCCATGCTATGAAAGACCAACTGCAAAGTGATAAAACAGTGGTGTGTGTGCTTTAACATAAACGGTGCAGTCATATTGTTATTTATACACAAGTCACAATTTAATAATGTTTTTCCACTTCAGAGACAGAGAAGCATTGTACTATCAAAAAGGTAAACTGTAGTTATAGGCAGCCATTTTTGGAAAAAGACAAGGGTGGTGCAAGTCTAGCCTATTATTAGGGCTTCATTTTGTCTTCTCAGAATTAGTATTAAAATGGATAACATGTTCTATTTTTCTTTTTCTACCAAAAGATAAAACTCCACTGAACACAAGTGAATTAATCCATTCAGTTGAAATGATTGTCAGCTAATGTCGAGTGTTGAGAGAGAGCTGTGTGTGACTAGTATTAAAGTAAAGGCCATGGGTCAGTGGCCGTGTGTAATCGGCATTGGCAGTGCTGTGATGATTGGTGATTCCTGCCTTGGTAATAATTGAGTGTGCCTGAAAGTGCACACTATATGTTATCCACCGCGCTTATTCTTCTTATTGAGTGTGCCTGAAAGTGCACACTATATGTTATCCACCGCGCTTATTCTTCTTATTATTATTATTCTTACGCCCTTTTTTTGCATCGCTTCTCCTCCCAGAGTTTTTGTCACACACACACAAAACGGGTATCAAAACGACCGGCTCGGCCGGGAATCGTGTGCTATGTCTTTTCTAAGAGATTCACGTGTTTTTCGCGAATTTATTCGCGAAAAACTGAGAATAATTTCCCATAAAGAATGAATGGGGAGGCCCGAAGAAAAATAAATTTCAACAGACATTTTCAACAATGAACTGCTCTGGCATACTTTCACCGAGAGACTTCATTTAAAAACTAAAAACGGAGGTATGCTTGCCTTCTCTTCATGGATTCACTACACTCATCGACAGCTTTTACCGTTTTTAAACTATCAAGGCTCAAAGTTGAGCAGGTTTTTAGTCAAATTTCTGGGTTTATAATGGGTGTGTATGTGGCGGAATGTTTTTGCTAGAGTGGATGACATCATCAGCTAGAGTGAGGAGCAGGGAGAAAAATCTGTGAAAAAATAAAACGTATTTCACTACCATGGGCTCAAATGCTCCACTACAGACACGATGTATACATAAAACGTAGGAAAATTCGAGGTAATCGCACTGATACCACTGTTGTAGCTGTCGCTCGTATAGTTTTGGGTCCCTACACGTTGATTGATCGACTACTCCCATCCACAGCCTCATTCACTCCCATGGTTTTTGAAGCAGAGAATTTACCGGAAGGAGCAGGGCGCACCTGTGCTTGCTCTGACTCTCGAGGCCAAAGTTTATACAATTTTCGCCTGAAACTTGGCACAGACATTATACACACGATGAGCATTCTTCTGGTCATTTCAGATTTTGGTTTGAGGCATACCATATAGGGTTTTTTTGGCCCTCTTTGACGGGGATCATTCAGACATATACTGTGCATTTCAGTGAGACACACATGCTGCATGAACACCTGTGTCTAATTAATGAGACCTGCAGCTCACCCTGCTTGAGGAGGAGGGGGGGAGGGCGCACACACACGCACACACAGACAGACAGACAGACAGACGCGCACACACACACACACACACAGACACAGACAGACAGACAGACACACGCACACACACACACACACAGACAGACAGACAGACAGACACACGCACACACAGACAGACAGACGCACGCACACACACACACACAGACAGACAGACACACGCACACACACACAGACAGACAGACACACACACACACACACACAGTAACATAGACACACATGTAACCCAGATAAAAATACATGTGTATTAAAAAGGTATATTTTATATCTGAAAGAGAGAGAGAATATGTGAGTTAAAAGACTGTCAAATTCATGAAGAAAAGACTATTTGTGGTTATTCTTGTAGAAAAACTAGGGGAACTTTAATTTGAAAGGGATGAGTTGTGGTCCCGATCTGTCATACAGTCGGAGGAGCAGACGCAGTCTGTAATCCCACCTGACGCAGGTTCACATTTCGCCGTAGCCTCTAGAAGGAGCAAGAGGAAGCATGTTCTGGACACGGTTTTAATGTCAGGACGGAGAAAACATAAAAGTGGATAAACTGGAAAAAAGTGATTAAAAACTCGGACAAAACCAAAGGAGGAATCTCCCCGGACGACCACGATCTGCAGGAGTGCAGTTGGAGGATTCGCTCGGGTGGAGAATCGCAGCGGTGAGAGATCGTCCTGCTGTGCTAATGCTAAGTGCTAAAACGCTAATTCTACAAGCTAAACGGCCAACTCCGTGAGCTAAGTACTAGCTCAATGCTAATATCGGAGCGCTAGCTCCGGGGCTAATCAGCACTGCCAGTCACACCAAGCTCTGATGTAACAATTTTGTCTAGCTTTTACTTGAGTTATGGTGTGCCATGTGTGTGTGACTGTGAACATATTTGTTTATTTTAAGCACATTAAGTTATGGTTTCTTACTGTGAACATTACAAGAGTTTACATTTTGGTTATTTGTGATAATTAATATGTTAATTGCTATGTTAATAGCATATATATATGTGATGGTACTGTTCGAAAAATAATCATTTGGTATCAAAATATACTTTGAATTATTCACCTTTTGCTACTGAGAAATTGTGATCTTATTTTGCAATACAAGTTAGTTAAAGCACCTATCCTCTACATAATATAGAGACAATTTAAAGTGATTTATGTACAATAATTCATAATTTAAGATCTGAGAAATTGAAGAAATATGTTCTGATCCTACTTATTGTAGGTCAGGTTTTTGAGGAACCCTTGGATTTGGATAGAGACTGTCTGGAGGACGGAGCCAGAGAGAGACGTTGATGGCGAGCCGGACCCTGGAGGATCTTAGACGTACACCGTGAATTGAATCCTTTTGCACACTTTTACACATACACACACACCCACACAACCGTGTGGCTGGACTGACACCTAAAGGGTGCACATATAGTGAAGTGAACAGAACAATAAGAAAAACCACACGCAGCTGCGAAAACCTTTATTTTGTTTGTTATTCTCTATACCTACCCGGGTAAGGCTGTTGTATGTATTTCATGTGTTTTATTATTCTCCCCAGCTTCATATTAAAATAGGGGAGCATTGTTCTCATTAACAAAAAGAGCCACAGTGTCGTGTCGTTCTTGTGCATCAGTTGGTTACACCTGGGCTCCGTAGTCGAATTTAAATCTTCTGTTTCTTATTCTGGCCATTAGTTAAAGTTATTATTATCATTACTAATACTTTTCTGCTTCAGAAGGGTTGCACACACACACACACAGACACACACACACACACAGCAACACAGACACACACACACCCACTGATAACACTGTTGAAGCTGTCTCTGTTATAAATGTGTCTAAATATACATGTTAAAAATGACTATTTGAGGTGTGCTTTTTAAACACAGAACCCCGGCAACAGCCCACTCGTCACTCTCAAAATTTCTTTTCTAGTACTGAATTTGCTGAGCAGTGTCAGTAATAATGCATGGGGGCGACAGGGCCAGAGTCAGGCACACTCAAAATTTCTTTAGAAATTTTCTAGTTATTATTATTATTCTTACGCCCTTTTTTTGGCTCGCTTCTCCTCCCAGAGTTTTTGTCACACACACACAAAACGGGTATCAAAACGACCGGCTCGGCCGGGAATCGTGTGCTATGTCTTTTCTAAGAGATTCACGTGTTTTTCGCGAATTTATTCGCGAAAAACTGAGAATAATTTCCCATAAAGAATGAATGGGGAGGCCCGAAGAAAAATAAATTTCAACAGACATTTTCAACAATGAACTGCTCTGGCATACTTTCACCGAGAGACTTCATTTAAAAACTAAAAACGGAGGTATGCTTGCCTTCTCTTCATGGATTCACTACACTCATCGACAGCTTTTACCGTTTTTAAACTATCAAGGCTCAAAGTTGAGCAGGTTTTTAGTCAAATTTCTGGGTTTATAATGGGTGTGTATGTGGCGGAATGTTTTTGCTAGAGTGGATGACATCATCAGCTAGAGTGAGGAGCAGGGAGAAAAATCTGTGAAAAAATAAAACGTATTTCACTACCATGGGCTCAAATGCCCCACTACAGACACGATGTATACATAAAACGTAGGAAAATTCGAGGTAATCGCACTGATACCACTGTTGTAGCTGTCGCTCGTATAGTTTTGGGTCCCTACACGTTAATTGATCGACTACTCCCATCCACAGCCTCATTCACTCCCATGGTTTTTGAAGCAGAGAATTTACCGGAAGGAGCAGGGCGCACCTGTGCTTGCTCTGACTCTCGAGGCCAAAGTTTATACAATTTTCACCTGAAACTTGGCACAGACATTATACACACAATGAGCATTCTTCTGGTCATTTAGATTTTGGTTTCCAGGCATACCTTGAGGGTTTTTTGGCCCCTTTTCCAGGGGGATCATTCAGACATATACTGTGCATTTCAGTGAGACAGACATGCTGCATGAACACCTGTGTCTAATTAATGAGACCTGCAGCTCACCCTGCTTGAGGAGGAGGGGGGGAGGGGTCAGCAGACAAGCCGAGCGACAGCTTGAACTTGTCTGTGTTAAATGTGCGCACACAGACAGACAGACACACACACACACACACACACACACACACACACACACACACACACAGACACAGACAGTAACACACACACAGACAGTAACACACACACACACATATATGTATATATATATGTATGTATGTACATGTTAGTGCTCTTTATTCAGAAAACCCTCATGCGTCGCGTCATTACTGTTAGCCACTAATATATGCCTGTTAGTTCTGCCTGTTAGTGGAGCCACCATTATTGTTAGCCACTAAGAATGAAATACATTATAATTGCTAACTTGGTAATGCTAACATGCGCTGGTGCAGGATTAACAGGATCTTGTACTATTACACTTTTATTCTTTTTTTTTTTAGATTCAACTCATTTAGAACATTTCCACAGACACAAGCATGCACACACACACACACAGACAGACACACACACACACAGACACACACACAGACACTGAACAGACTCTCAGTAAACAGATCGACATTATTGTGTTCAAACAATAAAAATCTGCTGATCTACGATCAATACAGGCTGAGCTGCACACCTGGACAGGTGAGCTCAGCCTTGTTGCTTGGCAACCTCAAGCATGCCTTTGACTAACTTTATTGAAATCTGTGTATGATATCAGACTATCAAGACTACATTTTTAATGTCGGCCATTTTATCCTTGTCTCTCACAAACACATAGATAGAGAGACAGACACGCACACACACAGACACGCACACACAAACACACACACACACACACACACACACAGACACACTGAACAGACGCTCAGTAAACAGATCGACATCATCGTGTTGAAACAATAAAACAGGCGGAACTGCACACCTGGACAGGTGAGTCTCAGGACAGTCTCAGGACAGTCTCTACAATCCTTTTACACTTTAAACTTCTCCCTTCTACTTGGCAACCTCAGCCTGCTTGAGGAGGAGAGGGGGGAGGGGCCAGCAGACAAGCCGAGTGGCAGCCATTTTTGTAGTTTTTGGCACTTCATTTGAACTTGTCTGTGTAAAATGTGCGCGCACACACACACACACACACACACACACACACACAGACACACTTTTAGGCTGTAAAGACATGCTATTTGCAAACATTAGCGACCAATGCTAAAATTAGTGCTAATTAACATTAGCCACTAGGAATTAAATACATGTTGATTATTAACATGGTAATGCTAACATGCTAGTGTTAACTGCTAGCGCATCAGTGTTAACATGCTAATGCTAACATGCTAATGCTAACATGCTAATGTTAACTGCTAGTGCATCAATGTTAACATGCGCATGTTAACATGTTAATGCTAACATGCTAATGCTAACATGCTAATGTTAACTGCTAGCGCATCTGTGTTAACATGCTAATGTTAACATGCTAATGCTAACATGCTAATGCTAACATGTTAATGTTAAAATGCTAATGCTAAGATGCTAATGTTAACTGCTAGCGCATCAATGTTAACATGCTAATGCTAACATGCTAATGCTAACATGCTAATGCTAAAATGCTAATGTTAACTGCTAGCGCATCTGTGTTAACATGTGCATGCTAACATGCTAATGTTAACATGCTAATGCTAACATGCTAATGTTAACATGCTCATGCTAACTGCTAGCGCATCAGTGTTAACATGCTACTGTTACATGTTAATGCTAACATGCTAATGCTAACATGCTAATGCTAACATGTTAATGTTAACATGCTAATGCTAAGATGCTAATGTTAACTGCTAGCGCATCAATGCTAACATGCTAATGCTAACATGCTAATGCTAACATGCTAATGCTAACATGCTAATGCTAACTGCTAGCGCATCTGTGTTAACATGTGCATGCTAACATGCTAATGTTCACATGCTAATGTTAACATGCTAATGCTAACATGCTAATGTTAACATGCTCATGCTAACTGCTAGCGCATCAGTGTTAACATGCTAATGTTAACATGTTAATGCTAACATGCAAATGCTAACAGAACCCCAGCAACAGCCCACTCGTCACTCTCAAAATTTCTTTTCTAGTACTGAATTTGCTGAGCAGTGTCAGTAATAATGCATGGGGGCGACAGGGCCAGAGTCAGGCACACTCAAAATTTCTTTAGAAATTTTCTAGTTGTTACTCTTCTTTCTTTTCCCTCTCATCTGTTTTTTATAATATATTTTCCATCTCATCTGTCCTTCGAACCACCTGTGGTCACCCTGGATTGCCCACAGAACATGAGCAATATTATATCATATAAAGTGTTTCCACTGTATTTGACAGAGTACACATGCTTGGTCTCCTCATGCATATACCATCATCATCATAGAAAATACAAATGGAGTTGATTGATCTTTCCATTACAAATATAACTTTGCTTTAAAACATCCTCCTAATAAATGTCCACCTGCTACAGTTTGGCCTTCAACTCTCTGTGTGCACTTAAATGTAACATTCACACAGATTTAAATCAAGCTCCCAGTTAGCTCCCAGTTTTTCCCTCTGGACCAGTGCTTTAATTCCTTATTTCCCATCAGCCCCTCCCATAATCCCTTTAACTCTCCTGAAATGAGTTTTGAACCATTACAGCGGGCAAATAAACAAAGGTCCTGTGTGCACAAACAAGATCATTTTCTGCAAAGTGATGACATGAAGAAAATCCACGGTCAATACATTCAATCTACAATCAATTAATGGCCCCTGCTTTATCTTGTGCTCCGTGTTCCCTCTTTCTGCATTTCTGTCGCTCTCTTCATTCCACTCATCTCTCCATCTGTTCCTCTACAGTAAATTGTTGTTGCAATTGTACTCGTATCTAATAGTCTCTCCACCTTTCAACCTTTTTCTTTCAATCAATGTGGAGCGTAAATATTTAGTGTGAATTATAGCCAATTTTCCTTTTTTGCCTCTCTTCATTCTTCCATCTCTTTTCAACATACTGCACATTTCTGTTAATAATTATACGAACCAACAGCGTTAACAGCAATAATGAACTAAAACAGTGTTTTGTCTCTCTCACCCTTCTTTACTTAAATAGCTGTTCGTTAGCTGTTATTGCAGGCCACATCTATGACAGCAAACAATTTGTTATCGATTGCTCATACAATGTAACAAAATAGTAACTTTGCCAATAACCAGTTGATGGACTGAGGGCTATGTGTACTGAGATAAGGAAAAGTAAGTTGCCAAATCAATAAAGTGAGGTCAAATTTTATGTTCAATAACATAAAATACAAGTATCCAAAACACCACAACAAAGAAACCAAAGTATTATTTTCTCTCCTATTCTCCAGTTGATCTGAACCGTCTCTATGAGGACGTCAAGCGGTACAGCTGTACCCCTCGCAATTACTCCGTGAACCTGCGCGAGGAGCTGAGGGCCACTAACGCCGTCTTCTTCCCTCGGTGTCTGCTGGTCAAACGTTGCGGCGGCAACTGCGGCTGCGGAACCGATAACTGGAACAACGGCTGCACCTGCCAGGCCTCCAAGACAACAGTCAAACTACACGAGGTAGGACTCACAACATAAAGAAATGCTGGTGGGCCATCAATCAATTTTTCTTATAAGAAAAGAATGGATGTAAAAGGTTTGCCAGCAAACAAGAAAGAAAGAAAGAGAAAAGAAAGACTGATGTTTCACTGTGCCAGGGCCTTACCTAATTCCTCCATGCTGTATTGAAAACATTTGTGTGTTATTCATACTATGAGCATTGGCATGGGAGTGTCGGATGACTGATGCCTGATGATTACTGTTTTTTTTTTTTCATGGCTTTTTTCCCTCTCTTTCATCCTGTACCAGAGAGAGGAGAAATAACCTAAAACAGCTTGTTATGGGCTGATCAAACATATTCAAAATGACTTATTCAGTATATTGTTTTACACTAATTAATCAGATTGTATTTTCTTGTGTGTTTAAGAAAGGTAATTCAAATGACAAACTCATTACTGAATTGTGTGCTTTTAAGATGTGCATTTAACTTTGACTTAACGATGTGGCTTGTCCATAAATGTGACGGCATTGTTACAAAACAGTAAAGATTCAAACATGAGACTAACATAAAGTGAGGAGAAGAGAAAGAGAGACGTGGTGTTCAGAGGCATCAACAATAAAGCAGCAATGCACCAGCAGCCTCACACTTTTGTTTCCACATCAGCTCCGTCTTTCTCTTTCTGTTCTCTCCATATCTCTGTCAGTGGTTTGATAGCATTCTCTCTCTCTTACCCTCTCCCTTTCTCTTCCATCATCCTTTCATTCTTCCCAATTCCCATTTTCAATTTAACCCTTTGCGACGCACCATTCTTGTTCTTTAAGCCTGTCATTCATTCTTTCCTCTCTCCTCCCTCCATCGTTTTGTGTCTTTGTTCTCGTATAGCTTCATTATTGAAACATGGTCCACAGGGCTCTCTGTCTCTGTTAAAAACAATACAATGGGAATTCAGACAAAGGTGGGATTTGGGTTGTAATTGTGCTATGTGTATGTGTGTATGAGGTGTGTTTGTGTCTGTATGCTGTGTGTGCATAATACTGTTTGCTTGTTTTGTGTGTGTGTGTGTGTGTGTGTGTGTGTGTGTGTGTGTGTGTGTGTGTGTGTGTGTGTGTGTGTGTGTGTGTGTGTGTGTGTGTGTGTGTGTGTTCTCTCCTCTGCTTGCAAGAAGTCGTAAGACCTGTAACTGCTTCATTTACTGACTGAACTTCTCAAGAAACACATTATTACTCACACTACTGTTTCAGTGCTGGAAAGTCCTGACATAAATCATGGGCAGCCTTGCTTTCACTGAGTTCTCGAGAACAAATTCATTGCAGCCGTTGTGGAACAATTTGTACTTCCACTCTGTTTTCACATAGGAATTGACACCTGCGAACAATGTGGCCATCTGCAACCATAATTTATATCTATATTTATATATATTTCTAGTATATAACACTGACTAAATTTAAGTATTTATTATAGACTGTCAATGTAAACAGACCCTTGTAATTTATTTTTTTCTCAAATTCTCAAAATACAATTGTCCAGTTTAAGTTTAAAACCCCAATGTGCAAACTTTTTGACATGTTAATAGCATGCTGTATAAATCTATCATTGTGTATCAGTAATATGTGTCCACACTGTATTGTTTAATCCCTTTATTTGCTTGAAGGCCTAGTGTTTAGTAGTACTTTTTTTGGCATATCAAGATTGATTTCAGAAAGTCTGGACAGCAAAGAAAGGATTTTCTTTCAGACCAAATCCAAGCTACATTTGGATGAGGCTTGAACTGTAATTCCAACCATATTTCTACAGCTGCGTCTAAGTCCGGTTGCTCAAAACAGACAAAAACAAAACAACGTCAAATCCAAAGAGTGTCCAAAAAGTAGCTGAGCTGAAGCCAAGCTGCTACAAGCAGAGCTGTATGAAAGACAAAATTAAATCTGACAGTGTTGTAGTTTTAAGAGGAAAAAGATGGATCTCCATTTGTCATACTTCTGTGTTGGAAAGCAATGTACTGTAGGTAG
The DNA here is from genome assembly GCA_004119915.2 of Collichthys lucidus. Lineage (NCBI taxonomy): Eukaryota > Metazoa > Chordata > Actinopteri > Sciaenidae > Collichthys > Collichthys lucidus. Next base: position 18,459,229 of record CM014090.1, read on the forward strand.
TTATTGGCACCTACAATGCTACCACATCAACCCATGCTGATCGGTTGATCGGTGATGTCTGGACCCACAAATCCAATCTGATCACCTCCAAATAACAGTGTGGACAGTCTGTCTGATTTGAGAAACAAATCTGAAGTCTAAACAAAGCCTTTCTCTTTGCACAGAATAAAACAGGAATTCCAGTCTGGTCTGTTATGATTAACAAGGGGAAGGGTGGGCATGTGATCGTTTTCTCATGACCCCAGAGTTTCACAGTACACTACTACATTTTTAGAAACCTTGCCTTTGATTTCTAATCTATATTTTGACACCCTCCGCTGCTTCAATGTCAGATACTCGCAGTTACTCTCAAAAGCAGCATTTCTCTTCTCTGTTGAACTGATTTTACATAAATAGGATTTATTGGCACCAACTACAATGAGTTGACAAAGTACTCCCAACATCAATAATCACTTCATCCTTTCTCTTTTCTCTGACTCCTTTAGGTGCTGAAGTACGCCCCAGAGGTCACTCCGTATCAGCGCCATCGGCGGCCAAGGGTGCACTGGGTCATAGACGAGATCTTCCTCACGCACCATGAAAAGTGCGAGTGTGCGTGTCCCTCCCAGCCCCCTCGCTGAGGCGCTCAGACCGTCGTGTGTACCTAGAACTGTTGGACGAGTTCTTCTCTTATCTATTTCGCAACAGACTTCATCTAATAAACAGCAACGCAGCAAAGAAGAAGGCAACAATTAGACAGACAAACCGCAGCTCACAATCACACACAATGACATTTGTTCTTGCAACTTGTAAAAAGGCAAATTGTTTCCAGCTTTCCTGCAACTTGGAGACTCAATTTAAACATTGCATTTGCACCACAAAGTGTTAAAATGACAGTGGACTTCCAGAGGAATTCACTTTCAATCCAATCAAAGTCTTTTCACCAAAAACTAAATACTGAGAAACATTTAGAATACAAAAAACATCATATATCAATATGAACTTAAATTTGTATTTAGCTCAATGGATGCCAACTTGATTGAATTGTATTTGAGGACTGTTTAAACAGTTCTTTATTCATATTTCATGTGCATGTATTTGCGTTTCTTCGTGTCATAATGAGACTGTTTCTAGGAACTTCACGCACTTCTTCTGCTAGGAGCGCGCTGAGATGAGTGAGCCTGACAGACGATGGGAGGGAGAGGAGTTAAAGCAAGTGTAAACCAAAATAACACGTTATCTTGATGTGAAATTGGGCTAACCACAACCCTCCAGATCTGAATGGCACACTAATACACACACACACACACATCATACCTAAAGTTATTCAGACTGAATTCTTCACTGCTCTATTTTTCAGAGCAGCCCTCCTTTGTTTTGCACACATTCCTGACCGCATATATCCGAGCTTCCCTTTGTCTGTCTTTCCATCCATATGCTTCCCGCTCCTTTTCTTTCTCTCTCTCTCTCCCTCCATCGCTCGCTCTCCAACACATCAAAGGAGATGTCAGATGAGGCCGCTGCGCTCTGCCCAGTTTTTCTGAGCGTTCCAGGCATTCCAACTACTAACAGGAATTCTGCTAACACGGATAAAAACCATGATCTTCAGACCCAGAAGACATAAGAGGAAAGAGAGGCAGACACTCAGGAAAAGAGCGTTTTCTTTTTTTTTTGGCAACTGACAGAAAAGGGACAATCAAGCAAGTTGCCTATTTGCAGATTACCAGCACTCCTGGATGAGAGCTGAGAAAGAAGCCACTTTCAGGACGAAGCCCATAAAAGATTGCAGCTACTTCGGAGGGTTCAATCAGCATATTCATGTATTCAGCTCGCCTGATCTTGTTGTCACGCTGCTTTTTGCCTCATGAAAATGCTCATCTGTATCACAGTATGACCCACTGCTCTGCAGCAGCACCAAAGTGAAACAGATTTGTAGGAGTTAGAGTAATGTTCTTAGTCTGTGCTGAAAATACAACTCATACTCAAGTATATGTATGTGTGTGTGTGTGTGTGTGTGTGTGTGCCAGTCTGCCTGTCACCGCTCAGGAAGAGGTCCTTTTGTTTAAGAGGTGGAGGGTTACCAACAGTCTGCAAGAACTGGCAGCAGATGCAAGCATGTGATTGGTCTGCATGTGACCGTGCGTGCAAGTCAGTGTGTGCCTAGGTAAGTAGAGTCTCAAAGCAACACGGCGAGAATCCAAAGTAACAGCTTATCTTTTCCATACACATGACCCAGCTGTTAGAAATAAAAGAACACCGTCATCTATCATCTCTCCATCGTCCCCTCGCATGTTGTGTCCCACCATCACATGCTAAGACTCGCTTCCAGGCTGGTTTTACACAGAGAAAATGGGATTTTACAGTCTACTCAGTCTACTAAACCAGATCAGCTATGTGCCGGCAGCACTTTTATGTGTTCGGACTGTAGGTCAGCGGTGTGTTTGGCAGGCATGGGATATAAAACACGAAGATCAGGTTGTGCGCTACTTACATTCCAACACACGCACGCACACACACACGCACAGTTGTTTTGGCTGTAGTTCATCTAAGAAAGCAGCCTCATTTGCTGTAAAGCCAAAGTTTTCTCTCATTCCTGTGTGTTGTATTTTGAAACACAAAAGATAAAAACAAAACTTGGTGGTTGTTCAATTTCCACAGAGGATGGTCAGCGGTTAAATTACACCATAATATCTTTAGTAGCTAACAAAACAGATGGTGATTTGGCAACGTGTCACTTTCCAAGATGTTTTTCTGCAAAATGTTTAGTTACTGTACAAACGATGATGTCAGAGCATTTATGGAACCTGATGCCAACAGGCATTGTAAATGTATCTGAGGGGTGTGTGAATGTGTGTGAATGTGTGTGTATGTGTGTGAATGTGTGTGTATGTGTGTGTATGTGTGTGTATGTGTGTGTGTGTATGTATGTGCACATCCTGTGTCTGCCAGTTTTCATGCATTATCAGCACATTCCATTGTTGCGTGCTCCAAAGTGCCATTCCCCCTTTTTCCTCATAACTGGTTTGTTTTTACTTCCAGTTCTTTACAATAGAACGACATGTATTCCGACGTCAGACAAAGACAAAAAAAGAAAAACCTGCTTGTGTAATTATTACGATTTTTTTTAAATCATTTTTTCAATAAGATTTGGTTCAGAGTTTCTAAAGATTTGTGGGGATTGTACTGTCACATTTTCTACTCAGAGAAAAGTTGTTGTTAGTTTTCACAAAAATCAACCTGCTTTGCTGTATTCAGAAAAATATTCATGACAAAACTGTATGCTTTACTTAAATAATTTATTGTGTTTTTTCTCTATTGTTTTATTAAAAATATCAGCTGGTTGTCTTGATAAATAAAGTGTTTCTAGCATACTGCCTCCAGCTTTGATTTTTTTCTCTCGCCAAAAAAAAAAAAAAAAGTCAATTCAAATCACATATTTGACTGTGCGGTGTTTTTATATGATACTTTATGGAGCGATTGCTTGTTTGATCAACTGTAGAGTGTCAAGTGTCGTGCTCAGTGGATGGCTCACCCTGGAGAGATGTACAGAGAAAGTAACAAAGTATGAACACAAGTACAAAGAGAAGAAATGAAAAAGAACTAGTCGAGTACACAGGTCACTGTAACTATAGAAGTGCTTTAAAGACCATTGTATCAGTGGTAAGTTCAAGACAGGCCATAGAAGTGTAGCAGTCATTTCATCGTTCAAATGCTGAGAGTCAACACCAGTCCAACTACATCCCAAATGTTTGAGTGGCCTGATAATAAGACTGAATTGTCAGAGTTTGTGTCCATGTTACTGGTTCTCTGTCTGGCAGGAGTATTATTTTGTGTGGCAAGTGGCCAATCGCTATTTATTTTCACAGAGCTGCATTAGTTGGTAGGTTGCTAGGAGCAGCTGTTGTGTCAATTGAAGAAATATGCTGATTTGAGTGTTGTTGTCAGATTCCGCCATGCTTGCTGCCAAGTCTATGTTTGATGTCCACATCCCTAATACAGTCTACAGATATCTAACCCGCTTTGTTGTTTTTCCAAACTTGAAAGCAGCCATCATTGCATAGCGACACGTATGTGAACGGCTGAAAAATCAGAGATGTGGGCAGCGATTCAGCCGTTTTATGTCACATTCACATTGGATTGGACAGTTTCCCATTTTTTTCAAGGCTGAGGATTGCACACATTGAGTCTGACTTTTGAACGTTAAGAAGACATTCCCCTAAAGTCTACCAGGCACACCATTGATAGCAGTGATGTTACATTTTGGTCCGCTCTCCATGCAACTTAAATATCTCACCAAGAGCATTTCAGAAGCAGGCATCAGACTTTATTAACTTCTTCATATTTGGTCTTTTGCTCTTGGTTTATGTTTTTCTAACATAGAGTTCATAGTTAAATTGTTTCCCTTTTGTAGGTTTTCTTTTATGATCAGGAGTCTGCACTGCGTGTTTTATTTTGAAAACTGACTTTAAGCTAATGCTAATGTCAGCAAGCACACATGCTCACAATGATAAGTCCATTTCCATCCAAGTGTATTGTAAATTTGGGTGTCGTTCCGCTCAGTCGGTAGAGCATCCACCCCATGTACAAAGGCTCAGTCCTCGCTGCAGCGGCCCAGAGTTCGAATCTGACCTGTGGCTCTTTCCCACATGTTATTCCCCATCTTTCTCTCTCCACATTTCCTCCACAATAAATTTCAAAAAGGCCCCCCCCAAAAAAAAATCTATTGTAAATTTGAACCGATTTTCAAGTAATCGCGCAAAAGAAACTGATAATTTCTCTTGTATGCTAGCGATAGCCACATGGTTAAAAAGATGATGATCAAAGTTTATAGAAAAGTAATATTATTACCCATGCCTTTTCATTTTCTATATCGCTCAAGGCTGTTTCCTGACGCAATGGTTACTGTGGCAACCCTTCCTGTGCCCTTATCATTACACAGCAGTCGCCTTTTGTATAGCCAGTCAGTCACATCCCACGGGCCACCAAGCAGCCACCCATCCATCCAGCCAATCCACCGACAAGTTTCTGAGTTTATCCAGGAGAAAGAGACTCAGCAAAACAAAGTAGCCTTCTCTCAGTCCCAGAGGAGATGAAAAAGATTGAATAAGAAACATACAGCGAGATAAACAAGTGTGAGCAGAATTAAGATTATGTTTTTAAAAGTGACGTAAATAGAAAGAGAGACTAACGGGAAAGGCAGATCAGTCAGAAGAGAGAGAGAGAAGGTCACGGGGAGAGAACACAGGGGTTTGTACCCATCATTCCTACACGGCTGTTTTTGTGTCAGTCAGCAGTTTCTTATCTTTTCCTAGTGGGCAGGCACACACACACACACACACACACACACACACACACACACACACACACACACACACACACACACACACACACACACACACACACACACACACACACACACACACACACACACACACACACACACACACACACACACACACACACACACACACACACACACACACACACACACACACACACACACACACACACACACGTTTTTGTTCTTAAACATGCACAAAGCTAAATTACACTAAAGTATGGTACCTTCCTTTTGATCCGGTCATGTTCACTTTCGTTATAAGTCATTTTTCATTACTTCTTCCTTCTTCCTCTCATCCTCTCTGTCCCATGATGCTTTCTTTGTATTTCTTATCAGGACAAATAACCATCCTGCCGTTACCCAGGAAACCAGGATATGAAACCATAAAAGATGGAGGGAAACATCTGAGGACTTTTATTCAAACCTCTGTTTTGATATTTCTCCCTCTATCATCCTATATTTTTTTTTTAATCACATTTGTCATTTCCTACATTTCCCTTGCTCTGGTGGTGCTACTTTAAGTGCATATCTGGAAGAAGTGTTAAGGGGCTGTCGATTTTCAGTCTTGCCATCATGCATTAGTCATGGGGTGGCCTTTAACATACATAATACCTTCCGGCACTTACTGTGCTTCTCAAACCATTTTTATATCTCCTTCTTTGGTCTGTGATTGTGTGCACGGGCTGACACTTTACTCTGGGGAGACGAGCTGCACTTCGGAGGAGCTTGTGCTACAGCAGAAGTCTTTTTATGAGGAATTTAAAGATTGTGTTCATCTTCCTCCTTTTGAAAGATTTGAGTTGAGAATTATTGATTCTACTAATTATTAATTCACAGAAAGGCCCCACACAGACCCCTTCAGCTCCACAGAGCATCATGGAATCTTTCGCAACTTTATTGTCTTGATTCATTTTCACTGCTCGGTGTCTTTTTCCAGATGAATCAGGGAGCAAAAATGCTTTGAGTAACCGACTGTACACTACATACTAAATTAACCAGCTAACAGCTCGCTGGTGAACATAACACAGCGTTTAGCTGCTGAGGAGCCAAATGACTGTTAACTAAAAAAGACAGTGTTTACAGCTTGTTGCATGTTTTTTTTTATTTTACTAAAGCATCCATGAAATTGGGGGACATATTTAAAAAGAGTGGACAACATCACAAAGGCAGAGGCTGAAATATATTAGTCAGTTCAAGCTCAAATGCTGAATTTAATAGTTACCATAATAGCCCTATAGACTTTTTTTTTTCATAGAAGCCATTTTAACATGAAATAGTACAGGTGGTTCCATTTAGTGCAGCAGAGCCAACATGCACCACAGCAGCACCCTGACTCTGTTTGACCTGAATGGAACAGGACATTAATTAGTATCATTCACCTCTGCTTAAAAAAAGGTCTATAGAGTCTTTCATTAGCCCCCTTAATGTCCATCTGTTTAAACCTCACACCTCCAGATTATAATGCATGCTTTCTGTTTAAAAAAAAAGATTTAAAAAAGTTAAGTCTCAATCCCAAGTCCAGATAAAATCATCAAGGGTTTACATATTGATATATATGAGCCAGACATTATGCAACTTGAGTAGTACTTCTAATGAAGAGCAGATGGGCCTTATTACATAAAGATTAGTAAAGAGCTCCTTTAAGCATATTACATTGTACCCTTCATTTACTGTGTAGATTTAACATGGATGGTGGGGAAGCCAACACCTTTTAAGGAGACTGTTTGCAGTAAAACGGCAAGAGAAGAGAAGAGAGGGAATTAACTTAAATGGGAAAATCCTTTTTTGTAATTTGTGTGACCGACCCCTAAAACTCAGCTTAGCTCACCAACAGTTCAATTTAGATAAAGGTCTGAAAAAAGGAACCCTCAAGAGAAATCTATTTTTATTCTCTTGCTTTTCAGGCCGTCAGTCTCTGCAGCTTTTGCAATGTGAATTTATGTCAGGCAATGTTATCAAATTGATGAAAAATTAGCTCATATATTTGCAGTTAAAGCAGCGTTATTTTTTTGGGTGAAAAACAAGCAAGAGAAAAAAGTAATGCACAAAGCATGATCTAATTTAGGGTGGAGGCTCGTCACACATCACATCAGCCTGGACGCCGTTTGGGATGGATACGGATGGATGAATTTACTAAAAGACAAACAGGCACAAGGAGACGGAGGTCATACTTAGAAGATACTTACTAAGAAAGATAGTGCAGGACAGGAACATTTGAAGAAGAATAAAAGTAGCTGATGGAGAGAAATAGAAACAAATAAAAAGCTGTAAAGACAAAAAGGTTTTAGAGAGACAGACAGAAAGATGATAAAGTCATTGAGGCATGTAAGAAAGAATGGTGAGAATATGACCCATAACTGAGAGCTGATGTAGCAAGACAGTGCTGCCCTGTATCACACAGTAGGCTGACATGCAGCAGAAATATCTGGGAGGAGCACGGTCAATCTTTCCTTTCTTTTAAATAAAAAGGCCATGACTCCTTTTCTCTGGTCAGTGTCTAACGCAAGAAAAAACACCTTCATGTCCTCCTGCTTCACCATGACAGATTATTATCGCATCCAGTTTCTCCACATAGTCATTTTTTTTATCGTGATTACTGCAAGCGTGAGAGTTGAGGAGGGTTTTTTCTTTTTCAGAACGTGTGGGTGAAGACTTGATTTCACCACCTCTACCTCACCTTTCTTCCCTTTGACTAATTCTAATGTTTTTTTTCCCTTTCTCTCATTTGCAAAACTCACTCCGACACACACAGTCCTGAGCAGTTACTTCCCAACTTCCAGTCCCATCCGTCCTCCTTGTCCCTTGCTCCCATCTCCCCTCTCTTTCACACTACATTATAGAACAGCTTTCATTTAGGTATGAATATTAGATACTTCTTTTGAATAATAGAGAAAGACCGTATGTGAGGAATCTGCAGACATAAGGAGAAAAAAAAGGACAGTCTTACTTGTGGGTCTCCACTTGCACATTTAAAACAGTCCAATAAAAATGACATTCTCAGATCCAAACTGTTCCATTAAATAAATGATCAGCTTAAAGTGCAAGTCAAGACGTGAGGTGTGTTTCTTCTCCTGTGTGTGATTCTAGGACTAAGTGCAGTTCTTTGTGAAAATACTGCAGAGACAGTCTACTGTTTGTTCAGACTGCTTTAGAAGGGGAGAGATATGTTTTATTGTCTTGTCTATATATAATATGAAACACATTTTTGAAAGTTTTACACATGACTTCTAAAATGATGGAGACAAGCACAAACATAGATATGTTTTGATATGTTTTGGGGGGGGGGGGGGGGGGGGGGGGGGGCTGAAAAGACAAGTTTGGGAAATTACATTAGCATCATATTAGGAGAGAACAGGGCAAAGGGATCAGAAGAAGACAGGGAGCGGTGCAGGAAGAAGCAAATAACAAGTCCTGAAGCACCAGAGTTACTTTAATTTGATGGAAGTGATTCACTGCTGTGTCTGCGTGCATGTGTGTGTGTGCGTGCGTGTGTGTAGGTATTAGCTGTAAAAGAGTTTGTTATGGCAGCACAGGAACCTTGTGGCGCACTTTATTCTTACAGACTATTCAATTACCTGAATTACCCAGAAATGTATAAAGTACTGGAGTAAAGGAATGGAGTAGAAGTACAAGTGCTATATCAAAAAAACTGACTTGAGTAGAAGTTGAAGTGTTCATTAAACACCATACTTAAGTAAAAGTACTAAAGTATTCAAAATGTTTTGTACTTAAGTATTGCAAGTAGAAGTATGTAAAAAATTGCTACTCAAGTACTAAAAGTAAAAGTACAAGTACTGTTGTTTATATTATTTCAAATATTTATTAAGGCACAACTTCTATTGTTACAGTGTTACAATGTTCATGGTAGACTTCTGTGATTTCCCATGGTCTGTGAATGCGTCTGAATGAATGCGATAGCGAGGGGGCGGGGCAGCAGGTGAGAGAGCGCACCTGGGTGAGTCAGGTGTATGATGTACGGCGCACGAGCGAGGTTGATGTGAGACCGGAACTGTTCAGTTGGTTTTTTGGCGTGGTTCCGGCCGACAGTCACCGAGTCCTGGAACCAAACCGTTCAGGAATAACTGCCGGTTTGTTCAATATCGCCTCGTCATTCATCACGTGTCCGACTGGACGCTACAATAGTAACCAGTAACGACTCAGCACATGAAAAATGTATCAGAGTAAAAGTATAAAATTCATCAAAAATATGTAGTGCAGTAAAAGTGGAAGTTGGGGAAAAATAATACTCAAAAAAAGTACAGATACTGCATTTTAGTACTTAAGTACAGTACTTAAGTAGTTCTACTTTGTTACTATACATCTCTGGAATTACCTTGTGCAAGAGTTTACCCCACACACACACAAACACTCCTGTAACAAACATGCATAAATAAACACAAAACTCACACACAGTAGGTGCACATACATACACCTGTACAACACACCGAACTCTGCATAAAGAAAACTGCAAACATCAGTAAGACAGAGGAAACACAGATCTGAACCGCCTTTAAATGAGATTAAGAGCTTTACCTCCCAAGTGACATATTCTATAGTCGGTTTTGCTTTGTGAAACTACTGCATCTTCTTTGGCACACACACACACACACACACACACACACACACACACACACACACACACACACACTTAGATTGGAGTTTAGGGGATGCTGAGTCACAGCTATGAGCGAGAAGGCAGGCATGATCCCTTTTTATTCCACGTGGTTTGATTTTATATATACCAACAGGAAACTCAAATTGTTCATTAGACTAACCTTATGTGACGGAGCAGCTCAGTCACTGACTGCGGCCAACACGCCAACACACACACACACACACACACACACACACACTACACACTACACACTTGGCAGCGCTAATTCAGTGTATGCATACACTCAAACAGATAAAAACTTATTGGGTGTATGGAAATGCTTTTTTTTTTCTGAAACGCCCTTCAAACGCACTACATAACATTTCATTACAGGTAAATGCAATGTGCTTTACATTACAATGTATAAAACATGTTGTGTATAGAGGAATAGACATAAGAATAATATACACACGTCTTAGAGGAAGATGCTTTTATGTGTCATCATCATAGCAGTGATGCATTATGTTGGGGTTTTTTTTGAAAATATCACAGATAGCATAAAACAAGGCCGGACCGAGTACTGATCCCTGTGAAACATTTAACCTTAGAGCAGGAAGACACAGTGTTAATATATGCAACACTCACACAATACATTCTATTACTATGAATTGAAGGAGGGTGCCTGCCCTTGAGGCATTTTATAAGGATGTCATAGTCCACAGTATCAAAGGCAGCTATTTTAATGTAATAACAGCAAGATGGATGAAAGATCTGAGTCCACAGTAAGTAATAGGTTACTTATCTCGGGACTGGCTAAAGCCCTGCAGGACAAAGATTCATCCAACAACTAGACCAATTTTGGTTCTAATAAATGCATGAATAGCACATTTTAAAATGTATACAGAAGAGAAGAACCCCAGAAACCAATGGTTACGGTTGTGTAGCAGAACTGAACAATCCATTTTTCACGGGGTTTTAACAGAACATCATCATGTAACAAACTGGGACAAACATAGGAGAGAATATAAAACTTAAATTTGCCCCCTGATCCTTCGTGTGGTGTAGACATAGTGCTAAAAGAAAAAAAAACAGTGTACAGTTCCTGGTAGCAGTGCAGGTTTGGGCCAGCCTGTGCAACAAAGTTGGCAGTGCTCCCAAGTGGCTGCCAGCCGCAGCATGACTCCTACAGGTGGTCATTACACGTATTCAGCAGGGATGGGGCAATCTGCAAGAGACAGCATGAAGCTTCCAAGGTGAAACTTCTCACTGTTTAGCCACGGAGGCAACTGGTGGTGTCCTGGACAAGACAGGCTGGCGGTGCCAGGGACTGCATATGGTTTGTCATTAAATGCTCTGAAATTCTGTACTGTTTTATAAGAAATGTATTTTTCAGGTGTCTAACTCTTCTACATCGTTTCTTGTAATGTCCATAACTCCCACTGCCGCTGTTAAATAAACCATCAAATCAGAACACATAAATAAATACTGAAAAATGTACAACAAAAAATCTACCCATTCATCCACATTTATTATTCACACATATTGATCTCCTGTCTTACTCCTCCCTACATATCATACAGATTCAACATGTTAACCCGATCACTCTCCTTTCCTGCTTACCCAACTCCTCACTCTCACTCCCACTCACAGCCCAAAGAGACATTTAAAAAAAGACATACACTCAACCTGTCCACCTCTCAAAATAGATGGAGGGAACACAGCTGAATCCAAAAAAAAGGAAATAACATGAAAAAAGGAAATAACAGCTTCTGGAAAACAACATCACACAGTGACAGATTTCACCTAGTGACCGCTCCAAGCAGGAAAGTGTGTGGTCTGTGGTTTGTCTGTGAATTATAAATTATTTTCGTGTCTTGTGTGGGTGTGCGTGTGCTAGAAATCTGTCTGGGAGATGTGGGGTTGGTCAGACCCCCCAAAAAAAGGTGCAAAAAAACAGGAAACACATGGTAGTGAAGGCTGCAAAGAGCATATGACACACACAGACACACAGACACACACACAGAGAAATACTGCACCTCATCTGTTCAATAAAAAGAAAATGTATCCCCAACATAAGTACAAGTGACAGTGATAGAACAGATCCAATCTGGGCTACAATAACTAAACAAGATATAAAATATGATGCTCCACGTAAAATTATAGAAGACAACAAATTCAGAAGAAATAATTGCTTTACATAGTGAAGTAAGCAGTTATACAGGCCAGACCATTTGTAACTGCAAATGCATTTTATTTAGGTTGTTTCACATCTATCATTTCCCTTCTGCAGCTGATAAACTGATTTCTGATTGTCTTAACAAGACCGGGCCACAAGCATAACTAATAATGCAGAACCTGTCTGAGTTCATATTACATGAACACGTTGCAAATTCCCAAATACATAAAAAAGAAAAAAAGGTTCAATTCACAAAGGTATTGTCTTGAGTCTCTTCATTCATCGTACAGTAGACATGTTATCATGTTCATGCATTCAACCAATGAGAGTACCATCTCCTGTTCCCTCCAACAAGTGCCAGACATTGGACAGTCAAATAAATCCTGTCAGGTTTCCAGCTAGAGCATCAATCATGAGAATGCTACAGTCACATAAATCTCTACTTACACTTGTTGTGAACTAGGTATAAAGAACTCTCTACTAATAAAATTGCTACAAATCTTCTTTGGCTGAAACATTCCTATTATGACCAAGGAGATAAGGCTGGCAAGCTTCTTGCATGGAGAATTTAAAAAATGCAATCGCATAGAGCTATAAAGTCAATTCAACTAGAAAATGGAGACCATACAGTGGACCCGGTTGAAATGAACTCCTCCTTTAGAACATTTTATGAATCCCGTTATCGATGAGAATACCCAGAGGACACACAGTTACAGTCTCAATCTTTGGACAAACTAGACATTCCAACTATGGCAGATCACGATAAGATTAAACTGGACAAACGTTTACTAGGCAGCAAAATTCCGTACAGCAATGTTTTATTTTGCTGCTTCTGATCCTCCAGAATGGCTGAATATTTAACGTACTACAACATCAGGTCTATCCCTTCAGTCATATTTGTATTCCACCTATGTTAAATAATTCAAGAAACAGAAAAAATACCCTCTCTGTTTGGCATAGGGCGCACGCCTACACTGGGGATGCACCTAAACTCTCTCAGTTTGCCCCAATATGGGGTAATGATAACTTTATACCTGGTAAAGCAGGTGGTGGCTTTAAACAATGGGCTAACAGAGGTTTATGTAAAATAAAGGACAGTAATAGAGAAGTGTATTGTAAGTAATAAGAATAGTCGAGGCCAGCTCTCAGTATTGTACGGTGTGTTACCAAATCGAAGGACAATTCCCACTGTAGACTCAATGCATGGAGAGACGACTTAGGAATAAAATGAGTGGGAAAATGCTTGTTTAAAAAAGGCACAAACAAATACTATAAACACAGCACTAAAACTATGTGACACCTGTAAAACTACATCACTACAACCCCAACATTCCTGACAGCTGTACAAAATGTAATGATAACTTATGTTGCCAAAGGGAAACTAAACAACTTCAGAGATATGAGAAACCTTTATGCAGTTCCTAAAGAGTGATCAGACTGAAATCAATGATTAAAATTCGAAGAGCGCTTGTAGAAGCTGGCATGCCTCTTATAAACACGACCACTTATGATTTTTGTATCTTTCTTGCATTTATTTATTTATTTAAAACATATTGTTTTTTAAAAAATCTCTCACTTGCAGGATCACTTAGTGGTAAAATATTTACTTTGGAAATATGCTGCCTTCAAGTACTGTATAACTCAAGGCCCAAAGAGCGTGAGACTTCTCATATAAGACACTAAATAAAGAAAAAACAAAAACTGTACCTAAACCACAGCTGGAGGGGAAGTCTGTGGTCTGTGTGCTACTTTATAAAACCTTAGCATTCCAAGGTTGTTTCCCTGAACTGCTTAATAAACACACAGCCACTTATGTTACGGGAATGTGAACTGCACTAAACACCCTGTTTAACTTTAACTTCCCACTGTTGGTGTTTAAACAGCTGCTATGAGAGAGAAAAAATGTAGCTGTAGCTTACTTGCAAATGTTTAATATTATTGTTGATATAAAGTTTCAGTGTAAAGGTAAAATGTCAGATTGTTTTACACTTAAAATACAAGTACTCCAAAGGAGATGCTTCAGTGCGGCTCTTATACGTAGTAAAACTCTAGTTTCTGTTCTTTTATTCAGTATTATATCTCCTCCATATGCCTAAAGGTACCTCAGATATGTGTGTGTGTGTGTGTGTGTGTGTGTGTGTGTGTGTGTGTGTGTGTGTGTGTGTGTGTGTGTGTGTGTGTGTGTGTGTGTGTGTGTGTGTGTGTGTAAATGTTGATAGTCTATAACACTAGCCACATACTTTACAGTTGGTCACTTAACGCAAGCCTTAGGTTGCCTTTACCTTTAATGACTGTATGCAAATATTACTTAACTTAGGTGGTGTAGTGCTAGTGTGTTTTATTTTGCAAGAGTCGACACTTGTGATGCAATCTGATGTGCAAGTATGTTTGTCAACCGAATGATTCCCAGTACACCATTTTCACGTTGCTGTCAAATCCTAGTTTCAGTGTTGCACGACATCCCTGTGGAAACATTGGTATGTCAAAGTCTAATGGACTTTAAGTCTGACAATAAATCTGAACTGAACTGAACAAACTGCAGTCCTGTAAAAAAAAATAAAGTCATAGTTTGTAAAGAAGTCTGCTCATGGCAAACTGTTCTGCACATTTGAGAGGACAATCAATAATCCCACCTAATAGATCCATTTTATATTTATTCTGGAGCTTTTTTTTGATTATACCATATGGCCTTCACCAGCAGAGGCCCAGTTGTCATGGAAATGTGCTGTGTTGTCCAATCACACACAGTAAACGCAAGTGCACATTTCACTAATGCTGTGTTTCTTCTGGTTACCTCACACTTGTCGTGACAAAACATAAAATAGTTGACCATGATAACTTTCCAGAGATATAAATGTGTGTCTGTGAGTGTTACAAACCTTTGTGCAATGTTTTGGTAATATTATGCCTTTACATGTATTTATCTGTCACTCCAACTAGGGCTGACATAATCAGGATTATTTTGATCAATATTGAGAGAAAGAAAATATTTTTAATGCACTTTCATGATGTGCTACATTGTGGCAATGTACAAATCTTTGTATCAAAATAACACTGGTCCCAAAATTAAATCATGGGAGCGCAGCTTTGACTTTCACCCGATGTGCTCTATACAGCATAAATGTTGATGTAAAGCATAACGTTTTGTTAACACGTTTTGTGGGAGGATCATGTAAGTTAGGGTAGTTGCTTTGCAAGGGCATAGTTGATTGTTTGATACAGCAGCTGTTTAAATGCACATCACAAGCATGAAAATAGACAGTTAGATTTGACTTTAATTGATTCAATCCGAACTCGCAATACACCTGCCAAAAATATTAATATCCAGTCCCAACAAAACAAACAAAAATAGTTCATGTAGCAAGTAAAGTCTGCAGAGCCAAGTGTCCAAACAAATGATCGCTGCAAAAAAATCAGAAGTATCTTCAAGGCCAAACAAATCAGACATGACTTCACCCAATGAGTAAACAACGAGCATGAACCGCTAACCTCTGAGCAACATTTCTCTCTGCAAAACCCACCAGCCAAGTCTCCAAAATGTAATCGCTTCATTTTTGTTATGGGGAAAATACAGACAGATAAGGACAGAGACTCATCTCTCTGTGAATTAGTGCTCTGTTCCGTCCGGTGACGAAGATGTTCCCGGCTCTAGTCTGGCAAACAGGCCATTAGCTATTGTTTTTGGAACAAAGTCATATTTAAAGACTGGATAACTTTGGGAAAGAAGACAAGGACAGAAGTGGAGTGACAGAGAAATATGGAGTTATATTTCATCTCTAGGTTTGGCTGTTCAGGTGGAAAGACACATTCACAGAGAAGCTATTTAACATTTAAAATAGAGCCTGAAATAGCGTGATTACGTTACGTAATCATCACCTGAGTTTCCTCGATTGGTTTGTATGTATTTGTTGCAATTACCTGAATGTGTGTAATTTTCACTCTGTAATCACGAAGCAGAAAGGTTTATCTCTGAGTGTGTGTGTGTGTGTGTGTGTGTGTGTGTGTGTGTGTGTGTGTGTGTGTGTTAGACCAAGACAATCACAGGCAAGTTATCTACAGTATGAAAGGAAGTCTGTTCTCTGACACCTCAGTCTGACCTCTATAACTCATCCAAACACACAGATACATGCTCACATATAGTTACTGATGTGCACAATTACAGATCGACACACGCAAGTGAACACACAATTACAAGCAGACAGACACACACAGAGACACACACACAGAGAGAGACACACACACAGAGAGAGAGAGAGACACACACACACACACAGAGAGAGAGAGAGAGAGAGAGAGACACACACACAGAGAGAGAGAGAGAGAGAGAGAGAGACACACACACAGAGAGAGAGAGAGAGAGAGAGAGACACACAGAGAGAGAGAGAGAGAGAGAGAGAGAGAGAGAGAGAGAGAGACACACACACACACACACACACACACACACACACACACACACACACACACACACACACACACACACACACACACACACACACACACACACACACACACACACACACACACACACACACACACACACACACACACACACGTCACTAAATAAAGTCCAGACTAGCTGCCCTGAATGCCCCCCAGCTACATAATTTATAGTGAGTGTGGGTGAGCGTCTGACCTGTTTTTGATGATATTGGTGGAAACTTCTAGACTATTATTCATGTCTGTGCAAAATCCTGACTCAGGGGTACATATTTTTTTTATGTATTAGTGCAAAACAATGTGTCGGAGGGGAGGGGGGCACTTGGCTGCTTATTTGTTGCTCCTTATCTACATTTTGTTTTTCCAAGATCATGAATAGTTACGTTCAGCTGTGCAAAGAACATATGACAGATGTGTTGTGAGTTCATCATGTAGAACAACAAACATTTTACATTACAAGGAGAATATTTGAATCACATCAAAATTGTCATCTATCTATACATCCTTTCATTTTTGGCTATATATCTCAATCTAAACATGTCTATCCATAAATGCTCTATTCCATGGGTGCTATACTCCCAACTCCCTCTCCAAACATAGTGACCCTATCCAATCTAGATAAAACCTTCCACGCATGAATTGACTCATATATTGAGGGTACATTTGTCACTGTCGCACAACTACAAAATAAATTTAATCTCAAACAATGTATTTAGATATCTAAAATTAAGGGGTTTCATTGGAAAACATCTAATAGGATTTGAAATTGAAAGATAATCAATGACAGACATCACCATATATATCAGGACAACTTCACCTGCTACATGCATAACATCCTACTATCAACAACCTCTCTATTTTCTATAAAGTTTTATGGCTAGCTGGGAGAAAAATACCAGATCATTTATGGGACGAAGGTCTAGAACACATACACTGTACATACAACACAAATAAATGTACAATTCAAAATACTTCATAGACTTTCCACATGTGATCAATGTCACTTCTCAAGAGCAACTCTTTTTCATAGCTTCGTAATATGAAGTTGCTTCTTTTTAATCTAGTATCTTCGGTGTCTTCAGAAATTATAAATACTTGATTGAAACTATACCCTTTATCAGTTTTTCTTGATGTATCCAAAGTTTTAAAGAAGCTCTGCAAAGACCAGCAAAAATTCCACTTTTATTGCATCATTACAGCAAAGAAGTTACTTGTGTCATGAAAGAAACAACAGTTTCCACCTCCAAAATGTGGGTACTTGATCTAGCCAGTACATTACATTTAGAAACGATAAAAGGACAGACTATCGCAATGCAATAAGATTTGGCAACCTCTCATATCACACCTTGCACATAGATGCGTCTGAACATCTATTTTCTTTGATTTTGTTTTATCAGTGATTAAGTGAGAGAAGTGTATCGGGGGCAAAGAGAGTGTTTGAAAGATAAGGAAGACTAAAGGGAAGATAACGGTGCAAATAAATGCTCTTAGTCTGATTTATTCTTCTGTTCTCTAACTTACTTCTACTTCATATTGTTTGTGTGCATTTATTTTACCCGTTTATTTAAAAATGTATATTTCTATTTAGCACTTATTGTTTAATACTGTTCAATTCTCAAATTCCAATCCAATATCTTTTATCTTTCTGTTTTTCTGTCATGAATGTGCTTTTACAATTCCTTTACAAAGATGAAAATGAGTACTGACTCAACAATATACTACATCTAGAATTTTCTGTGGCTCAGTAAAAAAATATATGTGAAACAAAATTGCAATCTAATGGAGCTTTATATCATCATTTTATTATATTACATTATTATATCGTGTTTGATAGATAATGTATGTACCCTTTTGGCAGAAGTGACAAGCTGCATCTCACAAAAATTGCTGTCGAAGCGAGTGAAAAATATAAATTAAATTACAGCAACTCCATCACGTCAGTCAGTGAAGGCTAATATTTTACACGAGAACACCATGTCAGAATGTGACGTACAGTGTATCCAATATCTGCTAAATCAAAGCCATTGGTGTCTGGCGACTTTACATCATTTTGACTTTCCATTAATTACACGGTCGGGATATTGATGGATAAATTCATAAAACTGACAACACCTGTTCAACATACACAGAGGTTAGGACACCTGACTTGCTCTTTACACAGTTTACAGAGAACTGACAGCACTCAACACTGATCAATTTTCAATGAAGGTTGAAATTGACTTCTTCTTTTGCTGTACTATAAACCACTAAGCGGTCTTTAAACGTGTTGCATCTGCTTAAAAGCTGTGAGCAATCCACACCTCTTCTTGCTGATTTGAGTGTCAATTCAAGTCAAAAGTCAAAAGTCGATTGTTGGAAAGACACAGCATTGTCTTGTTGGAAGACATTCACCAATATTGCTGTGAAGTGGATGTGATTGTTGGATTGTCTGTTTTGGAAAGTTATAGAAACTGTAAAGTGTGGAGAGTTGAACCATCCAACCAGCCGCTCTGATGAAGCGATTCCACCATTAAACACAGATTAACATAAAGAGAGAACAGTAAACTTTACTTCTCAGAAGATCTTTTGGCTTCAGGAAAAGCACAAGCGTTTCCTTATAACATTAACAATGGCTCCGTCTCAATAGGACGACCATAGCAATAGCACAAAATCGAAAATGTCTACCATGGACTAGTCCTTTCCAAAGGGCACCGACTGTCTGCTTGGCAAAATTCTGTAAATGTACAGTATGAGCCGTGTATCTGTCAACAGCTGTTCATCCAATCCCACTTCCCACTTGACACATGAATTGCTGAGTGCAAGCTCTTGAGATATACAGGACAGATTTATTAGCAGTGCACTACTACCACCAAAAGCCCCCACTGTTTAGTGCATTGAGAGAAGACCCCCTATTAACTGTTACACATGCCGGGCAGAGCTTGCTCTCAATTGTCTCCACGTAGAAAGAAAGACAGATCGGAGGTGTTACTAGTTTGACATCTAATTGCGACAAAGATGAGCAATGAATCTTTAAGGACACTGGAATGATTGGTCACATCAGAGGCGCACCTGGAGAAGTATGTCTGTGTCAATGCAAGGACGAACAACAAACTGCTCCCACAGTCTGAATACATGCGGGTTTATAGGTTAATTGGTGCCTGTAGGTGTGAATAACCATTCTCCATGTCTCATCCAGCCTTTTGATGAACTGTCCAGGGTGTACCGACTTTCACCCAATGTCAGCTGCGATCAGCTCCAGCCTTCAGCTACGACTCTAATAAGGATAAGCGGTTATGGGAAAATCAATAGCTGGATGGATTCCAGATTTGTATAAAAAACTTCCTTTATACTTTTGCACTTTGCCACTTTGCAGGAGCCATTTTGCGTCCCTAAATCTCAAACAGGGGCCTCGTACTTGTAAGTGCACCAGTGGAAAGCAAGATGGAGAAGGCAGGAGCCTGACTTGTGTGGGTAGTGAGTGTTAAAAGCATTTTGGAGCCATTAACACCATTTTCTCTCCCTTCACAGCCTTTTAAAAAGCATCACAGTCTGACACTGTGTCTGTTTCGGCGCGGTGTGCTTTGACTGTGTATCCGTCTCTTATAGAAAGACTGAAATCATGCTGGATGAAGATGAGTCAGTCTCACGCTCCCTCACTCCCTTTAAGACGTTGTCATTTTTTTCGTCAGTCTATCTCTCCGTCTTCATTTTCCCACCTGCCCCTTCTCATCATCATCATCATCATCATCTTCCTTTCTTCCTAAAGCTGATGTGAACATGTTCCCCATTTTTTTAGCATCCATTAGCGGAGCACTCTCTCAGATTTATCTGTCTTGTATTCATTTATTGTCTCATTTTTCGTTCCGTGCCAGAACACTCTTTCTCCTCTTTGTCTTCTTCAAAACACTTTCACTTTCCATTAAGTTTATTTCTTTCAATCAGAATATCTTTTACGCTTTTATTTAATCACACTATCCACTTACTTACACTTTCTCCTTTTTCTGTCTGCATCCATTATGTGTGTTCCCTTTGTACATTCACAAATCTTTAGTTTCCCCATAGTGGAGATGACACTGTGTAAATTAATTTGTTTTACATTATATACTTACTCCTCTGCACCCGTGATCTCTTTCCTTCTAACAAAAGGTCTCGATGACATGTCTTGTTCTTTACAGTAGGTTTGTTTCATTCTCCTTTCACACTCTTGCTGTTCCATATTTCCCCCTCTCCTTTCTCTACCTAAGCCTCTTTTCTACCCCTTTCTAATTTTACTTTTCCCTATATTTCCTATTCTGTGTCCCGTCTTGAAGCTCAAATCCCTGCTGCAATACACTCAGCTTTGCTTCTAAATTTATTCTCATTTCTGGATAAACTAAAATCATCATACATGGACTGAACATACACAGCAAGCAGAGAATTTAAAATGCTGAAAATTGTAAAATTTTGTCAGTATTTGATCAAAAGATGAATGAAACGGGCCATACGTGCTGAAGATGGCATGACCTTACCCATCTCTAAATTCACCACCTGTCTCCACTCATGCTTTCAGCTGTTTTGTCAGCCTGCGTCTGTCGGCCTGCTTGGCTGAGTTCATCTTTACTAATGAAGCATGTTAGTGACAGAAACGCTGAGCTAATCTCGCCCTGGCTGCAGCGCTTAGTAGAATTACACACATACAAACGAACACACAAACTATCACAACAGGCTGATAAACACACTGCATACACAGTCTGGTCTGGATAAATTGTGTGTCCAATTGGTACATTTGAAGGGTAATGTGTTGCATATGATGCAGCAGAATTTTGGCACGTTTCCCCGGCCTCAGAGGAAATATAATATATTTAAATAAATACAAGCGAATTCCATCAAAGCTGTTTATATTTTCAAGATAGCTTTGAAGATTTTAATGCAAAGTTTTTAGGAAAATATGAAAAGATTTCCAGAGGCCATAGCAGTTTTGTGTTCCTCAAGACAGAGGATTGAGAAGAGCGACTCTCCATAACACTCCACACTGCTCAGCTGATGCAATGCTGATGATAAACACGAAAGTCAAAAGATAAGAGTCTCTCATACACAAACACATTGGAGCACACGCATAATAACTTCCTATATACATAAACGCTTGCGCGAACAGGAACACACCGATTGTGATTAAAGCTGATTTCCGACACACAAATGGATTCAGTCAATAGCTGGTCAAGTGCAGCCGATGCAAAAGAATCACAAATGAAGACAGGCTTTGCTGAAAGGAGCTGAGTTTCTTTCTTTTCAACAAGCTCCTTCTTCATTTCTGACACAAATAGGCTGTATTCAGGAATAATCTACGCGGCTGCAGAAAACCTCCTCCTGTGAACACATTGATGCCGCTGACAAACAACATTTACAAATTTCACTGCTGTTCAGAAAAAAAAAAAAGAAGTCACACCCTCTAACAACAACACTCTTGTCTTTTTGATCAGATCTAGATGTGCTGACAGCAGTTTAAGGGAAGTAAATTCTAAGACGCACTTGACACTTGACTTGCTGATAGAGAGAACAGCCCAGAGCCGATCTCTCGAGAGGAAACCGACGTCCTACTGTAGTGTGGGAGGTGCAGAATGATCACACCTTTACAGTGAATAAACTCGTGATAGCAGCTTGCATTGAAATAGTTTTTGAGGAAATAACACATTTGGTGTCGCTCTAGTCCTAAAAAAAAAAAAAAAGGTTGCATGATGTAAGAGATATTACAAACCTGGATCAGATCCTAATACATAATGGGGTATCCACCAACCAACACTTGATATTTATAAAGAAAACTCTGCGTTTCATGGTTTTCTATGTGTTAGTCAAACTGGCCGGTGTTAGCCCGCACGTGGTCTAAATCTGCAGGCAAGTCACTGCTTGATTGTTACTGACACTTCCCCAACTGTGCTTCTCCTCCCACACAAGTGCAGCCAAGGTCATGATGAGTCATCGAAAAACAAAATGGATACAGGTGAGAAGTAAAAACTGATGAAAATGCTGTTTTTCTGGTGCACACCCCCCCCACCATGCAGCATGCACCGTCACGAACATAGATCCCTTTAAATGTGTGATTTCTTTACATTGCACTCTGACTACAGATCAACTAAATGATTTAGGGCGACTGAAAATGAACACTTTTGGCTGCAGATATGACAATATAACTACAAAATCAGTCACCTTCATCTCTGTGTTTTGCACCTTAAAGCCTCTGATGCTGCAGAGGCCAGTTCTAACAAAAGCTCAGCAATGAGACATCCCGCTGTCGGATCTAACAGCCCCCCTCCCTCCTTGTAGAAAGCAATTCTGCAGAGATTCATTTGCCTAAAAAAAGCTGCATATTTATCAGCATGAAATCTGGCAGTGTGGATGATTTACTGTTTTTTTTTTGTTTTTTTTCCACAGCCTTTTTTTACTCAGAGGTGAGATTGGATGCTAAACTGTAATAGTAAGGTTGAGCATGACACATGTGCTCTGACACACACACACACACACACACGGACTGGCTCGCTTTACTGTACATACGACAGTGAGCCACAAAACATAACAAAGAACATTTATACTGTCTGAACATGTGTATCATCCTTAATATGGAGCGTGTGTGTGTGTGTGTGTTGGGGTGATCCATGGTTTTTCTAAGGGCTGGTAGACAGGGCTGTGGTCATAAATCCGCTCAGCCGTAACCACGGTGATTTGCAGGTTCAGAGAAACCATAAACATCGGCACTGAGCAGCCCGCTGCCCTCGGAAGAGGCTGAATTAAGTGGTGAGTGTGTAGCTGTGTGCGTTTGTTAGTGGCAAGTGTGTGTGTATCCTTGCTTGAATGTGCGTGTGTGCAAGAGTTTGCTCAAGGGCATCCTCTTTGCTGGAGATGAGTCAGGTTCAGTGATTGGCCGAGGGTCGGAGGGGTCATTAATCTACGCCGCTCCATTGGCTGTGACTGGAGAGGGGAGGGGTTAGTGCAGCTGGTCAGTTAGCTGCTGTCAGCTTTCTAATCTGGCACATTCTTCAATATTAGATGGAGTGTGCCGAGCATCACTGAGGCCAAACGGGATTCAGTAAACCACTAGATTTCTCTGTCCCGTCCGTTTTAGTTCCTCACTACTTTTTATTACACAGTATCCTGATTACCAATTTGTTTACTGGGATTTGGAGGCAATCATTTAAGCAGAAAAGTACCTTTCAGTACCTGTCCTCCTAATCAGTATGACAGCAACAATAAAGTAGTGCTGATCTGCAGGATCATCTGCGTCTTAAAGGCGTTTGAAATGATCGTATTTAGCATAAGAGAATATCTGCATAGTACGTTGTGTTGAGGGAATAGCAGTTTGTCTCTTTTTGCTTGTTTTTTAAAAAAAATGCACATTTATGTTTGCAGCTTGACAAGAAATATTTTTATTTGTATCTTTATCTTTATTTTATATTTTTATTTCATATTGTATTTTATTTTATATATGTTTACATCTTTACGTTTGGACAAAGAGAAACGTAATTTCAATTCTGTGTATGTCTTGTACATTTGCAGTTCTGACAATAAAGCGAACTTGAACTTGAATAAGCCAGAGTAAAAAATAGCATGAAGAAGTTATATTTTGGCCTGCAGAAAGAGAAGTAAGACAGGAAATAGCACGTAAAAAAAAATATATTTAATGAAAATAACAAGGACGGAAATAAAACAAAACCAACAAAAAAGGGAGTGAAATTACATATTGATTTATTTTGTGAGAGTTATTTTAAAAGGTTGCATGAGTGTGTCTGTCTGTACAGGTAGGAAGGTGTGTGTGAGGAGTGGGGATGATGGCGGAGAAAAGATTTTTCCACTTGAATCATATTTTTTTTTTATCCCCTCCTTCTTCTCATGTCCTTCTCTCAATCATTTTTTATTTTCGCCCCTCCTCCACTCCCCTTAATCCGACCCCTTCTACTTCTTTTATAGTAGGATGGATGGACGGTCCAATCTCCTGCAAGATTGTTTTCCGTTAGCTGCTGCATTCAAAGAATAGTATTAAACTTGAATTACAGTGGACAGGACGCTGAATTACAGATCATTTAGAAGGACCAAGTCAATAGAAAAGCATGTTAGAGAATAGTAACAGTGTAACACATACTGTATCAGGACAGACACCATTTGTGGCCAGAAGTTAAAATCGGATTGATTCGGCCTGAAAGCCTCATGTAAAATCAATCTAGAAAACAGCTTTTGGATGGGATGTGTGGACAGTGATGGTGACATCGATCCAGCATGGGGAAAAACAGCTTGCTGAGACCTCAGTGTCTGGGATGAAAGTCTCCTTCAGATGGATTTCTAAAAAGCACGATTATAAACAGAGAGAGAGAGAAAAAAAACAGTTTCTCTCAAAAAGCATTTTGCTGATGTGCTTCAAAAACTCCTCAGTGAGATCTCTTACAATAAAAAAAAAAAACCTCATGAGCTCATTACTTTGAAACAGAAATGGTACATTTGGTTCTTGGAGAACATTTCAAACACGCGCAAGTAAAGATAAATGTGGCTGGAGGTTTATTTTATCACCAGGTCTTTAATTTTAAAAAACCTCTAGTGAAAAGATAAACAGAATTCAGAGCAGGATGCGACTCCTGCATCCGTCTGCATGTATTCTATTGAAACTAGTGGGTACAAAATGGTACCCTGGTGCTAAGTGATCTTTGCAACAGCCCAGGCCATCTGTTGAGCATCTGTACTGAATGAAAATGCTTTTGCAAAGACAGCAATTCTGGCGGTACTGACAACTACAAAAACTGCTGAAGCTGACTTTAAAAAAGGATGCTGGGCAAAGTGCAGAAACCTCTAACCAAATATTTTCAAGCTGATGCACAAGGCACCAATGGAGCCAAGGTTTTATTCTCTGTCGTTAGATGTCGAACTCTTGTGCTTTGAGCGCTATCTGGGAAACTGACTTTCCCCCATTTCAGATGAGAAGCTGGCGAAAAATCCTTTACAAAACCAGCTGATGAGGCAAATCACAACAGATGATTTGAAAGATTTGAAAGAACAGGGATCTCTGGATAATAATTTCCATATTCAGCGTTCAGCCTAAATCCAAAGCTGAGCATCCAAAGTGCTTACATAACGTAAAACCCTTCCTCGAGGATCATGTATTGACAGAACACAAAATCCATTTCTGTCCTCCCTGTTTTATTGGGGAGAACTCTTCACCTTAGTGGACGCAATTCCCTCCCGAACTGAGTCATCAAAAGCTGCGTTATTGTTTGTACTGAGCAAAGTAACAGGACACAACAGGCTGTTCATGTGATTTGTTAAAAAAAATATAAAAAAGCAGCATCATAATTTAAAAGAAAAGTACTTTTATGTGTATTTTACTGAAGGTCTGTGTACAAGCAAATGCAGACAGGATGCCCTTCTAACATCTTGTTTTGTAATAATATAAGCATCTTCCTGATAAACCATATATACACATATTCTTCATAATGTCCACTGAAATCATGCATGTTACTGACAAAGAGCTGATATTCATCTTTGAATATTCTCACCCGTACAACACGGAGAGAGTTGATTTTCTTTTGGTTAACAGCCTGACACTCACATTTTCAATCCAGCACAGCGAATCTCTTTTTTTAATTTACATTAAACATTTATGTAGAACACATTTAAAAGTTTAATTATCACCATCCCCAAGCTTGTTTTTTACATTCTATAGGTTAACGTTGATTATAATGTGACACTGACACACTAAGGTGCAGTTTTCAATAGAAGAAAACTCTATTGTATTAAACTGGATAATTATATGTTAATGTTCCTGTTTTAAAAAGCAAACGTCTTTTCATCTCCACCGTTTTAACAAGTCAGAAATCTACACTACTGTGATGAAGGACGGCACAAAGTCCTGAAGGAATTTTTGTCTAACGTCACGCAGTAATGCAATAATCCTCTTAGTCTGCGGGGAGATCATGGATTACAATAAGAAAGAGAGAGACAGTGATGAAGGAAAAGATCGTTTGAGAAGCAAAGATACAAAAGACAAAATGTGTCATCCTGTGAAGAGAGAGCAGGGGAGAAGTGGAGAAAGAAAGTGAGCTCTGAGAGGAGATGACAGAGAGTTAAAGACAAATAGAGGAAAACAACAGAGGAGAGTACAGAAGGAGAGAGCAGAAGTGAGTTGAGGCGAAGAGAGAAAACAGCAAGAAATTCCCCTGAAGTGTGCTTGTGTCTCCGGAGAGGATCACAGATCAGAGAGACGAGTGACCTTGTGGTCATCTGTCAGCGCCTCTGACTCTGCTGGAGGCGGGATATCTCTCCAGGGAAAGAACACACACACTGTTGTACAGTATATACATCGAGGAGAACACGTGTGTCCCTGCATTCCCATTCACACTTAAGCACAAAGCACAGGCATGCAATAACTTGCACAACACAAAAGCTGTTTTTTTCACCTACTGATGTGATCTGTAAACAACAAACAGGAAGGTGTCGTATCACGTCATGAAGTCGCTCACTGTACAGTCAACCTTTCTATTTTTAACTCCGTCATACCATATTCTCCCCTCCTGGAGCTGCCACCTTACCGTGGTGGAGGGGTTTGCGTGTCCCAATGATCCTAGGAGCTATGTTGTCAGGGGCTTTATGCCCCTGGTAGGGTCACCCAAGGCAAACAGGTCCTAGGTGAGGGTCCAGACAAAGTGCAGCTCAACATCCCCCTGATGAGAAAGAAAACAGATGGCACCAAGTTTCCCTTGCCCGGACGCGGGTCACCGGGGCCCCCCCCTGGAGCCAGGCCTGGGGGTGGGGTTCGTTGGCGAGCGCCTGGTGGTCGGGTCCTTACCCATGGGGCCCGGCCGGGCATAGCCCGAAAAGGCGACATGGGCCCCCCTTCCCATAGGCCCACCACCCATGGGAGGGGTCTCAGGGGGGGACATGTGCGTAGAGAGATGGGCGGCAGTCGGAGGCGGGGACCCTGGCGGTCTGACCCCCGGTTGCAGAAGCTGGCTCTGGGGACGTGGAACGTCACCTCTCTGGCGGGGAAGGAGCCTGAGCTGGTGCACGAGGTTGAGAGGTACCGGCTAGATATAGTCGGGCTCGCCTCGACGCACAGCGTGGGTTCCGGAACCAGTTTCCTTGAGAGGGGCTGGACGCTCTACCACTCTGGAGTTGCCCCCGGTGAGAGGCGCAGAGCGGGGGTGGGACTGCTTGTTTCCCCCCGGCTCGGCGCCTGCACATTGGGGTTCACCCCGGTGGACGAGAGGGTAGCCTCCCTTCGCCTTCGGGTGGGGGGACGGGTCCTGACTGTCGTCTGTGCTTATGCACCGAATGGCAGTTCAGAGTACCCACCCTTTTTGGAGTCCTTAGGGGAGGTGCTGGAGAGCGCTCCCTCTGGGGACTCCCTCGTCCTCCTGGGGGACTTCAATGCTCACGTGGGCGGCGACAGTGAGACCTGGAGGGGCGTGATTGGGAGGAACGGCCCCCCTGATCTGAACCCGAGTGGTGTTTTGTTATTGGACTTCTGTGCTCGTCATGGACTGTCCATAACGAACACCATGTTCAAGCATAAGGGTGTCCACATGTGCACTTGGCACCAGGACACCCTCGGCCGTAGTTCGATGATCGACTTTGTGGTCGTGTCGTCGGACTTGCGGCCACATGTTTTGGACACTCGGGTGAAGAGAGGGGCGGAGCTGTCAACTGATCACCACCTGGTGGTGAGTTGGCTCCGATGGTGGGGGAGGATGGCGGTCAGACCTGGCAGGCCCAAGCGTTCTGTGCGGGTTTGCTGGGAACGTCTGGCTGAATCTCCTGTCAGAAAGAGTTTTAACTCCCACCTCCGGGAGAGCTTCGCCCATGTCCCGGGGGAGGCGGGGGACATTGAGTCCGAGTGGACCTTGTTCCGTTCCTCCATTGTCGAGGCGGCCGACCGGAGCTGTGGCCGTAAGGTGGTCGGTGCCTGTCGTGGCGGTGGCCCCCGAACCCGCTGGTGGACACCAGCGGTGAGGGATGCCGTCAAGCTGAAGAAGGAGGCCTACAGAACCCTTCTGGCCTGTGGGAGCCCTGAAGCAGCTGACGGCTATCGGCGTGCCAAGCGGAGTGCGGCCTTGGTGGTTGCGGAGGCAAAAACTCGGGCGTGGGAGGAGTTCGGTGAGGCCATGGAGAGCGACTTTCGAACGGCTTCGAGGAGGTTCTGGACCACCATCCGGCGGCTCAGGCGGGGGAAGCAGTGCACTGTCAACACTGTGTTCAGTGGGGGCGGGGTGCTGCTGACCTCGACTCGGGACGTCTTGGGTCGGTGGAAGGAATACTTCGAAGACCTCCTCAATCCCACCAGCACGTCTTCCCTTGAGGAGGCAGAGCCTGGGGACCCCGTGGTGGTCTCACCAATCTCTGGGGCTGAGGTCGCTGAGGTAGTCAAAAAGCTCCTCGGTGGCAAGGCCCCGGGGGTGGATGAGGTCCGCCCGGAGTTCCTCAAGGCCCTGGATGTTGTGGGGCTGTCTTGGTTGACACGTCTCTGCAACATCGCGTGGACATCGGGGGCAGTGCCTCTGGACTGGCAGACCGGGGTGGTGGTTCCCCTCTTCAAAAAGGGGGACCGGAGGATGTGCTCCAACTATAGGGGGATCACACTCCTCAGCCTCCCCGGGAAGGTCTTTTCGGGGGTCCTGGAGAGGAGGGTCCGCAAGATTGTCGAACCTCGGATCCAGGAGGAACAGTGTGGTTTTCGTCCTGGCCGTGGAACTGTGGACCAGCTCTATACCCTTAGCGCGGCCCTCGAGGGTGCATGGGAGTTCGCCCAACCAGTCTACATGTGTTTTGTGGACCTGGAGAAGGCGTTCGACCGTGTCCCTCGGGGGGTCCTGTGGGGGGTGCTCCGGGAGTATGGGGTTCCGGACCCTTTGATACGGGCTATCCGGTCCCTGTACTGTCGGTGCCAGAGCTTGGTCCGCATTGCCGGCAGTAAGTCGGACCTGTTTCCTGTGAGAGTTGGACTCCGCCAGGGCTGCCCTTTGTCACCGGTTCTGTTCATAACTTTTATGGACAGGATTTCTAGGCGCAGTCAGGGCGTCGAGGGGCTGCGATTCGGTGGCCTCAGGATTGGGTCGCTGCTTTTTGCGGACGATCTAGTCCTGTTGGCTTCATCGGATCGTGACCTTCAGCTCTCTCTGGAGCGGTTTGCAGCCGAGTGCGAAGCGGCTGGGATGGGAATCAGCACCTCCAAATCCGAGGCCATGGTGCTCAGCCGGAAAAGGGTGGAGTGCAGTCTCCGGGTCGGGGATGAGATCCTGCCTCAAGTGGAGGAGTTCAAGTATCTCGGGGTCTTGTTCACGAGTGAGGGAAGGATGGAACGGGAGATCGACCGGCGGATCGGTGCGGCTTCTGCAGTGATGCGGACTCTGCACCGGTCCGTCGTGGTGAAGAAGGAGCTGAGCCGAAAGGCGAAGCTCTCGATTTACCAGTCGATCTACGTTCCTACCCTCACCTATGGTCACGAGCTTTGGGTAGTGACCGAAAGAATAAGATCGCGAATACAAGCGGCCGAAATGAGCTTCCTTCGCAGGGTGGCTGGGGTCTCCCTTAGAGATAGGGTGAGAAGCTCGGCCATCCGCAAGGAGCTCAGAGTAGAACCGCTGCTCCTCCGCATCGAGAGGAGCCAGTTGAGGTGGCTCGGGCATCTCGTGAGGATGCCTCCTGGACGTCTCCCTGGTGAGATGTTCCGGGCACGTCCCTCCGGGAGGCGGCCCCGGGGAAGACCCAGGACACGCTGGAGGGACTACGTCTCTCGGCTGGCCTGGGAACGCCTTGGGGTCCCCCTGGGAGAGTTGGCAGAAGTGGCTGGGGAGAGGGAAGTCTGGGTTTCCCTGCTGAAGCTGCTGCCCCCGCGACCCGATCATGGATAAAGCGGAAGAAGACGAACGAACGAACGACCATATTCTGCCTCACTGCGTTTCCAAAAATGATGCATAATGTGCAGTCTATCATACAAATTACTCCCAGCTCTTAAAGAACTGGTTCACTTAAATTACAGAAAAAGGATTTCTTAGCTCAGGGTCCAATTTCTGGAAATTTTCCAGCACTTTTGGCCACACAGCTCCTCATGATATCATAGATGGCAGCCACAATACTGGAAATCATTTTTTCTTCTGACGTGATTACACTGTATTTAGTCACAGAGCATGAGGGCCAGTACTCCTCGCACAAAATGATGTGCGATCATTTGGACCCTCCATATTTTCAATGTGGCTGAAAATGCTGTGCAATTATTGTAATGTTCATTGGGGATCATATATTGTTATTAGGATGCTCTCATGCTGGCTGCAGCAGCGGCAGAGCACTCCAATATGGTGCCTCATTAAAATCTATATTCTCCTCCTGGATGATAGAGCTGCATTAAGGAAAAGCTCCATTACAGGATCAAGGTATTACAGATATAATGCAGGTAATGTTGGGTAGTGCTACAATATGTCCCCTCCGAGTTGGAAGGATCAATTCCCTGCTTGGAAATGCAGTTACATCATTCTGATGAGATGGAATTAATCTTGATCACTGAGGCATTTAATAGTAACATAATGACATACATAATGAATGTGAACAAAAGTGCAGTATGTCACAAAACAGGCTGCAACACTGGATAGTGAAGTGGATGTGAAGTTTGTCATTAATTAACTAAACTCCAACAAAAAAATTTTAGGTAAGCAAAATATTTCAGGATTTGGATGAGTTTGGGTGGGAAGTTGAAAAAGTTTGAGTGTGTCCTTCATGAATATATATAGCCAATATTTTGTTATAATTCAACTGACTACGCCACCAAAATAACTGTATAGATATTAACCATATGTAGCAGCATTACAGAAAACATCGATCAATCATTGGTTTATTTGTCACACGTAGCCTAATCATATAAAAACGTACAATTACTGCGAAATATGAAGAATGTGCAGATATGCATTATGTACATTCATCGTCTATGTGTCTTAAAAGCTTTTCACCTAATCAGTAATTTAACATCCAGCAGGATATCAGTCTGTCACCAATCTGCCTCTGGCTCTCATCCCCAAACCTATTTGTTCTTATGATATGTAAATCACAGATATTTATTATATCCAATTTCATTATTTATCTAATTATATTCTATAACCTTTACGTAGTTATTCAGGGATCCAGAGATGGAAAGATTATTAGAATATGTCACTCAATTAAAGTGCTAGTGTTACTTTAAAGACATTTTACTCAAGTAAAAGTGAAATTACTGCCTCCAGATAAAAGTAGAAAGTAGTTCAGAGTAAATGTCACCGAGTTACATGTTTTAAAAAAGGTAGCTGGTAGATAATAATGGCACAACAACAATAAGGGACTGACATGCCAGCGGAACAACATCACATCCCCAAGCCCTCATGTCCAAACCAACAATACCTTCTCTTTCTACAGATGGAGCTTTGCAGCCTGTGTATACAACGGATTATTAATTCTAGATATGATGTCTTCCTCAGTATGGCCTCATGAGAATAAACAATAAATATAGAGCTATGGACACCGCAGCACTGGCGTAACCTTAAACATATAAAGCATCATGGCATAGGCAGAGAGGTAAAGACAATATAAACTCCACAGCAGCTGCAGCCAACATATTAAAGTGAAGAGAGAGAGTTTTAACATATACGCACAACTCTATGTTTCTAGGCAACACAGTGATTACGTTGTCCCCTGTGTTCAGTGAGTTTGTTGTACTCACCTGTCTGGACGTCATTCTGTGAGCCATGAAGTCCTCCACCATCTGCTGCAGCTTTCAACTTCTCTCAATGCAAAATATATTCAGGCCAAGTTTTCAGAAAGTTTTGGTGGAGAATGAGAACTAAGATATCAGCTTCAGGGTGGACCAAGGCCAAAACAACAACCAAAACAATTCTATCTGGAAAATAAATCACTAATCTCAGAAAACAAATGACAACAGACTTACCTCCCTAACTAACAAAACAGGAGAAAACAAGATCAACTCAAAACTGCAGTCCACCCCTGCTATCCAAACAAAAAATACTTCCAATCTAGAACAAAGGTTTGACTAAAGGACATGTGGCTGGTTGGGAGAGGAAGAGGATGAGGAAGTGCTGGTTGTCCACATGACAGCGGCCATCTTGGCTCCTTATGTGTTGCAGTTGCAGCCTGGGAACCACCAGGGCCTGGAATCACTCCACCAATCATCTCCCAGAGATGGCACATCCCTATTTAAATTGGCAACAAAAAAAACACAGGCAAAACAAAATACAAAAATACAAAAAATCTGACCACAGTCATAAAACTCTCTCTCACACACCAGAGATGTAAAGTAACGAAGTGGAACTACGGTACAAAAATGCAGTATCTGTACTTTTTTGGAGTATTATTTATTTATATTTTTATTTTTATATATATATTATTTTTCCGCAACTTCCACTTTTACTGCACTACATATTTTTGATGAATTTTATACTTTTACTCTGATACATTTTTCATGTGCTGAATCGTTACTCGTTACTATTGTAGCGTCCAGTCGGACACGTGATGAATGACGAGGCGTGTTGAACAAACCTGCATTTATTGCTGAACGGTTTGGTTCCAGGACTCGGTGACTGTCGGCCTGAACCACGCCAAAAAACCAACTGAACAGTCCCGGTCTCACATCAACCTCGCTCGTGCGCCGTACGTCATACACCTGACTCACCCAGGTGCGCTCTCTCACCTGCTGCCCCGCCCCCTCGCTCTGCATTCATTCAGACGCATTCACAGACCATGGGAAATCACAGAAGTCTACCATGAACATTGTAACACTGTAACATTAGAAGTTGTGCCTTAATTAATATTTGAAATATTATAAACAACAGTACTTGTACTTTTACTTTCAGTACTTGAGTAGCAGTTTTTTACATACTTCTACTTGCAATACTTAAGTACAAAACATTTTGAATACTTTAGTACTTTTACTTAAGTATGTTGTTTAAAGAACACTTCAACTTCTACTCAAGTCAGTTTTTTGATACATTACTTGTACTTCTACTCCACTCCTTTACTTCAGTACTTTATACATCCCTGTCTCACACACACACACACACACTGATGTAGAAACTCCTCAGCAAAAGCACTGCTGGAGGCTCCGCCATGAGCATGATAGCCAAACCCAGCATGCACCTGTTGGTCTCATCCTGGGTGTTTGTTTTTGCTCATCGGGTGGTGCATTAAAACGGTGATTAGGTTAGAAGCAACCTTTTTGTTTTGGCTTAAGCTGAGGTACAATGATGCTGATAACATAATATCATAACAACGACCTCATTCATGATTTTTTTGCATTGTGTTAAATGTAAAATCGATATATAGGTATGTTAAACATCAAGCCCAGTATTATGATTACTGGTTATTGTGACTAGCACTGGTCCCTGTGTCACTCAAACCTGCTTGAAACTGGGTCGATGCCATTCATCCTCTGGAACAGTTTGCCTTCCTGTTGATGATGTTCCCCGTCTCACTCCACACTTCCTCCACTGTGGAGTGTATTTTCAGCAGTTTTCCATCCTCCTCCTCCTCCTGAGCATCCTGTCGACGGAGTTAGATTTTCCTCTCACTTCCCACTCCTGAAAACACTCTGCTGAGGTGGGTCATACTGTGACATCTTTTGCTGCCCATGGTGTTTATTGTGTGGAACAGAAGAGTGAAATGTGTCCACAGTGAAGATGATAGAAATAGTGGGTGTCAGCACCAGAGACCAGACCGCAGTACCAAAACCTTTCTTAAAATCCCGACTTGATGTACAATGGAAAAAAAAGTGGATTTTTATTTTCATATCTGACTAATGTGTTGTATTCCTTGTGTGCACAACGTTATGGTGTTGGCTGATGATTTGAGTCTGAATTCGGCTCTTAGTCAGTCCAGCCTTGCAGCTGGCTGTGGCTCATCAAAAAGGTTTCTGTGGTTTTCGTACTGTAATGTGGCTAACGTCTGATGCAGCAATGATTAACATCTTAAATCCGGAAACCCAAATGAGAAATCTAGACTCGTGCAGGAACCCAAAACATTTTACCATTATTGTTTCATGGGGAAACCACCAGATGTTGACTTAGTTAGCATGCTGGGTGTATAAAAAACAGCAGGGTCAGAGCTTTGTAAAGACAGACTAAATGTTGACTTCATTCTGAGAAGAAATGATTACAGATCTACAGGATAGGAAAACAAATGAAACAGCGTTTGTGTTTATATCTTCATGTTTCTTAGTATTTATTTAGACTAGCTGTCACAAATACACGTGACAGAAAGATTATCAGATAGAAAAAAATGTTTATGTCTCAGTGTTGTAGGACCCAAACACTGTGCATGATAGACATCATCGAAGGATGAATGGAGGAAGTTGTAGAAGAATTGAAGGCGGGTTACAAAAGTGAAAAAGAAATAAGCATAGAGAGAGGATGGAGAGAATTATTTTAGTGAATGTGACTCAGTGGCCGTTGATTTTAAGAGTAAAGTCAGAGAAATCTGAATGTGACGTATGTTTGGTAATGACTCATATTGTGTGGGTTTGTGATCAAAAGCCCAAACAAGCATTTTACTAAAAGCAGCTACTGAACGTCATTGAAGTCGGAATTTTATCACAATAGTTTCCCAAACCTGGCATGCTAATTTGCGATAAAGACTCATTACCTCGGAAACAAGCCCTCGGCAAAGCATTTCCACTTTGCTGCAGTGCTGATGGTAATTTCCCACCTCTGCCTGCAGGATTAGCAGTCAACAAAACTTAACGGAAGAGTTGTGCAACAACCCCTTCGAAACACATTTCTACAATGTTTGACAAGCTCTGGAAAATCAAGAGTGCCGGTTTTGACTTTACAGCAACATTTAACGAATATGCCAAATGTGCATGTGTGCAAATGGTATTGGTAAACATTAAAGGTATTGGTCAAAAGTTTTTTTACTGTTTAAGTTAAGCAGAAAATGTGAGGAACAGCTGAGCTGCCGGCCTAGTAAAGAAGCAGCTATATACACTGTAGTATTACTTGAATGAATATTATCTATTTGCTCCCTCTCTTTTTCACACTCCTGTTCATTTTTCCATAACTCACTCAGTACTTGCCCTAACCCGCTCCGTCCAATTCAATTCAGTATGCTTTACTGGCATGAGTGTAACAAA
Source organism: Collichthys lucidus (assembly GCA_004119915.2). Taxonomy (NCBI): domain Eukaryota; kingdom Metazoa; phylum Chordata; class Actinopteri; family Sciaenidae; genus Collichthys; species Collichthys lucidus. The sequence continues at coordinate 18,494,846 of CM014090.1, forward strand.
GACAATATTGCCAAAGCATCAAGTCATCCATCTCTTTGCCTTTGACCCCTCCCTTTCTCCCACCCTCTATCCCTCGTGCAGTCCTCATTTTCCTGTTTCTCTACAATTTTCTACAACAGGTTTTGTTCTCTCTCTCTCTCCCTCACTCCCCGCATCACCTCTCCCCCTCGTTCACTGCCTCCATCCCTCTGTCTCTCTGACCCAGAGGGCCGTGTTTCGCCGAAATCCAATCCTCTCTCCTTTTTAAACCCGCTGTTCCATTTCACTCCCATTTTGTCACACTGCAGTGCACACACAATACCCGCTCCTCCCTCACCGCAATCCTTTTCTGTCTCCACAAACACACACATTCACAGAAGAGTGGACACACACGGAAACACTCGCAAACAACATTTGCAAAATTGCATAAACACGAAGAGAAAACAGGAGAACTGAGGGGTGGGGGGTTGGGGGTGGGGGGGCATACAACACTTAATTAAGCCATCAATCAAATTTGATGCTCTTGGATGGATTCATACACAAACACACACGCAAAAAAACACACACACCCTTACACAATCCCTTGTAGTTCTGTGGCTATCCATCATGGTTTCACTGACTCCGCTCAACCTCAACTCACAACCAATCACACAGACTTTAGGGACTAAGTGCTTGTGTGAATGTTTGCGTGTGTGCTGATGTGTGTGTGCGTGTGCGTGTGAAAGAGAGAGACAGACAGACAGACAGACAACCACCATTTGGTTTGGGAACAAACACTGAGGTGTTTCGTGCCTGTTTCAGCAGATTTGAGTCAAAGGCAGAGTGAACTGTGATCTGTATTGTTTACTGTTGAACAGTTGTGACTACTGATAATGTGAGGTGGAGGGTCAGCCCAGCTCTGAAACACACACACACACACCTCTGTGTTGGTGCTTTGTCAATATTATTCTCAACTTCTATAACAATAATACTGCTGCTGCTGAACTAAAATAAAATTACCAGAGTTTGAGTTCCTCACCATCCACCGCATTAGAACATGTTAGTGACTACTGTTACAAACTCATATAGCAATGAATGATCTTTATTTTGAATAAATACAGTTCAAAAATACACTCAGGCAACAAAATAAAAAGCTTTAAAAGCTCTTTCAACACAATAACAAGAATTACAGATATACAGTTGTACACTACTATATGAAATGTATAAGATGAATGGAGTAGTGTTTTATAAGGCTAACTGAATGAGAATTTCAGAGGCATCAAAGCTTTTTACAACCTGCGGGCCATGTTTTTATCTATGGATGTTATGGCTGCTCCATTTCGCTGTCTACCCATGAAAGGCCCATGAAAGGAAAAGAAATGAAGTATAATGAATGTATTAGTGTTGTTGTTTTCTTCTCCTCTGGTACTTTCCCTTGTATCATATTAGAGAAATGATAGTGACATTAAGTAACAGCAAGGTCTCCAAGCTAAGGCGCTTAAGACAAATTTGTCCTGTTATTGGTTTACCCAGTCAAATCTACCTTTCATGACAACATCATCACCACCTACAGTAAGGCTTACAGTGCTTGACAAAACCCCCTGTTGTTACTGTGCTCGTCCTCACTAAGATGACATTCTTTCACTGCTGTTTGAGAAAGAGAGCAGCTCCGGTTTGTATCCACTGGTTGGGGTTCGCGCCGCAGGGCAGACAGATGTGTGTGACCACCTTCACTCTCTCTGAGCTCGTATAGAGAGGCAGCCAGATACTCTCCTCTGATGCAGTGGAGTCAGCAGCAGAGTTCTGGGATCAAGATGAAGAACGCAGGCATTAATTAATGTATGCACAAGCACTGTATATATATTAAGCACTTTACATGTATTACAATGATAAAATAATTACAGGTGTTTCTCAGCTACACCACAAAAACAATAATCAACACCCTTAGGATTTACCATCACTGTTAGTTTTGTGATTATATCAGAGAGTATGAAATAATACATACTTGTGGAACCCAGGCCATGTAACAGGGAGGGACCGCTGACACACTGGGAGAGTCATGTTGATTCTCACAAAGATGAACACCATCAAAACCACAACCCTCCAACTGGAGACCTCCAACCTGGAAGAAGAGCCAGAGAGGAGATGTGTGAGAATGAGAGGAGATCAGGGAAATGGTTTAAAAAAAAAGGAAATCAAAGTGATTTGAGGAGAAGAGAAATAGAGAGGAGAGATTAAAATATAGGCTAGGTTTAGATGATAAAGAAAGTGTATGAAAACAAAGAGAAATGACGACACAGATCGCTGTCACCACATTAACTTGCATGTTGTGCACATTGTACATGAGCAGAGCATTGAGTGTTTATAGTAAGTGAGTAAATTCAGCCCAGTGACTCAGGGATTTTCCACAGTAGGCCAGACAATAAAGGGAACTCTGGCGTCAAGTCAAACATACACAGACAACTACTAAATCACCATAATCTGGGGAGGGAAAGGCAAGAGAGTGAGTGAGAGACAAATCCAGAAAAAGCTACATTGTGTGTGTGTGTGTGTTTGTGTGTGTGTGTGTAAGAGAGCTCATTGCTGAACAACAATTATCCCCTTTCTCTTTCTCTGTCAGATGTCTGAACATTTTCCTTCCCTCCCTGCAGCTGCAGCCTCTTTTGGAGCACCCCCACCCTTCCCCTCTCTCTTTGTATATTTCGACTAAGTGCAAGTCAAGTCGAGCCAATTTTTATTGGCATGACAGGGAAGAAAGAAATGCCTAAAAGTATTTAGGTTGCAGACAATAAAATTGTGTCACCCTTGAATCATGAAATCTCTGAACGGGAAGGAAAGAAGACTGAGAGTGGTATTGTACATTATGTGAGCTCGCAGTCCTTCAGTTGTAGCAGAGAGAGTCTAAAGGTGACTCAAAGGCAGCAGACCGGTCCCTGTGGATGTGCTTTCTTTCTACAGTTCTTCTCTCTTTCAGATCCTGCATCTGTATTCTATTCTTACAGTCTTCTACTCCATTATTTTCCAATTATCACTCAGCCAGAGTCTGCCTCATTTATAGTGCCATCATCTGCAGCTGGGTAGGAGCAGTGTGTATCTGCATACATGATCTGTAAGTTAATGTGTTCTTGTTGTAATTCTACCTTGACTTGCAGCTTGGCCTGCACAATGGGACTCCTCCATGATGAGACAAACACCAAACTATCCATAGAACAACCCATGGACCTAAAACCGTAAAAAAAAGATGTAATTAACCTTTGCACGTGTGCTCCTTTTGTCACACATAAACTCACAAGCATTCACTGTTACCTGGCGGTTTCCTGTCTCAGAGCGTTGAGGAAGGTGTCAGGGTGGAAGAGCTCAGCTAGATCCAAGGTGTCTGATAGAAGAGCATGTCTGCCTGCACGCTCCACCCAACTCTGGGTACACACAAGTATAAACAAATGTACAAAGAGACACACACATACACAGAGAGACACACAGATTAATGAACCAAACACCTAGCAAATAACAAATAAACACTTTGAGATAGCACATGATTCAGGCATAAAATCAAGTTCCACACAGGAGTCAGAGGCAAAACATTTAGTGGATTAATGAAAGATAACGAGAATACAATTTTCTTCAGTTCAAGTGGTGAATTTTCACACAAATAGAGCTGTCTCTGAATACTTCACATATTTGTTTTAAATATTCACCATCACCGTGAATAGTAAAATAAAAATATTGGTGTTCTGGTTAGAACATTGATCTGTGATTTGAGCGATCAGAATTTCCAATCTGAGTCCGTGTGTATTTGTTAATGAGAGATAGAAAGTGTTACAAAGGGCACATGTGCAACCGGTGGAGTATTTAATGTCTCCTTTCATTGCCACATCAACAACGATAGCATCACCTGCTAATGGGAAAACAGTGTGCGCGCACACATGCATACAAATTTCCTTTTGAGTCCATCTCCTGTATACATAGACCGATGCAGGCACATGCATGCAGAGACAGAGATGTTTTGTGTAGGTAGATAATAAAAAACAACAAACGTTGTATACAGATACAAGTACGCAGTTGCTGATGCAGTCGGCCTTATTCAGCAACACCTGCTTTGATCGGGTAAACATCCTCCTCCTGTGTCACCGCCAAAACTAGTTATTTTTGTCAAAGGACTTAACCTGATATCTCACAACATAATCTTAGCTCCCAGTGTGTATGTTTTCCTTTCCTTTAGGGGGGTATGTTGCAGAGTGGCACAACAACTGACTTAACCGTCTTGTTTGCACTTACAGTACAGCCAAGAGTATGATGATATAACCCTGTATGGCTGCATCGGCCAGATTTACGCCTTGAGACATGACCCAAGATTGAAGTCTTGGATCTATTCTGGGCCCTTCTTTGCATTTTATTCTTCCTAATAGGCAGTTTTCTTTAAGTCACCATAGAAACGAGTGGATTTGGAGGTCGGCTGAGGAAAATTGCAGACAAATAGAGAGAGAATGAGCAAAAAACTGATCCAATGTCTATTATAAATGGATTCCTTTTTAGCACATCAGTCTCCACTGGCTTGAGAGATAAATTGGGATGGGCATTATGTCAAGAAAAAAATATGCACAAATGCGAGCCTATACTCACATATTTGGAGGCAGATGCACTTACACACACACACACACACACACACATGGAAGGACATGTGCACCAAGAATTTGAGGTATTAATAATACAGAGAGTGAATACGTGTTGGTATGCATATTATTTGTGTGCATATGTGTGTGAGTGGGTGTTTTCAAGGTCATCCAGCGCGCCTAGGGTGCATGGCTGTGCTGTTAGCTCTTTATTCTTCAGCAGCTCCACACAGCAGCAGCTCTGACCGTCTCTGCCTTTATTAGACTGATTAGCTAACAGGACACAGACACACTGCAAACAGAGATATCACTCAGTACTGATGGGCAGAAATAGACAGTTAAGGACAGTGCAGCCTCCAGATAGACACACATGAAGACAGATGGAGCGCAGAAAGAGGCGGGCAGACAGGGAGATACCCACACAGACAGATGGGCAGGCAGTCAGTCAGGATGGCCAGCAGACAGGCAGACACAGGCAGTGAAGCTCGCCCACACGAATAATCAAAAGCATCAAATTCACGTAGAGATAAATAATTTCTGAGTGTGTGTGTGTGTGTATTCTAGTCAGCCAGAGCATATTGAGGTAGGCGTACAGTCAAACACAGTCGAGAGGAGATGGAGAGGATCTTCAGCCAGAACCTTTATTTCCTGGCACCAACCAAGGACAAACACTTCCCAGAACCTTGTGCTTTTCTATAATAATATACTTTTATTTATGAAGTGCTTTTGAAAACAGCATTAGAATTTTTCTGGCATAGTTTTAGTTAACACATTGCCTAGACCAGTCATAAATAATTTTAGTCTGAGCCATAACCTGGAAGTTTGGTTCCTCGACCCAAGCTGAGCAAAAGGGCTCTTGTCATGTGGGAAAATGAAAAAAGAAAAAGGTGTAAGGTCCCACTTTCTTCTGGAGTGTCCTCAAGTAACATTCATCACAACTGGACGACAAGGCTTCTTATGGGATATAAATGCACCATGGATTTAAACAGATCCCCTCAATCATTATGTTAATGCTGATTTAAAAACTCTTAGGCCTCTTAAGTCTCATTCCCAGGCCATGAGTTTAGTACCACAGAAGACTCCCAGGGGCATCTGGGTTTTTTAATAACCACTGAGCCTGTCAGCAAATGCCTTTACTACTAGTTGTCCCCCAGAAATGCTACTACTGTTTTTTTTTGTTCAAGACAGAGAGTAGCAGACCTGTGGGAGTTTTATTCCCCTGAAAGAAAGGAAGAGAGACAGACAGCGAAAGAGAGTCCAGAATGTGTGTCTTTGTGTATACACATGTGTGTTGTGTTACCTCTATGGCCAGAGCCCGTGTTACTACAGCTCTGAGGTACTGCATTGGCTCTTCTGGTCCCTCCCATTTATTCTGCCATGTCAAAGGGCACTGAGACAGACAAACAGGCACAAAGAGCATGAGAAGTTATTTAGAACCATAATGATCAAACACAATACAAAAAAACAAGTGTCAGCAAAAAGGCAAAGTATACTATGCTATTTTAATTGTGGACATTCTGCAATCAGTAAGCTGCATGCTTCGGTCAGGCTGCTGTGTGGTTGACTGAACGCAGCTGTCAACTCAGAGAGCCAGAGCCACACATAGCAGGAAGAGTGCAGATTCACTGAGCTGTGCTGAAGACATTCTTCAAGGGAAAGTGGCTAATTTCATACCCAAAAGGTCACAAGATTTTTCCCCTCAGCTATTTTTGAAATAAAGTTGGTAAAGCAGAAATAAAAGCCACGTTTCCTGTCCCCTCTATGATCACTAAAGGCTTCCAAAGTCACTATTACATAATTGTGCAACACAGACAGATAAATCTGACAATACTGTTGGCTCACTTTGAAATCTCTAAACACTGTGCATCAGTTACACACGGTATGCGCTCTCCTACTGTGGTCAGGCTAAAAAAACTATCTATGTTTCCAATCCATGTTTTCTTCTAAACTTCTGCTATCAAAAATTTAAAGCGGAGCAGAATATGTAGTTGTATGTAGTAAGTTGCTGTCTTACTGTTAAACAAGCCTAAATATTTGACCTGTTACACTAAACTGAAATGCTACTCTAAGCGTCACAGTGCCACTTTTGTGTATGTAAGTACTCAAATGTTGTGTGTGTGGCTCATTATGTCAGTACATGGTACTTTTTTTTTTGTTCATCCATCCACTCATGAGCTTTGTCTAGCACTGAAACTAAAAAACACATTCAACTCTGCTAGGGTTGCACTGCCTAAGCGGTTTGGCATAAAAAAAATAAATAAAAAATCTACCACAGAAACAACAAATGCTGCTGTTTTTTTTCTCCTGTGGACAGCATTGCTCATTTTATAAAAAAGATTAAAACAAACATTCACAGAACAGACATTCCATAGCAGGAAAGTTTGGGTGGATGAATGTACAAAAGTACAACCAACGCTGGTTTACTTTAACAATGACAAGATTCTTTCCAGATGCTAATTCAGTAGTTTTAGTTACCGAGCCTCAACCACACCTTAACCAAAGAGGTGGCTGATTCGAAAACACTTGTGTGTGCTCAAGTGGCATTTTGGAAGGTACTGGCAAACGCAACATTTATATGTAGGTGGTAAAGGAAAGCTCCCCTAAAGAGACAACTGTTAACGCTGGAACAGGTTAGGCAGTCTGTGTTGCTTAAACTGTGAAACAAGAGATCAAAGAACTGCCACAAATACACACAGCGGACCGAGAATTTGATGTTATTCAAGCTGGAAGTCATAATGGAACTAAAAGTCATAATAGGAATAAAAGTCTCTTGTGTACCTGTGTTTGTGTTACACTGTCACGCAAAAGTTTATGAGGAGTTAAACACGCAGCTTAAGTTCTGTTTCTGAAAACTGCAAATATTTCTTAATAATTTATGATCAATGTTAATGTTGCCAGAAAATAAATACACTTTCAGAGCTATTGGCACCCACTAAAAGCATTCCAGAGCACAGATTAAAACATATTTGTTTATTATTTTCAGCAGCGTTTCATGAAAAAATGTAATTCTGAATGCCAGGTACATGTTCAGACCATAAAGTTGTCTTCATACAAAGAAAATAAATACACTGACCAAGAGTGAGCTCTCCTAATTTGTCTGAAACAAACTAAAAAAAAAAAAATCAAAGAAAACTCTCTCCAAAAAATATGGATTTGATTCATACTCCAACCAATGCTTAGAATTACAGACATTACCTCATGAGGAATGCATGGGTGATTTTGCATTGCAGTTCATTGCAAAAGCGATTAATTGGTTTAATTAATTCTGCATTTCCAAGTTTGCTTGAAAGTAACCGTGGTGACAAATGAATTTATGCTCATGCTAATTACTACAACTGGCCCTGAAAAACTGACTGATACTAAAGATTGTTTAACCTTTAATCAAAATGCCATCGCTGCGTCTGTCCTCATGTCTCGAAATGAATGATCTTTCCACTTAAAGGCAGTGGTGGTATTTATTTCCATTTTGCAGTGCTGCTTACCATTTTCTTCTGATGCTTGGGTAGTTTCCAAGTATGTAATTATTTTTTACTGCACAGCTGAGGAAAGAGGCAATGAAGCTGATACTTCCAGAGCTGTGTCTGCCATACTTTTTTACAATATTACAATCCTAAATGATCCATTTTCCAAAAGATATAAATCATATCACCAGCCCTCCCTGTTCCTGTTCTTTGGTTGAAAATGGGATAATCAGTTGTGGTAGCCTAAACACATAATAGTACAGGGTTGGAGACTGCACTCTGCAGAGTTGTAACTAATGTTAATTGTTGTAAAGGCTCTTAGTCTCATTTGCATTCTGTGTTGTAATGACATTAGCAGTAGCACCAACCGCTTGTTAACTAATGTGGAAATATTACATATTATTAATTTTGCCCTTAATAAGAGGAAGAGTTGGGGTGAAAAGGTTAGACAGTTACTTTTTTGTGGGACATTTCATTAGTTTGAGGTGGTGGTATAGACCAGGATTTACTGTCACCTGTACTGTCACAATAAAACTGCAGACAATGGAAGGCTGCCAGATTAATACTGCCATACAGATACTGGAGAATGATAATATTGCTTTAAGTTGTGCAGTGCTGAGTTGTGACTCAAAGAAGTCTTAGACGAGAACAAGAGACAAGACTACTTTATTTGTGACAACTTGTGTAAAAGTAAGGGAGGTCTATTTACAGAATTTGCAAAGATGGTATGTATATTATATCTAATGTTATATGTTATGTTTTATTACCTTAGAACAAGCCTTCTCTTTTCCCCTTTCCCTTTACACATTTTGAACAGAAAGAAAAGTGGAGGGAGTTGCTATTGGCAATACACTGCTAGATGCCACTAAATACTGCACAGTAGTCCTTTAAATTATTACAGTTGTTAAAAACCAGTCAAGAGAACTTATTGTAATATAAATAATCAATTAATTTCATGTTGTTTTCTTTGTTTTCACTTTGGCCTTGATTAGGGATGTAACGATACACTCAACTCACGACTCGATTCGAGTCACGATTTTTTGTTCACGATACGATTTTTTCACGATTTTTTAAAACCAAATTGAGCTACAGACAAATTCTGACAAAATAAAATTATCTTTTTATTTGTAGGAAAAAAATCTCTCTTTACAGAAACTCTCAAACTGTTTGTGTTCTTATTAGGGCTGCCAGCAAGCAGCTGATCTGACCATTACCTTTCAGCTTGAAGTATGAGCTAACTGAAAATAAAAACAATTAAGATGATAGCTCGTTAACCCTTTGATGAGAGTCCACGGCCCCGGGAAACGGCGAGGTCCGAGCGCTGTAAACGCAGAGCCGGTCGCGGCGCACCGCCGCGAAGGAAATGCGCGAGGCGGGGGCCAGCCAGCGCCGGGGAGAGGTCCCACGAGGGGATCCTCCCGCACCGTGCGGCCGTCCCTGACCCATGCAGACTGCGCGGAAGTTGCGGAGAAGTTGCGGTGATTGGTAAAATTGCAACACCGCCCTGAATTCACGGGGATTCACTGAAGTTGCGTTGAAGTTGCAAATCGCAACATCGTGAATTTTCTGGAGGGTCTGTGGTATCATTTACTGTACAGTCAGGCCTGACGCCGACTACCACTACTGCGCATGTGTGTAGGGGTGTGTGTGTGTGTGTGTGAGACACAGAAAGGCAGTGGAAGCTGCAGCCACAACGTGACCTATTTCTAATTAAAAAAAACTTACTCTCGCATTCGCCAAGAATCGCGATTCATTTTTTCTGTGAACCGGTGCGAGTCGTCACGCATTTGTACCGATTTTAATCGTGTCACGATGTATCGTTACATCCCTAGCCTTGATGCAAATCATTGCCAGTTGGGATCGCCATAATCATGTGAGGATTTTATGGATTGCCAGAACATACAGCAGAATTCAGCAAAGATGACAGCTGCTGTTCTTTTTTTCGACCATAAAAAGAGAAAATGTTCATTTCACACTGTAAAGTCATTCTTTCTTTCTTACCTCTTGATTGAGCAGGGCGGTGGCCAGTTTTTGGACTTCAGGAGTTAGCAGTTGGGTCCCTCTGATGACCTTGCTCAATGCAGCGAGGGATTGGTGGATACTCTGTGACAACACGTAAAGTTCAGTGTTCATACTGTGCCAAAGTTTTAGAGCACTGGTGTACCTGGGGTGTCATTTTGCATCTTTTCATTTAATTGCTGTGAATTAGTTCATTATGATCGACTGACCGAGCATACTAGTATGCTCACTCACCATGGGTGATTGTTTTTATTTTCATTTAGTTACTTTGCTTTCTTAAAGAAGTCAAATGGAAGCTTGTATTGAAGAAAGCATTCAATAAACATGCACTAATACAGTAGTATAGATATATGAATCTAATGCTCATGTAATGCTGGGGTAGCAATCATTTCTGAAATAATATAAAAAGTGTGTTGTTAGTTAAGAGCACTGGTTTTTTGACATACCTGGACCAAGCGGATGGCGTTGAACTGCTCCAGAGTGATGAATGACAAGACCGGTGACCCCTGACCTTCTGTTGGTGAAGCCACCTTCTGGTGGATCAGAGTAGAACCCTGATAGATAGCCAGACATATCGGCATGTTGATGATACATCGGACAGACAGACTGTTAAAGTCATGACAGAACAAATTCATTTTCCGAGACAGAAAGACAAAGAGAGCGGGTGACAGAGAGGGCAGAGATGTTTTTTCTACATACAGGACAGCAAATATAATTAGACAATCCTCATTCGAATGATCTATAGAGCTATAGACATTTTCATGTTGGGCTGTAGTGCTTCAAGGCTTGCTGTGTGATAATGTACAGCTGTGTTAGCATTGTTTTATGTCCCTCTTATCAATGGAACACTGTTGGCAATACATCAACAAATCAGTTTCCGCCGCTCCACAGCAGTACAGACATTTAGAGTACGGTGTATAATGCATTTTGCACCTGCTGCTGTGCGTTAGCATGCTATCTTTTTTTCCCTTTCAAATTATTTATTCCATTACTACCGTATATCTTCCCAGTGTTCCCTGTGGGTTTTCTTAGCACAACATACAGTACATTAAATTCTTCTGTTCATAGTTTATAATCCACAATAACAAGATGTAGATAGGAAATTATTTCTCTCTCTGCTGTGCAAACCAGAGGGACAATTTGTTTACATTGGTTAACATGGAGATCTAGTGTAGGATTGTGTAAGAGTTTGGGTTCATATTTCCGTATAAACACAAATACATACAAAAAGTGTGCACAAATATTGATATTTTGTTGTATTCTGTTGCAGGTATCACACCTGTACCCCATTTTGTTTTCTGTGTATCTACTGAGTAAGAGGCAGAGGAGGAAAAAATGGGATAGTAGGACTGCTGACAATGGAGAGCGAGAGAAAAATGAGACAATGAGCAAAAATTCTGCTTGACTACAGCTCTGCTATGGTCTCTATTCAAAAACATAACAGCCAAATAAACAGTGTCTGCTGTTTCATGCACAGAAGATTTGTTAAAATAAATACATACATATCTCCTTCATACACAGTTTACACTGACAGGCAAGTGCAGAAATGCATCCACATATTCATATACAGCAGCACACCCAAGTTGAATAGCAACACACACACACACACACACGCACACACACACACGCACACACACACACACAACTAATGTGCACGTGCATTCAAGCTAGACTCATCCACTGATGGTCAAACGCCAAAGGTTAGCTGACGACAAAGGGCCAGTTAATTGAAAACGGTCAGAGGTAGATTGTGATCTGAGGGAAGCTAGCTGGTGATACAATGGCAACAATTAACACAGTCAATCATTCTTCTCTCAGTAAGTACAAAACAACTCTGCCTGCAAGAGACTGAGAGGGAGAGAAAGAGAGAGGGAGGCATACTGTAGGTGCAAATGAAAGAAAAGGGGAGGTGTGTGATTTACAGAGAAGAGTGCGAGAGAGGAAATATGGTGGCTAAATTATTTAATGTAGAGGTAGATGACATTTTGATTAGAAAAGACTATACTAATGCTAATTCTACGAATTCCAATGAATTTAGACTAGTCACTGCTCCATGAGTAATGTAAAAACATGATTTCGCATACAAATAAAGACTTGCATGGAGCCATCGATGCTTGAAAGGAAAAATAAAATAATGTTTTTCTTACTAATCTTTTAGTAAATACAATGAGTTTGATGGCAAAATGGTGTAAGATATGTCGGAATTTAGCTATTAGACTGTGAATCACTCATGTGATCAAATTAAGATATGATCTCCAGACATCTTAACAGTATTCCCAATACAATTTTATGGAAGGAGCTTAAAAAGGTTTTTATCAAGATTAAATCAAGATGCAATTCATAGGGCAAGCTTTCAGTTTGGTTTGCAGAAAAAGGGGCAGCATGAGCAGTAGTCATTAGTGTGAAGGAATGGGAAGTAATTGGGGTAAAAAACAAAACAACAAACAAAACATACCTTGTTGAGTTTCTTCCACAAGTGAAGGATGGGTGAAAGACCATTCGACCAGAGCTCCCTGTCAAACTTTGAACCTGTTGCTACTGAGCGGCTCAGGACACGCAGCTGGGAAATCACCTGTCAGTCAAATTATAAATACAAACAAATGAAAAAAAAACAACAACGAATTAGCAAATATGTTGTAAAAGTTGAACAGAGTCACTGGTTTCTTGAATTAGTCACCAGTGTTGCATTTGTTTATGAGACATGATTGTTTTTTTTTTTTTAAAGGCAGTGTTGTGTATTATACTGTAGTATTTTGTAAATCACACTTGTCTTTTGTGAAAAAGGTAATAAAAGGTAAAAGGTGAATAGATCAAATATGCACTTTTGCTAATTTCACTCTAAAACAATGCTTGATTAAAAAAGTTACTTCTTAAATTGGTGTGTCTCTGGTGGCTACACTCCACATTAACAGTCAACATTGTTTTATGTCCTGGAATATTACAAGTGAAAAAAGGCCAAATCCCAAACACATCTCCTAACAGCTCCTTACACACCTAATCAAGCAGGCTTAGCTTCAAGCTTAGAGTCCTGGATAGTGCTTTTATCTTGACTCAGTGTGTGCATGTGTGTTTGTGTGAGTTTCTGTATATGTGTGTGTGTGTGTGTGTGTGTGTGTGTGTGTGTGTGTGTGTTGTGAGGAAGGCAAAGCGTCTGATAAATGGCTTTCATTTGGGCCAGGAGAACTCTTTACTAACACCTGCTTTATCTTCTCTGCTCAGGAGGGAAAGCGTGTGTATGTGAATGTGTACGTGCATGTGTGTGTGTGTGTGTGTGTGTGTTTGTATGCGAGAGAGAAAGAGAGGGAGAGAGAGCAAAAAGGAGAAGGATAAAAAAACAGATAGCTAATCTAAAACTTCACCCTGACAGCAGTAAAAATGAGGGCAGCTGTGGATGGGGATTTGAAATATATTGGGGTTCAAATATATAGGGATTTAAATATATTAAGATTTATTCTTATCACAACCAATGACTACCAGACAGCAACTGCATTTACTGTCATAACCAACTGGGGAGAAAAAGTTACTAGACAATGTCTACTGCATGTGGAAGGAAGTTCAGTTTTTCAGTCAATTTGGTTACAGCTTTCAGTTTAATGAAGCGTAATCCAGGACTGAGGCTCACAGTTTTTAATGAGGGGACTATTTTTCATGTTCAATAATGCAGATCTTCTGAGCAGAACTTTGTGTATGAAACACAAGCACAGATGCTATTATTCAAGATATAAAAAGGAAACTGAACTGAACATCACTTGCTAGTTCCTACTTAAATACTGCAAATAACACATTATGCCCACACACATTATACATTGTGTCTGTATGCCTGAGGCAATCCTCAGTAGACATTTAGGACCATTCTAATCCATTTCAGGTCATTCACACTAAGATTATGCATTCATTTTAATGGCATCCACCGACTGTCCTCTGGGCTCTGTTCAGTGTGTGGTTAAGTGTCCAACCCCCAGAAAGTGACAGTGGGGTCTTTAGGGAGAGAGAGAGAGAGAGAGAGAGAGAGAGAGAGAGAGAGAGAGAGAGAGAGAGAGAGAGAGAGAGAGAGAGAGAGAGAGAGAGAGAGAGAGAGAGATGAATGTGACATTGACAAATGACAACAGGAGGGGAGACAATCTCAAGTGTAGATAGGTGGAGAGAGACACAGTACAACACACACACAAAAATGGCCATGTGGGAGTTGTGCGAATTAAACTACATTGGTGGTTCCAGTGATCAGCAGACTCACAGATCACCACACTGACAGTATGAATTGGACTTAAATGCATTAACACACCCACATGGGTGTATACACACGCTGTAATGGTTCACTGTGTGTTTGAAGTGTGTTTGCTGTGGATAATTGCAAACATTAAGACATGTACAAACACAAAAACATCTCATCGCTCCCTTTCATTTTGGCTCCCTTTCATTTCCATGAGCAGGTGTATGAAGTTGTTATGAAAACAGTGATTTTGTTTTATATTGTACGAATCATACAAGAAAAAATAAAAAATAAAATAAATGGCTGGTCACAAAAAGGGAGCAGTGCAGTGATGCACCATTCACTCCAAATTCTGTTTCTCTTCCATCTCTCATGATTGTATCTTAGCTTTTTCTTTGGTGCAGTCTCTCTCTCTCTCTTAAGCACACATAACAGTTAAATAACACATTTGGTGTATGTGTGAGACTGTTTCGTTGAGTTACATCAGAATCTGCAGTGTCCATCAGTCACCACACACACACACACACACACACACACACACACACACACACACACACACACACACACACACACACACACACACACACACACCCTTCCACTTCAATCCCTGGCCTCTAATCTGGGTTTCCTGAACTCTCTTATGTACGACTCCAGGCTTGTGTCACAGGACACAAGAAGTTTTTAAAGAGCACGTTCAGTTAAAAAATGTGTCATGTAGAGGTGACTGTTCAAGGATGAGAAACTCCTGTCTATGTCTTAATTTCTAACCTCAACCTTTTGTTCACTAATATACTAAATACATCATTGTTTCCTTGATCGCACCTTTTCAGATGCATTATTGCTACAAATACAATGACAATACAATGACAATGATAAAGGCAGACATGATATTCACTGTGATTGATTACCCATCTAAACCTGGTTTCATGTCTCTGCAAGGTGAATTTTATTTCATAGTGAAATAAATGGATCACTGCCTGGTATAATGCTTTAACCTTGAATTAAAGTCCTGACCCTAAAATAAACTGCTTTTATATCCCCAGAATGGAGGTGATTTCCTGCAAGATGAAGGATAAAAACACACATATGTATTAAAACCTAAACAGAGTATAAACTGTTAAAACAGAGAAGTAAATAAGTCTAAGTAATTACCTGTGTAATTTGAACAGTAATTAGGAGATGAATTGCCTTTCGGTACAGCGAGCGCAGTGAGAAGGCAAAAAATAGCTGCCAAAGTGAGTTCTTTTTGGTAGAAACTACTTGTTTCTTTTCTTTGTTTTAAGCTCCAGGAGATAAAAAACATTTGTAACGACCAGATCTACTTGCTGATAAACACATATCATTGTGAATATCTTAATTGAAATGCCTGATTTTCTTTTATTCATGCTTTTTGGGTGTTTACTGGCCTGCAACACTGCATCTGTAGTGTCATAACAGAGGAAAATGTCAATAAGATATATTACCCATACTTGTGTATGTGCTTCTGTGAGCATGGACATGTGTACCGATGAGTGTTCTTGTGTACTTTCCTGTTTGTTTATAGTGTATGTGAGTTAGAGAGAGTGCACATTTACATATTTGTGTGAGCGTATGGTGTGTGTGTGTGCCTTTGTATATCTGCATGTGTTAGGTAATGCTGGAGATTGTGGTGGTAGTGAGTATGTGTGTTTGTGGGAAGAAGCAGGTGGCTGTGCGTGTGTGGGTGCACCTGGGAGCTGATGATTCTCTGTGAGGATCTTTCTATGTTGGCAGGCAGACCAAAGAATGCGGGTCTGTCATCCTCAGGGAGATTCTCTATTACGCTGCGGTAGTCCTGGGAAGATACACAGACACATACAGGTCACACAGAGAAATGCTAAAAAGAACGAGAGAGAGAGAGAGAATGCTGGCACAGTGGCTATTTTTGTCATGGCACTAAGACACTAAGACAACATTTCCAAGCAACACGTGTTACTAAATTGAAAAAGTCAAAACTTGTTTGGTAGATTGCGGTGGTAGTATAGGATGAATACTGCTGTATAATTTTTGATTAGGTCTATGTTTGTACAGTTTGATGCAGCTTCTCTAACAACATCCATCTTTCACTCTCACTTGATACTGACTGTTAAATTGTAGAGATTGCCCATTTAAAGTATCCATTTCCATACTGACTTATTTTGTGGTCTCTCAGTGGATCTGCAGTATGCTAACTTATTCTAGCACGACTCGAGTGGACAGAAATCTAATGTCTTGGATTGGTTTGTCCACTTATTTTCTGCGTATGCTAAGCTGCATCAACAGAATGCAAAACGATAGAAAGAACGCAACCAATTGTGTAAAACTAATTGGATGTATCTGTAGTGGCTACTTTATAAACCAACCTGGTGCTAACACAACATGGACTAATGAAGCTCCAATACTGACCAAACCCTGAATAGTAAGTCTAGTCAGTGAAAAGCATGGGAGCATTAATTCCATACCCTTTCTTTGAATTGTTTTTGCTTCTTTGCCCCTGGGGCCATTAGAGGAAGCCAATGAGGATACAGCCTAAGCCTTAGAGTTTAGAGGCACTCCTTTTTTTTTTTCTGTAGCAAAATATTATTTCTTGAATATCTACACACATCACCTACACCTGCAACTGTGAATTCAAACATGCGCTTGCCAAACTGCACATGTTACACCACTGTGTCACAATTACAACCTACCAATATGGAGCAAGAGTTTGGGAGGCTGATCTGAGGTGGAAAGTAGCGTGTTCCTCCTCTGCTCCTTCTCTGACCAGCTGAGAGAGAGGATGAGAGGAGATTTGCGGAGAAGAACTGCTCCAGGTAAGAGCGTAAGATACGGAGGTCAGAGGGGTTGTCGATGCGTCCTCCGTAGATTGCACTCTCCAACAGGCCATGGACAAACTCCCACTGGAAAGCTTTACCACCTTGAGAAATACGAAGACACACAGGCACAAAGAAATCCACAAGCTGAGTGAGTAATGAGTGCACTCAGAACATTAACACGTGTACATACACAAAGGTAAGGAGATACAACAAAGGGAAGATGCTCACATATATACACATACACAAGCTCACATATATACACATACACATACAAATGAGCTGATTAGTCCAGGTCAAGCTCTATCAGGGATAGTGTAAATTAAAGAGGTAATTGATCAAATAACCCACAGATTCCATTTCTCATTAGCATATGTGCTGCAGAGCAGAGCTCGCACTGCATTCTAATGTTTGTTACCAGATCTCCTACCTTCAAACAGCCTGTCGATGATTTCAAAGCCAGCACGGAGGTCCGACAAAGAAAACTCATAGAACTTAGTCCAACCCTGGATAAAGCACAGAGCACGGCAAATAAGTATAAAAATGACAATATCTATCTATCTATCTATCTATCTATCTATCTATCTATCTATCTATCTATCTATCTATCTATCTATCTATCTATCTATCTATCTATCTATCTATCTATCTATCTATCTATCTATCTATCTATCTATCTATCTATCTATCTATTTTAAATAGGTTACTTTCAGACTTTGGCAACCAAACAGTAACAGATGGCATTCAACATCTTACAGAACACATAATATTTGAGGACTGAAGTATCATCCTTCACACATATTCCCATTTCTTCTTCTTCAACTGTGTGCAAGTGTAGCCTTTGCCATGACTGCCATATTTTTTGAGATGGAACACACAAACTTGAGAAAGTAAAAAAGAGCTAAATGCTTATCAGTGAAGAGCATCTTGTAAATAATTCGATATATCTTTATATCTAATGTAATTTCTCTTCTGTTCCTCATCTTCAGGCAATTTAATTTGAAACCCCTTAAACACATCCACTTATTTCCTTACTTCTGAATTGACCTGCTCAAATTTTACAGAGCTCCACTTATACCTTTCAGAAACCTAACACAACCAAGGCTTTATAATGACAATAGGAATTGCTATAATAACTTGCTGAAGGTAAAATCTCCAGTAGCTGTTAAATAAAGGCTACTGCTGTTATTCACTATTCACTTTCTCAATTTCTCGATTTAACCGTCTGGTCATAAACGAATCTCCCTTACATTTAGTGGGGCAAATCACACAATTAAGATTAGTCTTGTTTCTGCACATATAAAGGAATCTTGCAGTCAAGGCATAAGGACTGAGGCTTTCGGAAGGAAAATAGCCTGCTGCAGTGAGACAACACATGCACAGTTTAGTGCACATACAGTATCACAACATTGACCACCTCATTAAAAATATCAGAGAAGTGTTAAGACATGATTGAGTGGGAGGGCAACGTCTGTTTGTTTGCACTTCATTGCTATTCAATCAGCGCTTGTAATCTGCCCACCAATGCTGTGGGCGGATGATGTGAGGGGAGGAGGTGAGATGGCGTGTTCAGTAATTCTTTGAATGATTTAGTGTAATTTTTTGCTTGAGTGTGTATTCACACACTGTGTAGGGAATTGTTTCTACTGCATTTGATTTGCACGTGCTTACATTTGTATGAGTGAGATAGCGCTTATGCATGCATGCATTCGTTTTCCGTATATAACATTGGCTGCTTACTTTCTTCTGATGGATGCTATGATCACACACATGCATGCACACACACTTATGTACTCTGCCTTGTGTGTGAAAAAACCTGTCTGTCTTTCTGTTTCATCTTTTCCTCTTTTATCTTTCCTCTGCCTCAATGTCTATTCCACCCTTTTTAAATTATTTCTGCAAAGACGTGTAAAAGGATGAAAACAGGGAGAAGATAAATGAGAAAAGTTGGGAGGACGGTAGATGAAGCAAGAAGGGAGTAAGTGATGGTGGAGTGGACGAAAGGAGCTGTGCCTGTTTCAATAATTGGGCGATCATGTTCTTGGATGAGGAACAACATTACCATCTCAAATGAAAACACTTAACGGAGATTGAGTGATTGCGAGAGAGAAAAATAGAGAAGGGGAGTGAAGAGAGAAGAGGCAGGGAGGGAGAGAGAGAGAGAGTGAGGAGAGAGAGAGAGAGAGAGAGAGAGAGAGAGAGAGAGAGAGAGAGATACTAGCCAGGGAAGGGGCCATTAAAAAGAAAATAGGTGAAAACAGGAAAACAGCAAGATAATTTAAAGGAAGAACAGATCCACAACAAAGTCACAAGACACATACTGCATTAGTTATGTATAGGCCAATCAATACCATTCCCCCCTAACTACTCCACAATGAAGGTAATGGTTAAGGGGTAGTATTAGGACCAAGCCTGTAGGAATAGGAGAGCGAGGCAGAGGAGACGCAAGTGTGCAAATGATGTGGCAGTTTAATTACAAAAACATGTTTTTGCTACAGTTCTCTCCCCAGAGTTTGGGTTTACTGGGAGTGTGTTGATTATCTGTTGCTTAGCAGACAAAAAGAGATATCTCCCTGCTGCAACTGCAGACATGTCATATTATTTGTTTAGACAGACCAATCTGAGAAATCATAGCGGTACACACAAAGACTGAAATGAGTCTCAGTGCATGTTAAGACTCTGCCACACCCTTGCATGCTACCAAACTGTAAAAGCAACTGTTTAAGTTGACAAGTGGAAACAAGTATCAAGTAATTATAGCCGCAACCACATCTTCTTTTTGCTAGATAAAATGTCTCTGCATTTTCATATTTGATTAGTTTAGTCTCAATCACAAGCAAAACAGGCAAACTGGTACTAAGAACTAAACATATAAGAAGCTATACTATTGTATTATTTATTGTGGAAATAAAATGTTAAAGTGTTCCTTCTCATGAGGAAATGGCAAAATGTGATTATCAGTCAATCACACAGTCTTATTTTCACTAAATCTTGTTATCCTGTGTTTTGAAAGCACAAATAAGTACGGGCTATCAGATGTCTAAATATGGTAGATCTAAGTGCAGCCTAACAATGAAACAAACTGTAGAAATCAGAAATTGAAGCACTTATGTAAAGACCACTTCAACACAGTATCAGGGCATACTAGCCTGCCTTGCCAAGGTAGGAAAATGCATTGTGGTTACAGGCTTAAAAAATCTGTTGTCATAGAGAGGTTTTAGAGAGTTACAGAAATTGTCTGATGCTTTGAGAGTTAACAAGCAATGATGTGACATGTAGATGAGGAAGAGGAAGAGCAATGCACAGTGTTTACATGAGTTATGCTGCATCAGGCATTTCAAAATCATTTCTAAAATCCATTTATTTAGTGATTCATTGTGTTTCAGTTATGTGGTTAATCAAAAGTCCTTATTAACTTACAACAGCAATTAAATAGATAAAGATTAAATACAAAAATATACAATTTATTATGAGTATTTTAAATTAATGCATTTTTGGGGGGGATATATGGGTTCCAATAATAATTCATACTGTTGTTCAGCTGATTTGTTATCTATTTTATGCTGATTCATCTCTGCCTTGGCGTTCAACTGAGAAAATAAATTTTCTCTATAGGGATTCAAATCATTCTTTACACTCTTGTTGTGTGGAGATGATTTATCTCCAGAGCTGTAGTTCAAGGGGAAGTACTGTCTTCAGTCTCTAAACATTTTGAGTTGATTTTGGCACACATAAAACACATCACTTTTTGAGAGTGTTAAAAAAAGTAATTACTATCATCAATGCAGTAGGCCAATGAAATCAATTTTCAGCTGACATTTATAATATGTCTCCTTTTTAAAGTCCTTTGACAGTGCATGAGATCATAGGATTACACTGTCCTGATTTCACATTGCAAACCTTTTGGCCTACAAGCACTGTGCCTGAAAAGTATCAGGCAGAGGGACTGCGCAAAAGCTTCACCGATGTGGGGGATGTTTATTCATTATATTTTGTGCTGCGTTGACCAGCAGGCCAGTTTACAATACAGGTTTATATTTATAGTTTACACACACACACATACAGTACACAGCAACACATAAACATACACAAAGACTCTGCACAAGGCACAGGATAAAGACAAAAAACATTTGCTATCTGTCCTGGTCAGCAAAATCAAAGATCTTTTTTTTACCCTTTTATAATGAGTCTTTATACATAGACTATGCCTTTTTATGTCCCTCCCTCAAATATCAATCTGCCTGGTTTTTGTGCATGTTATTAAGGGCTAGGAATGGCTAGGAAATAAATAAATCATCAAGCATTGGGTACAGCCGAGTTGCGTATAGATGTGTGCTGTGAATATGAACCGCAATTGAAGTAATCATGTACCTGTGATGACCAGTGTGGAAGTAAGGCTATATAATGTATATGTGGGTTTGCGTAAACACATCTTTGAGAAAGTTAGTCAGTAAAAACTGACAAAAAGCTTCAGATTTCAAAATACATACATAATATTATTATGATTTAAGTAAAGTAAAGTATCAGTGTGCAACATCAGTTTAAAGCTAGTAGTTTATAAAAATACATGATCCAGTGGCAGAAAATTTTAGGAAAAGAAGCTGATTAGTTTGTGTCATTGTTTTAGTTCTGTGTCTGTGTAGTGACTTCTGAAACATTTGCATACTGTACTTTTTCTCTTTTAAATGGCACTGTAGTGCAACAGTAGTTTCAGTTTATTATCCTGAGATGAAATTGTAGAACTATGACTACTCTGGTGTTTATGTATTTTACCTGTGGTATGTAGTTGCGTCTCTCTTGGCAGACAGCATGGAACCAAGCCAGACAGAACAGAGACTGGGCTCTGGCAAGGACACCTCCTACACACAAACAATCAACAGCTTGTCACAACCAAAATAATTACAATAACCAGTTATTATCAGAGTGTCTGTGTTTTAGAAACTTTGAAAGCAGTTACACTGTTATTATACATAAATCAATATACAACAGAGAGGACTGAAAGGAGAATCTCAGAACCCGCAAGCTCACTGGGATTTCTTTGTTCACAGGGTCAATCTCTGAGCTAATAATCATGCAGTATCGAAGAGAAGAGAAGAGAAGAGAAGAGAAGAGAAGAGAAGAGAAGAGAAGAGAAGAGAAGAGAAGAGAAGAGAAGAGAAGAGAAGAGAAGAGAAGAGAGTACCTTTACTGATCTGCTCTGGAGTCCACGACTCATATGTTCTCAGCAGATTCTTCTTCAACCCAGGAGGAGCCTGGAGGTGGAAAAAGGAGACAGACAGAGAAGAGACAATGATGATGGTACCCCTGCTAACATCAAATGTTGAAATTGCAAGGTCCAGAGATAGCACTGTAATACATACTTTGAAACATGGCAAGGCATAGGGAGACATTAATCATGTGTGAAATACATATGTGTTGCATGGTAAGATGAAACAGGACACGCTGTGAAGCACAGAAAAGGCACCGCTGGGATTCGAACCCGCTTTAACCAACTAAGCCACAGCACATGTCATTACATATCAGAATAAACAGTAGTAGATGCCACATGGACACGGAAGCTATTACAGATTTAGATTTAGTAAAAAAAAAAACAAATTACAAAACAATTACAGTAATATGTCAGCTTGTATTATTGGGTAACATTTGATCCCAGCATCCCTAAGAGTGCAATTCCCAAATCCACTTTATTAAATATGTGTGCAAGACCAAAAAAGCTTTGAAATGCTATTTGGGATGTGTGTCTTGTTTCTCTTCACACTCTGTTTAGTGTTGTTTTGCATTTTTAGATTAAGTACGCAGGACCAGCAAACATTTGACCATGTGTGAAAAAGCTTTCTCTCATTAGAAATTTCTCCCAGTAATAAAATGGACTGATTCAACAACATGTAGACACCGAACAAGCAAGGGCAGAGAAAACAGATCATTTCAAGTAATTTGTAACCCAACATCAGAGTCTCTGGGAATTACAACAAGAGTCTATAAGTAAACTGAAAAAAACATTGTTTGTCAGGGTTGAACACCCTATGGCCATTACCTCATGGGGGATTAGAACCACAGCCCATGACACAAAGCACTGCTGGTGCTCTGACTGTTTATTTCTGTATATAAATGCTGCATTCCAATATTACACTGTTCTTTAGCTGGTAACGATTTCTACATGAGTCTGTGCTTATGGTCATGCTGTGTATAACAGAAACAATGAGTATACACTGAAATTAGTTCACACATCATCAGCTTTGCTGAACATTTGGTATCTCCATCTGGAGGTTTTAATAATACACAGAGTCAGTAATGCATATGTTCTAGATTTGGCAAAATTGGCAAAGTCTCTACATATGTTACCAGTTTCAGTAGATTAAAGGTATTAGCAAGGTGCTGTGCTCCCTTATATCAATGTCAGCAAAACAGTTTCCCCATCACTTAAGGTTCATCTAAGGCTTTTATTCACCCATAAGAAATGAATACTTTTAGTCTTTTAGACAGGACATTACAATCCAATTACCCTTTGTTCTGTGTATTTTACATTGGAAAAACATCTGTAGAATTCAATATTTGCTCTGTGTGTTTGAGCTGTTGGTTTAGATCTAATGCAATCTACTGTGCAAATAAATCACTAAACATATTTACCACTGAAAGTTAAACACTAAACTGCAAAGGGGCGTTGAGTGTGGGGTAAGGTATGTGTAGGTGGTTACAGGATCTCTAAGTATAGGTGGGATACAACTGTTTTGACTGTAGCTTAGTAACCGCATCTTTGATGTGTGTGTGTAGTCCTGGGTGTTCACCTAAACAATAAACTGGACTGGACTGACAACACCCATGCTCTCTACAAGAAGGGCCAGAGTCACCTCCTCCTGCTGAGGAGACTGAGGTCCTGAGTGTGCAGGTCCTGAGTGTGCAAGGCTCTCCTCAGGACTTTTTACACCTCTGTGGTGGCCTCAGCCATTCTTTATGCTGTGGTCTGCTGGAGAGGGGGCAGCATGGACAGGGACAGGGCAGGCTCAACAGACTTATTAAAAGAGCGAGCTCTGTCCTGGACTCCATAGAGGAAGTGGGTGAGAGGAGGATGTTAGCCAAGCTGACATCCATCATTGACAACCCCTCTCACCCCCTACATGACACTGTGGGGTCATTGAGCAGCTCCTTTAGCAGCAGACTGCTACACCCACGGTGTAAGAAGGAGAGGTTTCAGCAGGTCCTTCATCCCTGCTGCTGTCAGACTTTACAACACCTGCACCTGATCATGTTGTAGTCTCCTGTTCACGTCCCATTGCAATTTTTTCCTACTTTATTTCATTTATACCTTGCAGTTAATATTTATATCACGGTCACTTACTTTTGTAATATTATTTATATTATGGTCACTTTCCTTTGCAATATTTCATACAGTAGGGTCACCTGATCATGTCGTAGTTTAAATATCTGTACTTATATTTCCTTTCCGATTACATGTGCAATATTATTTATATCATTCCACTGCTTTGAAATTTTCTACCATGGTACTACATGGTACCATGGTACATGGTTTTGAAAATCTGTACACTTGTCTGTGGATTGTCTGTTCTTGTTGTGTTTTTTGCCCCTCTATTTGATTCTATTTCTGTAGTGTATATTACACTTTCTGCTGTAACTGTCAGAAAGGGTCAAGTTGGGTTTTTGTTCTGTCTCGTCATTTCCTGTTTTATTTTGATATTTACCTGCCCTCTTGTTTCAGGTCACTTACCCTTCCTCATGTGTCACCAGTCTGATTGTCTTCCCCGCCCTGATTGTTTCCACCTGTTCCCTATTACCCTGTGTATATCTTGTCTGGGTCTCCCTTTGTCCTGTGCCAATCTGTTTCATCCTCGGCTCGTTCACCTAAACCTTTTTCCTAGCCTTGTCATAGCCGCAGTGTTTTTCCTCGAGTGTTTTTTTGTTTTCTCCTCGTTTAAGTGATTTTTCTTTTTTGTTTTTTCTTAGTATAGCCATTTGTTTCATAGTGCTTAGTTTAGTTGTTTTTTCAGCCTCCCTAGGAGAGATTTTCAGTTAATGTTGCAGCCTTTTAGAATTTTTCCTCCCATTGGAGTGAATTTTCGTTTTCCTTAGTTAAGCCCTGTTTTTCATAGCCTGCCATTGCATCACTCTGTCGAGGATTTTGTTATTTCTAAATAAAACAGCTCACTGACACCTCTGCGCCTGAGTCCTGCTTTGAATTTCTGATTTGAATTTCCCTGTTGTGGTATAAATAAAGTATTATCTAATCTAATCTAGTTGTGCCATGCTGTATGTTAACATTTATTACTTTTATACTCTATACTAGTCTAATCTTTGGTTTGGCATATTAGCTTTGGCACTTCATGTCAAGCAGTGCAGAAATAATGTATTACAGTAACTTAATTATCACAGGAGTTGTGATCAGGATGTGTGTACATACATACAAAGCATGTCGATAAGTTTGACTGTGAGTGTGTCAAAGAGAGAAAAGAATGACAGAGAGAGGCTGTTTGTGCAGCTTGCTTGGCTGCTGAAGCAGCTAACCCCTTGAGCATGACTCCCATCAGAAAACACAATGAGCACTAAAGCAGGCATCACTAACACACAAGCTGGAGGCTTCTGTGTCTCCTTATAAATGTACAGTAAATGAGGCTGCATTGCATTTGTGGCCATTGTATTGAGGACAAAAGACACACACAATCATGAATTCACATGACATTTCAAACACACAAAGCCCATATACACCGTGGATTCTTGGGAATATTGCATAATCATTGGACACGCCATATTAGTAAGACTGGGGCTCAGCATTTGTGTCTGCAAAAATGTGTGGCTGCATGTTTGTGTGTAAATTTGTGCTCGATCAACACTACTCAACACTAAACGTTATCAAGTGTTTTAGTTTCATTGTTTTGTATACACGTGTATGTGGTGGTGAATGTGTGTGTATGAGTACCTCATAAGTGATCTTGAGGCTGGACTGCAGCAGTATGGGAGGAAATCTGGGGTGAACTTCTGCTGTCAGCCAGAGACGGAAGCCTGCTTTGGGATGTAGCACATTAAGCTCCTATGGAGGAAGGACCGTACACAGACATTAGACACATTAAGAGATCCCTAAAGGAATATGAGATTAATATGAGACCAGAATATTTTTGCAGTAGTATCAGGCTGTATGTTTCAAAACATAAAACTTGCTCAATACTCAGAGCATTTCTAGAAGACTTGAGCCTTTGATTGTCCAAACACAATATCATGATCCATCAAACCATCAAAGGGCCGGCAGTTTGGCCACAAAGGCAGGCTAGGTTGGATTTTAACACAACCTTGTTGCTGTGAGGTAAATGTGCTACATACAAAGTCTCTGAATAATGACTTTATCAAGCGTTAACTGACGTTTTGCTGCAATTTTTAATATCCATAACTTTCGAACAATCCACTGACTTCGAGAGTTTCCTCAAAAGCAGATGTCTATCTGTTAACTGAAATGTAATCTGAGTACAAATGTATCTGAGCCCACTTTAAAATAGTTTCTCCTTAGAAAAGCTGTCTCATATTTATATCCCTGTAACAATATGTAGATATATTTAGTCAACCTTTATTTATACAGTGTGGTCCAACGGAAGCTGTTAGATCTTCTGCATGAGGACCTTGTTCAAAATAGACTGTAAATACTATAAGAGGAGTAACCATTATAGTATACAGTATATCTAGTAAATATAGAGATATATTTTATCCATTAAAATCATTGTATGGTGACAGATTCTCCACAATGACAAATGATTCATATGAATTATTTATATTTGTTAATCTCGCTCTCTTTCTGTAAATTTCTTCTTTCCACTGTCTATCAGTGTCTCTTCATCTCAATTTCAAGCTTTCTGTTTTCTCACTTCTCTTCTTACATTCCTCCCTCCTCTCTTTCTATTTTTCCTGAAGACTTGTGTTTAAAAATAGCATGCTGGCACCTTAGGGTCTTGCGGTCTTGTGTCATCTGATTGGGTACTCACACATACACGCACACACACACACACACACACACACCACACACACACATGCTGAACTGTAATCAATGTGTTTCTGCATCATTTGGAACCAAATTTACTCTCATGGCAAGCACACATGGTCACAGAAAATCAAAGAACACAGAAACAGTTATCCCTAGAAAAAAAAAAGAAGACACTGTTGACACTGTGTGTGTGTGTGTGTGTGTGTGTGTGTGTGTGTGTGTGTCTGTTTGTGTGTCTGTTGTGTCAGCCAGAATCACACTAAAACAAATGAAGATGCAATGAAGATGCAAGACAGAGACATTAACAAAGAAGAAAAGATAGAAAGAAAGGAAGGACACACAAATGAAGAGGGGGAGGACAGAGTGAGCGAGAGTTTGGATTTTACTTTTGGCATGTCATAACGTGATGTATTGTTTACAAAAATGGAACAAAATATATTCATTAAAATTATTTCACGTCTATTATTTTTATATCAATAATTTATTATTAGTTTCTCCAAACGATCCATGTTTTCTCCTTGTGTGAGGGAACTGTATAACATCCTCTTTTCTATTGTGAGGCTGGCAAAAAAGGTAAAATATTTGAACTTTAACTGGATGGCAATGCTGCTGATGGTATCTTCTGTTGGCCTTACCTACTTTTACTGTCCTGCTCTCATCCACTGAAATGATATCCAGTTTGTGGTGTATTGTTAACATTATTCCATGTGAATGCTCCATTATTCATTTACAGTATACACACATTTTTGCAGATGAAAACTTATATCTGTCCACTAGGGATAATAATAATCAGAGACAGTAAAATGTGATTCATCAGTGCTTTGGAAATATAGATCCATAAGTAGAGAGTGAGTGATACATAGAAAACAGTGCAAGTGGAGGAATATAAGCAGACAGGGATAAGAGGATATCTGTACTGCCAATTTAAATTATGAACACTGACTGCTCACCTTCTCTGCCTCTCTTCCCTCCTTTCTCCTCTCTCTAACTGACCAAATGATTTAGTGAAGGAGAGAAGAACTTAAGAGACAGATGGCAAAATGAAGTCTGAAAATGTACATACTGCATTGAAAAATAGAGTAAGACACAGCAGATGGACACGACTGCAGAAAGAGAAGCAGATACTAAAAATGAAGCCCTCTTATACAGAATTTCCACCTGCCTGCTGAGGCTCAGTTCATCTTTTCCTTACTTCATCCTTTCACATTCACTGTCTTCACTCTTTCTTTCCTATGCTTCCTGTCTCCCTCGTCCCCCTCATTGCGTCAGTTTTTCATTTCAAGCTTGACTACCAAAACCCTAGCCTCACTGGTTGCTGGGCAAAAAGCAAGACAAAGAAACAGTAAAGGACAGACAGACAGAAAGAGCGGTTGAGTTATACAGTATAAGGGAGAAAGAGGAAGAGGATTGTTAAGTAAAACTGATAGTATGGTAGATGGGCTCTAGAGGTAGAAACAAATTGAGACAAACAGGTAGAAAAATGGCAAATTAAATACTAGGAGGATAAAAAATAGAGCGATGAGCAGAGTGGAGCAGGGACAAAAGAACAAAAGTAGAAGAGGAGGGCTGTAATAATGTATGGTTTAAGTCACACTGGGAGCACAGACAACTCTGGACAGGAGGGATCTCTGGTTAACCCCAGCTCTCTCTCTCTCTCTCTCTCTCTCTCCTCTCTCTCGCTCTCTCGCGCTCGCTGCCGTCTCTCTCTCTCTCTCTCTCTCTCTCTCTCTCTCTCTCTCTCACACACACACACACACACACACACACACACACACACACACACACACACACACACACACACACACACACACACACACATGTTTGCTTTTCCCATCATTTGGGTGTAATCCAGTATTTATCTATGCCATCTCTCTCCAAACGTGAAGCAGAAAATAAATAGTAAATATTTCTTATGACATTTTTTTATTTGCTCATTCGT
The DNA here is from genome assembly GCA_004119915.2 of Collichthys lucidus. Taxonomy (NCBI): domain Eukaryota; kingdom Metazoa; phylum Chordata; class Actinopteri; family Sciaenidae; genus Collichthys; species Collichthys lucidus. The sequence goes on from CM014090.1 coordinate 18,523,829, forward strand.
GTGTCTTTGATTTACAGAGTGTATGTAAATAACTGAATTATCTTGCACCATGGTGCAGACTAGCATCGTACTCTGAGGCAGAACATAGACAGTATACAATGGATGTAGTATCCACGACGTCACCTACAGGTTTCTGAAGAGTGTGGTGGCTCTGGCTGCCGCCATGTTGGCAGTGCAACCATGTGTTTACATTTGAATTACACCATGTGACTTAGAATGTAAACAAATCAGAGAAAAAGAGGTGGGGCAAATGGAACTGTGCAGATCAGAGCAAAACCACACATTGACATCATCAGGACTGTATATATAAGGCCACAACGCTTCAGTCAGTCAGTTTCTTTCAGACCTTTCACATCGTGACACCACAGTGAGAAAGAGCCAGAAAAGACAATTTGCAAAGAGACAACGACTGATACAGAATACAACTGTTCGTCAGAGATCTACAACTGCAACCTACAAGCATTACTTTGTGACTGACTACCAGCCAAAGAAAGAAAATGCAGCGCCCAGGGAACCCCAGTGGTAACCAGAGGAGCGATGAAGAGCAGACCGTACGCGGCTGCTTTTGTGAGACCAGCTGCCAACTCTACCAAGAGTTGGAGGAAACAAAAGCACAGCTGAAGAGACAAAAATCCTTGAAGGAGTCGTTCATCAACAAGGAAAAGGAGACAAGGAGACAAGAGACTCAAGAAGTACACCAATCCAGAAACTCTGAGCACCGCAAAGATCGCTAACCAGGTCAGAGACACTACCAAGCAGAAGAAAAAGAAACTCTTGCAGGTCGACTATGAGGAGCTGCAGGTGGCTCACATCATTCTTGAGGAAAAGTTCCAGGCAGAGCAGAACAAGAGCAAGCGTCTCCAGGAGGAACTGGAACACCTCCACATTTCTTTCCAAGTACTCAATGCCAGGTATGAAAATGATGTCCCCAAGCTCCAAAAGCAAGCTTCTTGCCTTGAGCGTGATCTTGATAATGAGATCTCGCAGAAGCATCTCGTGCAATCTGACTACGAAGAAGCCTTCAATGCACTCCAGGAAGAGTGAGAGAAGAGCAAGACTCTTCAAGAACAACTGGAGAAGGCAAGTGTGTCACTCCATGAGGTCAAGCAGCAGGCTGACACTCTGAGGTTTGACCTTGAGAAGGAGCTTGAGCAGAAGAAACTCCTGCAGACAAGTTATGAGGAGCTGCAAGAGGCACACAGGCTCAGTCAGGACAAGTTTTCTGCCGAGATTGAAGCCGAAAAGGAAAAGAACATGACTCTAAAGAAGGAACTGGACAAGATGTACGAGACTACCCAAAAGTATGAAGCCGAAGTCACCACGGTCAGAGAGCAGGCCGAGACCCTGCAGCGTGAGCTTGAAACGAAAGTCAAGTCTCATGCAGTCTCAGTGTCAGAGGGCTTCCGTATGATCCAGAACGTGAAGGCTATGAAGGAAGCCATCCGTCAACAGATGGCAGAGGAGATCACCATCCTGCAGCAAAATGTCCTGGAGAGCAAGAAGATTTTTGAGAGCCAGCTGGACGACCTGAAAACGCAGCTCAGTGTTCAGATCTCACTCAGCCTGAAGCTATCCACTGAGCTCACGGCTGAGAGAGAGGCTCTCAAGAAAATCACGGACACTAATGACAACCAACCCCTAAATGAGGCTGAAGCCGCTGAGGACAAGCAGTGCGAGCAGGAAGAGACCATCAGTCCTGCACTGGCCCTCGAACCACCGAAGGAGGCTGAGGACAAGCAGTGCGAGCAGGAAGAGACCATCAGTCCTGCACTGGCCCCCGAATCCCAGAGAGGCGCTCAGGGAAATCTTCCAGACAGGACAGCAGAACCACCTTCTGTCTGGAAGAGGACCTGTCGCTTTCTGGGGTTGAAGAAACCACAGAGGCGGAAGAAGGAGAAGTAAAGAACATCGAGTTCTCCGGGTTTTCTCCAGGTGCTCTGGTTTCCCCTGCGTCCAAGGACGCAAAAAAAAAAAAAAAAAAAACGCAAATAAAATAAAATAATAAAAATAAAAATAAAACAAACAAAAAAAAAAGTTCAAAGTTCAGATATTGTTATATTTCATAGTTTTTGTAGTTGCACAGTTCTTGGGCCTTTTTACGGAAACATCCTCTGTCTGTGTCTTATTCTGATTTAAGATGACATCACAGAAACATAAAATGATCTCAGGGTTTGAAAGCTGATAATATCCTAACTGAATATAAACCACTTCACCCATTAACAATAAAAACTGGTTAAAACATGAACTGCTGCCTGACAGCAAATCAAAAATTACAAGAAATCATTTAGGGGTCACAGACCTCGTGGTAAAGACAACTTTCCCAGTATAATAACATGACATGTTTTGTATCAATAGATTCAATGCGATCATAAATTTATTTAACACAGGCTCCACCACTTACTTAAAAACTGAGCTAACAGTCTTTAAAGTCGTGTTAAAGACAGATGATCCACCATCATTTTCAGAGGGTTCAAAGTAGGTCAAATAAACAAAGAACTGAGGTGGGGAATAATCCCAATATTTACATCATGGTGACTGATAAGGCAGAGTCTAATTAAAATAAAACATTTGCTTTTATTTTTCACTTTTGTTGCTCTGGCCCAACCCAGTTAGTAACTATAACTAACTCACTACAGACAGCCTAATAACCCAGATGGTTTCTGCTCATTTAAGGCTTCAATCATGTGAACACAGGGATGAAATCTTGTAACACAGAATCCACAAAAACTACACAGGCACTTCATCTTCTGACAAAAACACAAAATCCCTCATTTTTGGTAAACATGACAACATAAAGAGAAATGACAATCAGAGGTTGCATTCCAGTGTCAGCACTGCAAAAAAAAAACACACACACACACACACACAGACCAATCATTGCCAACAGCTGTGCCTCCCAGTGAGATATGACCTGCTACAGTGACACAGCACTAAAACAAAACCCCCGGAAAAGCTCATGGACACAAATAAATACAAAGAAAGCAGAAGACACATATTAACCTAGTTTTTTCTTTTTTTACAACTGGGAACACACATTTCTCTGTAATGCGTTCATGCCAAACACCCCATTGCAACAGTCCAATCCAAATACACTAATGCAGCCAAAATACTTAATAAACATCTCAGGTTCAACTCTTAATCACTTATTATACAATAACTTATAGAGAACACTAACAACTAATAGCATTACAATATGTATCATTATTGTATGATTTATGTATTTATTTATATATGTAGCACAAACCAAGATTGCATTACGACAAATATAGTATAATCATGATAATAGGATATGTCACAGAAATGATTCAGAAATTCTGCAATACCCTTCAGGGCTTGTGTCATTTTTGCATAAAGAGGTATGAGAACATAAATCTCGTTGTTCCAATTAAAATAGAAACCTGTCCATATTCAATATCCTTAGCTGTATTGGATATTTAAGGATAGGTTTTTAGAAATACAATAAGTCAACAAGTTCTAATCAACAAAGTCAGAAAGTGACAATCTTCTGCCGATATGTCATACAGTAGGGACATCTGATCACAGGGGGGTGGTCATAAACTTTCCATCTCCACGAGGCAAAGAATTTCTCTGTGGGCTCAAGTAATGGAAAGTGACAGGATCAGCTGAAAACCATGTCACTCTCCACTTAATGAGAATAGTAAAATACCACATTGCAATGCAACCACCAATTATGGGCTGCACTTGTGTCAGACTGATGAAAAAGGACACGCAACATGAGCACTATCAGTGACACACAGATACATGCAAAGCAAGCATGATACAAACACACACACAGACACATGTATGCCCAGACACAGACAAACCCACACAAACAACAGCAAAATGACAAACATTGGCCCGGACAGGTAGAGAGCAAAATGTGTATGTGCAGGACAGAAAGTAATTTTAGATATGGAAATTTGGGCATCCAGCAAAATGTGTTCTTGTGTTCATGTGTTCTTATGTTTGTGTATGTAGCTGTGTTGTAATGTTATAGATAAACACTGAGAAGCTGGGTGAAACAAGAAATCGTTTTATGTACACAACACACAACAACATCCTTCTGGCTACCTGTTTTCACTGACCTTTCCTCCTAGCTCAAATCTTTCTGCCTGTCACTGTTGGCTTGAGATGATGTAAAACAAGTGCTTTTGCACTGTACAATTAAGTAGTAAAATTTTCATGGATTTAGCCTCCAGCACTTACCTCAATGGGCTGTTTATTTCCTTGGACTTTCTTTGGACATATTATAATAGGTTTATTATTTTGTACAGCTCCTGACACATATTTGCTTTTGCACAAATACAGCTGTAGATGTTATACAATGCTTTTTATGCAATATTATTCTGGATAGATACATACATATCCAAACATACAAAATCCCTGTAGGACCACAGATCGATCACTCTCTTCCTGAGTTGATCAATAAGGGTCCATGTCAGGTGGTATTATCCAATAATTATAATATTATACACGACCCCTTTCACCCAAAAAGCTTAGCTATCATACACCACGACTCACACACACATAAAGTGTACTTACTTTTTCCAGGAGGGGTAGCCATGTAGTGACAAGGTGAAGATTTTTCAGGCAAAGCCAGTCTCCATTTCGGGAACATTCTCTAAGTGTAGCTAAGGCCACATCAGCCTGTCCCTGACCCATGGAGATCTAGACAGACAGAGAGAGTAGAAGATGTAAGAGGGGCCGAGAAACAGAAGCAGTAAAATGAGTTTACTAATCATTTCTAATTAATTTGAATGTTAGTATTTACAGTGTAGAAAATGTGACTCTACATCGTAATCTCTTAGAAGTTAGGGGCAGATAATCTGATTTAATATTTTAATTCATCTTTCTCCTCAGTTGGAGACACTATAAAATCTTTGCAAAGTAACATTCTCAGTAACTCTTCAGAAGATTTGTTGAGAGTTGCAAAAATATAAAACAATACCAGCTTTGTTGCTGCATATTGAATAACAGCAGGTGTGTAGGAGTGTCGTGCAAGGGCAGTTTTCTTAGACCTTGCTGTGTAAAATTTATTACAACTGATTAACTCCACTGACAAAACATTATCAGGAACTATCCCTCAAAACCATGTTTCAATAATTCTGTAGATGATTGTTAATTCCTGTTAAATAAAAAATCATTTTGCACTTGCTAATCTGATATGACCTCTCTCCATTAAATCATGTTATTCTCTACCTCATGATAGTTGTCCCTGCCAATAGTTTCAGTTGCTAGTTCTGCAAGCTCCTGGGATGGGTCTGCCCCTGGAGAGATGATGATCAACACCGGCTCCCATTCCAGAGTCTCAGTGTAGAGACGCCGCAGGTTCAGAGGAGGAGGAGAGAGTTCTTTCATACCTGCAGAGAAGAGGAAAAGGAGGCAAATAATGAAAGGTGTGGAAAACAGATCTGTAAATCTGTGATCAGTGTTGCAATTTTTTATTTAATATGATATACAACTCAAAGTGACTGGATATTCTGCAGGGAGTACTGCAGAGTACACGATGAATGGGACAGAAAAAAGGCAAAAAAGGCAAATGCTATTAAGTAGCAGCAAAGGGGCATTTTGTAAGGGTAGATGGAAAAGAAAGAGATAGACAAATCAAGTGGAAAAAGATGCCAGGGATACAGAGATAGCGCATGAACAGTGAACAGCCTAAAGGGGGTAATAGGAAAGGGAGATTGGGGAAAATAAAATAAAAAAGTAGAAGAAGAGGGCGAGCAGAAGGGAGGCACTGATGTAGAAAGGGAGTGAGGGCATAAGAGGAAGACACTGAGAAAGACAGAGTGAGAGAGATTAGGAGGGTGATGTGCTGTGCATACTGAGTGCGAGGTATGCAGCAGTATTCACCACACATAGCAGAAGAATACCTTGTCAGCCCCCTGGTGTTGAAAAGCCAGGCTCTTTGTGTATGTGCCTGAGTGTGTGTCTGCGTCTGTGTGTGTGTTTTTTCATTGAGCATTAGGCTCTAATCCTGCTGTAATATATATTGAATCGTGTATCAGATATGAGTTAATAGTGACACACAAGCAGTGATAAAAGCACACACAGTCTGAGCGACTGTGTTAGCCACTGTGACGTTATTTGTGCATGTCAGATATCTCCACACACACACACACACACACACACACACACACACACACACACACACACACACACACACACACACACACACACACACACACACACACACACACACACACACACACACACACTGCTGTCTTCCCTGGTTGGGACAACTGCCTGAGCCTGAACATTCTTTTGGTGTCTGCTGCCAAATGCAATCTGAGTACCCAGAGTACACATACATGCACATGCACAAGGTCTTGGTAGAGAACATCTCAGAGCGACCTTTTGCTGCATCACCATGGCAACACTAAGAAAAACAGTGATCTGACCACATGGCTTGTGATGTCTGAAAAAAGCATTTACAGAACGTGCATGTGCACAAATACATACACAACTACCTTTGACATGGGTAGGTAATCAGTATTCTTGCTGCAGACCAGCATCCACTGTCTGTGAATGGCATAGCAAAGTTCACCTTGGCTTTATAACCCACAATCAGGACAAGGGGGAGCCGAGAAAAGGACAGACTCTCTATGATTCAAACACTGCTTAGTGGACAAAACACTGAATGGGGAAAAATTAATGAGCAGCCACTTAGCACATAGCACTTGACATAGATATTGAGGCTTTTCAATGAATACGTTTTTATCTTTGTTTTAAAATCACTGTAATTGATGGGATACATTTGCTTTTAAATACTGATTGATGATTTAAACAAGAAATGGTGTCTTCTTGGCTGGATAATTGATGATAAAACAGAGGGAGAGATGCTTTTATTAGAAATATGAACGAATGTTTGTATATTTGAGAAGCAGAGCGAGCAAGCCAGTGAGCAAGCAAAAGTGTATACGTGTATGTGTGTGTGTGTGTGGTTGTGTTCACCCAGGCATGCCTGTGCATGAGCAGTGCCCAGGCCTGGACTGGAGGGATTGAGTGAGATTAGCTGTAAGAGGATTACAGACCATGCCTCATTAGCATACAGACTTACAGCCAAAAACACATACACATACACACAAAATCTTCTTCTCTCCTGTAATTTTTTATCTGTTTGTCTCTCTCTAGTTATTTTATTCAGACATACAGTCTCACCTACATCATGCACTTATACAGACATTACACCTTTGTCAATGGGTTCACTTGGTGTTCAAGGAGTATGAGGACGATTTCTTTATTAGGATAGAGTAAATGTGTGTTTTTATTATAGCTGAGACAAACAAGAACAGAAAACAAGTACTGTTGCTTTGGCGTTCTGGGAACTGAAACTGAGATACATAACTTTAAAGAAAGACAAATTTATTCTTGCAAATAAAAGAACAGGAGTGTCATGTTGAATGGTTATTGTTTCCATATTTAACAAAAACTCTCATAGCCTTCTGCAGCAAATCTGACTGCTGTGATGTTGAGCCTCAGACGGGGCAGGTGTTTTTAAAAAAGAAAACCATGGAAACAAAACAGGGTGCATGAGGAATGTTAAACAGTCAAGTATGCAGTCAAATCAAAAAGATACACGTGATGCAGATCATCAAACACAAGCCTTACATCGGGCAGTTTCCTGTGACAATGTATGGCCTCACATCAATATGCAATAGTGGAGACACAGACACTATACTGTCAAAACATTACTAACTCTATGGTGTAAGAAGGGTAAAGTTTTCTTTCTATGTAACTAGTTTGAAACATGACCAATACACCATCATTCATTCAGTCTTGTTCATAATTGGTTGTGCATCTATGATAGCTCTACAGCTGCTGCTAGGCACACCAGACAGGCAATTGTAGACAGGTTACTCCATGGTTGCCCCTATAACAACTCGACTCGACCACGATTTAGGCGCTTCCAGGCCTCGTTGGCGCAGTAGGCAGCGCGTCAGTCTCATAATCTGAAGGTCGTGAGTTCGAGCCTCACACGGGGCAGGTGTTTTAAAGTCAGATGGCACCAGAACACAATGGGCCAGACACATGGTCCATAAAGTTCACCATAGGCTAGATTTGCACGAAAAGCAAAAACATACACGTGATGCAGATCATCAAACACAAGCCTTACATCGGGCAGTTTCCTGTGACAATGTATGGCCTCACATCAATATGCAATAGTGGAGACACACACTGTATACTGTCAAAACTTTACTAATAATCTGAAGGTTGTGAGTTCGAGCATCACATGGGGCAGGTGTTTTAAAGTCAGATGGCACCAGAACACAATGGGCCAGACACATGGTCCATAAAGTTCACCATAGGCTAGATTTGCATGAAAAGCAAAAACATACACGTGATGCAGATCATCAAACACAAGCCTTACATCGGGCAGTTTTCTGTGACAATGTATGGCCTCACATCAATATGCAATAGTGGAGACACACACTGTATACTGTCAAAACTTTACTAATAATCTGAAGGTCGTGAGTTCGAGCCTCACACGGGGCAGGTGTTTTAAAGTCCGATGGCACCAGAACACAATGGGCCAGACACATGGTCCATAACGTTCACCATAGGCTAGATTTGCACGAAAAGCAAAAACATACACGTGATGCAGATCATCAAACACAAGCCTGAGATCTGTCTCATAATCTGAAGGTCGTGAGTTCGTGCCTCACACGGGGCAGGTGTTTTAACGTCAGATGGCACCAGAACACAATGGGCCAGACACATGGTCCATAAAGTTCACCATAGGCTAGATTTGCACGAAAAGCAAAAACATACACGTGATGCAGATCATCAAACACAAGCCTTACATCGGGCAGTTTCCTGTGACAATGTATGGCCTCACATCAATATGCAATAGTGGAGACACATACTGTCAAAACTTTACTAATAATCTGAAGGTCGTGAGTTCGAGCCTCACACGGGGCAGGTGTTTTAACGTCAGATGGCACCAGAACACAATGGGCCAGACACATGGTCCATAAAGTTCACCATAGGCTAGATTTGCACGAAAAGCAAAAACATACACGTGATGCAGATCATCAAACACAAGCCTTACATCGGGCAGTTTCCTGTGACAATGTATGGCCTCACATCAATATGCAATAGTGGAGACACACACTGTATACTGTCAAAATTTTACTAACTCTATGGTGTAAGAAGGGTAAAGTTTTCTTTCTATGTAACTAGTTTAAAACATGACCAATACACCATCATTCATTCAGTCTTGTTCATAATTGGTTGTGCATCTGTGATAGCCCTACAGCTGCTGCTAGGCACACCAGACAGGCAATTGTAGACAGGTTACTCCATGGTTGCCCCTATGACAACTCGACTCGACCACAATTTAGGCGCTTCCAGGCCTCGTTGGCGCAGTAGGCAGCGCGTCAGTCTCATAATCTGAAGGTCGTGAGTCCGAGCCTCACACGAGGCAGGTGTTTTAAAGTCAGATGGCACCAGAACACAATGGTCCATAACGTTCACCATAGGCTAGATTTCCACGAAAAGCAAAAACATACACGTGATGCAGATAATCAAACACAAGCCTTAGATCAGTCTCATAATCGGAAGGTCGTGAGTTCGAGCCTCACACGGGGCAGGTGTTTTAAAGTCAGATGGCACCAGAACACAATGGGCCAGACACATGGTCCATAACGTTCACCATAGGCTAGATTTGCATGAAAAGCAAAAACATACACGTGATGCAGATCATCAAACACAAGCCTTACATCGGGCAGTTTCCTGTGACAATGTATGGCCTCACATCAATATGCAGTAGTGGAGACACAGACTGTATACTGTCAAAACTTTACTAATAATCTGAAGGTCATGAGTTCGAGCCTCACACGGGGCAGGTGTTTTAAAGTCAGATGGCACCAGAACACAATGGGCCAGACACATGGTCCATAACGTTCACCATAGGCTAGATTTGCACGAAAAGCAAAAACATACACGTGATGCAGATCATCAAACACAAGCCTTACATTGGGCAGTTTCCTGTGACAATGTATGGCCTCACATCAATATGCAATAGTGGAGACACAGACTGTATACTGTCAAAACTTTACTAATAATCTGAAGGTCGTGAGTTCGAGCCTCACACGGGGCAGGTGTTTTAAAGTCAGATGGCACCAGAACACAATGGGCCAGACACATGGTCCATAAAGTTCACCATAGGCTAGATTTGCACAAAAAGCAAAAACATACACGTGATGCAGATCATCAAACACAAGCCTGAGATCTGTCTCATAATCTGAAGGTCGTGAGTTCGTGCCTCACACGGGGCAGGTGTTTTAAAGTCAGATGGCACCAGAACACAATGGGCCAGACACATGGTCCATAACGTTCACCAAAGGCTAGATTTGCACGAAAAGCAAAAACATACACGTGATGCAGATCATCAAACACAAGCCTTACATCGGGCAGTTTCCTGTGACAATGAATGGCCTCACATCAATATGCAATAGTGGAGACACAGACTGTATACTGTCAAAACGTTACTAACTCTATGGTGTAAGAAGGGTAAAGTTTTCTTTCTATGTAACTAGTTTGAAACATGACCAATACACCATCATTCATTCAGTCTTGTTCATAATTGGTTGTGCATCTGTGATAGCCCTACAGCTGCTGCTAGGCACACCAGACAGGCAATTGTAGACAGGTTACTCCATGGTTGCCCCTATGACAACTCGGCTCGACCACAATTTAGGCGCTTCCAGGCCTCGTTGGTGCAGTAGGCAGCGCGTCAGTCTCATAATCTGAAGGTGGTGAGTTCGAGCCTCACACGGGGCAGGTGTTTTAAAGTCAGATGGCACCAGAACACAATGGGCCAGACACATGGTCCATAACGTTTACCATAGGCTAGATTTGCACGAAAAGCGAAAACATACACGTGATGCAGATCATCAAACACAAGCCTTACATCGGGCAGTTTCCTGTGACAATGTATGGCCTCACATCAATATGCAATAGTGGAGACAGACTGTATACTGTCAAAACTTTACTAATATTCTGAAGGTCGTGAGTTCGAGCCTCACACGGGGCAGGTGTTTTAAATTCAGATGGCACCAGAACACAATGGGCCAGGCACATGGTCCATAACGTTTACCATAGGCTAGATTTGCACGAAAAGCAAAAACATACACATGATGCAGATCATCAAACACAAGCCTTACATCGGGCAGTTTCCTGTGACAATGTATGGCCTCACATCAATATGCAGTAGTGGAGACACAGACTGTATACTGTCAAAACTTTACTAATAATCTGAAGGTCGTGAGTTCGAGCCTCACACGGGGCAGATGTTTTAAAGTCAGATGGCACCAGAACACAATGGGCCAGACACATGGTCCATAACGTTCACCATAGGCTAGATTTGCACGAAAAGCAAAAACATACACGTGATGCAGATCATCAAACACAAGCCTTACATCGGGCAGTTTCCTGTGACAATGTATGGCCTCACATCAATATGCAATAGTGGAGACACAGACTGTATACTGTCAAAATGTTACTAACTCTATGGTGTAAGAAGGGTAAAGTTTTCTTTCTATGTAACTAGTGTAAAACATGACCAATACACCATCATTCATTCAGTCTTGTTCATAATTGGTTGTGCATCTATGATAGCCCTACAGCTGCTGCTAGGCACGCCAGACAGGCAATTGTAGACAGGTTACTCCATGGTTGCCGCTATGACAACTCGGCTCGACCACAATTTAGGCGCTTCCAGGCCTCGTTGGCGCAGTAGGCAGCGCGTCAGTCTCATAATCTGAAGGTCGTGAGTTCGAGCCTCACACGGGGCAGGTGTTTTAAAGTCAGATGGCACCAGAACGCAATGGGCCAGGCACATGGTCCATAACGTTCACCATAGGCTAGATTTGCACGAAAAGCAAAAACATACACGTGATGCAGATCATCAAACACAAGCCTTACATCGGGCAGTTTCCTGTGACAATGTATGGCCTCACATCAATATGCAATAGTGGAGACACAGACTGTATACTGTCAAAACTTTACTAACTCTATGGTGTAAGAAGGGTAAAGTTTTCTTTCTATGTAACTAGTTTGAAACATGACCAATACACCATCATTCATTCAGTCTTGTTCATAATTGGTTGTGCATCTGTGATAGCCCTACAGCTGCTGCTAGGCACACCAGACAGGCAATTGTAGACAGGTTACTCCATGGTTGCCCCTATGACAACTCGGCTCGACCACAATTTAGGCGCTTCCAGGCCTTGTTGGCGCAGTAGGCAGCGCGTCAGTCTCATAATCTGAAGGTCGTGAGTTCGAGCCTCACACGGGGCAGGTGTTTTAAAGTCAGATGGCACCAGAACACAATGGGCCAGACACATGGTCCATAACGTTCACCAAAGGCTAGATTTGTACGACAAGCAAAAACATACACGTGATGCAGATCATCAAACACAAGCCTTACATCGGGCAGTTTCCTGTGACAATGTATGGCCTCACATCAATATGCAATAGTGGAGACAGACTGTATACTGTCAAAACTTTACTAATATTCTGAAGGTCGTGAGTTCGAGCCACACACGGGGCAGGTGTTTTAAATTCAGATGGCACCAGAACACAATGGGCCAGGCACATGGTCCATAACGTTTACCATAGGCTAGATTTGCACGAAAAGCGAAAACATACACGTGATGCAGATCATCAAACACAAGCCTTACATCGGGCAGTTTCCTGTGACAATGTATGGCCTCACATCAATATGCAGTAGTGGAGACACAGACTGTATACTGTCAAAACTTTACTAATAATCTGAAGGTCGTGAGTTCGAGCCTCACACGGGGCAGGTGTTTTAACGTCAGATGGCACCAGAACACAATGGGCCAGACACATGGTCCATAAAGTTCACCATAGGCTAGATTTGCACGAAAAGCAAAAACATACACGTGATGCAGATCATCAAACACAAGCCTTACATCGGGCAGTTTCCTGTGACAATGTATGGCCTCACATCAATATGCAATAGTGGAGACACAGACTGCATACTGTCAAAACTTTACTAATAATCTGAAGGTCGTGAGTACGAGCCTCACACGGGGCAGGTGTTTTAAAGTCAGATGGCACCAGAACACAATGGGCCAGACACATGGTCCATAAAGTTCACCATAGGCTAGATTTGCACGAAAAGCAAAAACATACACGTGATGCAGATCATCAAACACAAGCCTTACATCGGGCAGTTTTCTGTGACAATGTATGGCCTCACATCAATATGCAATAGTGGAGACACACACTGTATACTGTCAAAACTTTAATAATAATCTGAAGGTCGTGAGTTCGAGCCTCACACGGGGCAGGTGTTTTAAAGTCAGATGGCACCAGAACACAATGGGCCAGACACATGGTCCATAAAGTTCACCATAGGCTAGATTTGCACGAAAAGCAAAAACATACACGTGATGCAGATCATCAAACACAAGCCTGAGATCTGTCTCATAATCTGAAGGTCGTGAGTTCGTGCCTCACACGGGGCAGGTGTTTTAAAGTCAGATGGCACCAGAACACAATGGGCCAGACACATGGTCCATAACGTTCACCAAAGGCTAGATTTGCACGAAAAGCAAAAACATACACGTGATGCAGATCATCAAACACAAGCCTTACATCGGGCAGTTTCCTGTGACAATGTATGGCCTCACATCAATATGCAATAGTGGAGACAGACTGTATACTGTCAAAACTTTACTAATATTCTGAAGGTCGTGAGTTCGAGCCACACACGGGGCAGGTGTTTTAAATTCAGATGGCACCAGAACACAATGGGCCAGGCACATGGTCCATAACGTTTACCATAGGCTAGATTTGCACGAAAAGCGAAAACATACACGTGATGCAGATCATCAAACACAAGCCTTACATCGGGCAGTTTCCTGTGACAATGTATGGCCTCACATCAATATGCAATAGTGGAGACAGACTGTATACTGTCAAAACTTTACTAATATTCTGAAGGTTGTGAGTTCGAGCCTCACACGGGGCAGGTGTTTTAAATTCAGATGGCACCAGAACACAATGGGCCAGGCACATGGTCCATAACGTTTACCATAGGCTAGATTTGCACGAAAAGCAAAAACATACACATGATGCAGATCATCAAACACAAGCCTTACATCGGGCAGTTTCCTGTGACAATGTATGGCCTCACATCAATATGCAGTAGTGGAGACACAGACTGTATACTGTCAAAACTTTACTAATAATCTGAAGGTCGTGAGTTCGAGCCTCACACGGGGCAGATGTTTTAAAGTCAGATGGCACCAGAACACAATGGGCCAGACACATGGTCCATAAAGTTCACCATAGGCTAGATTTGCACGAAAAGCAAAAACATACACGTGATGCAGATCATCAAACACAAGCCTTACATCGGGCAGTTTCCTGTGACAATGTATGGCCTCACATCAATATGCAATAGTGGAGACACACACTGTATACTGTCAAAATGTTACTAACTCTATGGTGTAAGAAGGGTAAAGTTTTCTTTCTATGTAACTAGTTTGAAACATGACCAATACACCATCATTCATTCAGTCTTGTTCATAATTGGTTGTGCATCTGTGATAGCCCTACAGCTGCTGCTAGGCACACCAGACAGGCAATTGTAGACAGGTTACTCCATGGTTGCCCCTATGACAACTCGGCTCGACCACAATTTAGGCGCTTCCAGGCCTCGTTGGCGCAGTAGGCAGCGCGTCAGTCTCATAATCTGAAGGTCGTGAGTTCGAGCCTCACACGGGGCAGGTGTTTTAAAGTCAGATGGCACCAGAACACAATGGGCCAGACACATGGTCCATAACGTTTACCATAGGCTAGATTTGCACGAAAAGCAAAAACATACACGTGATGCAGATCATCAAACACAAGCCTTACATCGGGCAGTTTCCTGTGACAATGTATGGCCTCACATCAATATGCAATAGTGGAGACAGACTGTATACTGTCAAAACTTTACTAATATTCTGAAGGTCGTGAGTTCGAGCCACACACGGGGCAGGTGTTTTAAATTCAGATGGCACCAGAACACAATGGGCCAGGCACATGGTCCATAACGTTTACCATAGGCTAGATTTGCACGAAAAGCGAAAACATACACGTGATGCAGATCATCAAACACAAGCCTTACATCGGGCAGTTTCCTGTGACAATGTATGGCCTCACATCAATATGCAATAGTGGAGACAGACTGTATACTGTCAAAACTTTACTAATATTCTGAAGGTTGTGAGTTCGAGCCTCACACGGGGCAGGTGTTTTAAATTCAGATGGCACCAGAACACAATGGGCCAGGCACATGGTCCATAACGTTTACCATAGGCTAGATTTGCACGAAAAGCAAAAACATACACATGATGCAGATCATCAAACACAAGCCTTACATCGGGCAGTTTCCTGTGACAATGTATGGCCTCACATCAATATGCAGTAGTGGAGACACAGACTGTATACTGTCAAAACTTTACTAATAATCTGAAGGTCGTGAGTTCGAGCCTCACACGGGGCAGATGTTTTAAAGTCAGATGGCACCAGAACACAATGGGCCAGACACATGGTCCATAAAGTTCACCATAGGCTAGATTTGCACGAAAAGCAAAAACATACACGTGATGCAGATCATCAAACACAAGCCTTACATCGGGCAGTTTCCTGTGACAATGTATGGCCTCACATCAATATGCAATAGTGGAGACACACACTGTATACTGTCAAAATGTTACTAACTCTATGGTGTAAGAAGGGTAAAGTTTTCTTTCTATGTAACTAGTTTGAAACATGACCAATACACCATCATTCATTCAGTCTTGTTCATAATTGGTTGTGCATCTGTGATAGCCCTACAGCTGCTGCTAGGCACACCAGACAGGCAATTGTAGACAGGTTACTCCATGGTTGCCCCTATGACAACTCGGCTCGACCACAATTTAGGCGCTTCCAGGCCTCGTTGGCGCAGTAGGCAGCGCGTCAGTCTCATAATCTGAAGGTCGTGAGTTCGAGCCTCACACGGGGCAGGTGTTTTAAAGTCAGATGGCACCAGAACACAATGGGCCAGACACATGGTCCATAACGTTTACCATAGGCTAGATTTGCACGAAAAGCAAAAACATACACGTGATGCAGATCATCAAACACAAGCCTTACATCGGGCAGTTTCCTGTGACAATGTATGGCCTCACATCAATATGCAATAGTGGAGACAGACTGTATACTGTCAAAACTTTACTAATATTCTGAAGGTCGTGAGTTCGAGCCACACACGGGGCAGGTGTTTTAAATTCAGATGGCACCAGAACACAATGGGCCAGGCACATGGTCCATAACGTTTACCATAGGCTAGATTTGCACGAAAAGCGAAAACATACACGTGATGCAGATCATCAAACACAAGCCTTACATCGGGCAGTTTCCTGTGACAATGTATGGCCTCACATCAATATGCAATAGTGGAGACAGACTGTATACTGTCAAAACTTTACTAATATTCTGAAGGTTGTGAGTTCGAGCCTCACACGGGGCAGGTGTTTTAAATTCAGATGGCACCAGAACACAATGGGCCAGGCACATGGTCCATAACGTTTACCATAGGCTAGATTTGCACGAAAAGCAAAAACATACACATGATGCAGATCATCAAACACAAGCCTTACATCGGGCAGTTTCCTGTGACAATGTATGGCCTCACATCAATATGCAGTAGTGGAGACACAGACTGTATACTGTCAAAACTTTACTAATAATCTGAAGGTCGTGAGTTCGAGCCTCACACGGGGCAGATGTTTTAAAGTCAGATGGCACCAGAACACAATGGGCCAGGCACATGGTCCATAACGTTTACCATAGGCTAGATTTGCACGAAAAGCAAAAACATACACATGATGCAGATCATCAAACACAAGCCTTACATCGGGCAGTTTCCTGTGACAATGTATGGCCTCACATCAATATGCAGTAGTGGAGACACAGACTGTATACTGTCAAAACTTTACTAATAATCTGAAGGTCGTGAGTTCGAGCCTCACACGGGGCAGATGTTTTAAAGTCAGATGGCACCAGAACGCAATGGGCCAGGCACATGGTCCATAACGTTCACCATAGGCTAGATTTGCACGAAAAGCAAAAACATACACGTGATGCAGATCATCAAACACAAGCCTTACATCGGGCAGTTTCCTGTGACAATGTATGGCCTCACATCAATATGCAATAGTGGAGACACAGACTGTATACTGTCAAAATGTTACTAACTCTATGGTGTAAGAAGGGTAAAGTTTTCTTTCTATGTAACTAGTGTAAAACATGACCAATACACCATCATTCATTCAGTCTTGTTCATAATTGGTTGTGCATCTGTGATAGCCCTACAGCTGCTGCTAGGCACACCAGACAGGCAATTGTAGACAGGTTACTCCATGGTTGCCGCTATGACAACTCGGCTCGACCACAATTTAGGCGCTTCCAGGCCTCGTTGGCGCAGTAGGCAGCGCGTCAGTCTCATAATCTGAAGGTCGTGAGTTCGAGCCTCACACGGGGCAGGTGTTTTAAAGTCAGATGGCACCAGAACGCAATGGGCCAGGCACATGGTCCATAACGTTCACCATAGGCTAGATTTGCACGAAAAGCAAAAACATACACGTGATGCAGATCATCAAACACAAGCCTTACATCGGGCAGTTTCCTGTGACAATGTATGGCCTCACATCAATATGCAATAGTGGAGACACAATAATCTGAAGGTCGTGAGTTCGAGCCTCACACGGGGCAGGTGTTTTAAAGTCAGATGGCACCAGAACACAATGGGCCAGACACATGGTCCATAAAGTTCACCATAGGCTAGATTTGCACGAAAAGCAAAAACATACACGTGATGCAGATCATCAAACACAAGCCTGAGATCTGTCTCATAATCTGAAGGTCGTGAGTTCGTGCCTCACACGGGGCAGGTGTTTTAAAGTCAGATGGCACCAGAACACAATGGGCCAGGCACATGGTCCATAACGTTTACCATAGGCTAGATTTGCACGAAAAGCAAAAACATACACATGATGCAGATCATCAAACACAAGCCTTACATCGGGCAGTTTCCTGTGACAATGTATGGCCTCACATCAATATGCAGTAGTGGAGACACAGACTGTATACTGTCAAAACTTTACTAATAATCTGAAGGTCGTGAGTTCGAGCCTCACACGGGGCAGATGTTTTAAAGTCAGATGGCACCAGAACACAATGGGCCAGACACATGGTCCATAAAGTTCACCATAGGCTAGATTTGCACGAAAAGCAAAAACATACACGTGATGCAGATCATCAAACACAAGCCTTACATCGGGCAGTTTCCTGTGACAATGTATGGCCTCACATCAATATGCAATAGTGGAGACACAGACTGTATACTGTCAAAATGTTACTAACTCTATGGTGTAAGAAGGGTAAAGTTTTCTTTCTATGTAACTAGTTTGAAACATGACCAATACACCATCATTCATTCAGTCTTGTTCATAATTGGTTGTGCATCTGTGATAGCCCTACAGCTGCTGCTAGGCACACCAGACAGGCAATTGTAGACAGGTTACTCCATGGTTGCCCCTATGACAACTCGGCTCGACCACAATTTAGGCGCTTCCAGGCCTCGTTGGCGCAGTAGGCAGCGCGTCAGTCTCATAATCTGAAGGTCGTGAGTTCGAGCCTCACACGGGGCAGGTGTTTTAAAGTCAGATGGCACCAGAACACAATGGGCCAGACACATGGTCCATAACGTTTACCATAGGCTAGATTTGCACAAAAAGCGAAAACATACACGTGATGCAGATCATCAAACACAAGCCTTACATCGGGCAGTTTCCTGTGACAATGTATGGCCTCACATCAATATGCAATAGTGGAGACACACACTGTATACTGTCAAAACTTTACTAATATTCTGAAGGTCGTGAGTTCGAGCCTCACACGGGGCAGGTGTTTTAAAGTCAGATGGCACCAGAACACAATGGGCCAGGCACATGGTCCATAACGTTTACCATAGGCTAGATTTGCACGAAAAGCAAAAACATACACATGATGCAGATCATCAAACACAAGCCTTACATCGGGCAGTTTCCTGTGACAATGTATGGCCTCACATCAATATGCAGTAGTGGAGACACAGACTGTATACTGTCAAAACTTTACTAATATTCTGAAGGTCGTGAGTTCGAGCCTCACACGGGGCAGGTGTTTTAAATTCAGATGGCACCAGAACACAATGGGCCAGGCACATGGTCCATAACGTTTACCATAGGCTAGATTTGCACGAAAAGCAAAAACATACACATGATGCAGATCATCAAACACAAGCCTTACATCGGGCAGTTTCCTGTGACAATGTATGGCCTCACATCAATATGCAGTAGTGGAGACACAGACTGTATACTGTCAAAACTTTACTAATAATCTGAAGGTCGTGAGTTCGAGCCTCACACGGGGCAGATGTTTTAAAGTCAGATGGGACCAGAACGCAATGGGCCAGGCACATGGTCCATAACGTTCACCATAGGCTAGATTTGCACGAAAAGCAAAAACATACACGTGATGCAGATCATCAAACACAAGCCTTACATCGGGCAGTTTCCTGTGACAATGTATGGCCTCACATCAATATGCAATAGTGGAGACACAGACTGTATACTGTCAAAATGTTACTAACTCTATGGTGTAAGAAGGGTAAAGTTTTCTTTCTATGTAACTAGTGTAAAACATGACCAATACACCATCATTCATTCAGTCTTGTTCATAATTGGTTGTGCATCTATGATAGCCCTACAGCTGCTGCTAGGCACACCAGACAGGCAATTGTAGACAGGTTACTCCATGGTTGCCGCTATGACAACTCGGCTCGACCACAATTTAGGCGCTTCCAGGCCTCGTTGGCGCAGTAGACAGCGCGTCAGTCTCATAATCTGAAGGTCGTGAGTTCGAGCCTCACACGGGGCAGGTGTTTTAAAGTCAGATGGCACCAGAACGCAATGGGCCAGGCACATGGTCCATAACGTTCACCATAGGCTAGATTTGCACGAAAAGCAAAAACATACACGTGATGCAGATCATCAAACACAAGCCTTACATCGGGCAGTTTCCTGTGACAATGTATGGCCTCACATCAATATGCAATAGTGGAGACACACACTGTATACTGTCAAAACTTTACTAATAATCTGAAGGTCGTGAGTTCGAGCCTCACACGGGGCAGGTGTTTTAAAGTCAGATGGCACCAGAACACAATGGGCCAGACACATGGTCCATAAAGTTCACCATAGGCTAGATTTGCACGAAAAGCAAAAACATACACGTGATGCAGATCATCAAACACAAGCCTGAGATCTGTCTCATAATCTGAAGGTCGTGAGTTCGTGCCTCACACGGGGCAGGTGTTTTAAAGTCAGATGGCACCAGAACACAATGGGCCAGACACATGGTCCATAACGTTCACCATAGGCTAGATTTGCACGAAAAGCAAAAACATACACGTGATGCAGATCATCAAACACAAGCCTTACATCGGGCAGTTTCCTGTGACAATGTATGGCCTCACATCAATATGCAATAGTGGAGACAGACTGTATACTGTCAAAACTTTACTAATATTCTGAAGGTCGTGAGTTCGAGCCACACACGGGGCAGGTGTTTTAAATTCAGATGGCACCAGAACACAATGGGCCAGGCACATGGTCCATAACGTTTACCATAGGCTAGATTTGCACGAAAAGCGAAAACATACACGTGATGCAGATCATCAAACACAAGCCTTACATCGGGCAGTTTCCTGTGACAATGTATGGCCTCACATCAATATGCAATAGTGGAGACAGACTGTATACTGTCAAAACTTTACTAATATTCTGAAGGTCGTGAGTTCGAGCCTCACACGGGGCAGGTGTTTTAAATTCAGATGGCACCAGAACACAATGGGCCAGGCACATGGTCCATAACGTTTACCATAGGCTAGATTTGCACGAAAAGCAAAAACATACACATGATGCAGATCATCAAACACAAGCCTTACATCGGGCAGTTTCCTGTGACAATGTATGGCCTCACATCAATATGCAGTAGTGGAGACACAGACTGTATACTGTCAAAACTTTACTAATAATCTGAAGGTCGTGAGTTCAAGCCTCACACGGGGCAGATGTTTTAAAGTCAGATGGCACCAGAACACAATGGGCCAGACACATGGTCCATAACGTTTACCATAGGCTAGATTTGCACGAAAAGCAAAAACATACACGTGATGCAGATCATCAAACACAAGCCTTACATCGGGCAGTTTCCTGTGACAATGTATGGCCTCACATCAATATGCAATAGTGGAGACACAGACTGTATACTGTCAAAATGTTACTAACTCTATGGTGTAAGAAGGGTAAAGTTTTCTTTCTATGTAACTAGTGTAAAACATGACCAATACACCATCATTCATTCAGTCTTGTTCATAATTGGTTGTGCATCTATGATAGCCCTACAGCTGCTGCTAGGCACACCAGACAGGCAATTGTAGACAGGTTACTCCATGGTTGCCGCTATGACAACTCGGCTCGTCCACAATTTAGGCGCTTCCAGGCCTCGTTGGCGCAGTAGGCAGCGCGTCAGTCTCATAATCTGAAGGTCGTGAGTTCGAGCCTCACACGGGGCAGGTGTTTTAAAGTCAGATGGCACCAGAACGCAATGGGCCAGGCACATGGTCCATAACGTTCACCATAGGCTAGATTTGCACGAAAAGCAAAAACATACACGTGATGCAGATCATCAAACACAAGCCTTACATCGGGCAGTTTCCTGTGACAATGTATGGCCTCACAACAATATGCAATAGTGGAGACACAGACTGTATACTGTCAAAACTTTACTAACTCTATGGTGTAAGAAGGGTAAAGTTTTCTTTCTATGTAACTAGTTTGAAACATGACCAATACACCATCATTCATTCAGTCTTGTTCATAATTGGTTGTGCATCTGTGATAGCCCTACAGCTGCTGCTAGGCACACCAGACAGGCAATTGTAGACAGGTTACTCCATGGTTGCCCCTATGACAACTCGGCTCGACCACAATTTAGGCGCTTCCAGGCCTCGTTGGCGCAGTAGGCAGCGCGTCAGTCTCATAATCTGAAGGTCGTGAGTTCGAGCCTCACACGGGGCAGGTGTTTTAAAGTCAGATGGCACCAGAACGCAATGGGCCAGGCACATGGTCCATAACGTTCACCATAGGCTAGATTTGCACGAAAAGCAAAAACATACACGTGATGCAGATCATCAAACACAAGCCTTACATCGGGCAGTTTCCTGTGACAATGTATGGCCTCACAACAATATGCAATAGTGGAGACACAGACTGTATACTGTCAAAACTTTACTAACTCTATGGTGTAAGAAGGGTAAAGTTTTCTTTCTATGTAACTAGTTTGAAACATGACCAATACACCATCATTCATTCAGTCTTGTTCATAATTGGTTGTGCATCTGTGATAGCCCTACAGCTGCTGCTAGGCACACCAGACAGGCAATTGTAGACAGGTTACTCCATGGTTGCCCCTATGACAACTCGGCTCGACCACAATTTAGGTGCTTCCAGGCCTCGTTGGCGCAGTAGGCAGCGCGTCAGTCTCATAATCTGAAGGTCGTGAGTTCGAGCCTCACACGGGGCAGGTGTTTTAAAGTCAGATGGCACCAGAACACAATGGGCCAGACACATGGTCCATAACGTTCACCAAAGGCTAGATTTGCACGACAAGCAAAAACATACACGTGATGCAGATCATCAAACACAAGCCTTACATCGGGCAGTTTCCTGTGACAATGTATGGCCTCACATCAATATGCAATAGTGGAGACAGACTGTATACTGTCAAAACTTTACTAATATTCTGAAGGTCGTGAGTTCGAGCCTCACACGGGGCAGGTGTTTTAAAGTCAGATGGCACCAGAACACAATGGGCCAGGCACATGGTCCATAACGTTTACCATAGGCTAGATTTGCACGAAAAGCAAAAACATACACATGATGCAGATCATCAAACACAAGCCTTACATCGGGCAGTTTCCTGTGACAATGTATGGCCTCACATCAATATGCAGTAGTGGAGACACAGACTGTATACTGTCAAAACTTTACTAATAATCTGAAGGTCGTGAGTTCGAGCCTCACACGGGGCAGGTGTTTTAAAGTCAGATGGCACCAGAACACAATGGGCCAGACACATGGTCCATAACGTTCACCATAGGCTAGATTTGCACGAAAAGCAAAAACATACACGTGATGCAGATCATGAAACACAAGCCTTACATCGGGCAGTTTCCTGTGACAATGTATGGCCTCACATCAATATGCAATAGTGGAGACACAGACTGTATACTGTCAAAATGTTACTAACTCTATGGTGTAAGAAGGGTAAAGTTTTCTTTCTATGTAACTAGTTTAAAACATGACCAATACACCATCATTCATTCAGTCTTGTTCATAATTGGTTGTGCATCTATGATAGCCCTACAGCTGCTGCTAGGCACACCAGACAGGCAATTGTAGACAGGTTACTCCATGGTTGCCGCTATGACAACTCGGCTCGACCACAATTTAGGCGCTTCCAGGCCTCGTTGGCGCAGTGGGCAGCGCGTCAGTCTCATAATCTGAAGGTCGTGAGTTCGAGCCTCACACGGGGCAGGTGTTTTAAAGTCAGATGGCACCAGAACACAATGGGCCAGACACATGGTCCATAACGTTCACCAAAGGCTAGATTTGCACGACAAGCAAAAACATACACGTGATGCAGATCATCAAACACAAGCCTTACATCGGGCAGTTTCCTGTGACAATGTATGGCCTCACATCAATATGCAATAGTGGAGACAGACTGTATACTGTCAAAACTTTACTAATATTCTGAAGGTCGTGAGTTCGAGCCTCACACGGGGCAGGTGTTTTAAATTCAGATGGCACCAGAACACAATGGGCCAGGCACATGGTCCATAACGTTTACCATAGGCTAGATTTGCACGAAAAGCAAAAACATACACATGATGCAGATCATCAAACACAAGCCTTACATCGGGCAGTTTCCTGTGACAATGTATGGCCTCACATCAATATGCAGTAGTGGAGACACAGACTGTATACTGTCAAAACTTTACTAATAATCTGAAGGTCGTGAGTTCGAGCCTCACACGGGGCAGGTGTTTTAAAGTCAGATGGCACCAGAACACAATGGGCCAGACACATGGTCCATAACGTTCACCATAGGCTAGATTTGCACGAAAAGCAAAAACATACACGTGATGCAGATCATGAAACACAAGCCTTACATCGGGCAGTTTCCTGTGACAATGTATGGCCTCACATCAATATGCAATAGTGGAGACACAGACTGTATACTGTCAAAATGTTACTAACTCTATGGTGTAAGAAGGGTAAAGTTTTCTTTCTATGTAACTAGTTTAAAACATGACCAATACACCATCATTCATTCAGTCTTGTTCATAATTGGTTGTGCATCTATGATAGCCCTACAGCTGCTGCTAGGCACACCAGACAGGCAATTGTAGACAGGTTACTCCATGGTTGCCGCTATGACAACTCGGCTCGACCACAATTTAGGCGCTTCCAGGCCTCGTTGGCGCAGTGGGCAGCGCGTCAGTCTCATAATCTGAAGGTCGTGAGTTCGAGCCTCACACGGGGCAGGTGTTTTAAAGTCAGATGGCACCAGAACACAATGGGCCAGACACATGGTCCATAAAGTTCACCATAGGCTAGATTTGCACGAAAAGCAAAAACATACACGTGATGCAGATCATCAAACACAAGCCTTACATCGGGCAGTTTCCTGTGACAATGTATGGCCTCACATCAATATGCAATAGTGGAAACACATACTGTCAAAACTTTACTAATAATCTGAAGGTCGTGAGTTCGAGCCTCACACGGGGCAGGTGTTTTAACGTCAGATGGCACCAGAACACAATGGGCCAGACACATGGTCCATAAAGTTCACCATAGGCTAGATTTGCACGAAAGGCAAAAACATACACGTGATGCAGATCATCAAACACAAGCCTTACATCGGGCAGTTTCCTGTGACAATGTATGGCCTCACATCAATATGCAATAGTGGAGACACAGACTGCATACTGTCAATACTTTACTAATAATCTGAAGGTCGTGAGTACGAGCCTCACACGGGGCAGGTGTTTTAAAGTCAGATGGCACCAGAACACAATGGGCCAGACACATGGTCCATAAAGTTCACCATAGGCTAGATTTGCACGAAAAGCAAAAACATACACGTGATGCAGATCATCAAACACAAGCCTTACATCGGGCAGTTTCCTGTGACAATGTATGGCCTCACATCAATATGCAATAGTGGAGACACACACTGTATACTGTCAAAACTTTACTAATAATCTGAAGGTCGTGAGTTCGAGTCTCACACGGGGCAGGTGTTTTAAAGTCAGATGGCACCAGAACGCAATGGGCCAGGCACATGGTCCATAACGTTCACCATAGGCTAGATTTGCACGAAAAGCAAAAACATACACGTGATGCAGATCATCAAACACAAGCCTTACATCGGGCAGTTTCCTGTGACAATGTATGGCCTCACATCAATATGCAATAGTGGAGACACAGACTGTATACTGTCAAAACTTTACTAACTCTATGGTGTAAGAAGGGTAAAGTTTTCTTTCTATGTAACTAGTTTGAAACATGACCAATACACCATCATTCATTCAGTCTTGTTCATAATTGGTTGTGCATCTATGATAGCCCTACAGCTGCTGCTAGGCACACCAGACAGGCAATTGTAGACAGGTTACTCCATGGTTGCCCCTATGACAACTCGGCTAGACCACAATTTAGGCGCTTCCAGGCCTCGTTGGCGCAGTAGGCAGCGCGTCAGTCTCATAATCTGAAGGTCGTGAGTTCGAGCCTCACACGGGGCAGGTGTTTTAAAGTCAGATGGCACCAGAACACAATGGGCCAGGCACATGGTCCATAACGTTTACCATAGGCTAGATTTGCACGAAAAGCGAAAACATACACGTGATGCAGATCATCAAACACAAGCCTTACATCGGGCAGTTTCCTGTGACAATGTATGGCCTCACATCAATATGCAATAGTGGAGACAGACTGTATACTGTCAAAACTTTACTAATATTCTGAAGGTCGTGAGTTCGAGCCACACACGGGGCAGGTGTTTTAAATTCAGATGGCACCAGAACACAATGGGCCAGGCACATGGTCCATAACGTTTACCATAGGCTAGATTTGCACGAAAAGCAAAAACATACACATGATGCAGATCATCAAACACAAGCCTTACATCGGGCAGTTTCCTGTGACAATGTATGGCCTCACATCAATATGCAGTAGTGGAGACACAGACTGTATACTGTCAAAACTTTACTAATAATCTGAAGGTCGTGAGTTCGAGCCTCACACGGGGCAGATGTTTTAAAGTCAGATGGCACCAGAACACAATGGGCCAGACACATGGTCCATAACGTTCACCATAGGCTAGATTTGCACGAAAAGCAAAAACATACACGTGATGCAGATCATCAAACACAAGCCTGAGATCTGTCTCATAATCTGAAGGTCGTGAGTTCGTGCCTCACACGGGGCAGGTGTTTTAAAGTCAGATGGCACCAGAACACAATGGGCCAGACACATGGTCCATAACGTTCACCATAGGCTAGATTTGCACGAAAAGCAAAAACATACACGTGATGCAGATCATGAAACACAAGCCTTACATCGGGCAGTTTCCTGTGACAATGTATGGCCTCACATCAATATGCAATAGTGGAGACACAGACTGTATACTGTCAAAATGTTACTAACTCTATGGTGTAAGAAGGGTAAAGTTTTCTTTCTATGTAACTAGTTTAAAACATGACCAATACACCATCATTCATTCAGTCTTGTTCATAATTGGTTGTGCATCTATGATAGCCCTACAGCTGCTGCTAGGCACACCAGACAGGCAATTGTAGACAGGTTACTCCATGGTTGCCGCTATGACAACTCGGCTCGACCACAATTTAGGCGCTTCCAGGCCTCGTTGGCGCAGTGGGCAGCGCGTCAGTCTCATAATCTGAAGGTCGTGAGTTCGAGCCTCACACGGGGCAGGTGTTTTAAAGTCAGATGGCACCAGAACACAATGGGCCAGACACATGGTCCATAAAGTTCACCATAGGCTAGATTTGCACGAAAAGCAAAAACATACACGTGATGCAGATCATCAAACACAAGCCTTACATCGGGCAGTTTCCTGTGACAATGTATGGCCTCACATCAATATGCAATAGTGGAGACACATACTGTCAAAACTTTACTAATAATCTGAAGGTCGTGAGTTCGAGCCTCACACGGGGCAGGTGTTTTAACGTCAGATGGCACCAGAACACAATGGGCCAGACACATGGTCCATAAAGTTCACCATAGGCTAGATTTGCACGAAAGGCAAAAACATACACGTGATGCAGATCATCAAACACAAGCCTTACATCGGGCAGTTTCCTGTGACAATGTATGGCCTCACATCAATATGCAATAGTGGAGACACAGACTGCATACTGTCAATACTTTACTAATAATCTGAAGGTCGTGAGTACGAGCCTCACACGGGGCAGGTGTTTTAAAGTCAGATGGCACCAGAACACAATGGGCCAGACACATGGTCCATAAAGTTCACCATAGGCTAGATTTGCACGAAAAGCAAAAACATACACGTGATGCAGATCATCAAACACAAGCCTGAGATCTGTCTCATAATCTGAAGGTCGTGAGTTCGTGCCTCACACGGGGCAGGTGTTTTAAAGTCAGATGGCACCAGAACACAATGGGCCAGACACATGGTCCATAACGTTCACCATAGGCTAGATTTGCACGAAAAGCAAAAACATACACGTGATGCAGATCATGAAACACAAGCCTTACATCGGGCAGTTTCCTGTGACAATGTATGGCCTCACATCAATATGCAATAGTGGAGACACAGACTGTATACTGTCAAAATGTTACTAACTCTATGGTGTAAGAAGGGTAAAGTTTTCTTTCTATGTAACTAGTTTAAAACATGACCAATACACCATCATTCATTCAGTCTTGTTCATAATTGGTTGTGCATCTATGATAGCCCTACAGCTGCTGCTAGGCACACCAGACAGGCAATTGTAGACAGGTTACTCCATGGTTGCCGCTATGACAACTCGGCTCGACCACAATTTAGGCGCTTCCAGGCCTCGTTGGCGCAGTGGGCAGCGCGTCAGTCTCATAATCTGAAGGTCGTGAGTTCGAGCCTCACACGGGGCAGGTGTTTTAAAGTCAGATGGCACCAGAACACAATGGGCCAGACACATGGTCCATAAAGTTCACCATAGGCTAGATTTGCACGAAAAGCAAAAACATACACGTGATGCAGATCATCAAACACAAGCCTTACATCGGGCAGTTTCCTGTGACAATGTATGGCCTCACATCAATATGCAATAGTGGAGACACATACTGTCAAAACTTTACTAATAATCTGAAGGTCGTGAGTTCGAGCCTCACACGGGGCAGGTGTTTTAACGTCAGATGGCACCAGAACACAATGGGCCAGACACATGGTCCATAAAGTTCACCATAGGCTAGATTTGCACGAAAGGCAAAAACATACACGTGATGCAGATCATCAAACACAAGCCTTACATCGGGCAGTTTCCTGTGACAATGTATGGCCTCACATCAATATGCAATAGTGGAGACACAGACTGCATACTGTCAATACTTTACTAATAATCTGAAGGTCGTGAGTACGAGCCTCACACGGGGCAGGTGTTTTAAAGTCAGATGGCACCAGAACACAATGGGCCAGACACATGGTCCATAAAGTTCACCATAGGCTAGATTTGCACGAAAAGCAAAAACATACACGTGATGCAGATCATCAAACACAAGCCTTACATCGGGCAGTTTTCTGTGACAATGTATGGCCTCACATCAATATGCAATAGTGGAGACACACACTGTATACTGTCAAAACTTTACTAATAATCTGAAGGTCGTGAGTTCGAGTCTCACACGGGGCAGGTGTTTTAAAGTCAGATGGCACCAGAACGCAATGGGCCAGGCACATGGTCCATAACGTTCACCATAGGCTAGATTTGCACGAAAAGCAAAAACATACACGTGATGCAGATCATCAAACACAAGCCTTACATCGGGCAGTTTCCTGTGACAATGTATGGCCTCACATCAATATGCAATAGTGGAGACACAGACTGTATACTGTCAAAACTTTACTAACTCTATGGTGTAAGAAGGGTAAAGTTTTCTTTCTATGTAACTAGTTTGAAACATGACCAATACACCATCATTCATTCAGTCTTGTTCATAATTGGTTGTGCATCTATGATAGCCCTACAGCTGCTGCTAGGCACACCAGACAGGCAATTGTAGACAGGTTACTCCATGGTTGCCCCTATGACAACTCGGCTAGACCACAATTTAGGCGCTTCCAGGCCTCGTTGGCGCAGTAGGCAGCGCGTCAGTCTCATAATCTGAAGGTCGTGAGTTCGAGCCTCACACGGGGCAGGTGTTTTAAAGTCAGATGGCACCAGAACACAATGGGCCAGGCACATGGTCCATAACGTTTACCATAGGCTAGATTTGCACGAAAAGCGAAAACATACACGTGATGCAGATCATCAAACACAAGCCTTACATCGGGCAGTTTCCTGTGACAATGTATGGCCTCACATCAATATGCAATAGTGGAGACAGACTGTATACTGTCAAAACTTTACTAATATTCTGAAGGTCGTGAGTTCGAGCCACACACGGGGCAGGTGTTTTAAATTCAGATGGCACCAGAACACAATGGGCCAGGCACATGGTCCATAACGTTTACCATAGGCTAGATTTGCACGAAAAGCAAAAACATACACATGATGCAGATCATCAAACACAAGCCTTACATCGGGCAGTTTCCTGTGACAATGTATGGCCTCACATCAATATGCAGTAGTGGAGACACAGACTGTATACTGTCAAAACTTTACTAATAATCTGAAGGTCGTGAGTTCGAGCCTCACACGGGGCAGATGTTTTAAAGTCAGATGGCACCAGAACACAATGGGCCAGACACATGGTCCATAACGTTCACCATAGGCTAGATTTGCACGAAAAGCAAAAACATACACGTGATGCAGATCATCAAACACAAGCCTGAGATCTGTCTCATAATCTGAAGGTCGTGAGTTCGTGCCTCACACGGGGCAGGTGTTTTAAAGTCAGATGGCACCAGAACACAATGGGCCAGACACATGGTCCATAACGTTCACCATAGGCTAGATTTGCACGAAAAGCAAAAACATACACGTG
Organism: Collichthys lucidus; assembly: GCA_004119915.2. Classification (NCBI taxonomy): domain Eukaryota; kingdom Metazoa; phylum Chordata; class Actinopteri; family Sciaenidae; genus Collichthys; species Collichthys lucidus. The sequence continues at coordinate 18,554,245 of CM014090.1, forward strand.
ATGCAGATCATGAAACACAAGCCTTACATCGGGCAGTTTCCTGTGACAATGTATGGCCTCACATCAATATGCAATAGTGGAGACACAGACTGTATACTGTCAAAATGTTACTAACTCTATGGTGTAAGAAGGGTAAAGTTTTCTTTCTATGTAACTAGTTTAAAACATGACCAATACACCATCATTCATTCAGTCTTGTTCATAATTGGTTGTGCATCTATGATAGCCCTACAGCTGCTGCTAGGCACACCAGACAGGCAATTGTAGACAGGTTACTCCATGGTTGCCGCTATGACAACTCGGCTCGACCACAATTTAGGCGCTTCCAGGCCTCGTTGGCGCAGTGGGCAGCGCGTCAGTCTCATAATCTGAAGGTCGTGAGTTCGAGCCTCACACGGGGCAGGTGTTTTAAAGTCAGATGGCACCAGAACACAATGGGCCAGACACATGGTCCATAAAGTTCACCATAGGCTAGATTTGCACGAAAAGCAAAAACATACACGTGATGCAGATCATCAAACACAAGCCTTACATCGGGCAGTTTCCTGTGACAATGTATGGCCTCACATCAATATGCAATAGTGGAGACACATACTGTCAAAACTTTACTAATAATCTGAAGGTCGTGAGTTCGAGCCTCACACGGGGCAGGTGTTTTAACGTCAGATGGCACCAGAACACAATGGGCCAGACACATGGTCCATAAAGTTCACCATAGGCTAGATTTGCACGAAAGGCAAAAACATACACGTGATGCAGATCATCAAACACAAGCCTTACATCGGGCAGTTTCCTGTGACAATGTATGGCCTCACATCAATATGCAATAGTGGAGACACAGACTGCATACTGTCAATACTTTACTAATAATCTGAAGGTCGTGAGTACGAGCCTCACACGGGGCAGGTGTTTTAAAGTCAGATGGCACCAGAACACAATGGGCCAGACACATGGTCCATAAAGTTCACCATAGGCTAGATTTGCACGAAAAGCAAAAACATACACGTGATGCAGATCATCAAACTCAAGCCTTACATCGGGCAGTTTTCTGTGACAATGTATGGCCTCACATCAATATGCAATAGTGGAGACACACACTGTATACTGTCAAAACTTTACTAATAATCTGAAGGTCGTGAGTTCGAGTCTCACACGGGGCAGGTGTTTTAAAGTCAGATGGCACCAGAACGCAATGGGCCAGGCACATGGTCCATAACGTTCACCATAGGCTAGATTTGCACGAAAAGCAAAAACATACACGTGATGCAGATCATCAAACACAAGCCTTACATCGGGCAGTTTCCTGTGACAATGTATGGCCTCACATCAATATGCAATAGTGGAGACACAGACTGTATACTGTCAAAACTTTACTAACTCTATGGTGTAAGAAGGGTAAAGTTTTCTTTCTATGTAACTAGTTTGAAACATGACCAATACACCATCATTCATTCAGTCTTGTTCATAATTGGTTGTGCATCTATGATAGCCCTACAGCTGCTGCTAGGCACACCAGACAGGCAATTGTAGACAGGTTACTCCATGGTTGCCCCTATGACAACTCGGCTAGACCACAATTTAGGCGCTTCCAGGCCTCGTTGGCGCAGTAGGCAGCGCGTCAGTCTCATAATCTGAAGGTCGTGAGTTCGAGCCTCACACGGGGCAGGTGTTTTAAAGTCAGATGGCACCAGAACACAATGGGCCAGGCACATGGTCCATAACGTTTACCATAGGCTAGATTTGCACGAAAAGCGAAAACATACACGTGATGCAGATCATCAAACACAAGCCTTACATCGGGCAGTTTCCTGTGACAATGTATGGCCTCACATCAATATGCAGTAGTGGAGACACAGACTGTATACTGTCAAAACTTTACTAATAATCTGAAGGTCGTGAGTTCGAGCCTCACACGGGGCAGATGTTTTAAAGTCAGATGGCACCAGAACACAATGGGCCAGACACATGGTCCATAACGTTCACCATAGGCTAGATTTGCACGAAAAGCAAAAACATACACGTGATGCAGATCATCAAACACAAGCCTGAGATCTGTCTCATAATCTGAAGGTCGTGAGTTCGTGCCTCACACGGGGCAGGTGTTTTAAAGTCAGATGGCACCAGAACACAATGGGCCAGACACATGGTCCATAACGTTCACCATAGGCTAGATTTGCACGAAAAGCAAAAACATACACGTGATGCAGATCATGAAACACAAGCCTTACATCGGGCAGTTTCCTGTGACAATGTATGGCCTCACATCAATATGCAATAGTGGAGACACAGACTGTATACTGTCAAAATGTTACTAACTCTATGGTGTAAGAAGGGTAAAGTTTTCTTTCTATGTAACTAGTTTAAAACATGACCAATACACCATCATTCATTCAGTCTTGTTCATAATTGGTTGTGCATCTATGATAGCCCTACAGCTGCTGCTAGGCACACCAGACAGGCAATTGTAGACAGGTTACTCCATGGTTGCCGCTATGACAACTCGGCTCGACCACAATTTAGGCGCTTCCAGGCCTCGTTGGCGCAGTGGGCAGCGCGTCAGTCTCATAATCTGAAGGTCGTGAGTTCGAGCCTCACACGGGGCAGGTGTTTTAAAGTCAGATGGCACCAGAACACAATGGGCCAGACACATGGTCCATAAAGTTCACCATAGGCTAGATTTGCACGAAAAGCAAAAACATACACGTGATGCAGATCATCAAACACAAGCCTTACATCGGGCAGTTTCCTGTGACAATGTATGGCCTCACATCAATATGCAATAGTGGAGACACATACTGTCAAAACTTTACTAATAATCTGAAGGTCGTGAGTTCGAGCCTCACACGGGGCAGGTGTTTTAACGTCAGATGGCACCAGAACACAATGGGCCAGACACATGGTCCATAAAGTTCACCATAGGCTAGATTTGCACGAAAGGCAAAAACATACACGTGATGCAGATCATCAAACACAAGCCTTACATCGGGCAGTTTCCTGTGACAATGTATGGCCTCACATCAATATGCAATAGTGGAGACACAGACTGCATACTGTCAATACTTTACTAATAATCTGAAGGTCGTGAGTACGAGCCTCACACGGGGCAGGTGTTTTAAAGTCAGATGGCACCAGAACACAATGGGCCAGACACATGGTCCATAAAGTTCACCATAGGCTAGATTTGCACGAAAAGCAAAAACATACACGTGATGCAGATCATCAAACACAAGCCTGAGATCTGTCTCATAATCTGAAGGTCGTGAGTTCGTGCCTCACACGGGGCAGGTGTTTTAAAGTCAGATGGCACCAGAACACAATGGGCCAGACACATGGTCCATAACGTTCACCATAGGCTAGATTTGCACGAAAAGCAAAAACATACACGTGATGCAGATCATGAAACACAAGCCTTACATCGGGCAGTTTCCTGTGACAATGTATGGCCTCACATCAATATGCAATAGTGGAGACACAGACTGTATACTGTCAAAATGTTACTAACTCTATGGTGTAAGAAGGGTAAAGTTTTCTTTCTATGTAACTAGTTTAAAACATGACCAATACACCATCATTCATTCAGTCTTGTTCATAATTGGTTGTGCATCTATGATAGCCCTACAGCTGCTGCTAGGCACACCAGACAGGCAATTGTAGACAGGTTACTCCATGGTTGCCGCTATGACAACTCGGCTCGACCACAATTTAGGCGCTTCCAGGCCTCGTTGGCGCAGTGGGCAGCGCGTCAGTCTCATAATCTGAAGGTCGTGAGTTCGAGCCTCACACGGGGCAGGTGTTTTAAAGTCAGATGGCACCAGAACACAATGGGCCAGACACATGGTCCATAAAGTTCACCATAGGCTAGATTTGCACGAAAAGCAAAAACATACACGTGATGCAGATCATCAAACACAAGCCTTACATCGGGCAGTTTCCTGTGACAATGTATGGCCTCACATCAATATGCAATAGTGGAGACACATACTGTCAAAACTTTACTAATAATCTGAAGGTCGTGAGTTCGAGCCTCACACGGGGCAGGTGTTTTAACGTCAGATGGCACCAGAACACAATGGGCCAGACACATGGTCCATAAAGTTCACCATAGGCTAGATTTGCACGAAAGGCAAAAACATACACGTGATGCAGATCATCAAACACAAGCCTTACATCGGGCAGTTTCCTGTGACAATGTATGGCCTCACATCAATATGCAATAGTGGAGACACAGACTGCATACTGTCAATACTTTACTAATAATCTGAAGGTCGTGAGTACGAGCCTCACACGGGGCAGGTGTTTTAAAGTCAGATGGCACCAGAACACAATGGGCCAGACACATGGTCCATAAAGTTCACCATAGGCTAGATTTGCACGAAAAGCAAAAACATACACGTGATGCAGATCATCAAACACAAGCCTTACATCGGGCAGTTTTCTGTGACAATGTATGGCCTCACATCAATATGCAATAGTGGAGACACACACTGTATACTGTCAAAACTTTACTAATAATCTGAAGGTCGTGAGTTCGAGTCTCACACGGGGCAGGTGTTTTAAAGTCAGATGGCACCAGAACGCAATGGGCCAGGCACATGGTCCATAACGTTCACCATAGGCTAGATTTGCACGAAAAGCAAAAACATACACGTGATGCAGATCATCAAACACAAGCCTTACATCGGGCAGTTTCCTGTGACAATGTATGGCCTCACATCAATATGCAATAGTGGAGACACAGACTGTATACTGTCAAAACTTTACTAACTCTATGGTGTAAGAAGGGTAAAGTTTTCTTTCTATGTAACTAGTTTGAAACATGACCAATACACCATCATTCATTCAGTCTTGTTCATAATTGGTTGTGCATCTATGATAGCCCTACAGCTGCTGCTAGGCACACCAGACAGGCAATTGTAGACAGGTTACTCCATGGTTGCCCCTATGACAACTCGGCTAGACCACAATTTAGGCGCTTCCAGGCCTCGTTGGCGCAGTAGGCAGCGCGTCAGTCTCATAATCTGAAGGTCGTGAGTTCGAGCCTCACACGGGGCAGGTGTTTTAAATTCAGATGGCACCAGAACACAATGGGCCAGGCACATGGTCCATAACGTTTACCATAGGCTAGATTTGCACGAAAAGCGAAAACATACACGTGATGCAGATCATCAAACACAAGCCTTACATCGGGCAGTTTCCTGTGACAATGTATGGCCTCACATCAATATGCAATAGTGGAGACAGACTGTATACTGTCAAAACTTTACTAATATTCTGAAGGTCGTGAGTTCGAGCCACACACGGGGCAGGTGTTTTAAATTCAGATGGCACCAGAACACAATGGGCCAGGCACATGGTCCATAACGTTTACCATAGGCTAGATTTGCACGAAAAGCAAAAACATACACATGATGCAGATCATCAAACACAAGCCTTACATCGGGCAGTTTCCTGTGACAATGTATGGCCTCACATCAATATGCAGTAGTGGAGACACAGACTGTATACTGTCAAAACTTTACTAATAATCTGAAGGTCGTGAGTTCGAGCCTCACACGGGGCAGATGTTTTAAAGTCAGATGGCACCAGAACACAATGGGCCAGACACATGGTCCATAACGTTCACCATAGGCTAGATTTGCACGAAAAGCAAAAACATACACGTGATGCAGATCATCAAACACAAGCCTGAGATCTGTCTCATAATCTGAAGGTCGTGAGTTCGTGCCTCACACGGGGCAGGTGTTTTAAAGTCAGATGGCACCAGAACACAATGGGCCAGACACATGGTCCATAACGTTCACCATAGGCTAGATTTGCACGAAAAGCAAAAACATACACGTGATGCAGATCATGAAACACAAGCCTTACATCGGGCAGTTTCCTGTGACAATGTATGGCCTCACATCAATATGCAATAGTGGAGACACAGACTGTATACTGTCAAAATGTTACTAACTCTATGGTGTAAGAAGGGTAAAGTTTTCTTTCTATGTAACTAGTTTAAAACATGACCAATACACCATCATTCATTCAGTCTTGTTCATAATTGGTTGTGCATCTATGATAGCCCTACAGCTGCTGCTAGGCACACCAGACAGGCAATTGTAGACAGGTTACTCCATGGTTTCCCCTATGACAACTCGGCTCGACCACAATTTAGGCGCTTCCAGGCCTCGTTGGCGCAGTAGGCAGCGCGTCAGTCTCATAATCTGAAGGTCGTGAGTTCGAGCCTCACACGGGGCAGGTGTTTTAAAGTCAGATGGCACCAGAACACAATGGGCCAGACACATGGTCCATAAAGTTCACCATAGGCTAGATTTGCACGAAAAGCAAAAACATACACGTGATGCAGATCATCAAACACAAGCCTTACATCGGGCAGTTTCCTGTGACAATGTATGGCCTCACATCAATATGCAATAGTGGAGACACATACTGTCAAAACTTTACTAATAATCTGAAGGTCGTGAGTTCGAGCCTCACACGGGGCAGGTGTTTTAAAGTCAGATGGCACCAGAACACAATGGGCCAGACACATGGTCCATAAAGTTCACCATAGGCTAGATTTGCACGAAAAGCAAAAACATACACGTGATGCAGATCATCAAACACAAGCCTTACATCGGGCAGTTTCCTGTGACAATGTATGGCCTCACATCAATATGCAATAGTGGAGACACAGACTGTATACTGTCAAAACTTTACTAACTCTATGGTGTAAGAAGGGTAAAGTTTTCTTTCTATGTAACTAGTTTGAAACATGACCAATACGCCATCATTCATTCAGTCTTGTTCATAATTGGTTGTGCATCTATGATAGCCCTACAGCTGCTGCTAGGCACACCAGACAGGCAATTGTAGACAGGTTACTCCATGGTTTCCCCTATGACAACTCGGCTAGACCACAATTTAGGCGCTTCCAGGCCTCGTTGGCGCAGTAGGCAGCGCGTCAGTCTCATAATCTGAAGGTCGTGAGTTCGAGCCTTACACGGGGCAGGTGTTTTAAAGTCAGATGGCACCAGAACACAATGGGCCAGACACATGGTCCATAAAGTTCACCATAGGCTAGATTTGCACGAAAAGCAAAAACATACACGTGATGCAGATCATCAAACACAAGCCTTACATCGGGCAGTTTCCTGTGACAATGTATGGCCTCACATCAATATGCAATAGTGGAGACACATACTGTCAAAACTTTACTAATAATCTGAAGGTCGTGAGTTCGAGCCTCACGTCAAAAGTGTATAGATCTTCCCAAGGTTAACAAAGCCAGTAAGGCTTTTTATAATGCTTGTTTGTATTTAGTATACTGTATGACTGACAAAGTTGGGTGCAGGAGCAAAAAGTAAAAGAAACAATGTGCTCTTGTTTCTAGATCAGTGAGGTAGACATAGGAAAAATATTTGGCCAATCCATAATTTATGGTGTTCACTGATGTTGTTTGGTGTGTCATGGTATTATTTTGTACATTTTTTAAATTTTTATCAGGCCAGTACATATGAAGATTTTTGTTTTATTTTGCAAGCCAAATTGTCAGGAAAATAACTTTTGACATGAGTAATTAACTGAAACATGAAATAATTCTACACAGTTGACAAAAGCAAAACCTGCTGTAAAAATCTCCACACAAACGTTACTCAACACACACAACAGAAAATTAACACATGCACATATTATTATACACATATACATATTAGTTTCCCCTGACACCAATTAGCAGTGTCCCAGATAGTGCAGTCAGAAGCCAACATACAATTAGGATTATCTGGATTGGATGAATGGGCTCATTAAGCACAATGAACTAACTGCTCTCTAACAGCATCATAACTGTGTGTGTGTGTGTCTGTGTGAGGAGCAAGTGCATGGATTTATGTGTGTTTGTGTCAGAGAGAGAGAGAGAGAGAGACAGAGAGAGAGAGAGAGAGAGAGAGAGAGAGAGAGAGAGAGAGAGAGAGAGAGAGAGAGAGAGAGAGAGAGAGAGAGAGAGAGAAATCTCTGTGTGTGTTTGTGTATGACATTTATTTAAAAATAAAGTGATAAAGGCTAATAAAGACAATGGATGGAGAGGACTACGATGAGAAAAAAATCACACCCATTGATGATTGAAGTTTTGCTCAGAATTCAGAAAAAGCACCTTTGTCTGAGAATATTTTGCTAGAGTGGTGTGAATGAAGAAGTGCTTGTGAAAAACAAGGCATCTTTCTATACCAAGACAGATAAAGGAAAATTTAGTCATGCATGATGTTTACAGCTCATTATTCTGAATAATCACGCTTTAATTCAGAAGGGCAAATACTTACTGAACCTTTATCAGAACAAACACAAATCGTGTTGTTCACATTTTTCAGTAGCTCATCATATTTGTTTTGCTTTGTACAAAAGATTCTGTTTACCATTTCAGCCAATGCATTTGTTGGTTTCTGTACCTTCGGCATTTGCAATACTCTTTAAAGATATGCATAAGAAGTCCATCCATCCTGTGGCAGCAGGTTAAGCAGGACATTCTAGATGTCCCTCTCCCCAGAAATGTTTTCCAGCTTCTCCTGGGGGATCTAGATAGCTTTCCAGACCAGATGGGCTATGTAAGCCCTCCAGCAAGTTCTAGGTTTGCCCCACGGTCTCCTGACAGTCTGATGAGCCCAGAAAAACTCCAAAGGAAGGTGTTCAGGTATCCTAATCTGATGGCTGAAGAACCTCAGCTGGCCACAACATGAAGGAAGAGCACCTTTCCACAGAGCGGCCTGCAGATTTCCGAGCTCAGCCACCCTATGGAGGAAACTCATTTCGGCTGCTTGTATCCACAATATTATTGTTCCGGTCACTACCCAAAGGTCATTGCCATAGGCAAGAACTGAAATAAAGATTGACTGATAAAGTGAAGCACCTATCTGCATTTTGATCTTACAATCCATTTAACCATCTTTATGAATAGTGTCCCAAGATACTTAAACTCCTCCATTTAGAGCAGCAACTAACTCCAAACCTAGAGGATTTCACTGTTTTCTGCAAAAACCCTGGCCTCAGACTTGGAGGTGCTGGCTCTCATCCTAGCCACTTCACATTTGGCTGGAAACCAATCTTCAGACTCTGCCGCAACCACAGAGGATTTTTAGCTAGCTTTAGAACTCCTCAAAGTGCTCTTTCCAAAGCTCAACAATATCCCCTCACCAGCTGTACACAGCCTGAGATAAGCCCTGCTTTGCCTTCTTTAGTCATTGACCAACAGAAAGTCTTTCTTCATGGCCCTCCCTGAACTTCTTCTTCTGCTCCTTCAAGAGACCCCTGGGCTAACACTAAACACAACACTGAAAGGCCCCCTTCTTCAGCTTAACAGCCTCCTTCATGGCTGGTGTCCATCAGCTGGTTCTTAGGTTGCCACAACAACAAGCACAATGACCTTCTGACTGCATCCCTTAACAGCCACAACCAGACTGCTCCTCTCTTCACCTGAGTGTCAAAGACATTTGGCCTCAAATCTGATAATGTGACCACAAAGGTGTTCTGGTACCGACTTCACTTATGGATGCCTTCACTGACCCTTATGAATTAGCCCAGAGGGAGCTGTAGCACCTTACACAGGAAAAATGAATCAAGTCTCTTGTGGCCAGGCCTTGACTTATCGGGCTCGGCGGGGCAAAGGGTGAGGATGCAGGAACCTGGAGGGGGTGAATCGGAGGAATGGTCTCGAGTGGTTTGTTATGGACTTTGGTGCTAGTCATGGATTTGCCATAACAAACACTATGTTTAAGCATAAAAAGTGATATGTGCTTATTAATCAATGTGATACTTGTCTTGGTTTGTTCAAGTGGGATCAAATAAGGAAAGAAGAGAAATTAAGACTAGACTCAATTCCAAAGCATAAGCATGACTATATTGTGAATGTGATTTGTTTTTGTTGTTTTACAATGGGACATTGTCAATGTTTTTAAAGCATATCCTGGTCCATTAAATTTGAGCAGTACTAAGCTAAATTCCAGCCCTTTGATTTCAATAATAAAAAATTAGGAAACTTTAACACTTACCCAGGGCCTGCGTTGCAAATGCTGCCATGGCACTCTGCAGTCTGTCTGGTCGGATCGCCTGAACCAATAACAGCTGCGGAGTGCAAAGAGAAAAAGATAAACTGATGAAGATCAGGTGTCCATTAAAACACAAGGTCAATACCAGTCATATCATCATATTGAGAACACAATACACAAAGTAAATGAGTAAGTCCATTAGTTTGACAATGAAGTGGGCATACTTGACTTTAGTGATAAGTGGCTTTTGTCTTGCTCATAATTTGAAATGAGATTATCTAAATCTTCATTCTCAAACTACAAACTACTTGCAAAGAAGCTTTCACAACTGAACTGTTTTAAGTGTGTGTAGACTTTTGACATACATAAATTACAACAAGCTGTTCCATCTGGTTGATGAAATGACAGTTTTTTGATTGAAAGCTGACCTGCTGAAAGGGAGAAATCTTCCTGGCAAAGGAGGATGGGATTTCCTGTTCACACTGTGAGCTCTGCGAGAAGGACCGCCAAAGGTCTGAGTCACTCAAACACAGGGACTGGTAGAGGGCTGGGAACGTTGCCTGTACAAAAGGGATGGTAAAAGTTAAAACGTCAAAATACAAATCAAGAAATAGATCAAATATTAAGCTCAGTAAGAAATGATTTTCTGGCATTCTTTTTTTGTGTCCACTAGTTTGATAAAATATCGCAATGCCAAAAATGTTTTCATAATTAAGCGTTAACAGTGCACTTGTCATACATTGCATACACATAAAATGTGGTAATAATGTACGTATTTGGTGTTAAGTGCATATGTGTGTGTGTCACTGTGTATATCATTGTGTTTACTTTAAAAATGGCCAATGCCCCATGCCTCTCCTGATCAATCCATGAAGGGAACTCCTGCAGAGAGAGAAGAGGTGTAACAGACAAAAATAATATTTTGAGTTTTATTACTGTTAGAAAAAAAATTGCACTCTTACCTCTTTCTTAAACATTTCTCCCACGACGGATCCAGTGAAGACATCCCATTCCTACAGCAACAAGTAGTGTTTACATTTGACAGATCCACAGCTAAAAACGTTTTACTTAATTTGAATTCAGTGCTGAGGAAACCCTAAAAATGCAGATACTAAATTTACAAAGATACTCACACTCTCCTGGAAGAGTTCAGGGTACATGCCTTTCACAAAGTGCATAGCAAACATCAACTGGTCAGCCTGAAACAAAGAGAAGGAAGGAAAGAGAAATTTATGCACATATGAGAATGTTATTTTGCCCTTCTCATCTATAAATAAAGGAAATAATAATAAAAATTAAACTAACATCTCTACCGGACTGAATGGGTAAACACTCTGATATTCCCATTGTATAATATGCAGCTCATCCTGGCAAACCAAAGGGTTTGGAAAGGGTTGCTACACAGTGACAAACAACCCAGGGACTTCAAGGTCTACACTAGTTGTTGAATCATCCTCACACACGCTCTCTCCCTGTGCCTCCCTGCCCCTTTCCTTCTTGTCAAATAGCAGAGTTTGAGATAAACAACAGACAAACCGATAACAGTCAGTAATCAAGATGCTTATCCCACTCCCACCCACGGAGAGAAAGAGAAAGACAGTGACCAAGAGAATTCAGTGGATACAGTGAATATGAAAGAATGCAGAAATCCAATAGATATACATTTACATACACACAATCAGCGATGCAAACACATTCACGCTCACACACACACCAGATGGATGATGCTTTTTTTTCTTCCCAACCCAATCTATGTTGTAAATTATTAAAGACATATAAGAGACAGAAATAGAAAACTGATTACTGGCCAACTTTATGTAAAAAGCCCTTTTTCCAAAATTGAGAAAGTTTTTGTAATTTTGTCATCTCCAGCATTCCTAATGTTATACTTCAAATTGTGCATAAAATGTTTAAAGAAACATGTTAACATGGCTATTGTACTTTTTCTTACATACTTAACTTATAAAATTAACTTCTGTGATGTGAATGGCCTCTAAAAGCATTACATTAAAGCCTTCTTTACACCATACAATTACAATATTATATTATATTATATTATATTATATTATATTATATTATATTATATTATATTATATTATATTATATTATTATTTTTGCTCCAAATCACAATAGCACAATACTAATTCACCAAATTTAATAACAGATAGTGTGCCTAATTCACATTGAGCTGCTACACTGCTTCTGTGCTGGTCATGTGTATTTATGTAAATTGTATTTTATGCACTTAACTGGCTGGCAAGGAGAATCAATTTAGAAGTAGCATGCTGTTCGATAATACTTCTCAATGGTGTGTGTGAAAAGTGCCAAAAGGGCAAATGACTGTGTTAATCTAATCAGTTTAGCTATTCACAGAAGCTGCTATCACTGGTACCAGATGTAGGCACTGCTGCTGAAAAATCAGGTACATAAGGGAGATGGTAGTCTATCCGAAAAAACCTCTTTTGCAGCCACAGTAGCTATAATCATTCAGATGCGTTTATTGAATACTTGCTGAATTACAGCATCACTGGATGAGATTAAACCCCATTGGAGTACTTTTGTCTTTTAATCCACCTATCTTAAACTCTATACTACTAGCAAGAATACTAGTATAGTGCTATGGTGCAACTAACCAATGCAAGCCAATATTATGCCTCTATGTTTAACCTAAAGTTTTAAAACATAGGACCAAGCCATGTGGGACCTATATACACAAAACCACATGACCCACAATATTCCTGCGTCAAGCTGTTTATATGAGAAGCATTAAGGTGAAGCATTTAGGTTAAGGTGAATAACTGAGAGACTAAGAGAACTGTTTAACAAAATTAAAGTTGTTTCTAATGAGGTAATGCTAATTATATTCCATCAGTCAGTGGTAGGCATCTGGGCACATGCAAGAACTGAGTTAAAAAATGTTTATAACTAAATAAAAAGGAAACTTTTTTCCAGTTTAAAACAGTTAGACAATCTCATACTCCTCCAATATATATATATATATATATATAATAAAGCAAGCTAAATAAACAAGCAATGTCTAAGTAGTTCTACAATTTACACATCAAAATCTTCACAGCACATCTCTGCCTGTCACCTAATGTTATATTCCGTACCATAACCAACAGCTGTAGAACCAGCTTGAGCTGCGGTGAGGCTAACCTTCAGGCTACATTTAGACTTGAGCTCATCACTACCATGCCCTCTTTCTGACCCTCTCCACAGTCCGTCTCTTGATCTGATGTCTAGATGATTTACACCAAGCTGCCAAGTTCAACTCCATCTATCAAAGTGACAGCGTGCACAGTTCACCCGAGAGAGCCGAGCATCCATGATATGACTGATCAAAAAAAGAAAGGCACAATGTCCTGTTTTTAATGTCTGTGTGTGTGTGTATGTATGTGTCAGAAAGAAATGAAGCAAACAGAGTGCAATCAGGATAAAAGTCTGAGAGTGTTTGCGTGAACTGCTGTCATACTGACATTCTGACAGGACAGGAACCTCAGTAGACAGTACAACCTGGAATATGTCACACTTGAGCACATCACTGCAACTCAAAGTACTGCATGTACAGAGAGGAGTTTCAGCTCTCTCTCTCTCACACACACACACAAACCACAGTTGACCTCCTGAATACTTATACCTGCTACCCCACAAACAGGCATACACGAAGACCTAACCTAACAAATGTTTACACATAGACATCCATCTACAATAAACACACAAAGATACAAACCTTTACAACTTTACCTCTCTGAAATATAATCTCCTTAGAGTATAACCCTCCAGTGCACACCAATGTGTTGAAAAGAAAAACTTTCACATAGTTCCTGTCACATGTTCTCCATGGACAAACATTTCTGAAAACATTAGGAGATTTGCTCAGGTGCTGTGCACGGAAGTGACAAAGTGCACATAATGCTGCATTTGAGGTACTTGTATTTTGTCACAGTAAAGTTACAACTCCAGGTCACTGCGGGGGTAAAATATATCTACACCTGTCTGATTATGTCCATATTGTTCTTTTTATTCAACAAAGTTTTTTTTTTAAACTTGATATTGGTCGACAAAGTAACAAATATACAGTATCCATTATGTGTGATCAAATCAGCCCTAAAATGATGAATGAAATAAAATATTCCTCAGAAAACCCAATATCTGTAATATATATTACACACCTGCAAACATGACATATTTCAGATTTAAATATACTACTTATCAATTAAGAAAATATAATGAAGTTTCAAATAATATTATATGTCCAAATCCAGACAGTATTGCTTGAATATGACATTACAAGACAAAAAGCAGCTCACAAGCTTGAAAACTTTACAGCCATAAAAAAACAAAAAAAAAACAAAACATCTTGGCTCATGAGAGGTTCAACAATATTTGGTAAATCACAGCTTTGATGTGTCTAGCCATACCCAGTCAATATTAATATCAATTAAGCAGATTCGGTTGTGTGTGGTGGAATTGATCAAAAATACAGAGTGCCTACCACTGGCTGGTTTGTTAAGCCCTCTATCGCAGATGCATATATCATGATGTTTTTTTACTCTTGACTCTGTTCTCCTGTCAAATTATACTCTTCTCCCATTATCACTCACTATCCGCCCTTTATCTTTTCATTAGACCCCCTCTCTCCTCTCCCCCTGAAAGTTATCTCTTTTGCAGCACAGATGTTGACAGGAGTGCTGATAATGTAGTCCAATGTTTCCTCTCTACTAATGACTGGGCTGGTACTGTCTAAAAGCATGTGTGTACTGGGTTAATAGCCCATAGACATGATCAGCAGTTAACAGCCACACTGACTTTACCATGACCATACAGGCAATGCACACACACACACACAGAAGACAGAGAAATTACATTTACCATTTACTACCCAATTGTTCTGTTGGTCAATATTTGACACAATTACTGTGCTAGTATGACTGTAGAAGTATGTAAATGTGGTGTGTTTATCTGATTGTGCATCTGGTCTAAGCAATCAATAAGAATGCAATTATACTAGTCTCCATGTTATAAAGATGGCCTGCCATCTTAACTTGCGTTATTATTGTAAATTACAGTAGTGAGGAAGATAGGGTAGGCATACTAAAACAGGAGCATGCAGAAGAAACCAACATGCCTTTATAATACGTGTACTTCCTGTTGAATGCAATTTAATATTTGTTCAGAGTTATATATTTTATTTAGTTATCAGTCAACTCAGTCATAACAACAGCTTGCCAAAGGAATTTCTCTGTAGCTGAAAAAAATGGTGAGTGCGTGTTTATGGCAGATTGCCGTTTTCAGGTCAATATCCCATCATTTGAATCAATTTAACAAAGAGCAGCAAGGTCGAAATACAGGTGTTGGGTGTTGGGTTTATTTTAAAACAGGCTGATCCTCTTTTCCATCTTTTGCAACGCAAACCTGCTGAAACTATCCACGTATCACGATACAAATCACTGTAGCAATGACAGGAAATTTTAGAAATGCTGAAACCATTTTTGTGTGTATTACCTTGAAAAGCGACCGGCAGACATATTCGTACACCATATTCTTCAAGCTGGCTTCCAAAGCAGCAATTCTGGCTTCTGTATTCTCTGCTTCCTAAAATGCACACACATACATACACACAAGCACACAATGAGAGAAGAAAAGGGACAAAAGGAAAAGGAGCAGTTAATCTGGTGAGAAGTATGGAGGATATGCTGCCACTAAAGAGATTTAAAGATTTCTCAGCCTTCATTAATATGATAGTACAGTACATGTGTCTTTGTTATGTGCTTTTATGTGCTTCAGTGATTAAAGGAGTCAGCAGTAACATTTTTATTTAAAAGTGTTCTCTCTTTTGTCACATCAAACCTGAATGTTTTAGGGTCGGCCAACAGTCACATAGAGAAAGACACACACACTTGACCTGTTTTTTTGTTCTTTTATTTCAAACGCCTTCATTCATTTTCTCTCTGACATAAAAATTATCACAGAGAAATAAAAACTAAAGTTTGTGTCTAATCTCTTGGGCAGGATAGAAGTAAAACTTTCAGCAAATGTATATGCAATAGGGAAATAAACATCCCTTAAATTTTGTTTCTGATGCAACTAACTGAAGTGTTTTTTATGATGAGTTAACGAGGCAATTATGCTAATCCCAGTTCATTAAAAGAGAGAAACTTGAATTTAGAAGGCATACAGTTGCATTTTTCTGTTGAATAAGAGGGAAAAAATATCAGATGTCAGAAGAAGTTTTCAAATTTCAAACCTGGATTGAAACTAATTCCTAATACCTTTTAGGTGTTTACTATTATGTGCATAAAACCTCAAATTACATAACTAAAAGAAGGCTGTGAATTTGGGTTTGCAGATTCTTTTCCAAATCTCAGGAACAATCTATAATCATTCGATACGAAATAAATAAACAAATGATATAAAGGGAGCGAGAGTCCATGAAGTATTTAGACCGCACTCACTGAACACACACCAGCTGACCAGCTGCTGCCTGGTGACTTTTTTGGATGACGGCACTGGCTCTAACAACCCACACAGGATTTGGGTAATTAGTGCTCAATCTCTCAACCCAATGTCTGTATGTGTGTGTGTGTACTCTGGTTATCAGACAGTGTTTGGTCTTCAGATGGAGAACAGCAGTTTTATAGGCAGTCAATGATGCTCTCCAGCTGCACAGGTAAGAGTAAGATAAATTCGCTACAGAAAACAATGAGCTAAAATAAAATCAAGCTGACCTGAACTGAAATAAGAACATATAAAATATTCCAAATGATTGAAACAGAATTAAGTTTGGCTTACCAAAGCAGCACTGAAAAAGTTATTCAGCAAGTCTGTAACTTTTTACATTTTCATTAACTATTTTCTTAAGCTTTACTGTACAACACTTGCACTGTGCAAAGATGCAACAACAAAAAGATGAAGATTAAGTTCTTATCTGCGCCGTAAAAGTAACCCCATCGTGATGGATGCATTTTGTTTGTGTCCCGCCAATCTCAGAAAAAGCTGTTAGTATTTTGTTTTTGTTTTTTTTCTTTCAGATTTGATTTACACACAGACCAACCCAAAGCAGACTATTTAAAGGAATAGTTTGATATTTTGGAAAATATGTTTGGATGTAAATTATGGGACATGTTGGACAATTTCTTGCCCCTGAGCAGTTGCCAGGCAACCAGCGGAGACTCTAGGAAGTTACTGTGTCTGGCAAAGAAACTGTCTGGCACAGAAATCCCTGTAAAATGGTGAACTGTCATTTTTACACTTTGGTTTCTGTACAGATTAAACAAGATATAACTAGTTTGGCAGAGTTTAGAGTTGCTGTTAGGGTGTTTTTTTTACCTTAAGAGTCCAACTGAACCACAGTTTACACTTAAAGCAGCCAACTGTAATGTATGTACAGTAAAAATGTGCGTTTAAGTGAATGAAATAGTATTTTTGTTTATCATTGGAATTATTTATATATCTATCTAGTAGCATTGAGGTGTTTTATTGATGTTGGTTTAAGGCCATATTTTTTGGAACAGTTTTGTGAAAGTAACAGACTGACTGGTGGCTGAAGATGTAAGTACTATAAGTCTTGTGAAGCATCCAGTCACCTTCTTAGCTTGAAGAGCCCTTTGGAAGAGGCGAAGAAAAGAAGCTAGACTGAAGCGATACATGTTGTTGATCTTCGACAGGTCGGTGATGACAAAATACATCTTGCTGGCGCTCTCTGCAAGAGGCAGGTAGGCATCCCGCTCCTTGGGGGGAAAAAAGGAGAAAGAGAATTAGGGTGGAAAAAAAAACAAGAAGCAGCAGAAACCACAAATGTTAGAAATTTTATGCAGGAAAATGGTTTTATATGAATATGGATAAGTAGAAAAGTAGAATAGAAATCCCTTATTGTAATCAAAATGGAAGAATGCATAGCATGAGCTGTAATAAAATGGGAAATACACACAAAAAAGGAGGAGAGACAAAAGCAGTTCTGGTGTAACACTGCACCCTATAGGATGATGAGGTAATACATGTACAATAGCTCACTACTTGTGCATTTGAGTAATCTGATGTTTGTGCACTGAGTGTCTGTTTATCTGTAGATCAAATGGGTTGAAATATTTGTGCCCTCATACTAGATAACATTGCAGAGATGTAATAGCCTGCACAAAAAAACAATGTCAACAAAAGTAATGAATACAAAATGATTCAGTTACAGAAATGACATAGAACTACAACAGCAGAGTCATTTTACATTTGCAGATTGGACATGAATGTAATTTTCCATTCAACAAATTCCGTCTGACTGTTTCTCTGACTTGGTTATTGATCCTTGATCATATACCTTTCTGTTGTTTATGCTCACTCTCTGACTCTGTCTCTCTCCTATCAGCGAGTTAAAAGAACATTGCATTCATCATGACGGAAAATACCAAACTAAACTAGCTACTTCGAAGTGTGCTGATGATGGCTGGACATAGTTTGAATATATAGAAAAAATGTCAAAAATGTTGGTTAAAAATATTTTTGATATATTTAGTTGACAATACATTTCTTTTCAGATTTTGTGTGTGTGTGCCTGAAATACAGTACCTGGTCCAGGGATGCCTGCAGCCTGTGTGATTCCAGGAGTGACTCCTGGATCAGGGCGCTGCTGGCCTTGGTCTGGTTTAGACTGTCTATTAGCTCTCTGTTCTCCAGAATATTACCCTGAGCTGTAGCCAGGGTCTGACAGAGGAAAAAGACAAACAGATGAACAGACAGGTAGGAGGGGGTGTACGTAAGACGTAAGCGAGAGTATGATGTAATGTATCTGTCAATTTACTGAAATCTGTGACCTGATAAAAGTTGCAGGAGCAAGAGCTGTCATTTCAGAATAGCATAATATGGGGATGTTTTAAATTCATGTATTTATTTTTAAGCTTTCACTGAGTGCCATGACTTGCCCACGTCATCTTGTGGAATCTGTCCTCTGAAACGAAACTGATAGAATTTATTCAAATAAAATAGATGAGAAAGCATCACAGCATGGAAACGTCAAGTCGAATATGCTCCTACAATTCGAGAATAATTACATGTCTAGTAGCTCTGAAGCGCTGACATCCTGCTCTTGGTACTATCTGTACTGTAATGTATATATATAAATATATATATATGTGTGTGTGTGTGTGTGTGCGTGTGTGTGTGACTGTACTTTTATAAACATAAAATTTCATAGCACACATCCTTCACACCATCCTATTCCAAGACATGGAGCTATTCATGATTGCTTTTCATTGACTACAGTTCAACATTTAACACCATAGTCTCCTCCAGGACCCACGATTAAACACACTTCACTACACATGTGAACCCTTGACTTCCTGATGGGCAAACCCCAGGTGGTGAGGGTGGGCAGACAGACCTCATCCACCCTCATCCTTAACATCGGAGTACCCTGGGGCTGTGTTTAGAGTCCCCTGCTGTTCTCCTTGCACACACATTACTGTTTTCTGCCATTACTGCCATTTTTTATCGCCATGTTTTCTGACGACACAGCTGTGCCTGATCACTGAAAACAATGAAAAGGCCTGTCTCAAGGAAGTAGAGAACCTGACTGACCAGACAACAACCTCCTACTGGATGTCAGCAAGGTCCTTTCGGGCCTGACTTGCCTGACCTGGAAGCTGCATAGTGACTCTGTAGTGGGAAGGCGAGGCAGAGATTGTTTCACCTCAGATGCTGGAGGAAATTCCAGGTATCCTCTCAAACACTGAGGAATTCCTACTCCTGCATCTATATCACTGTCCAAACAGGACCTTATAAGGCCTTGCGTTTACACAGTTTTAAATTCTCAAAATTCACCCTGAACTAAAAAAATACACTTAATACATTAAAGCCAGCTAAAGTAGGCCACTGGGAAAAGCACTCCACCATCAACCACAGAGACATGGATTCAATACCGAGCAGTGGTACTTCCAGCTTGGCTGAGTGCTCCGTCAAACACATCTGGCAATGCTCATGGGAGGGAACACAGTGACAGATTACATCCTTGTTGCAGCACTTGCAGCTTCTCCTGCTTTTTTTGTAAATGCTGTCTCATTCTGTCTACTACAGCCTCCCCAGACCAACAGTGGGAGTTAGCAACAACAAGGTCTGCAGTGCAGGGGGACTGAGCATTCTAAATAGGGAGAAAGGGGAGTTGCATACTGATTTTCTCAATGTTGTCTCACAATTATGTATTGATTAAAGGTGCATTTTGATCACTGGGGTATATGATTGTGCTTGTTTTACTGTGTATATTGTACATCTGCAACTGTACCTCTAGCAGTGACTCCTCCAACAGTGCCAGCTGTATCTTCTTGTCTTCCTCTTGTTGTAGTAGTCTTGTCTTTTCAGTCTCTAACTCTGGCTTCTCTTGCTGGATGGTCAAGGCCAGCAGCTAACAAAGGCACAAAGACACAAAGTAGACAAGCAAGTAGACATACAGTATGACTATAGCACACAGTACATACTCTCTAAAACCTTTTATAAACGTTTTTTTCCATTATAAAACATTTGTTCGTGGATTTTGGAAGTACTAAGAAGTGTCTAAATGACTAATTAAATTGAGAAACAAAAAAATCTACAGAATATTTGAAGCTATGGTCACAATATGAGACCAAATTAACCCAAACCTTTAGTACATTATTTTATTTCATTGTATTTTTTCATTCTACAAAACACCACCATAGCCTATGGCCTCACATGGCATCGAGTTTAATCAACACTGCTACACCAAAGTATCAACAAAAATGAACCTTGATTCACAATGGTTCCATTGACTCTTGAGCTGTTATAGAAGACTCAGTATGTGTTTGAGTGTGGATTATATGGGTTACCTGTCCACGCAGGCCTGCCCTGGTAGTAGTGAAGTTGATTTCTGTAACCACGGAAACGGCATCAGGGGGGATGAAGGGGTTAGGATTCCGTGTTGCCATGAAGAGACGGAAGTCCTCGTTGTAATCAATAACCTTGTCTCCTATCTGAACCACATATCTCGGACCTGTGTGTGTGTGTGTGTGTGTGAATGCGTGTCAAAGTTGGACAGAAAGAAAGATTCTTAATTAACAACATGTACTGTATCACACAACCATTTTCAACCTTTTACTTTCTGCTCTACTCTCTGTCTTCCAGATGTCTGCAATGCAGTACTGCTATGCCTTTGTCTCGCCTTTTTTCCCCCCATCTTGTTCAACATCACTTTTAAGTGGATAACTTGCCCTTTCTCACACTTTCTCTGCCCCCCACTCTTTCCAATTCAGCTTCAAATAGACAACCACCGCTCCCTGGATGATTCATAGCCCTATTTTCCCAGGTATGTTTCAAACTTCTGTTTACAAATACCTACATGATTGAAGTAGCTGTTTGCGACTATGATTGGTATGTAATTATCTAAGCTAAACTAAAATATCAGCGGTGAATTCAGAAAAGCGGATTCAAAGAGCTACGCATGAACATTATATATATTTTTGTGGATCTAAACTAAGTAGCACTTATCCATAAAACAGAAAACACAAAGCTGTACTTGCAGATCTGCATGCTGATGATATATCGAAAACACTGCAATAACCACAAAGTATTTCAGCCGTCTGAAAGTCTTCAGTGGCTCAAACAACCGCTCGTTATAAAGTCTTTAGATTAGCAAGGTCACATTTCATGTAATTATCATCACATCCTAAAATGGTCATGGAAAAAGTGTTTGATGTTTCACAAAAACACTTTCAACTTTGTCCAGCACATTGATAACAGACACATTTTTAAATAATACATGTGTGGAGAAATATGCGTTTTAAATAATGGAATTAGTTATGTTTGCTGTATGCATGTACTGTACGCTGTGTGTGCATATGTGCATGTGCAAACAACTGAATTTGATAGCACCAGTGTAAATAATGTATTTATCTACTAAAAAAGTGCCTTATTTGCTCTGTTTCCTTGCTGGTTTGTTTCTACAAGCTAATTCGTTCTAGAGGCGAGATGAGCAAGGACTGAGTAATTCAGGAAAACTCAATAAATGAGCTCACACTGAGGAACCTGTCTCTGAAGGGTCTTTCTGAGCTTGTACACAAAATAGAGACTGACATGCGAAGAAACAATTATTATGCACCAAGGGGTGATATTAAATGACAGAACTGATAGTGTGACAAATTTGATTTTTTTCTTTAAGTGTCTGTATTTATTTACTCTCTTCTTTGTTCATGTTTTTTTGTTCCTGAGTCATCCGTGATGCTTCTTCCAAGTATACTCATTGCCACTTTAAAAATTCTCCTCATGGGTGTCTTGGTTCAATGCACATGTTAGTCATTTGCCTCTCTGTTTCTATAGCACCCGTGGCACCAGCCTTGCCCAAATATGGAGTCATGGCTAATTCTTTTTGGAGAAAATAAGTGAGGTTTGATCGTCATTGTCTGTTTTTATGGCAGGCTGTTCAAACTGCTCCACTTGCTGCCAGTGAGAGGTCTCTATATCAACAGCAAACTAGTTGACTGAAAACGTCAGTATATTAACCCCTGACATTATGACACACCGAAGGAGATGTAGATTGCAGTAAAGCTGTGCAATTATAGTCAACTGACTTTTACTCATGGCTGCGTTTTGTGTTATTCATTAAGAACATGATTATTATATCCATGTTCAGGTAACATACTCAAAATGAATTGCATTTTGCACAGTGTAGAAAAGAAGCCACAAGATAGAGGTGAATAGTCAGCCCTTTAGTCAGCAACCAGTATTTTGGGAGTTTCATTACACCGTGAATTCCACTCATAAAGGTTGAGCTGCAGAATCAATTATTTTTCCCACAGGCTGTTTGTTTAGAAATGGTGTGCGTGTACCCTGTGCTATGAGGTCCCTTCTCAGCAGTGGGTAGAGCACAGGTTCAACTCCATCCATCTCTTGGATGATAAGTGTTTTTCCGAATCTGACCGCCAGCTCCAGGGATGTCATGAAGTTATTATCCTAAAGAGAACGGGAACACAAACAGACACACCATTGTAAGAATACCTTAAATTCCAGTATTAGTTGGTTATACAACATATCATATTAGCATATATTGTTACTATCCCCAATAACAATTAGAAATCAGTTACTATTTAAATAAAGAATTGAAGTTGTTAAAGCTGCCTTATAACAGCTTTCTACATTTTCCCCCCATAATGACTAATTGGAAACTTGGGCACACACCAAAGGTCCTGTGGCTTAAACTGACATGGCTGTGTGGCAGTCATGTCAGGTTCAGGTCAGCTGAGTAATGCCCAAATGACCAAAAGCAGAACTCACAACGAGAACACTATGAGAAAGATTTAAGTTGCCTGGTGGACAGTGAATACTGCTATGATTATAGCGCCTTTATTTAAGTAGTAGACACAGAAGACAAAGGACGTGTTCATTCTTCATTAGATGCCACAAAATCTAAATTACTTTTTTAAAAGTATAATAAATAATGACGCTAATTTTGCAGTTACT
The DNA here is from genome assembly GCA_004119915.2 of Collichthys lucidus. Taxonomy (NCBI): domain Eukaryota; kingdom Metazoa; phylum Chordata; class Actinopteri; family Sciaenidae; genus Collichthys; species Collichthys lucidus. Next base: position 18,577,722 of record CM014090.1, read on the forward strand.
ATCTAGTAATTAGTATGTAATGAGTAATACAGTCCAACATTGATTCATGTGGTCATATCATTTATTCAACAAGTGGGCAGATTGAGGAGAAAGGTAAAGGTGGCTTAATTATACGCTCTGTCAAATAAGGGTGGCAACGTAATAATAAGGGTATACTAATGGATTTAAAATAGACTCATCAGACAAGGGGAAAAAGATCAATCAGGATCATCCAAGAAACACTTCAAAGAAATATTCACCAGCAAGTGCAGGCTCCGGCAGACAAAGGTTACCTCCCTCATAGGATAGGTTTATGGTTGATTGATTTGAATAAAACTCCATCACATCAATGCAATTCCAATAAAATAGTAAATGACCTCTATTATGTATTATTTAACTTTGTGTGTGTGTTTGTGTATTTACCTGTTGGTTGATAACCTCTAGTCTGTGCTCTTTGAGATGTGTGCGTAGCCACTCTGTAGCTCGGGATGACGGGTCAATCAGGAATGGACAGGCAACGCTCTAAGTATAGAGGAATGATAAAGAACTATATTTCAGGTTATACTCTTTTGTGATAGTTTTAATCAGCAAAGAGGATCCATTACTGAGGAACAGGAGATGTGTGTGAATGTGGATCAGCCCTGTCGCAATGCTGTCATGCTTTTCGACCAGCATCACTCCTATACCAGGCAAAGGAATGAAGTTCACCCCCCTCTTTTCATCCTGTGCTCTTCCATTTCACGGTTTCCTGCTCAAAGGTTTTCTTCCTGAAACCATCTTAAACCTGTTTGTCTGTTTATTTCCCCCAGTCTTATATATTTATATACAGTATATTACATACATCCCATTTGTCTATTAGTGAGCAACTAAATCAATAAATATATTTCCTACTTTTACTGAGGTTATCTGTCAATATGCTGCAATTTCCAATCCACCCATACACATAAACACACTTGTAAGGGACGGACACACAGACACAGACAGAAATAGAAACAGAGAGCGCTACATTAAACTACAAGGGTGAATTGTGGAACAACTTCTTACCCGTAGCTTGAGTGCATTGATCTGAAGGCAGCAATGGTAAAAACAACAAACAAACACAACGCTGACAAATGGAGGACAGATGAATGGAAACAGGTGTAGAATTCTCGATAGGACTATAAATATGGAGACTAGTTGTTACAAGTAAATGCTGTAGTTGATGTCTGTCAAAAAGTGCATAAGACAAAGCTCTGTAAAATAATATAAATATATTTAGTGATTACATTGATTTATTAACATAGATCATTCTGTGTCAAAGCAGATTTGTAATTAAGGGATTTAAAACAAAAGTAGAGAGATCAACAAGATCTGACAGACAGACAAATCAAAGTCTGACCTGTAGTATGACAAGCGCATTCTCCATTGAGAGATCATCAGATGGCAGCCCCTGACTCTTCCAGATCAACTGCTCACTCTCCGAGCAGAGAAACGACCGCAGGTCAAACTCTGACAAAAGAAAACACACAACGCTTAGTGAAAAAAAGTTTTAAACAAACCTCAGATATTGCAGTTAGTACAACAGCAAGTTCCAATTTAACAGTAATGCCCAAGCACATTGCATTACACTTTAAGTGGGGTCACTAAGTAATACTGACAACCAACTTGCAGAGGAGTCGTTTGATGGACATAAAGACTAAGAAACAATGGTGGGTCAAATGCATGGCTTAGGTGTTTGGGCCCTCTGGGAAAGAGGCTGTCAAGCAGATTTATATGGTCAGAGCTATTAATGAAAAAACAATTAGTGCTTTGTTCACATTGTACAGGTCCATACGTGTGGGTAAAAACTGAACATAAGATAAGTTAAGGTGATTGTGCTTGACATGTGAGAAGTAAAATCGAGTGTACTGTAATGAGTTTTTTATGTGAGTTGCATGAATGAAAATAAAGATTCTTTGTTGACTGAAGGATTAAAGACCAAACATCATCATGATTGAGAAGTTAAGTAGTTATTTTGGTGTAAATTGTAGACTTGGAGTGGTAATTAAATGATGATCAAGCATTATTCAATCATCACAAAAACTAATGGAACGATAGCAAGTATTGTATATGTACCATATGTATCAACATGGTGCATTGTGCCATGTGTGTGGGTAGTGGTGTGTTTGTGTATTCAATTTAATATAGGAGCTGGCATATGCTAGGACTTGTGTGTTGGCCTAAAGTGTTAGCAGTAGTAGTAGCAGTGCGTTGGCTTAAAGTGTTAGTAGTATACTCTGTAGTCCAGATTGAGCCATCCATGTCTCCAGGCAGTGTCTTCTACGGTCTTCAGGAGCTGCAGACAGATAGGTGATGAAGGCTGCAGCCAATATGGCCCTCATAGGGAGTGTGTCCAACTCATTCTTTATCTCAGACATCTGATGAGAGTGACACAGAGAGAAAAAAAAACAAATAAGACAGGGGAGGGGGAGACAAGGACAGATAATTAAGGTGAACAAAGTATGAAAGAAGGAAAGGATTTGGAGGAATCAGAGTAAAGAGTGTAAAGAAAGGCAGGAATAAAAGATGAAGGAGAAAGAGTTAGTGAGGTATGAACTGGATCGATGTGGGCTTAGAATGTGATTCTTCTTTCCCTCCATAAAACCTAACTCCTCCAACGTCAACACTGAAACACATAAAAGTAACCTACATATGCAAGAACACAGTCACACATTTGAATATTATTAACTAATGTAGTATTACTGCTGTAATTTCTAGAATCACTAATGTACATGTTTGATGAATAACTATGCATTGCTTATGACACCTGACTGACTACATATCTGGGGCTGTCTCTGGTCTATTATTGTAATAATATTGCAAACATCCTGTCACATTATATACTTCAACTCAAAACATGTCTATTTCTGCACCACTTCCCCCTCTATGAGGTCCTTCTTCTCCTTGAAAGATTTTGAAAACAACTTAGGGGCATTACCATATAGCGAATACAGCTACTGCATGGTGTGCACAAGAGTTAGGGATGAAGTGTGTGCGTGAATATGTGAGTATATGAAAATACGTGAGCAGAGAGTAAACTGGGTCTTTGGCGTGGGCCTTGAGGGAGGCAGTGAGTTTGAGAGTGTGTGTGTGTGTGTGTGTGTGTGTGTGTGTGTGTGTGTGTGTGTGTGTGTGTGTGTGTGTGTGTGTCAGGAAGAGATTGAGTGTTTTAATTAAGGTGCAGACAGATGCTGTAGAGAGGAGTAAAAACAGCCAGAAGGGACTCAAGACAGCAGGATACATCCCCCTGTCAAACACACACACATATGCACATGCACACACACACTCCTCCTGTTGCACTTACATTGTAAATGAGCCCCTTTCTTAGTAAATGTGTATAACCTCGCACTCAAATACACACATAAACACACTCGTATATCAAACTACCTGTGCGTTCCACCGTGTGTGTTCTCCATCCAGTTGTGATATAAGCTGCTGGGCGGCAGTGATCGTGTCCTGAGCTTTTGTCACCTCAGCCTCCAACTTAGCTGCCTCTGTAGTATAACACTGAAACCTGAGGAGACAGTAAGTGATCAATAAATAGAATGAATGTGTTTGATCAAAAGACTGATATTCAGGAGAGGAGAGGAGAGGAGAGGAGAGGTTATTATATAAACAGGGATGGATCAGAGGATAAATAGCAGGACAGACTGTTGGAGGGAGCAAAGGTTGAAGATATTGGAAGACGGAGCAACAGAGAGAGCATCTGGTTACACTTGCAGTGTGAAGTTCATCTTTCTTGAACTGTGACCTGATAAGTAGTGAGACTGGCCAATGTCCTGACAACTTAAACGAGGGTGGAAATGACCTGACTTTACAATTATTGATTGTTTGTATTCTTGTTTATACAGCTACATGTTAATAATAAAAAATACTGCGTGCCTGGTAGTGTGAAACTTGCTAATGATACTGTTAGCTTACTAGCTGAGTAAGCTTATTGAAAACTGCAGTATTTCCATAACTACTGTCATAACTGCTTTTCACATCGACTTAAACAAAAGGTTTACTTTGCTAGTTCAGAACTGGCCGTGTCAACCTCAGTCACCAAATAAAAATATTACAATCTATCGTATGATAGTATAATAAGCAGACATGTTTTTTTATACAGGTGAAATATAGTAAAATTGGACAGCATAGAATGAAAGAATAGATGGAAAGTTGGAAGGAGGCATACTTCTCTTTCAACTCGTTGACCTTGGCTCCAACAGAGTTGAGCTGGTCCTCCAGTTTATTCTTCCTACTTTCCGTTTTTCTCAGGTTTCTGGACACAAACACATACACGCGCGCACACAGAAAAAAAGGGACAACGTGCAGTTAGGTTTATGTATACTTAATACTCATTACAGAGCATGAGAGGTTATATCCAGAAAATCACTTAATCTATATCCAAGTTCTTTGTTTCTGCATTGTTTGAAAATGCATATCTTATGACCAGGTATGTGGTTGGGTTGAAAAAGTAAATTAGAATCATTCTTAGGTGTTTTTTTAGTTATATTTGTGCTTTTGTGTGAGTTCCTACTCCAGTAGTCCGGCCTGCTCTTTCTCCAGTGGCTCTATCCTCTCTGTAACGTGGGAGTATTGGACATTGGCTTTAACCCAGGCGGCCAAAGGAGCAGCTGCTGCACTTGCACGCTTTGCATTCTGGCCAAAAAACAACAGCATCACAAGTCAGAAAAAAAAACCAGCCATAATGCCATCCTCAGCCCCAAAAAATATCAAGGGGTTAATAACAACCGCTGACCATACATATAATTCTTATTCTGCTTTTGTTACTAGCTGACCTTGGGATCAAAAGAGGCCTTGTTCTTGTTGAGCAGCTCTTCCACACTCTGTCGAATCTCAGGGGTGATGTTCCTGGCCTCAAATGTAGCTATGTCCTCCCTCACACCACGCTTAGCCAGAAAGCTACAGAAAAAACAGGGGATGGAAAACAACAAGTAAGGAGATGGGCATGAGGAAGTGACAAATATTGCGGTGAAAAAAAGAGACACACAAAAAAGACGTTGTGAGAGAGAGTATGGCATTACACGTCATGGCACTATAACAAAGTAAAGAAGATCAGAGAGTTCGTCAGAGGCATAATAGTGACTTTTTATCCAGAAAATGAGAAAATTAATGTTAATTCAAGGTTAAAATTATGAGTCTTAAGTTGTTTTTTTGATCTGTAATTAGGTACAAACTGACACACACACACACACACACACACACACACACACACACACACACACACACACACTCACACACACACACACTCACACACTCACACACTCACACACTCTCACACACACACACACACACACACACACACACACACACACACACACACACACACACACACACACACACACACACACACACACACACACACTTTGTTACTTGCAGTGCTCAGAGTGCAGTTGGCTCACCAAATTAACACAAGTCATTAGCAGGGCAGAATGTTTTTTTGTCGGTCTAATCCCCTCTAAAGTTGCCTGCGGTCAAATGAATAATTTGTACCAAAAACAAATTTACATCAATACTGGAACATAAAGGATCTGCATAGTCATGCAGCATACATGAGTAAATGAGATACACACACAAATACATATTTATGTATACACATGTCAAATATGCCACAACTTTTTTTCAGAAACATTGTTGAATTTCTTCAGCCATGTAAAGTGGTGGAAAAGATTTCTACTTTAAAATAACAGTTTCACTATCATTTTAGCTAGCTGCCCTGTAATCATAATCATGTAAGTGTAATCAGGTGAACTGTGCCCCTGTCAATCCCACCCTGAAGTAGATGTGTGCAATATTTTGCTGATTTTGCTCAAACTGGATCATATTTTAATATAGAAGAAAATATTTTCTGGTTTTCCCTCTTTCATAGGAGTTTTGGAATGCTGAGACGAGGTATTTAGTCCCCCAGGGCGAGGGGGAGGCACTGGGTAATGATCGGGTGCCCATTCTGTGTCCTGCCAAAACTGTAGCCTGGCAAGTGGGCAGTATAGCTGGGCTCAGCAGCCTCTGCGGACATGGCAGAGGCTAAGAGACCGAAGAGGACGTTGATGGAGGAAGCTAAGAAGAGAAAAGGAGAAAGATATCTGGGACTGACTTTTAGTTGTTGGCAACTAAATAATAAAAGCCAGAGGCCGAGCTGGGCTTCTTGCTTTTGGACTTGTAAGTAATATTATCTCGCTGCTATGTCTTGTGCTGTTACACTTATTGATGTCTGGCTGTTGGTAAAGTGGTCCAGCTGTTAATATTTCAATGTTTTCAATGAAATGCACTACCATATTGTTCATAATATTGCTTTAACTTCAGATTACCTCTTTTTGGTAAAGGATTTGGAAAATGTAGTTTCTTTTCATTTATCTCTCCATCCATCTTTTTGAATTTCATCTGTGTATCCTTTTACACGTTCCCCTCTCACCTCTTCATGCTGACCCAGGAGGTGTCGAATATGCCCATCAATCTCAGTACCCCCTCCAGGATGTCTCTGATGACATCAGGGGGCATGCGGAGGGAGCGGATCTCAGACAGAGCTTCGGGCTTGATGTTTCCAACTGCACGTTTTGCTTCATCTACCAAAGGCTAGAGGACAGCAACGATAAGAAGAGGGAGGCATACACAGATAAACAAGTAATACGTACAGCTGGGATTACAAATATGGAAAAAGTAAAGAGGAGTTGTATGTATGTGTATTTTTAGTAACTGACTGATAATAACATAATGCACAAGTCAATTAGAAAACTTACCTGCACTTCCTTAAGCTCATCATCGATTTTGGCCTTTCTCTCTTCAATTTTAGACACTTCTTGAGCCATTTTCCCTTTTATCTTTTCCATTTCTGTCTTCTGGTCACTGGCATTCTGGGTAGTCAAAAAGATCATGTGATGTACATTGTGTTGGACTAAAAATGCCACCTTCACATATTTCAAATTCTTAAAGAGAAGAATATTATATTCAGCTTCAGCTATTCACCAAGAAAACTTGAAACCTGACCTACAGATATTACAACTTAAATCTCTCTAAACAACCTTTTAAAATGGAAATGAGTTTCTCTTTTTTTCAGTTTTTAAATTCTGTAGACGTGTCAGACATAAAGGCCCAGTCCTTTTCTGAGTTAAGATGAAATATTTGGTTAAGGAACAGTCAGAGTAAGACACAGTCATTGCAGATAAAGAGAGAGAGGATGAATGTTTGGCAGCATTATTTTCCAACACTTCCACTCTCACTGTCCACATCTATATATCCCTGGAATCTTTCCATCTTATCACATCTTATCCTTATCCAAAGGTAATCTTATTCATAGACTGTCTCCCTACAATTTCACCCTTGTCAAGGCTTGACCCTTACCTGAATATCCCACCCTATATACCACATATGTCCCTTATCCCCCCCACATCTTATTTTCCTTCCATCTTCCCCAAGCCTCTATCATTCTTAGTACCTAGTTTGTTTAAACTCTTCATCTCTTTATCCCAGTCTTCCTCTTTATTCCCTCCCTGCTGTCTCGATCTCTACAGGAGACATAGGTGCTACAGCCCAGAGGGATGTGCCTAGTCTTTAATTATAACTCTGCAAACTGACTCTGCTGACATTTTTTTCTTCTTTTGTTTCTCTCTAGCTGATTTCCAAAAGAGAGAACGACAGAAGTATGTCATAACTAATGAACTTTTTTCCCTCTATACATCTATCCATCCATCCTCCAGACAGACCCAGCAGGGGGAAATGGAAACATGGATATCAGGAGATTGATGGATGAGAAGTCACAGAACAAACAAATGCACATAGGCACACAAACTAAATAAACACTGCATTCACAGCAGGGGAGACACAGGCATGGGAAATCCTTGTATAATAATATAATACAATGCAGATCAAAAGAGAAGAGAAGAGAAGAGAACAGAAGAGAACAGAAGAGAACAGAAGAGGATGAAAGATGCAACTTGGAGGAGTCCCTGCAGGAACTCTGTCCTGCTTGCCACGTGTCACACAAGTTACACACACTGACACTGACACACACACACACACCTGCATGGACGTGGTGATTTCCTGTAGGGCAGAATCTGCCTCCTGTTGTTTAGTCTTTAGCAGTGCACTCTGCTCTGCAGCCCGCCTTTTCAGCTCATCGACCAATGCCTTAGCTTCGTTTAGCTTCGACACTCCTGCCTGCAGACATAATACAAGGCTCAACAGCGCTCTTTATTCTAAGGCCAAGTGTCCACTTACAGACACTGCATTAATGATTTAAAAAAAAATTAATCATCACCATACTATTTTACACAGAATTGAGAGTTTATCAGTGCTTAACATTCTGATAAAATGTATTTGAAATATGTGTGACCATTGTTATGCTCTGTTATCTTATACTTATACTTTCCTCATACACATAATATCTGCACTTAACACCCAAGTTAACACAAGTTATTATATTAAGGGAGTTAGTTAACATCATACTTTTACTTTTATATTTTAAGGTTTAAAGTTCTTTGTCGAAATGGACTTTGTAAAGTAAAAGGTCCATGTTGTATTACTGCCGATATTGTACCTGCAAATGCTGTTGTCTTGTTGTGAGCTGGCTCTGCTTCCGGCTATATAATGCAGTGTAAACATGCAGAAAGGCCATGTACTGGCTGGGAGTCGCACCATGTTCTTTACATGACTCATGGACCATCAGGAACAAACGGCACAGGTCTCCCCGAGCAGACCGTGCTGGGAGCAGAGGATGAAGAGGACAAACTAGTTTAAATTCAGGAGGTCATGATCATAACATGAAACACGGCCAAACACAGCTAGAAATAATGTTACTATGCCTCCGAGTTACTTGCAAAGGTCTTCTGAGGTGAAACATTCGTAGCTACCATACTTTTCTGCCAGGGGTAAAAACTTCCCATTACAGTACACTTACCCTTACCAATACAGTATATACATAAACTACAGTATACATTGATTCAAATGCACTTATTTTTAAGCAAGTTAGAGTAAGACTGTAATTGTGATAACTGTGAGATTAAATAAAATGTCTACAGACTGCACCTGAAGAAGAGAGGTACAATTAGAATTAGTGATATGACAGGGATGAACTACATAAATAACATCATTATCTTTATCACACATTCATACTTTTCAAAATGGTTCATTTTCTACATAATTCTAGACTTTTTTGTTTTGAGTACACGTCCTCCTACCTGAGTTTATCCCCTTTGTGGCCTTTTCTCTTTCATTCATGTCCCCTCCTCCTTCTGTCTTTGCCAGCAGCAGTTCAGGAATCTGACAAGGTTTATAGGTTTACACAGACAGCAGATGTGAAATTTAGATAGAAAGCATTGATGCATGCATACAAAACTTTCTTTTTTCATCTAAATTTTAAAAAAATATATTTATGTGGCAAGTTTTCAACTTTAAATTCCAGGTAGGACAGGCAAGCAAATTTACTTCTTACGCCTTGCAGTGATAGGGTCAATATTGGATCTAGAGCTGCGGGATACTGGTAAAGCATACAAATATGTATGCGACTACAGCAAAGTATCTGTTAAGTTGACAGGAATATTACCAAAGTCCGCCCTATACGAGTCTGTCTTTTTAATCTTTCCAGGCATATGGAGATCTCCACACCACACTGGGATATTGGTGTAAACCTCATTAAACAACTGGTGATTGAATATCTGGTTTTAATTTTGTAATCCTCCACTAACCATCTTCATGCTGCTTTCAGACCATCCTTCCATCCATTGGACTGAACACTTGCGGTAGAAAGCTGGGTTGCTCTCACAGTTGATGGTAAAGTTAGAGTTCGAGCAGTCCATGATCAGAACAATGTGGAGGTTCTGCTGGATTCCTAAGGGCATGTGGTGCACAGAGAATAGCAGAGTAGTTTGGGGGGAAAAAAGCAGTGAAGGAGTTAATCACAAAATATTGTTTGAGACACAGCAAATGAGAGGGACAATGTGAAAACAGGCACTATTTTTTGTGTCACTGATATTGTCCCTTTAAGCCTATAGCTCCCTGACAAAGTTGGACAGTGAAGGTGAGCAGAGAACTCTTTAGTTGGTTTACTTTGACAATAACAGACCTATTGATTTGATTCTCTAGCAGCGACCTCAACCTCAGTGGCACTGCACAAATTTCTCCAGTACATATGCTACTGCGCAGCAGGGAAGCAGAGCACCAGACAGATGCAATCACAGAAAAGAACAAACAGAACAATCACTGGAAAGAAATGACACAGGTAGTGGACTTTCACTGAGAAGAGTACCGCATAGATGGGAACAGACAAAAATAATGAATTGTGCACAGAAATCCAGAGGGACTATGCTGTTGATAAATTTACAGTACTGACTGTAGGAGAAGTAGTTGTAGAGCGGCCCGGTGAATCCATCCTGGGATGCAGAATCTTTGAGGGATGAGAGGAGAGGTTCCAGTTCTTCTGGGGTGTACAGACCTGGAACTTCACCTGAAACACACACAAGGAAACTATGAGTGTTCCCTACACATTTTCTTCTATCAGAGGAAACTAAATAAGAAAATATGATGGGCAGAGAGCATTAAAACTGCAATCTATGATTGGAGTAGAGTCATAATTCTGCCGTGTAATTCTGGCCGCACTAATGCATGGTTTGTATTCAAATGCAGACTATGTATACTCAAGTTCTGTAATAGAAATGTGATGTGATGTGATGAAATGTGAAAATAAAAAGGCATTTTAGAAAATAAACTGGAGTATTATTGTCACTTTGAGGTTGCCCAGCAACCAGCAAAGCCTCTAACAAACCAAATTGCTCGGTGAAGAAATAGTCCAGCACATAATGTCCCATAAAAAGCACAACTTGTCATTTACACTTCAGTTTGTGTACAGATTAAAGATACATTGCATAGAAATAGGTATTGTTGTGATTTTTGTGATCGCAGTTTTAGAGTGCAATACTGTACCACCGTGGTAAATATAGACAGTTGCACAAGGGTATCTGTTACAGTGAAATTATATACGATACAAGACACAGCAGCGAGCTCCATAATATAATATATGATCTGGTTTGACCAGAATCAGTAAAATAGTTGGTGTTGTGTGCCATAAAGCGTCACATACTTCTTGCAGGTGATTGTACCTTGAGCACAAAGTTACAGGTTACAAAGTGCAATGACAGGCAGTGCCCAGTGCGAATGACTGGCACCATTAATGTAATTATGTTTATGATTACATGTCAACATAACATTAAAATTATTTAAAATATGTTATTTATTTTATTATGTTTATGTGTTCTTTTGTTATATTTATAGTAAATATAAAACTTTAAAAGTGCTGGTACGTATATTGTGTTAGCTTTGGACACAGCCAGTCTAAATATTTCCCCTGTTGCCAGTCTTTAAGCTAAGCTAACCAGCTGCTGGCTCATGTTATATTTTTACTAAAACACTGTCAGTCTTCTTAAATAACTAGACAAGAAAGAAAGCCAATAAGCATTTTTCCTCAAAGGTTAGACATTTTCTTTTTCACCTGAATCAAACAAATCCAAGGTAAAACATTAACCCTAAAAATAAATTGTATACCCATAAGGACGACAAAGTCAGATCTAGTTTCATAAAGAAATGAAGTCAAAGAAAAAACACAATACATACCTGATGATAGCAGGCTGTTGACCATCTCTAAGAAAGCTGGATGAACAAACTGGTAGTCTTCCAACAGTAAAACGACCTGTTGGCCCTCCAGACCTGCCAACTGCATCACCTATACATACATATACACACATCATACATATACATTTTAAATAAACATGGTACACCATCAGTATATAGACACCAAAGTTCCTTCAAAAAATCTCTCAATTTAAATGTTACAGAAAAATAAGTAAACTAAAATTAAAAAGTTTGTCAGTACAATGCAATGCCAATGCATTCTGCAAAAAGGTTTTAGTTTGGCACAATGTGAGCCGATAAAAGAAAACAATCCCTTCTTACCGACTTGAGATCATTGCTGAAATTCTTTAGTGTGTAACCACGGGTGATTTTGGGCGTGAACAATGTATATCCATGCATGTGCGACACCAGGCTTGTGGCTGTGTGCCGACCCACTCCACTGCAGCCCGCCAGAAGGAGAGAGCCACCCGGTCTGCTCAGGACCCGATCCACTCTTGACACAAAGTCGCACACTTCCCAGAATAGAAGAAGATCCAGCTCCCTGTTATCACGACTGTACAGCACTACTCCCTAGAGGAGGTAAAAGGAGGAACACACAAACACACACAGGTGGGGAGGTGCACCACAGACATTCCAACAAATACAGTGAAATGAAAGCAAGAACACAAAGACAAAGGAAAACTAAACACAACATGAAGAAGGTGAGAGTAGCACAATGTAAGCAGCATTTCAATGTACTTGTACTTATTATTCTTAAGGTAAATAATGTAGATATATCTAATTACCGTACCACTGTACATAAATACATGTACACACACACACACCAGACAACAGGTTTTTTACCTTCTGTATAACTTGTTTTAGGTCAGCCAAATCCAGACGTCCCAGTTGTTTACCATGAGGAGGTAGAGACTGGCCTGGAGCCATTACAGCCCCTTCAGAGGCTCCCCATGTCACATAGAAACCATCTGCATGCAGGGGAAATATTACACACTGTTGGTACCACATTCGCATATGTGCACAACAAATGACAGAGCAGAGGGTGTCTATAAGTGACACAAAATACACACAGAAAAGAGCACTGCAAAGGCATTGCACAAAAATGAACTAATACAAGTCAAATATCCGGAAAAAAAAATTGATAAAATGTGTGCTTGAATGTTCAGTCTGCGCATTTTGATGTGTTTTCTAATCCCACAGCTAACATACCAGATGCTGTAGAGAAGCAGGCAGGTGTTTGTTTTGCCGGTGGGCTGCACTTTTGGCCACAGTTTATAAGAGGCATTTCTTACTAAGGCTACAAAGTACCAGCCGCTAGCTGAGGCTCTCAGAGCTTAGATATAAATGCAGGTTGCGGGATGTTCAAGAAAAAAGCTATTACACTTGCAAGGTACTGCTCTATTTGCTGCAATCATCGCCTGGTGCCACATTCTGGGATATTGCAGTTTCCTGTCTGTAAGTCACTGAACACCGGTGTTATGTGTATGCTCCTCAAATGATATTAAGTTTACACTTTTTTTATGAGTTGGTTCTTTGTATGACACTATAGCTGGAAGCACAGTTTGGATGTGCTGATGTGATGAAAAGAATCGATCCTTTAGGCCTCTGCCTCTGTGGTGTCTTTAGTCTGACTGCCAGCACTGTAAGCTTTTATTTAGCACTTTCAAGAGCCTTGATTATTTGTTCAGCAGCCAGGACCAGTTCTTGATCATTATACCTCTCTGAGTTGAGTCAGCTTTCTTTGTATTTTTTTGTACTAGCTTCCAATATTAGTTTTCATTAACAGAATTGGCTATGGCTTGGATTTGCTTTTACTTGCCAAGTGTTTCTAGTGTGTACATTTATATTTAAAGAGGATGGGATATTTATTTATCTTATACTCTGGTCCCTTAAGTAGACTTCCTGTATAGTGTGGGCAACGCTAGACAACATTGTGATATAGTTCTTAAATCATGTTTGACTTTGTTATTATTTATTTCACACTAGAAGTTGGTAGGAGAGATTAGCATTGGAGTCTTGCCAGTTTCCAGCATTTCACCCCTGCAGTTTACCAAAAAATCAAAACGTTATTACCTGAAGGTGACACTATGTTCTTGATCACTGAAACATTTTATTAATGTCATGCTATTTTAACATAAACAGAGACCATTTGCTGAGAAACTGCCATAAAAATTGCTTTCATTCAGGCATAAGTAGCAACCTCAGAATGTTAGAATGCATGAAATGCATCAAGTAGTCATTCTGTAATAGTGTTTTCCTGTTTTGCTTAATGGATGAATCTACCTGAGCCTGCAAACTGATGTTTTTTGTACACTGTATATGTAAGATCTGAATGAAGGTGCATGTCAGCAAGAACAGAGCTATTTCATACCAGTCATGTTGTCTAAAGCGTCAGAGCTCCAGTCTCCACATATGATGGAGGAGAGGATGTTATCGAAGGCGTGAAGGTCTTTGGAGGCAACAAGCCGGTCTCTGAACAGCCTCCTGGCCTCGTATGCTACCACCTCCAACACACTGTCTGTCACATTAGATTGAGCTAAAAAGTAAGAAATGAGAAAAACAAACACATATTTGGATTAATATCCAATAGGAGCCAAACTAATAACTGCTTAACACGATGAGATGAGATGAGATTTGACTATTTCAGTTCAATTTCCGAGATTCATCTCTAAAAGGACATTTTTTCGACTTCTCACTTACATCGTAACACAAAGGGTATTTTGTAGTCTGCCTATATATGTCATGCAATAGTTTGTAAGTTAAAAAAGTACAGACAATAGCACAGCAGTTACAGTATACTCAATATGAGTCAAAGGGGTGTTTTTGGCAGTAACAGACATGACTAAAGTACCTCCTAAAAGGTACGATTATTTTCACTAAATTCCCCTAAGAGTCAGCAGAGTGCTGGTAGGTTAAAAGGGGGAAGCTATAGGGACAAGCCAGATCTGGCTTCAACAGTGTCTGTCACATTGTATTGAAAGAGCTGAAGAAGACAGTCAAACTGAGACACTCCAGGGTTTTCCTGGTACATAAAATACAACACTTAAAGTGCCAAGTTGTCATGCTAAACATTTTCTATGCTTATGGCTTTCAAATGATTTCCCTGCCCCAAGTCTACCTCAGGGGTACTTATCAATAAAGGCAATATTTCTGGATAGGTTTTTGTCATCAGGTACTGATATTGATATTTGATAGTTAGAAACATGTGTTAGCAGTATCTGTTTTAATACAAAAATCATAAATTTAGATAATAATCCCTTAAATGTGGATATTAAAGAAAGGCTATCAGGTTTGAAAAACCTGTCCATATTCTTTTGTGGACAACCCATGTAAAGGCAACACTGATTCTAAATGACCACTCAAAATATCAGGTTTTTGTGTTGAGTTGAAATTCAACCTGCAATATTTTTCTGGTCACTTGAGGGCAGCAGAAACACGTTGCAAACACGGCATTGACATATCATATCTTTTAAGATCGTATTGCCAACAGTTTATGATTGCACTTGTCAATTTACACATCAAACAGATATCAAACATTACAATTAATATGAAGTCCTGTTTGTGTCGACCTAATGAATGTCAGTCCAATATTCACCATTAAGCTCTGTTTTTGGTCTCCACCATCTCCTGAGGGAAATGTCTGGCTCTTTTGCTACTAAATATTTACCAGCAAGTCACTAACTTTGTCTGCCGTTTGGTGCTGAGGAGGTAATGTACTAACAGTTTTTAGAGCTTTGTTGCTGCACTAGGAGCACAGTGATAATGAACCAAAAGAGTACATTCACTTAAATTTCATTTTTAAACCAGGCCAATAAATAATGAGCTGAAACTTGCTATAAAAGCTGAGTGGAGCATCAACTTCAGGTGACTATTCTCTGTAGGTTCCCCCTTACATTGTCACATTGTTTTCACATTGACAGTTAATACTTTACGCTACGTTATTTTAAATTTCAAACAACAGAATTAGGGAAGTTGACACTACAGCATTATGTCATTGTTATATTCATTTTGATCATATGCACAGTCAAACTCACATGAACACAGTCACAGAATTAACATGAAAGGGGGGGGGGGTTACATACCAAAAAGAAGGTAATGCAGCGAGCAGAAGATAAAAGAGGAAGGAAGAGGTAAGAGCAAGTTAAAAAATGATGAGCACGGGAAAAGAGAAGTTTGTCCACTGACGTGTTTAATTAAAATAAATGATTGGACTCACTATCACAGCAGGAACACATTGCAGTAGGAGTGAAAGAGTGACAGAGGGAAAGATGAAAGGACAGCAAAGGGAGAGGATGATAAAAGAGGGGGAGACAGACAAGTGACAGAGAGGAAGTGAGGAAATAGGAGAGAGGAGGCAGTAAGAGAAATATCGAATGAAGAAAAGAATAAGAGTTGGAAACAGTGGCTCTGAGAAAAAATAATACTGACAAGGAACTAAGCCATCTGGAGCAGGCCTTTTGATTCTGGCATCAAAACTGACGGAGTTACTAATGCTTTATGTTTCTCAGTGGCAGCAAATATATTCTATGTGAGGACTCTAAGGAATTAAAAGAAAACCAGCCGATCATCAAGTTCAACTTTCTGTTTTTGTTTGCATATAGCAGCGCATCTGAAATTGTGTGAAAAAAAAAGTATTTTATGTGCCATGGGTCTGATTCTTGAGGGTTCCTACATTACAAAAGTAAGAAAATAAAATAATAAAAACTTCTTGAGTCTGGGTCTCGATAGAGGCTGAAAGTTTTTTACTTGTTTTGTAACTTAGAGAAAGTCTGAGTGTACCTAATTATTACATCGAATCTTACACACACATATAAATATGTGTGCATTCTTGCATGTGTGTTTGCTTACCTGCAGTGAGGTCATATCGAAGCAGGCTGAGAACCCATTCTGTGAGAATGCAGGGGGTAAACAGGTAGTGGCTGTGGTCATCGACTGTAAATTTGGCTTTCACCTGAGAGTAAAGAAAAAGGGGGAGATGGGTGATACATACATAAGACAAAATTCATTAGCAATTAAGTATATGCTGAATTGATGGTCCAATTTATGGTAATTCAACAATGCAAGTGCCATTATACAGTATTTATGTTTTATCAACATAAAATGTGACACAGATATTTAACCTCTAACAGCACAATTTGTGTTCAGAGAGGCAATTTGGAACGCACGGTATGGGGGCTTCATTTACTGATGATAGCCTGCTCCTGTACAATTTCCTAGACACAATAAACAACCCTGGCTTGTCAAAATGCATCACATAAGACTAGGTTTTGTTAAAATCTTTGTAATTCAATGGCACAATCAACTTTTGTTGAAATACTGCAATATAATCAACAGCTCAGGAATGTTTAACAACAAACCTTTACATACAGTACGATGTTAAATGGCAGAAGACCCCTGAGAGACAACAAGTGTATCCAATTATTACTTGAAAATGTCACATCATTAAGTGTGTGACACTTGTGACAATAATTAAGTGTGATCCAGAGTGAGATGCTGAACAAAATCTCATGAGGTTAAATAAAGGAGCCAGGCGTGCTAATGTAATTGTTTTCAGTCAACTGTAAATGTACAAAGTTAATCCTGATGTTTTTAACATCTACACAAAATCATAACAACTAATCTCATTCCACAGTCGCATGTTATACATAAGATCCTCTGTTTATGTTTATATATATATATATATATATATATATATATATATATATATATATATATATATATATATATATACACATATATATATATATATATATATATATATAACATAAACAGTGTGTGTGTGTGTGTGTGTGTGTGTATATATATGTGTATATATATATATATATATATATATATATATATATATATATATATATATATATATATATATATATATATATATATATATATATATATATATATATAATGTGTGTGTGTGTGTATATATATATATATATATATAATCAGAGTCTTCAATGATAAAGGCTACATTGTTACAAATGTGAACCTGAATGAACATCCTGTTCAAGTCGATACCTGTTCATATAGCTGCACAAGAGAACCAGCCAGCTGGTGTGTTTTCCCTGTGCTGGCCCAGGATGCCTGGCTGCCCAGGCTATGCTGGAGAACTGGCTGCAGGTATGCTGAGTAGATAGTCTGCAGCTGCTCCCTGTCTGGATAGCTAAAGGCAAATGCAAAGAGGCAGAGAAATAAATGAATGTAGGAAAATAAAAATAGAAGGGCTCATTGTCAGAGTTAGAGTGAGAGTGACAGCAAAGCAGAGAAACAGAGAGAGTTGAGGGATGACAGAATTTAGAGGGCATGTATGCAAATGCATGTTTATTGCAGGCTGATTGGAAATGTGTCAAGTTCATTTGTGTTATACTCACTCTATAGTGCAGATGCGGACTATAGATGAGAAGCGGGAGGTGAGTGAATGGCTGCTGACCGCACCCCCTGTTGACATGGAGGCCACCACCTGGATGTTCTCAAGACTCACCCACTCCAGATTTTCATCATAGAACCCCTTATATGTCAACGCCTGGAGGAATTACAGAGAGACATTGAACATATAGGAATCAGTGTCAAAGTCTGAGCATCTAAGGGTGGACATTAGGATTTAAACTATACTCATCATCCATTCATTCATTTGGTATTTTATTTGCCTTCATTTATTTGTTTATGTATCCTCTTTACCTGTTGCAGGAAGGCAGTGAGGTTGCTGGTCCCCCACTTGTCAGGTTTGGGTAGGTTGATGTCTTTTAGGTAGAGCACCAGGTTCTCACAGTCTTTGGGTCTGAAGACTCGACCAGTGTTAGAGCTGAGCAACATGCAAGTCTGGCCGAGCTTTTGCAGGACGTGACGAGACTGAGGTCTGGGCGCTGCAGTGAACCACAGCAACTTGGGTGGATCGCTGCCGAGAAAAGGCATAGCGCAGGAGCATGCTAGAAGGAAAACAAAACATAAAAGGTCAAGAAAAAAGACTCTTTGATTTTTTTGGCCAAATTAATAAATGCTGTGTCTTTTATACGTCTCAAATATGTTTAAGATGCTGCCGGGGCCACAGAAAAGGATCAGAAGAAATGTGTTTGTGGTGTATTTAAGAGAGCCACTTGGGATCTAGAGAACAGTGTTTGTCAGAACAAACCCAAAGGCAAAGAGAGACATTTTGAGAGGGAACAAAACAGAGAGAGAAAATAATTGGAAAGTAAATTATGTGCATGCATGTGTATGTACGCTCCTTCCAGTGTATGTGTGAGTAAATTAATTAGAAATCAAAAGAGTACGCTGACAAACCCGGCGTCTCATTGGCATAGTGAACTTTCAGACATATCGAGGCAAGACAAGAGGATGAGAAGACTGAAATAGAGTGTTAAAGGCAAACTGAGTGACCCTTGATCTTCAACCCCCTGAGGAGGGAAGCAATTATTCTGGAAGGCAACAACTCTCTGTGTACACATGCACAAGCCTAAGCACATACACTGCACATGCAGATCTCATCTTTTTTCAGACGTGTCAGTGCTTATATGTGAAACGTCAAATCTTGAATAAAAGAGGCTTTGATATCAGGCGTTTTTGGGTCATTTCGAGTGTCCACATTTGAGTGCCTCTGCCTTACAATCCACAATTCACCTTTTCCACTTTGACCTTACCATCTCTTTTTTCACCAGCAGATCAACATGTGCTTTGCCTGGAACAACTTAAGCTGTTTACACAGACTGCCATTTGATAAAAGATACAATCAACCAATCATGGCAATGTTGCTAAATAAGTATAATACCAGAGCAACAAGTTCAATGAACTTCCAAATTAGGTTTTAAAAAAAAGCAGCAAGTATTTTTGTGTTTAAATCAAGATTTTAGTTTTGTGTGCAATTTTGTGAATATATATATATATATACCATATGTCTATACATATATGGCAAGAGTGTGTGTAAATGTAAATGCCTCCTCTTGCCTGATTATGTAAATGTTCATGTTTTCTGTGTGCATGCATTTCTACTTGTATATAATTTACCCTTTTCCACATCCCTCTGGCCCTACTACCATGAAGGGCTGCCTGTGCTGAGCGGTGAGCCACGGAGAGAAACACTGCAGACCTCTCTGCATGTCAGGAGTCTCGATCACCGGTAGTGTATGTGTATGAGAGAGCTGCTCCAGTGTGAGACCCTCGGGAGGCTGAAATGTGTAAGCTGCAAGCTGGCCTCTGTCAGAGTCATAGTAGGTATCTAGTGGTTTTTTGATGTCTGGTGGGCTTTCCCTGGCCCAGCTCAGTAACTACAGATGGACAAAGAAAAAAGAGCACATATTAAAACCAGGACTGATGATGCTGATGTGAGTAGTGGCATTACAATAAAGTTCTCCATCAGGTGCATATCGTTCCTCAGTACTTGATGACTCACCCTGCTATTTTTGAGACATTAGACACGAATGCAATTTTAATCCTAAAACTAAACTGCTCTCACATCGTCCTCTGCCCATACAAAAATACAAGTGTCCTCACCTCTTTGGCAAACTCCCGTCGCGTTTTAAGGTTGAGGTTTCCTCCCAAACCTCTAAGTAGACCAACAATGAACTGACCTCTCTCTGTCACAGCGTTGAGGTGTGACAGACCATTGAACACTGTACCCACCAGACTAGTCTCCACCACAAAGTCATTCTGATGAAAGGCAAAAAGAGGAATTACAAATCTACGAAGAGTTTGAAATGAAACATGAGAAATAAAAGACACCCAGTATGTAAGTGTTACATAACTAAACAGGATATGATAACTGGATCTACCAACAGAGCCTGCTGATTAGTCAAAAACGATTTGGGAACTTATCACAATAGTTAAACACACTGATCAATAGATGTGTAGGTCATCTTCAAAATGTTCTACACTGATGTCAAGTGCATGCAAAAACATGTCAGTACTGCCAAATACTTGTTCAAAGTATGTTGAAAATTCAGAACACTGAAACAGTTTGACAGTTTATTTTTGAGCCAGTGTGTATAAGACAGAGAGAGCACCTGTTTAAGGACCCAGTCCAAGGCTCGCTGGAAGTAGTCTCCTAACCAGTTTTCTAGATTGCTGCAACACTCCTCTGGCTGACCCTTCAACCAAGACTTCAACAAGGCATCCACATCAATGTCCTCGTCACTGGGGATACAAGTGAGAAAAGCAGGAGGTTAAAGAAAAATGGTGATATAAATAAATAAATACTTAAGACTGCATGTATGTGCTGACTGACCTGAGAAAGATCATGCCCATGCGTGATATGGTGGCTGGTGAGGCACAACTAAGGTCGTGAGTCTCAAACAGGAAGTTAACATTGGGTCCGAACTGGATGCGTTCTCCGCTAGGCATGGTCAACAGTCGATTGTCATCAAGCACAGAGTTCAGACTCTCAATCCACTCTGGGTCGATGTCGCCATCGCATACAATCCATGAGCTCACCTCTAGAAATCACAGGAATGCATATGCTGTATACTACTGCATACTGTAGATACATATATTACATGAACGTAAAGTAAACATCCCAGCTGTTCAAAGTTTGGTTAAGGAAGACTTCCTACCCTGTGGTTCTCTGACCACATTGCGAGCACTATGTGTGAGGACGCCATCGGCCCATTCTCTGGTGTCCATGTCTATATGTCCCAGCAGCTGTTGTCTGGGCATAGCCTTAGGATTCATTGTGTACTGCTTCACCTAAAAAAAAAAACAGTATTAGTCAAAGTCAACCCACAGACTTTGAAATGAATGTTTTTCAAACTCCTTTATATGCTAAACAATTCCTGAACCATGTAAATTTACAGCATTTTGAACATATTTTTAGGCTTCATGTCAAATTATATGTACAGTGTGAATTGGTGAATGAAACCTTGGTAGGCGGTTTAGTTTATCTCTTACTCACCACTTTGCCTGTCTTGCTGAGAGCGGCCCTCAGCATCCTCCAGAGTGTAGACTTCCCTGCTCCACTTGGCCCTACAATGACTACTCCCATACGCTGTCTCAGCTGTTCATTAGCTCCAGTGCCTTCTTCAGCTACACGGAGATGTAACAACAGTTCACCATCATAATTTTTTCCACCATTATTCTAACAAACTATCCAACTGTGTACACAACACTAGTTCACAGTTCATGTTGTGTTGTGTATCATTACAGTAAGGTGTATATCAGACTAGTAAACAGACGCATGCACGCATACACACCTGACTGGGTATAAGTTCAAGTCGTGCCTCTTTGTAGACTTCTTCCAGTGCATGCATTAGTATCTGGTCCTCCACGTCGGTGAAATTAACCCCTGAGAAGACATCTCTGACCAGAGCATCAAACCGAGTGCTGTCGGCAAACGTTAGCTTGGACATGGTGTTCAGTCTCAATGCCTGCACCACCAGACTACTCTCCTGAACTGAAGGTAGATAAAAAACAAAAGACTGATTTAATTTCCATTCAAATGCAAAATACGATAGTATCTAAAATAATATCTGAACAAGGATTAAATTGTTTTATACTGGTGAAAAAAAGACTTTATGCAGGAAATGAAGTTAAAAAAAAATGCAGGCTTGATGGAGGAAAAACACAAGGTTATGACAATTAACTCGTCCAGCCATAACTGCTTCGCTCTTGCACATCCCCCTGTTATAAAAGAGCTAATTACCAAAGCCTGTCATGATTTAAGAGTTTGTCAATACTTTTGTTTTCTTCTCCAAAGTTGCTGGCCTTCCCTGCAGGCACAAATGTGTTGTTTTTTCACAGCAGGGAGAAACACTTGGCCAGACTACACATAGAGATAAACACAAAAAAAAAAACCTTGGGGATTCACCGCCAGACAGGAGGGCATGTAATGTGCGTGTATGTGTGTGTGTGTGTTAGACAGATAAAGGGTGAGTCGTAGAACAGTAGGATTTGAAAGAGAGAAAGAAAATGGTTCAAGAAAAGGCAGAGGAAAATGAAAAGAAAGATGGGGGAAGAAGTATTGAAAAGCAAGGACATGGAAATGGGGGTGAAAAACAGAGGGCGGCGAGTGGAAACGAGTGGGGCGAGAGCAGCTTCAACAGTCAGGTATCAGAGAGAGAGCTAACAAGAGGTCAGAAGAGGGTGGGGAAAGAGGTACTGAAGAGGTAAACAACAGAACTTTGGCCAAGTGTTTGGGAATGAGAAGGACAAAAGTTCAGACAAGTGGAAAGCCCAAGGGAAGAAACATTTAAGGGGAGCATTTGGGCTAAATGTCAATTGATGGCATGTCAGGATTAGAGGATTTAGAGGCCAAGGACAACAGCAGGTGTAAAGAGAAAGTTCTGGTCAATAGAGCCTTTTGCTTTTCAAGTACACTCATGTGCAGTGTTGAATTTAAGAGATATCCATGTTTAGAGATAGAGATTATCAAAACATTTTGCAGTGTGACCCTGCTTGGTAAAGATTAAGCATCACCTTACTCCCTAATCCACTGGTTCTCAAACTGTGATATAAGTACCACTGGTACCACCAGTGGTACTCGCAACCTTCCTATAGTACTTGGTACTTTAAAATAAAAAAAATAAATAAAATCATCTACAACATTTTGTGTTCTGAGATCACTTGAATGTAATTAAAAATAAGTTTTGCATTTCTTGAAATATCCTGTTTCCATATGCAGCCTAATATGTCGTCACATTCATTCACATATGCATCAGTGATTAGTTGTGAACTAAAATATGACATGAGAGTGGAAGTAAGATTAACATTTCAAAAACATGTTGAAACCTTATTGATAAAAGCTCTTATGTTAAAATGTTGATACATTTCAATTTACTGTATATTATGTCACAGTAAATATGACATTGATTACTGATTCAATAATCTGGTTTCTGAACCACTGAGCAGAATGTTCAGATATTTAGTAGCTGATTTTTAAATCAACAATGACTTTAGAAGTCCCCTAGAAATATTACTTTATTTTTTTTTCTATCTAGGACTTTATAAATCTCAACTGGGCTTGTCTATAAATACGAATAAGAATAAAGTATTCAAATACTGAACAAACAGCAAACAATACAAAATGACAATATCACATGCACACGTACATGATCTTTCCACCTATCAAGCATGAATAAATTCTCATACTGAGCATTGAAGACATATCAAACCTGTATTTTTTTTCTCATTATCAGTGATGATACAAGTACTGACACTGGATAACTTTTAGAGTGACACTTGTTACAAATACATTTGGTAAATTGTGTAGAATAATTGCTCATATATGTATTGATTGTGCATCCTGCACATAGTGCTCGCTGTGTTTAATGCTGGATTACCTCACCTGAGAGTTGTTTGTAGAGGTAGATACAGTATATTAGGGCATATTAGATTAATGCAGATACTGTGTATTGGTACCAGTTTTTTTAAATTTCTGTCAAACTGTCAATACGCTGTTAGTGTCTGCCTCAAAAAACAACAATAGCAGGGTGAGTCAACAACATTTTGGTCAGGCTATAGATTTTAGGTCTTACTAGATCACTGTATTAGTGCCTGAAAAAGCTAGTATGCTGCCTTAAACAAGAGAAATCTACTTACCTAGCTTATGACCAGATGTAGCATCTCTGACACTCCCCATTGATACATGTGTGTACTATATTTGTTGTATTGTGTAGTTGTTGTTGTACTCTTGGTAGCAATGAATTTGACTCGAGGTCATGGACAACGAGGCACCCACTTTCTCCTAACTTTTTGTTACACTCCACTACTGGAATAGTAAAAATGCCTCCCAGGAATATTGTACTTTAAAAACAAAAAAATAGCCAGAGGGAGTCTTACTCTTGTCCTTCTCCTGACTCCTCCTCTGTTGCTGCAGGAGACTGCCACAGGCCTTCAGCACTGTCTTCAGAGCACGCAAACCCCAGTCATAGTGCTGCTGTGGAGTCAACAGCTCTCTGGACACACAAATAAAAGGCAAATGTTTTCAGGTTTACAGACAATGTAATAAAATAGTAGTTACTATGCCCACCAACCTCAATTCTGACCCAAACCTAAAAAACATAACCACAAATTTCTACCTGGCAAGGTTGAAAATTGCAACCAGTTTGCGCCCCAGCATTTCTCCATTTTTGAAGCCCTCAGAGTAGAGGATGACCTCAGCAATGAGCTCATTGTCTGGCCTGCTCATGGCCACAGGTCTGAACAGCTGCTTTAGGTTGTCTGGAAGCTTCTGTCTGCCTCCGTAGCCTTTTCCTGCTGGGTTCAATGTGATGAACACTCCAGAGTTTGGGTCCAATTCCACCTGGGTGATGAAGAAAACATGTTATAAAATGTCATATCACTAATAATATATATTTTATGCTAGATACTAGATTGCTTGATGGTTAATGACCTAACAAACTCCTTCCACAATAAATAACTGATCAATTTATTGACAGGAAGGCAACAACTCAACTTCTATTTGTATTTTCTGACCTCTTTCCCCAACAAATCACATCTGTTCTTGTGATGTTTAAGGGAATCTTGAATGGCCTGAATTTGCATGGAAACTGCAGACAACACTGCCTCCTCTAAGCGGTTAAACTCGTCAAAGCAGCCCCATGCTCCACACTTCACCAAACCCACAAAGATTCGTCCCATTGACTTCACAGTCGATACCCTGAAAAACAGACAGATGCAACTTAGAAAGAAGATCCTTTAAACTGTTTTCATTGACAGTTGTTCTCAATTACCAGTCCTATTTGTGTCTGGTCACAAGCTAAATGATCACAATTATACAGATTGCATTCACTGCATAGTGTGCTGCTCTGTAGCTGGCACATTAAATCACATACTCTCTGAGAGCATCTTGATACCTCATCACAGTTGAAGACCAGGACTTGGCGCCCGAACAGCCCCCCAAGGGCTTTGACCGACTCTGTCTTGCCTGTGCCAGCAGGCCCATAGGGGTTCCCCCCAAGACCCATCTTCATGGCCTGAGTCAGAGTGAGGTAGCACTTATCAGTCAGAGGAGTGTGCACCAGCTTAGCCGCATTCCCCTGGGAGACAGGACGGGTAGGATGTAGAAGAAAGTGAGCGATAACGTGAGAAAGGAAGAGACAGAAACACGGTGAGATGCCCAGACAGAAGTAAAGATACGGAGGATTGAGGATGGGGGTGTACAAAAAAGAGGGAAAGAAGCCAGTAGAAGATAAACAGAAACAGACAGATGATGGATTAGGAAAGGGGAGAATGAAAACCAAATGAAGAACACGTAAAGAAAATGAAAATGAGTGAGACTGAATCTAGCTTGTGTTTTTTTAAATAAAACATGAAGCAAGCCGTCTGCTGTGCTCCTCATCTATGCATAAACACTGCCCCCAGATGGTAAACAATAAGAACTTCAGGCACACTCCTGGAAAAAATGTTTTGTGAGAACCTGACTGACAAACAATTTAGCAATTCCTTACAGCATTAAAGATCCTCTACCATCAAAATAATTCTCTGCTGAAACCAGTGCATTTTAGGATGTTTGATTTTAGTGGTGTGTGGAGGTTCCTGCTTACAACACACTTGATACCCAACAACTATCTATACCTCAATTGCTGGTCTGGCTTGAGTTAAGTAAAGCATGTATGAATATATATGAGTGCCTTATACTACTACTACTACTACTACAACTACATTATGTGTACTTTTGGTATTTTTGTACTGCATGAGAACTTCTAATATGTATTTGTTGATGAATTGCAGTGAGCATTTAGAAGTTGCATGCACAGTATTGTTGAAATGTCAATCATGAATGGGAGTCAACTAATCTGTCCATCTACAAAGAACAAATCAGCAGTTATTATTAAGGTGAGTCATTTAAAAAGTATTACATATTGAATAATCTCTAATAAAGGTTAACGGCAGCCCAGAAACATCAGTGTGTGTTCATTTGGGAAATTACAAAAGAGAAGTGCATCCAAAGTACATACCCACCATACATACACACCTGGTATTCATATGTATAGCTGAATTGTGCATCCACCATATGTATGTGGCAGCATTTGTCTGTTCCCATGTAGAAGCGAAGCTGCTTCTTCCAGGCCCAGGCATCAGGGCTGGTAACTCCTGCCTGATTAAGTTGCTTCACTACACTGATGTTGTGAATAATATCCAGGATCAAGGCCTTCAGCTTCAGCTGCAGGACACTGGACTCTGTACAGGAGAACACTGTATAAATAGAGAGTGGGAAAATTAGTTAAGTTATATAAATAAACATATACGGTACAGGTACAAGTACAGAATTCAGCAATACTGAATATTTGTCATTTGCGTAGTAATAACATAGAAATGCACTTCACCAATATTCTATGCAGTGCATGAAGTTGGATTTTCATATTCTAAATTATAGTGGGCATACACATTGCTTTGAATGCCTTGTGTGTGAAGTCAGCCTAGCCTGCAGCAGCACAAAAATTAACTTGCCAAATGTACACCATCCTGTCTCTGTCTCTGTGCCAAAGAGGAGATCACTCCCACTACCTGCCTGGGTTTATGGTCCATTATTGTAGACTAGGTAATTAGATTATCCTTCTTGCCATTACTTTAGCTGCTTTAATCAGTACTGCCACTCCAAAGCCTCTTCAGACTACCTGGTTTGTTTTAAGGGAGTCAGTAATTTAATGAGATGTTATCATGGAAATGAGTACTATTTCGAGAGTGGGTGGTGGAGTTTTGAATGCAAGACAGTCCCAACTATACTGAACTATATTTTCTGAATATAAAACAGCTTCCATAACTTTGGAGCTAAAATTTAAGTAACTAATGATCAAAATCTGGCCTCAGTAATTCTTTGTGCAGTTGAAACAAACATTGCTTTCAGAGATAAGATGAGAATTTGCCTGCAATGTGCTGTGAAATGATGCCACTACCAGGGTTATGAGGGAGCTTTTCATCTCATGCATGAATAAGGAACCTTGATTTAAATTTAAAATCCTTTTTACAAATTTAAGTCCTGTGAAAAAAAATCCACTGTCATGCTTTATGTAGCCATATATTTTGCCCCAAGTCATTAAATTAGCCTGTCAGCTACTGCTTCTGCAGCTTTAAATGCTAATGCTTCTCTGTGGCCTCTTGTGTCTGACTGGCTATCAAGAGATTCACACAAGAGCAGTCACTCGGCATTAATCTCTCAGTTCTAAGTAACAAGATTTTGATCAAAGCTCCAGTCATTAACAACACAGAGTGAGTGTGATAGTGAGACCAAAAAGCAAGTGTCAAGTAGCAATTGTTTATAAGGACAGCACAGCAATTTAGAGAGGTTAATATTATGAGGATTGTGCTCAGCGACCGAAAAAGAAGAAGAAGAAAAAAAGGAACACTGCCACTGAAGATAATAGGGGTAAAAGAGGAGGACAAGATCCTGAGCACTGTTTAGCCTGCCACGAATATGTCTAAATATTTAATGACCTCTTGACAAAAAACGTTACCGGGGAATGGTGCTTATTCTCAGATTCTTCTGTCTGGGAGATCAGAAGTTGTTTTGTTAGTCATACCAGCGCAGCAAGATACAGTATATGGCTGGGATAATGTATGCAGGTTTGGTATGCACTAAAACTTAACTGCAAATAAAGAGAGAGAAACAGTGAGAGACGGGTAGAAAGCTCATGACAACCAGGACCTGGTCTGCAAATATCTAACCTACATAAACACAAACTTTGATATGAGATCAGATGAAAAGGGAGATGGGTCTTGAGGAAAATTTCAGGAGAAAAACAAGATCCTGAATGAAAGTTTTGGCACTTCAGACACACAGGCTGCTAGTTAGTTAACAGCTACAGCTAGTTTTAAGTCAGTACATTGGCTGCTTTCTGCTTTCTTGAAGTGATGCTTTGAGTTCAAACTTCATGTTTTCCAGGTTTCATTTTGTTGAAGCTGGAATGAAAAGACTATGAGCAAGCTCCTCTTTTATTCAATGTGACCTAAAGGATGTAAATATGTGACAGTAGTTCTGCGAGATAGTGCACCAGAATAAAAGGACACACATATAATCAGTAAATTCTACATACAAACACATAAAGAAACTACCTGTGTTAGTGTTATCATCAGCACTGGTGTCCACTGTTGTGTAGTGTTCTAATTTGGCCATAAGCTCCAGTTCAAGCTGCTGCAGATTTTGCTCTTTAAGAGCTCTTTCCACATCTTCTGTAAACTGGATTTGCTCAGCCAGACAAAGAATCTGCAAATAAAAAGTAAAGACAGACACTTCAGAGTAATTCGGAAAATGTTCTTACTAGAAAACTTTTTAAACCTTTGGGAATATTCAGGAAAAAAAAAGTTTGATCTTCAAATACAGATGTGTGTGAACCTGTGATGGGTAACGTGAGGGATCCAGCTCCCCTTTCTTCCCTGCTGACAAACATTCATACAGCAGGTGCTTCAGAGTTTCCTTCATTTCCACAGACAGCTCACTTAGCCACTCCTAGAAAGAATGAAAGCAGTTCACACACAGCCATAAACTCTATAAAACTCTTTAATCAATCTAAATTAATTAATTTAATTTCAAAATTAAATTCAATGTGCTCCATTTTAAACACACTGTTGTTGCAGTGGGTTACATATACACATACATGCAATGCCTTCAAGTGTTCAATCATATATACTGTACATCCAACACAGGGCATACAGTGTTTATACATTCAAACACAATTCTGCACAAGGGCTTTACCTCAACGAGGCTGGAGATCCGTATTAGGTTTCTGAGTGGCACTATCTCGCCCTCCAAAGAACACATGGCAACAATGTGCTGGCATTGCTCATCAAACCGAACACTGTGGATTCCTGCCCAAATAATACACAAGCAGATTCTGTTCACTCTCCAGCAGAACATGCTATGATACAAAGGATATCACAGTAAAAGTAATAGAGCGATGAAAAGCACGACATGAGAAGAATAAATAGATTAAGACAGAGGTTTCTGACCTGCAAAGAGTTTCTTGAGGTGTGACTGGATGACAGTTGGGTTGGTTGCCTGACCAAGAATCTCTAACAGATCATCATCACCTATAAAATAGAACCGTGGGAAGGCAGAGCGCTTCTCCTGCAACAACCACAGACATAAAAAAGTTTTGATGCTTACAACCCATGTTATATATACAATATATATATATATATATATAGTCTTTGCACACAAAAATGCAATGCACGTGTTTACCTCAAGGAACTCATTAAGTGACTTCTGGCAGCGCTGCAGCTGATCCAGTATGGTGACAAGGGAGTTTTTGATACCTGCCCTTGAGCTCAGAGAAACAACCCTGTTGTCTCTCTGAATGTCTGACATTATAGACCTGTTCAACACAGAACACATACAAACGCAGAATTTTATTTGTTATCAAATGTGCAATAAAATAAAATAAAATAAAAAATAAATTCTGTGTGTCCATTAGTCCCTGAAAAAAGAAACACCTAGTGTTACACTTACTATCACCCACAGTAAAGTTGGAAATAGTCAATCAAAACTTATTTGTGTTTTGTGTATTCTTTGTGCATGCTTAGCCAATCTGTACAGAAATATTCTATTTGTATCTTGTAATACAAATCACCAACACAAACCTCTTGTATGTGAGAAGCTACATGACAATAAATCTGATTCTAATTCTAAACAGTACCTGAAGTCTTCATCAACCCGTTTGAAGCGGGCCTCCTCCCGGGGCAATGCCCCTCTTCCAAAAATAGGCTCCAGATAAACCCAACGCCTCTGAATAGCATTCAGACTCAGGAGGTACTCATCTAAGTCTGATAGACGCACCTCCCACAGACTGACCTGGATATACACAAAACATTGGTTAGTGCTGCTTAATTAAGGATTTGTAAATCTTGATATGAGAATAACAAAAAACATAAACCAATACAAGAGTCCAGGAGAGATTTACTTTATCAAAAAAACATAAAAATGAAACAGTGTAAACACAGATTATAAAATATTCATAGATTCAAGCCTTTGACCTGACCTTGTCTTGGAAGCTGTGGTAGTAGGGAGAGTCTTTCAGAGACTGCAGTAGACAGCGGTTATCTCCCACCTGGATGGGCACAGAGTCGTGATAAAGCCAGTGTTTGCTAATCCTTAAGATTTAATTTATTGGTGCTGGAAGATAAGCCTGCATTGGCCCGACAATGTTTTTGTGCCTTTCAAGTGGTCACATTAAAAAAGGGAAATTCCAACAATGTGAATTCCCGATAACAGCAGCTAGAGAAGCCTTTGCAAATGTAAATGCACATATATATATAAAAATATAGACTTCCTCCCCCTCGGAGGGTGGGACAGTGTCAGAAGGGCAGAGTAAAAGTGCTTCACCTTGGCTATGGTATCGATCAGGGACCGGGTTTTTTTTCATGTTCTTCGTTTTGAACCTCATTAGAAAAATATGCATTCACAATATGACTCAGTGTTTAAAACTGAAAAGCACTTTCGACTTATTGTTATAGCTTTTTTTCTATAAAACAGAAAATATTGAGTCCTCACATTTTAACTGCCGTGTTAAAGTACTTAATAAAAATTTTAGGGCATCAAAGTGAACATAAATTATTAAATATCAAATAAAATTTAATTAGTCTTTCTCATTCTGCATTTAACGACATTCTCTCTTTAGTTGAGCAAGAATGAGACTTTTGCAGCGTTCCCATCCTATAGAGCAACTTGATCAAATAAAGCTCAAAAAGAGGTTAATGGGGTGTAGAATTAATAAAAACCAGTAACACACCCATCTTATTTGGGTGGACAAATATGTAGAATTAATATAAACCAGTTTGCTTTTTCTGCATGTGTCTACCTGGTTGACAATATCCTTCCAGTCCTTGATGAGAGTGAGAGTGCGCCTGCTGCTGTCTGTATACTCAGTGAGGTTGAAGGTCGCTGCGGCTCCCCACAGATCCAGTTCCCTCAGCGCTTCTCTGATCGTCACTTCAGCCTGAGCACGGCTGTTCAAGTCCTGAATGCAAGCACACACAGTTCGATCATTTGTGTTCACTCGTCACTTTGTATACAATTTACAAAAGCAGTACAAGGCGTCCTATAATAACCGTCTATGTTACTCATACTGGGTGTTGGGCCAGAACATTTACCCTCTGTATCACCTGTGTACCCCGTTTAGTTACATTTTCAATAACAAATTGTGAAGATGCAGATGTTGTATGTGGCTTGCCAGGAATATATTGTTATATATAAAAGAAACTGTCAACAGCATGACATATATGATCTAAAAATGACATTAACAACATGTCCCATGTGCATTTGCCTCCTAGTGTCCATTTATTGTGTCAATGTTAAGGATGTTGTTAAGGAAGGATAAGGATTTATATTTTTCTAACTGATAAGACCAAACAAGATCTGAACACTTTAAGAGATGCGTGTCCCTAAAAGGTATGTGCCGCCCAATTCCCCCTCATGTATCTATATACATTTGCATGATTGTGTGAGTACTAACCTTGAGCTCCAAGGCCTTTTCTATGATGGTATTTGCCACACCGAGGAGGTCATTAAAGGTTAGTCTTTCCAAAGTTGTCCCTCTTGGAAGGCCAAGCAGACGGAACATGTCCAACCAATGGTCCTGGGACAGGTGCTCCCCACGCACATACTTCAGCACCGGGACCATGTTCTAGAGATGCAGATGGGAAACGTGTGAAAATAATGACTAAAAGAATATCCAAAGATGTAGAATATGATCCATGATCAAACAGGCAATTTTTTCTTAAAAGATAATACTACTA
Organism: Collichthys lucidus; assembly: GCA_004119915.2. Taxonomy (NCBI): domain Eukaryota; kingdom Metazoa; phylum Chordata; class Actinopteri; family Sciaenidae; genus Collichthys; species Collichthys lucidus. The sequence continues at coordinate 18,609,990 of CM014090.1, forward strand.
CTATCATTATAACTACTATCATTGTTCCCATTTTTCCAACACTGATGCACTCTTTTTGTTGTTACCTGTTTTGTTGTAAATTCATAAAATTCAAATATTTATAGAAATGAAATTTACTGTACATATCACGGCAACACAGCATAGCACAGATTAAACCCTTTTGAGGTCAACCTCCCACCCCATAAATACATAAACTGGATCACTGTAATAAAAAAAATTACATGGTAGCTATTTTAATTTCTGAGCAATAACTGCTAGTCAGTTATTGCTCAAAAATTAAAATTGCTAGGTTAGCCAGTCAGAGTGAAAGTCCAAATATAATATTTTATTCCTGTAACCCTACAAAGAATGTGTGCCTTTCAGTGCATGAACCTTTAAAAATCACAAACAGGTATTTCAGAAAGCTAGCAGACAAAACACAGTGTATTATACAGTCAGTGTTGAATACAAACCCACAGTTCAATAAATGAGTCCTTATCCCAAACAAACAAGGAAGCAAAGACTCAGCACATGAAAGTCAGCCCAAGTAAAGTATCTTGCGTCAAGTTAAAAGATGAAGAATAATTGTTTCTGTACAACAGGCAAACTATGAATTACAGACTTTTTGGCTTGTTGCCAGGAGTTAGCAAGCTAATCGATCATCACTCTCAGAATAGACTGGACCTCTTCTACTGTTAAGTACATGGACCCTTTTTGATTTAAAAACACACACTGCATATGGCCTGAGTTGAACTTGTGAACCGAGTTGAACCGTGGGTGTGTGTGTGTGTGTAACACAGCATTGTGTGTACTTTCTGGCACAGAAAGCTACAGTATGTTTCAGTGCGACTTTTGTAGGCTAACGTTTTCTGAAAAATGTATCCTCTCCAAAAGAGGACCCACTTCAAATGAGCAATTATATGACTAACCTAACCTTGAACCCTTGCATCCTCTCAATTGTCAGTGTCTTGTGTGACCTGCGTAATCTGGGTGTAGCTTTGTTCCTCCGTGACAAATATAACAAATAATACCTTGTATTTGTCCACTTCTCCTTGCAGTTTAACAGACATCGCAGTAGGCTGCTCCAACTTCCTTAGTCTCTCCTGCCATGTAAACAGAAACTCCTCAAACACATATGTCTTACTCCTGTAAAACAAAACAAACATACATGTCAACACACAACTGAACACAAATCAGTGACAGAAAGTTCCAATCATCAACATCATCAACACAAGGCCTAAACATAACCCTCTACCTGAATGTGATCCAGTCCTCCTGGGCCTTTTCTGTGAAGCCTTGCTGCCACTCCTCATACAGACCCCACATCTGGCTGTACTCCTCCATGTCTCTTTTTGTCTCTTCTGCCAGAGAGAAATCTGGAGCCTCCAGGTCAAAATAGGTACAGTCCTCACTGAGAGGAGAGGAGAGGGGGGAGAGGAGAGGAGAGGAGAGGAGAGGAGAGGAGAGGAGAGGAGAGGAGAGGAGAGGAGAGGAGAGGAGAGGAGAGGAGATTGAGTTTGACACTACTACAACTGGTTATAATCTTATCATGTCAGATTTATTAAATTTACTAACAATTTCATCAAAAGAAAAAAGAATTATATAAGATATTCTCTGTTAGGGCATGAGAACATTTTATCAAACTACAATGTTTTCCAAAAAGATGAGGGCAATAAACCTTCTCAGCTACTCTGAGTTTCTCGGTAAAGTTAAAACTATAAATTCAGCGTATTGAAAAAGAACATACAGCAGTTTACTGCGCACAAGCTCCAGCTCCTGAAACTCTTGCTGCTTGTCCCTGATGGTCTGGAGGCACGCAAGAAGGGCAGCATGATCACCACTCTCGAGCATGTCATCTTTAGGCTTAAGCTGGTCCCAGCGGGCCTTAAACCGTTCCAGATCCGCTCTGTAGGCGTCGATGCGACTGGCAGCATTACTTCGCATCACTTCCACCTAAGGGAGGAGCAAGGTAAGAGAAATGAAGTAGTAACAAGAGCAGCCAGGGACAGAAAGGGACAGTGATCCGGATGGACAAGATGGACAAAGGAAAGGAGAATTAGAACTGCTATGTCACAGAAAATATGTGATGAGAAGTTTTTTTTTAAACAGTGAACCTATTTCTGAGTTTGTGTCACCTGTTCTTTGATCATGAGCTGGTGGCTCTCCATGACAAGCTCCAGTTTGTCCCACTTGGCCCTCAGTGAGGACAGTGAATCCAGGCCGGCACCAGCCACTGCTCGCAGCAAGCGGTTTTTCTCCTCAGCACACTGAAACTGAGGTAGGATCTATATACATACATACAATATAGTGAGTTTATTTACATATCATGTCAAACACTGGGACATCCCAGATGGAATTACAAGACACGGTTATATATCAAACATCAGAAATATTACCAAATATGCAGAATAAATGTTGAGACTTATATATCTATGTGATGACACTGACAGTAGTGGCTAACATAGTTTAGATACTGATACGAAATATGAACCTTGAATACTAAGGTCACCGAGTTGAATGAGGGGGAACTAGAAATCTATTCACACAAACCTCAAACATTATAGTACAATCATTTATGAAAGTTCTCAGCCTGACGTTAGGAGTGTGTTTGTCTTACTTCAGGTTTGCGGGCTAGTATCTGGCTATATTTGCCACTGGCCGCACCAATCTCTTCCATGCTCTCTGGTCGAGTGGACAAGGTTTCCATCGACTCTGAAACAAAACTGTCTATAGCTTGTGTGTGACCTGAAAACGAGAAGAAGACATAAGTAAACAGAAAAGGAAAGGGAAAGCAAAAACAAAGGGGATGTCTTCAGGCCGAGGGAATAAAAAACAAAAAATGAAACAAACCAGAAAAAAAAAAAAAACTGCAACCTTATTCAAAAATGCCATTTCATTGCTGCATTTTTTATTTTATTTTTTAAGGTGGGAATTCAGTCAACATATACAGGCATTGATATGGACAGGTGACAAATTAAAGGAATAAAAAAGTGGATAAACATAATGAATGCAGATGCTTGTCACTGCATGGTACAGTTAAGCATTTATCATTAAATCATGCTTTGTGGCATGCCTAAAAATGCTGATCAGGCCCCGTTGGGGTCACTCAATGGTTTGACTAGAAATGATTTAACATGGCCTTTAGCCGCCACTTCTCAACCCGACTGAATACCTATGGGAGATTTCGGATTGACATATTAGACAGTGCTCTTCACCCGCATCACATCAGGGAATATCTTGATGTGTGGTCCATCCATCCAGCAGAGTTCAGAGACTCAATGACAAGACACATTAAAGCTGTTCTGGCAGAACTGGCTCGACATCTTACTATGACACTTGGTTTTTCCTTTAATTTGTCACTTGTGTGTATACAGTACCTATATATATCTCACACATACACAACAGTAAAGCCAGTTAAGCGGTCTGTATTTACCTTGTATAGACTTCCTGAGTGATAGAAGCAAAATATCAAACAGCCTCTGGATGAGGTCATCGATGGTGGCTTTTACTGGCTCACAGTTCACAGTAATACAGTCCACCTTCTCCTGACTGACAGAGGAAGAAGGAACGGATCAGTGCCAGTAACTCAAATGTTACAGTGTAAATTGCATGTTTTTGTGGTGTCAATTAAAAGCGACCTTTTACTATAAGAAGTGAATCAAAGAAGTGAATTATATTCTGTTAGGGGGAATTTACATGTCAATTGCAAAATTGCTAAAGAAGAAAAACTCTGAGACACTTGCTAAAGCTGATCCATAGCAAATAACTACAATGAGTTACGTGTCTTTTCTTCGTAGCTGAACAAAATATTTTCAAGATTAGGGTGAAGGTCTTGAAGGTGTAACAACTTAATAAATAGATTTTTACTCTGGCCCATAGTGTACTGAAAGGAGGAAGGAGAGGATGCAAGTAGGAGTTACAGTGTAAATTTCATTTGTATTTGTGGTATCATATTAAACATGTGACATTTTATGAACTGAACCAAACAAGTGAATTATTCCTGCTAGGGGGAAATAAAATGTCTAAAGAAGAACTGAAGAGTTTCAAGATTAAGAAAATGAGCATGATCTTTAAAAACATGGGAACGTCAAAAGGATCATAAAGCATCGCAACTGATCTGTGAGCTTGGAATTTTTTTTCAATTCCAAAGTCATGTTTGCTGATTAAACAAACGTCGCTGTTGCACAGTCACCCGTTTCCACAGATCCAGCTTGATAACAAACTGTGACCAGGCTTTATTAATTATTTACTACAAAGTTATCAGACTTTAGATATCAAAATAGGGGACAGTGTGCTGATAGGTCAAATCTCAGGCATTGTTATGTTGTGATTTTGTTTTGCAATGAATAGGTATTTAATACATGTACTATAAATGTAAAACATTTTAACATTGTTTTTTATTTTATTTACTTGTGATTATTATGTATGATGTGTACCTGGGCAGTCGTTCTGACTCCTTCCCTCTGGCTTTTAGGGCCTTGAAGTTTCTCTCCCAGTCTTGCACAGAATTCAAATGCTTCTCCACTAACTTCTCTAAATCAACCTGGCCCAGAACCACCCACTCCTACAAAACACACACACACAGACAGACACAGTATAACAGTGGTTTCACATTTCCTAATTTTAAATGTGTCTGTGTAAAAGTTGACAGGAGCTACATAGAACGAGACATTGATGACTAAATAAAAACAGAAGTAAGAGAGGGGGCCAAAAAAAAGAGAAGTTCTGTGTGAACTGAGGGCCTCCCCCTATGATTTAGGCATGCATGGCTGCAGACGGGGGGGGAAAGATAATGTACTGTGTTCTGTCAGGGTAGTATGGAGGGGGGAAATGCTGACAATAACAACAGAGCTACAGTTCATAAATAGAGAAGCATGACTAAACTAAACTCCACTCTTTCAAAGAAACAGCACAGCAATGGCTTATTGCTTCAGTGAGCAAACTGTGGAAATCAATTATCATTGGCAGAAAAAACATGGACCAATGTTACAAAACAACAAGAAAAACTACTAGAAACTACTACTATGCGTTCTACAACTTGAACTTTACTATCATGTGATATTAAATTTGACCTCTGAGGCCAGGTTCAAATCTCTTTAGTGTCAAAGATCAGCATAGTTGCCACAAAATGCAGAGCTATAGTAATAATTGTCATAGAAAACATAAAAAAACATGTCATACTTATCCTAACATAAAACATTTTTACAGGACAGTTGCCTAATAATTTAGAATCATTATTACTGTCAGAGTCATGTGTTCAGTCACCTTGAACTTGTGCTGTATAGCAAGCAGGCGGCTAAAGAGGTCCTCGGCCTTGCTGAAGATGGTGAGGAACCCAGAGGCATTTCTATCAATCATGACGCCAAAGATAAGCTCCTCCCCCTGGGCACTGACCCCCTTGAACTGGTTTGGGATTGAGATGAACCGTTTCATCTCTCTGTAATAGCGCGCTCGTACCTCCTCAAACGGAGGACGGAACTGCAAACGTCCCTGCCTGACGGTGAGGACAAAGGTACATTTTTTATTTAATCCACATTTATCAATAATGTCTTTGTAGGAAAGAGACAGAAACAGAAAGACAAACAGGCAATTAGAGAAATGGTATGCTGTCAAGTTAGAGAAGTGTGTGGGTGGGAAACGACCAGAAAAAGTATAGATAGATAGATAGATAGATAGATAGATAGATAGATAGATAGATAGATAGATAGATAGATAGATAGATAGATAGATAGATAGATAGATAGATAGATAGATAGATAGATAGATAGATAGATAGATAGATAGATAGATAGATAGATAGATAGATAGATAGATAGATAGATAGATAGATGAAACGAAAAGAAAATAGATTAAAAAGCTACAGATGTGTGCAAGAAAAGAAAGAAACAAACAAACAAACAAAACAAGGCAAAGCCTGAGACACAAAGTATGAGACAGAAAGTGAAAGTGTGTGCACTGACTTGAAAGTGAGGTCTACATGTATTTCAGGTAGATTCTTATTTAGAGCTTCCAGTCCTGTCTGATATTGGTGTTCAAGTGCCTTGTACAGCTGATGATTCCAGTGCTGACGCCATGCCCGCATGTCATCAGACCTGAAGCCCTATACAGACACACACAGACACACACGCATGAGCTTTCCAGGAAGAAAATTATGATTTCTTTCACAGGTTGTGTAAAGTCCAATCAAAGGTTTAGCAATCAGCAATAAATCATTTTGAATCATGTTTATGTACAATGATAAATGCAGTAACCAAAGAGCTCCCTGGTAAACCTTGTTTTTTTAAATGCTTATTGTCTTCCTATATAATTTACTGGCTAAGCATTAAACAGCAGAAGGCCAGCAGCAAAGACGGTTATACTTTTAATTGGGATCAATACCTGAGCCTCCAGAGTGGCAAAGCCAGTGCGGAGGTCCTGAAGGCCATCCTTCCACCTCTGCTGATGTCTCAGTAGGTCCACATTCATTAGTGTCACCACCTGAAAAATGTACACAGAAGTGTACACAGAGAAGTAAGACTTATGTTGCTAAACTCAAAAAAGTTTTGAAAGAAATGCCCAGGCAACAAATAGATCAAATATGTTCTAACTGTCTTTATACAGTATTTAGCCATTTAGTAAAATATAACAGCATGCTATTACCTTGTCAATAAAGTCAGTGTGCCATTTGCGCAACTTCCTGTTCTCGGTAGAGAGTTTCTCAGCAGAAGATTGCAGCTTGGTAATGTAAACTTCCAACTCTTTGGGGTTGTCCCATGTAATCTGCAGTTTACCACCTGATTCCTTTGACTGAGAACGAGGATTCTGAAAAAAGAAAGGGGAAAAACTATTATATTAAGTCCAAGATATTAAACAAAATTGAGGAACTCTAGTTCATATACTGATTCATGAACTATAAAGAAAAAAAAGGATTATATAACAGATATTAATGCAATTGCAAGTCACCAGATTCTGATTATATTACATGTTTATTTAAAAATGACCCTAATAAGAACATTTTATAATATTTAACATGCAAGGCAAAACCAAAAACAATGATTTCCACTGGTGTGCAGTACCTTGATGACCTGTTCAAAGGCCAGCGCAAGACCAAGCATCATCGGTCTTTGAGAGGGAATCATCTGTTGGTCTATTGTGTTGTAGAAATGGGCCACCTACAACGCAGTAACACTTTGTTAGAACTTGAGCTTGGGACAAACTAAACCAGTAATTTTCAGACAGATATGAAAAATTAAACGAGGAAAGAAAATAAGTTTGTGTGTGTCTTAACGAACACTCTCACCTGTTTTAGGACAATGGCTTGCCTGTAGAATTTGTCTGCAGTATTAGCAGCCTGTTGTATCTTGGCTGGGATGGAAAAACCCAGAGCAGAAAGCTGTCTGACCTCCCTGAGCAGACTGACAAGTCTGTCTGAATACTGGATCTTTAGTCTGCCGTCCACATGGTCCAGGTCCATTACACGGTTACTGGCCTGGAGACTATAAAGAGAGAAAGAATTAGACTGAAGAAATATAAAATATTAGATCTGCTAAAACCAGCATTCCATCTTAAGTTCCCTCAATCATTGTGCTGACTAAGGGAATGATTATCATTTAAGACAGAATTCAGTGTTGCCCTGAACTTTTATGTCCTGTTAGTTAAGGTTACAGTGTGGAGTGTTTCCAACCTGATGCCTGACTTTGGGTCACCCAGTCCGGACAGTATATCTCTTGACCAGTCCTCAAACTGTTCTTGTTCATATGCCCTCAGAACTTCTAGCAGGTCATCACAGAAATGTAGGAACCCTTTGAACCCAGACAGGTCTGAAAGCAGCGCCTCAGCTATGCGGACAGAGTCCTCAACCTGATGTAAGAGCGCAAACAGAGGAATACAAAAGAAAGATTCATCAGTACACATTATTTTTCCCATCATCTCATCATCAGTTATTTGTACTTGTAATCATAAAAAGCTGATGATGTAGTATCAGTCATTATCAGATCATCACCACCTGTCTAATTATTTAATGACAACTTATTAGTTAGAGAGCCCATGCTACTTAGCACTCATTCATATACAGTATAGGACCACATGACAAACACAGCCACTCAGTTACCTTGTGTATGAGCTGTCGGACCCAGACAATTTTGTTCACCACCTCAGGAAGGTTCCTGCCAATGAGTGGCCCAGACTTGTCTCCGGGACCTCCATGGCAACGACTCTCAAAGTCAGTCTTAAGGCCTAGGAATATCAATAAAGAGGAGAAGGGTCAAAAATGAGGAACAACAATGTGTCATCACTGACTTTCTCTACATCGGGGGTGTCAAACATACAGTCTGGGGGCCAAAACTGGCCCACTGCGCTTGGGTGTAAGCTTCAGACAAGTCATTCATTCATTTATTTTTAAATAAATGTAGTACTAAACATAAAAAGTAAAGTACTATATTGTACGGTTCCAAAATACATGTGACTTAACATATTTTGTCTGTGAGTTGCAATGCGCATATTATGGCGGTACACTGACTGAAAGTCATGTTGTTAACAAATTGCACTTCTTAACACACATCTGGACATTTATTATGTTTTGTAAATGAATGGTTCATTAATCATAAAAGGGAAAACTATGGATGTGTTAAATATATATAAATATGTAATATAATATAAAATGGTTTTACTGCTCTAGCCCATTTGAGCTCAGATTGGGTTGTATGAGGCCTGTGAACTAGTTTGACACCCCTACTCTAAATTATACACATAATTTTTATTCCAAGTCACTTACTATGAGTGAACAACTAGTGTTTCTGCTACAGAATATATTGCTGTTTCAGGGATAGCGCCAGGAGAGAATATTAACTCTAACCACGAGGACAGCTCCATTTAAACTAAAGCATGTCTGTCTTAAATGTACCACTGTATTCTGGACCAGGGGTTTCCAAAGTCTGACACTGTGCTTTCTCATTGTCACATTGAAACAGAACTGTGTACCTTTATTGTAATCCAGTAGTCTGGCCAGTAGGGTCTCTCTCTCTGACTGAAGCTCTTTGCTGATAGTTGGACGTCTGATCAACTCCTTGTGTTTTTGAAACACCTGCAACAGCTAGACAATAAAACAAACACCCCCATACACATACGGTAAGTTCCTACATCAGCAAACACCCACACATAATATATTACGTGAAATGAAGTAGTATGTTTCACTACCTGTTGTGGATTGTCCTGCACGTCAGCAATGTAGCTCTTTAGCCTGCCAGCAACCTCCTGCTCTGATGGAGCCATTAGGCGCTCAAACTGAGCCACTGCTGCTCTCCAAAGAGGCTGCAACAAACATATAACAAACAGTCATAAGTTAAAAGGGATGTTTCATCCTTGCCTAGATATATTGCATATCAGAAGACCAAATAACAATTGTTATATATGCAGTGTTTATACACCGAATAAATGTCAATTCAGGAAGAGGTGGGCAAAAAACATACTGGTGCCATCAGCCAAAAATAAAAGTGTGTGCATGATTGGAGGTTCACCCAGCCTGGATATTAGTCTGTTGGAAGTGGCATCAAGCAACTCATTGTCTACCAGCAAATGGCTGTATCACCGTCACCAGTTTTTATGGGAGATTTTTGTCATTCTGTTTCGCTAATTTAATGGTTTGCCTCAGAAGAAAGTGCGAGCCACTGCTCAGAGACAGTCTAGTTCAGCTGCACAGCACACAACCACTGAGCCAAAGAGCAAGTGAGTGGAAAAACAGAGTAAACGCAGAATATTTGCAATAAAGTGCATTTTACGTTGAGTGTACAAAGTCTGAATTTGTTAAAATAGAGAAACTTAAATTCAGAAGGTACAATTGTTGGGCTGACAGTGGCCAGTTGGAAATATAACATATCACCCAACCCTAAAGCAGGTATTCAACCTGCAGCCTGCACATATACATGCGCACTAACAGTTTCCCACAGCTAACCTCAGTGTAAGGGTTGTAATGCAGAGGGTTGAGTCCAGAGAAAGGTTCAAAAACGCGATCTGAAGTCAGGGCCTGCTGTTTCCCTCCTGGTAGCAGACGCAGTAGTTTCTCATGAACCATGCGCAGAGTCAACACCTGGTAGACATAAACAAAGAGAGGGTATTCACGTGTTATCTGTGTCCACTGTTGTTTGTGTTTGATTATCAGGCTCAGAGGAGTCAACATCACTTACATTTTATGAATCATTTTAGGACTAAGATGCTGTGTGCATCCGGGTATGGGACACACGCAATAAACGTTAAGGTCAAACCACCAGCGGAAAATGCTAACAGGGTAGATATTAGCTAGTTCTCACATTTAACAATTTGTGCACAAGGGAACTGATACAATTTATTGGAAAGAGGAAAGAAGCATATGTATGAATGCGACAGGTCTCTGGGACACTGTAGCCACTTGCCTGAGGTAGAGTTCCTAGGCTATAGAAGCTAAAAGGGAAAAAAACATAACAGATACTACAGGAAGATAAGTGCTTGACAAATAGTACTATAGATTTAACAATACTGCATAATAAAAGAAGTCTCTTTGTCAGTCCATATATGGTTCCCTTTTCCTTCCTTGTTCTCAGTTAAACATCATTCATTATGAGGGAATTCCACTTAAATGTGACCTCTTCTGCTTTGCAAAAAAATAGAAACAAGGAAAGGACATCTACAAAGAATACTTACAAGTATATTTTAAGCACTGGATGTGATGCAACCACTGTATCACAATGTCATGGGGAAAAAGAGAAAATAATGTGTTTCCTTGAACCTGATTTAGAACCATATCTTACCTCGTCTAACCTTTTTGCAAGGCAATTCAGGGTTTGCGGGCAGTGCTTGTTTCCCTTCCAGGGATGGGGGGCATGTCTTTTCCACACCTGGGAAAAAGAGCCAATTTAAAGAGTTGTCAGTGTTTACCACAACAAAACTGATGATCCCCGTCTATCTTTTATTTTACAAGATTCAGATTCAGTTTGAATTTATGTAAAGGCGTTCTTAGAGTTGAATTGAATTGGGGTGTTGTTGTGTTGTGATAGAATTTGTAAAGGTTTTGATTTGTGAGAGTAATTTTACGTATACTTTCCACCCCCATTTCTAATTCATGCATACCTGTCCAGTCAGATGCTCACAGGCTACCACCCATTGCTCACAGATGGCAACACCTGTTCTCAGGTTCTCTCTCACTGATACAAACGGCTCCTCAAAAATTTTAAGACCACTCAGCTTTCTCTGCACATATCTCCCCATGGCTCCACCTTGTAACATGTACATGCAAACACACACAGAACAAGAAATGACAAACATTAAATTACTGACATGCCATGTTCCATACGTACAGCATATGCTGTATACAGAAGAAAAAAAAAGTCAGTTTCATTTCTCAAAATATGTTTCTTTTTTTGACATAGGCTTGACGCACGCTGTATGTTTAAAATCAACATCAGCAAATATTTGTTTTCATTTCCTGGTTGTGGTTTTGTGTCTGCCCACCGATAACATCCATAAGTCGGACCATGCGTGTTTCTGGATATGGCTCAAAATCAGTTTGCCTCCAAACATCATCCAAAGTGTCTCTGCTCAGTTCCACTAGATCCACAGCATCAGACATAGACAAGCCATCAAGACCACCATATTCCTAGTGGAAACAAGAGAGACATGGTTTTGTGCGTTAGTTAAGTTTAGTTTTATATATCCCTTCCAAAATAAAAGATCAGCTTCTAAAATGATTGAACACTGTTCACAACAGTAGGCACAATAACGTTATTGTTAAGACTCACAAATATTGAGTTTTCAGACTTGCATTAAAAAGCAAAATATACAACAATGTAACAGTTTTTTTTCTTGCAGCAACTCATCTGAACAATCACTGCTTAATACAGATAATAATTTACTCACATCTCAATGACAAAATAATAAATTCAGTTAGCAACTACCCTTTGTACAGTAGAAAAACAATATGGAGAAAATGTTTAACCTTTCTTTTTTACATGTGGCCAGTCTTGATACATAAAGGTACCTTTTGTATGGATTTAAATTGCTCTGTGAAATATGTGGCCCTTTCTCTCACGCTGTTCTTCTCTGCAGACTCAGAGAGATCAGCCCAGTACTGGAACTCATCACTGGGAGTCAGGATTCCTGGATGGAGTGTAAAAAAATGTGAGTACATCAGAATGTGAGATGTGAGTAAATCAGAATAAATCCTGGTTCATTTTGTTGTTTTGTTTACAAGACAACTTCTTTTATGCATACCAAGAACATCTTCCTCTACACGGTCCTTCTTGGCAGAGGGATGTCCTCCAGACTGGCGGACCACTGAACCCAGACCAAGCTCCAGCTCACTCAACAGGCCTGCCAGTTTAGGGTCAAATGCAGAACGCCACCGCTCATCCTTGAGAAAAAGAGTCACAACTTTTAGACTGAATAGTCATTTTCTGTTCCTGCCATATTTGGGCACCCAGCTTGAGGTAGAGCAGGCTGTCTACAAATTGGAAGGATGAAAGCTCGATCCCTCACTGGTCCAGTCTGCATGTCAAAGTATCTTGACTACCAAATTTCTGTGTGGATGACAATTTCTAATAAAAGTTGGCACCTTGCATGGCAGCTTCTGCCATTAATGGAATCACGTGACATGTAGTGTTAAGCGCTTTAAGCGTTTGGAACACCAGAAAGTCACTATATATAATAATAATGCTGTTGTAATATTAATTTACAATATCTTGTTTATCTTTTTTCTTCCCGTTCTCTTTCAATAATCCAAATACAGATAAAGGAAATGTTTTAACTATGAGATGCATCTATGGGCTTCTTTAATACACAGGGACAGGCTCACCTTCAGCAGTACAGGTGCAAAGACTTGTTTTACAGCCTGGTAGAGGGTGTTGATGGGAGACTCCAGCATGGATGACACAAGGAGGCTCTGGTGAAGGTTGTCTTCTGTGATCACGGTGGGATGCAGCTTGAAGAAAACCAACACTTTCTCTCTGCTGTCCGCTGATGCTTCAATCTGAGGATGGGAGACAGGACGAGGATAAAGACATTTTTAAAAAGAACAACTAAACATATGATGATTAATTGTTACCTTTTAAGGTATGATGCATTACATGCACAAATACATACTACCGGCCTATTAATTTGAGAGTGTATGGTAATAATGTTTTATTTAAGTTACCTTATTCGACAAGTGAAGGTCATTGCCACGTCTGCTGACGGACAGGACAAATTCATTTCCATCGTCCAAGAAGTTATTGAGCTCTGAGCCGTCAGCCAGGGACGACGAAGGCTTTATCCCATAAAAGTTTCCAGTTGTGGTCAGTATAAACTTTTTGCGGGCGTCATCTGAACCAGGGGGCATCTTTCAGCTGCAATAGTGGCCTGATGTATAGAAAGCTGTGGTGTACAAAAACAACATTGTAAATGCCATCGGCAACTGAGGTAAGACAGAAACTTTCTCAGTTCACTGAAGTATAACAAGGCTACAACCCTAATGGCATATCATGTCCAGATTATACCCAATAACCCATGAGAGTCACAAAGTGGGGTGTAGCTCAGTCCATAGAGATTTGGCTGGGGAACCGGAGGGTGGCTGGTTCAAATCCAGCATGGACCAAAATATGGAAAGTAGACTGGCAGCTGGAGAGGTGCAAGTTAACCTCCTGAGCAAGGAACTGAAACCCCCCAACTGCTGACAGGGTTGGGGGAAGTAATAAAGTTTATGTACGTCTTAAACTGGGGCAATAACTTCAGTTAAACGTAGCTTTATGACGTACTGTTACTTACTACAAAGAAGACAATGTGTCGCTTTAAGACCACACGTCAAACTATAACCCATGACATCTCAAGACCGTTTAAATGTCTCGGTTATATCCAAGTACAACTCGTTACTTTGCCCTAAAGGTTGTCAGTTATCGTTGCCAATCTGCTAAACCAGCTAACGTCTTTCTCCATTAAACGCGAAACAACGTTGGCTTATAAAAATTAGCACGCACTCAAACAGTCACCTGTCTTTAAGGAACTTCCTCCACGCGTATGTGAAGGACTCAGACAGTGTTTGCAAAGTTCAGGCTGAGCAGTGGCTATAACATCAGCGAGCTAACCGAACTAGCTGACGTTAGCTCGTCGCCTCTGTGAATTAACGCTAACCGCTTTAGCGAACTGGCCTGACGCAGGTATCTTAGCAAGCTAGCTAATAGGAGCCTCGGTTTCGTACCGTTTTGCCAACCAAATGTTTTGTTTTCGTTAGTTTCGGGTAACTTCATTACACGGAGCGAAGCTGTAGCAAGCTGTTGCTCGGTCTCCAGGATTATGCGGTTGTGGTTACCAGGCAACTTCTTCTTCTGCGGAGTTTAATGGCGGTTGGCAGACATCATTCATGTACTAGCGCCAACTGCTGGATTTATCTTTACATTACACAACATTCACAGTGAGCCCATTCACAACTGTGTCCCAAACTGTCTGACTTGGAGCATTTTATAGGTTTTTTCTGAGAAGGTGTTCAAGATGAATATCTAGAATATCCGCTGTACCAGATTGTACCAGATTGTACCATACCCTACGTCACGATATAAAGAGCTGCAGCTCCATTCGTACATTTAAAACCAAATGAAACAGTCTGCTAAAGGATACTCAGCTCTGTAGCCACTGACATTGTGGGTGTATGTTATGTGTATGCTAACTCTGGTGCAGTACATCAAATGTGATCGTTTATGTTTAATACTGTACATGGCCCTGTTAAATAAATGAATGAATAGTGAATGAATACTTTTCTGCTATCATGTGTCTTCTCAAAGAAAAGATTATGTCATGTCAGGGACTTTTAATTTTTTTAAAAGTAATAAACAATTAGATTTAAATAGTCCCTTTTTTATTTGTGAGTGTTTTAATGAGCTGCAGGGTGATCATCCTGATCATCTTCTTTTGTGTGCATCATGTACTTTATATTATACCTATGCTGGATTCAGGTTCACTGTGAGGTCATTCACACACATTTTCATTTTAAACTGAAATTATGGTCTGAAAATTAGAAATTGAACCAGGGTCCTTCTTCTTTTTCGTATCGTGGCTTCAATGTCAGATACCTACATTTCAGCTGATTTTTTTTTCTTTGATAATAAAAAAAATATCACAAACCAATTGACACATGGGTCCTGTTGATAATACAGCTGGTGGCTTGTAGAATATAGTTTATTGTTATTGTTTTATTAATCAGTATTCAGAGCACTGGTTCAGTATTTAAATTCAATGTCGCACAGACAGACAGACAGACACACACACACACACACACACACACACACGCAGAGGGATCCCCTTGATATGTGAAATTTCATTTCTGTCACTGACCTTATATAGATTAAAGGGTAATTGAATCTCTGGGATTAGTAGAGTCTGTATGATGGTCTTTATCTATTGTTGACTTCCTCTCCAACCTGTCTCATAACAGCCTCAAAATACTTCTTGCTACTGCACCTTGAACTATCGTTTAGTTCAAATTGTACTGCGTGTGCAGTTCACACGTTTTTCGTATATGAGGTTGCTAAGTAAAGCTGGTGAGAGTTAAAATGAGATTGATTTTGGGTCTCAAAAATCCCCTGACTGATGAGAAGTGATTTGTTTATTAACTAATCTGAGGGCGTGGTGGTGCTTTCATAGCCTCCCACATCATTCTCAGTGGCCAGCACACTCTCAAATGTTTCTGGGTAGTCTGTCAAGGAATACACATGGAAAATCCCAAGAAATCCTTGTTTGCTGTATGTTCCCTAAATTCCTAACTAAAGAATTTTCTAGAATATTTTCCCCCATAATATTTTAACTGAAAATGTAGTTTCATTGTTACATTTCAAAAACATATTGGCCAGATGCCGTAGATACCTGCTCATGGGCCTGTGTGTGTCAAACCCCATTTTGTCCTTGTAAGAGACCATTGATGTATTCAGGCTGATCCTTTCCATCTAGCTGGAACAGAGCCTTTCTTCCTGTGTGTAATTGTTTACGAAACAGCTTCGTTTCCTAACCACATTTGCCTAACTCAGTGGAAAGTATCATGAGGTCAATGAAAGTTTTAAATAAGAACTTAAAGAAGCCAAGAAAGGAGTATCAGAGTGCAAAGATAATCACACTGAGCCAACACTGGCATTGTGGGTTGGAGATAGATATATAAATAACCAGCATGCATTCACAAAAATAAATAAAAGTTTATACATTAGAGATTCTGACATGGATTCTGACTGGAAACTCTAGACTTCATGAATAGCAAGTAAAAATCAATTATTTAAAATAGATTGATTGGATTGTAAAAAAAACAAAAAAAAAACAGAAGTGAAAATATGTTTTATCAAATGTGGGAAAAGAACAAAGATCAAAAGCTGAATGTGAAACATGGTGGTTAGAGGAGTGGTGTTCTGAACAAACCATCTGTGGGAGTATACCGTATACAGTTTTGAGAAAATAGCACCGCACCTGTGTCTAGTAAAACATCAAACACAGGGCACTTTGACCCAAAAGCCACAGTTCACCGGATTACAAAGTACAGTCCCACACAAATTCACTGATCATATATATAGCCATGCATTTCCGGTACAGGTAAAAGTGAGTTCATAGGGCCCACTTTGGTGCCACAATGCATTGCTGTTTTGTGAATTTGTGATATTGTGTCAATTATGTCCACTTCATATCACCCTCTTCAGACTAATCACTGCAACTTGATTCTAGAGATACTGATGGATGAACAAACCACTCAAAGTGCAATCTCACTTTGTGACTCACAGGCAGAGCGGGTTGTCCACTAATCAGATGATCGGCAGTTCGATCCCTGGCTCCTCCGGTCTGCATGTCGAAGTGTCCTTGGGCTGTGCCATTGGTGTGTGAATGTGTATGAATGGTTAGATCCTCAAACTGATGAGCAGTTGGCACCTTGCACGGTAGCCAATGCCATCAGTGTACGAATGTGTGTGAATGGGGTGAACGAGATATGTACTGTAAAGCACTTTGAGTGGTCAGAAGACTAGAAAGGCGCTATATAAGTACAGTCCATTTCCTCACAAGCTAAAGTTATTTGCTGAAATATGCATGACTAGTATTGCCTCATGTCAGCCTAATGACGCAAGAAGACTATCTCTCTCCTTTCACAATGGAATATTGGTTTTTTGCTCGCCCATAAAAGACTAATCGAGTCATTGGTTTCACTTCTCGCATGGAATCCCTTTTAATTGTGTAGCTGTGCATTTCTGTAAATGTTTGGCCTCCAGGCTTTTTGTCAAATTTTAGCTAGTTTACTGACAACTAAGGGAATGTTTCCTCGAGGCAAATCCAAAATGCAACAAATTTAGGGTCAATAAACTTAAGTTATGTCTGATATTTTATTTTATCTTTCTCCTCATTGAAGATTCTTTGTGGACTAATTAGCCATATCAACCGAGACACATCCTGCAAACCTACAACACAAAAAATTGTTTTTGTCATGTCTGTTTTTTTTTCTTCCAAAGAATCTATGTCACATGGTCAGTCGAGACTGAGCTGGCAAGCAAACGAGGAAGTTAAGTTAAGTTTTCTTCCTTCTGTGACGTCGCAATAAATGTAGTGAAAGCACACGCACAGCCATGTCACGCCCACATTGTTAGATGGAAGTCTGTTTCGAGCTTAACCCAATTTACATATTCAAGTTAAATCTCAGTTAGTTACATACAGTATTATATTTGTTCCTATCGTGTTGAATTCAGAGATACAACAAGTTTTGTACAACTATAAAAAAAAATACAGTGTAAAGTTATGTTGTTGTATATTGCCGATATGGGGCTTATAAAAGGGTGTGAAAAAAAAAACATTAATGTCAAATGACTCATAAGGCTCCACCCAGCAACCGTACTCTGTATGAAGAGGAAGTGTTACTCCTTACTCTCACTCATACACGAAGAGCTCGAGACAGCAAGATGGTAAGAGCTTTCTTCCTTATCTCTCTGGAAGACAAATAACATTGCGTTTAAGCCTATTACTTTTTATCATGCTTATATTAGAAAGGACATCAAGGACAGGTTTTAACATAGCTTTCTGTATGAAAGAAATATCTGAAATGTCATTGAGCAGCAGCCCGTGAATGTTATGCATGTGTGCATGTGTGTGTGTGTGTGTGTGTGTGTGGGCTTATAGCCTCTCAAAATCTAAATCTTTATAGGAAGAGGTTGGTTTCAATTGCTCCCTATGCCATAATTAAGTACTCGGTTTTAGCCACAAGTAAACTAACACCTGCACGCATGCCAGACAGTTTTTCAACAGCGGTTATGACTAAGTGAATATGTTAACAGTGTAAATCATTGATACTTCAATAAATGTATTTATTCATGACTGGTTTAGTTGAAGGATATTGTGGCCAAGTGACTAAAGTTAAAGATACTCTAGGAATGGGAACTGTTTATGAAGAGCTATCTAGTATTCATAACAGTCGTTATCTAAAATTGTAGTTAATCATACTTGTAATCCTAACTGAATTAAAGAAGTCAGCTTGTATTGTGAAAGATACAGTGATTTGTAAAGCTGTGTAGCAACAGCTAAACAAATAAAACTCTTCTGCCAGAGGTTTATTACCATCATTTCATCACCCTCATGTGAAGTATCAGCTTCCATATTAAAACTGCATCAGATGACTGAATGTTGTAAGACTGGTATGTGGTTTCGTAGCTTATCTAGCAGCCAACGTGTAATTGCATGCTGATGAATGTTTCCTTGAAAACCAATGCAGCCAGCAACTAGAGCATTCCAAATCGCATTACATCATGTGGGAATCTCCATAATAATACATTCGGCATTCATTTAAGAAACAGCTAATGCCCTAAGGAAATCGTTCTCCCAAATTAACCTATACCGACTGTAGGTTAGGTGGACAAAAAGTACCAAATATTGTAATAAGAAATTAGGGAAAGCTCACAATTCATTCCACACTTCCATCTGCTATCACGTTTCCTGAAACTAAAGACAAATTGTACAGTACTTTAGGTAATCATATTAACCATGGGAATTTCCTCAGATGTGGTTTCTGGTGAGGAGCACAAGGCTATTCAGAATGAATCATGGTGTAGGTGATTCCCCAGGGAATCCTCTGTCTAACTTCATTTTTTTAGCACTTGCTTTACTCTACTCTGTGAATTTGTGTTTTAAGAAGCGGACAGAGTTTCAGTACAAAGAACTGCTCTCAAAAACTGAAAGTAGACTGTGTTATTTCTAGATTACATATGTACTCTATGAGTAAAATTAGACCAGGTTTCTCAGAAGACAAGGTGTGTGATGTATTTAAATTTCACAATCTGTTTATATTTTTTTATCCTGGCAAAACAATTGAGATATTGTTTACTACGTGGGAATTCCCTAAACCTTTCTTCTAGATGGCTACTAGCTTCTACAACATCACAACTAATTTACAGAAATATGAATTAACTGATACTTTCAGTATTTGGTAACTATAATAAAGCCACATACAAAACAACATAAACTAGTGGGCACTGTTGTTGGTGTGATGGTAGATTCAGGAATACACCCTCCTGCAGAACAGAAACAGATCTCTGATAAGTCTCACTGGGACTTTCCTGTAGCTTGGTCTCTGTTGAAAACAGATCTTTTTTTTTCAGAATCAAAACAATTTGCACAACAATGATGACAAGCTATTTATGAATCCTCATACAATCATGTGAGCTGGCACTATTACACTACTACTTACTACTACTACACAGTTTTAGACGATATATGTAGTAGGGGGCTCTGTTCTATTCTTTACTACACTATTTCCCATAATGATTTGAATGAAGTATGTAAGCTTAAGGCATGTAAACAAAGACGACGTATTTCAGCATGACAGGACATTTTTGATTGCTGCATGAGCACTCTACTATGAACTTCATGCTTGGATGGCAGATTCAAAAATGTAAACATAATGAGACAAGTGATCAACTTATTTTTTTCTTTTCAACAGGCAACACTTTGCAAGCCACAGTGTTTCCCGTAAGTACCCCCACTTATTGTCTGAAAATGTCTGCAGCAAAGCTGTGACTCACACACAGCTTACCCCAGCCTGCTGGGAGATGTTTACACAGAATGATGTCATCAGTAAAGTCAGAGGGTCAGCACTCTTCTTTAATGAAGTGTTATGCTTTCAATATTAGGTAGTGATGTAGTCATGAAAAGTATACTAACCCATGTGACTGGAACAAGGCTAGTCTTTGTGACACTTTGTGACTTTCTGATTCAAACGTGCTCTTGACTCTTACTGTAAGTTGACCACAAAGGTTTGCCAGAAAAAAAGAATGCTGAAACAAACAAATTGCACAAATGAACTACCTCCAAGATCCTTCCTATGTATCAGAGTAATCAACTGACTTTACAGTACTATACATGTATCACAGCAACATAGGCCCACGTTTTCTAAAAGGACACGGATACTGAGGATACTACTTTATTTTTCAGAATGAACTTTATTTATTGTAATAAGCATTTCCAGACATAACTGACTCTTCAAAGGAGTTTGGAGGTCAAGAAAATGAGGAACTAATGATAAGGACCTAGACAGAAACTTGACTCACATATTCCTTCTAGTGAAGCCTATGTATTTGTTTTTGTAAGACAGAGACGGGATAGTTTCCCTTCAACTTTAGGAAGACTTGGTGACAAAGGAGGGTTAGTTCACTTAGTATGGATCAGTCTGTATGAGCAGCATTTCCGGGCATAGGGCCAGGGAAATTTAGAAGTATTGTTTGTGCTGTTTTATAGTTATGTGTTAGTGTAATGCCCCTGCGTTACCTGGGTAACCATGTAAACATTATGTTTTTTTCCCCTATGTCTTCCAAGAAATCAGAGGCTTTCCTTCAGCCTGCCGTCTCTGGTCATGATCATAACCTGGCTTTTTTCTGTCACAGGTGAGCTGTCTTATCTTATCAACAACACACTTGCTTCAACACACCTTCATCATTCATCAGTTTTACAATGAAAACAAGTTGTTTATCTAAACAGATATAGGCATTAGCATTAGTGATACTGCAGATTTGTAAATTAATAAAAGCAACATCAAATGTGTTACAAACAAACAGTGTTGAAGCTAAAAAAAAAAAAATCTGATAGAAACATATAATGTGAGAGATTCGAAAGATGAACATACAAACAATTATCAACCAACACTGCAGTTCTACATAACTTTTTTGTCTTTGTCTGTTCGTTCTATATGATGTTACAGACAGACAGTTACCGTAGCTCAGCATAAATAGCTGAAAACTGGAGCCAGACCAGCTGTTTCCCTCCCCCTGTTTTGAGACATGTTTTGATACTTGGCAAGAAAGTGCACTACATGAACTATTCTCTAAATATTCCTGTAAGGCCCATATATTTACTATTAGAGTTCCACCATTCTCATCTACCCTATGTTGAATAACTTGCACTGTGGGGAAATAGACATGTTTCTCTGAAATTGGTGAACAAACAAAACAGCTAATGCATTCATGAGGTGACTGAAAGCGCTCATGAACAAAGTGATAACGAAAAGAAAACGGCTTAACCTCTCTGTCACTTTCGATATTGTGACCTTTAGATCATGTAAAACATGACAGGGACACTACTACTAATATATGTTTAACAAAAGACATGTCAAATGGGCTGAAGAGGAACTGAGATTAGTCCCCTACGTCATGAAGCACAAATCACCAAACAAAAATCCCTGACCTTCACGCCTACCTACATCCTAAACTCTAAGCTCAATGTTGATCGTATGGGTCTGTTCATCATTTTATTAGCAGACTTGCAACATAACACAAACACAAAAACATCAATGTTTTGGCTTACAGCAAACAACCTCTGGTCGCCTTCTTAATTTGCTTTGTTCTTTGATATTACACTACACAGTTCAATAGTCCTTCAGTCCACACTTCCATATAAAACAACAAACAGTTACAGTGGGATATTTATATAACGTACTTTACAAAAAAAGTACTACCAATGCAGACACAATTTTCAGAACACATGACTGGAATTGTGCTTTCTATAAAACACATTTAGTTTCTGATTGTGCACTGGGGGTTGCATTCAGTTCTCTTCAGACTATTTAATTGTGTAACGTTTCCCAGCATACTCTAACACTCTAATCCAGTTTATTTTTCTCTTCTAGAAAGTGCTCCTCCGATTACGCCGATTATGGTCAAAGGGGAGGTTGGTGGAAATGTGACCATCTTCCACCTAAATGAGGGGCCATTTGAATTCTTCTACTTTCAGAGGGGTACACAGTATGTGAACGGCTACCATTCTACAAAGCCTTTAAACAATTCTGAGCCATGGCCTAACACCAGATTGAGTGAAGACAAGAGAACTCTACACATGTACAACCTGAAACATCTCACACAGTGGCGATTATGTGTGCTACGTCAAGTACCCCCAAATAGATGTCATTCCATACATCGTCCATCTCAATGTCACAGGTATGAGTGTGTTACAATTAACATTTGTTTATGTTTTACACATTGATAGTAGTTTCAGTTTCTTACACTTTACAACGCTGCGATGAAATAATACTGTATACACACAGTACTCTGAATATGGCACAATGAAATTTCTTAGATTTAGGCAGAAGGATGACCTGTTTCAAAAGCTAGAATTAGAGAGTTAAAGGTACGTCATTGTCACAAATCTTGTGTTGGTTAGATTTTAACAATCAACGTGATATAGTACAAAGTCAATGCCCTGGATTTGAACAGTTTCGAACCAAGAAATTCCACAGGGCATCCTTTACCATACAGGCATTAAACCTTAATTTTATTGTTAATTATTCTTGTTGTTTTCAATATGAGGTATAAACATCATATTAGAACTCAACCTATGTCATATGTATCTGTATCCTCACCTGCACGTTTATTCAGAGTCGGAGCACTCTGGAGTCCAGTTGAACAAAAGCAGCAAAACTTTCTTGACAGGGCATCTATTACTAGGACTAGGGCTAGCACAGGAAAACACCTTTTTACCAATGGGAAACACAGCGTTTTCAACTCCTCTAATCTTATAAAATTAACATCTATGATCTCATCACTTTCTCATTACTGATGTTTTGTCTGTGAGCTATGATTTCGACCGGAGGGAGGCTTTGTGAAAGCCTTGGCCTTCATTTAAAAGGTGTATGTTGCAGATACGGTAGCCTTGATATGATGGAGAAACAACCTACAGTTTTCTTTTTCTTCCCTGTCTCTCTCTCAGCCAAATACTCAGTACCTGAAGTCAAAATAATTTGCAATAGCCTTAGTTGCATGGTGACGTGTTCTTCATATGGCGGCTACCCAAAAAACAGCATGTCCTGGAGCATACCTGGGAGTCAGAAGGTGTGGAAGGAGGTGGACAGCAATGTGACAGAAGATCCAAACACCATGATGATGAACATTATCAGCACCGCATACTTTAACTGCTCCAAAGGAGAGCTGCAGCACAACAGATGCTCTGTGGGGGAAGTCACCTCAGACATGTTCCGAGTCTGTGAGTAAAATACTCTAAAAAAGACCAGTCCTGAACGGTTTCTATGCCAAAATCTCTTTGATGCTGGGCAAGTTTTGGGAAGTGTGAAAAGCAACGGAAAGCCCATGACACAGATCCCCCTTGAGGTTTACTTTTTAAGGAATATGTGAGGGAAATTTTGGCAGCCTTTTACATCCCAGTCAGTGATGGACTGTTTGACATTAATATTGGAGTTCAAAGTTTGTGTTTCTGCAAAGACAAAGCTTTAATGCTAAAACAAGCCAGATGCTCTATGAACATGTAATTAAGCACAGCTGTGCTTTGAGCTTAATGCTAATGCTAAAATTGGCTAAATATATTACACTGGATTAACTCGTTTACACCTCAGCCAAAATGCTGCTGGATGCGGTGTTTGGCTAATGTGATTCAGGCCTTGTACAAACAAGTACAAACAGTTCTAATCATCCATTTGTGATATTCTGCACTTCAGACTACAGTACATGTTTCTATTCTCGTGTATGTGATAATTAACTATGAAAATTATTTATAAAGGGTCGGTTCACCCAAGTTCTGAAACCCTTTTTCCTACTTAACTCAGATGCAGATGATTTCTGTTTGCTCCAGTGTTGATACACTGATTCTAACATTGATAAGATAATATTGCTGTTGATTTTTGCAATCCACATCTAAAAAAATTCCCCAACAAATGCACATTTTACTCTTGTATGGATAATATTTGCTAAAAACTACATTGCCCAGCAGTATTCAGGCCTTCTATAGAAATGATAGATTTGTCGTAAAACATTGTAAATGTTTGTTGACTCTGATAAGCATTTTTTCTCATGTTAAGGTACACCTTTGCGTACAACTGAGACTATCGACTACTATGCGATACCAATAGCCACCTCTGCATTAGTGGTTATCAGTATTATGGCACTGCTGTTGTGGAAATGCAAGAAAAGGCGGACAGGTAAGGGTTACTCAGTGCAGCTGTTCTACACACACTTGAATATCTGTTGAAAATGATTGGGCGTATATTCACAGCAGTTTATATGTTGATTTCCAGGAGCAGTAGCAATGGACGTGAGGCAGGAGTGGGGAATGGATGGACAGACAGAGTAAGTGGATGTTCACAAGACACAATGGCCCACATTTGAAAGGTCACAATACGTCACAAGTCATTTAAATCTAAGCTGATATTCATGATTGCACAAAATGCTGTAATTATATATATATATATATATATATATATATATATATGACAATCTTGTAGCTGCTGACCATGTCCCTCCTTCTCCCCTTCTTTATTTTCTATATTTCATTTTCTGCAGAGAGGAAGTAGAACTCAAAAACACGGCATCTTGAGTGCTTCCCTGTAAAGAAGATCATCCGATTTCTACTCGGACAGAAGACTGAGTTCTGAAATTTAGAACTAAAACTCTATGCCACTCAAGTGTATGTTACACATGTGGTAACAGGCTATATTCTCCTTGCTTGGAATGGCCAGCGAGGAGTCAGTAACTGACAGGACACATGCTGCCAATCTTACACTGACACTTGTGACCTTCTGATTAAGGAAGTATTCGTCATCAGTATCATTTTTGCTGGTGAAGTACAATGCATCAGTCTACTGAGAATAGCTCACTTGTTGGCTTCTGGTAAACTCCTCCCTGCACTGTGAGACATGAGATCATTTTTATTTTTATTGTTGACATTGACCTCTATGGGGAGAAACAGGATCTGTTACACATGATACAAGTGTCAGTTTTTTAATGATGTATTCTACATATACGTGTGTTGTTGTTGTTGTTGTTGTTGTTGCACTTTAGACCTCCCACTCTAGTATAGACCAGTCTAAACCATTCTAGTGTGAATTTTTTAATAAAATATATATTATCTGAGGCACATAGTAGAACAGTCATTGTTAGTTTGAATATGATCAGACAGTACTTGAGTTCCCTAATTTGTGTCCAGGGTTTTAATCATTCTTTAGTATTGTGCCTGGGGCAGAAGCTGTGAAAAATATGGATGGCAGTCCTGTTTGCACATTAATTCATTTTGCTGTTTTGTTTTGAGTTTTCCACTATAGACTTCCAGTATTCCAGGAAATCCCCTCTCAGGTGCAATATTAATTACAAAAGGAAAAAGATTTTCTATTTTAATTAAATTGCCGTTACCCTCACGGTTCATATCTTGGTCTTTTTCACAAGGTGACTGTTCTCATGTGACGTAACCTCCTTTATGCTGTTTTGCTACGTATTTATTTTATTATATGTTTTTCTTTTTCTTTTGTGGCCATCATTTACCCTGTTTACATTGGTTTGGGTTGTCTGGCTCCCTCAGAATGACCAAACAATCTCAAAGGGCTGCTTTCATTTCCCAAATCTGTACACTCCTCTCAGATGTCTGATGTAACTTTGTCTTGTTTGTTTGACATTTCACAATCCTCTCTCTCTCTCATATTTCTACGGTATGTATGTCAATGTACAATCCCTTCATTAAATAATATATTAATTACAATTAATATTATTATTATAAATGTTACTACATGTATTTTTTGTAACAGAAACAATTATGTTTACTTTTAACTCACTTTACTACATGGTCAGGATATGCAGTTTTAACTGCTGCAATAAATGTTGTATTTAGACTGTTTTAAGAGGTGTTACTGGAGCTTTGCTGTAAATACAGCTTTGCCAACCCATATCTTTGTGTTGCAATGCAGTTTTATTGCCACTAGATGTAGCACTAGCACCACAGATCCAGGTGAAGCCTGTGGTGGTTGGAGGTTGCATTATTGTGAGGTGCCATGAGTCTGATCACATTTGTCAGCTGGTCTGCAAAAGTTCAAAAACTTAATTTCTGCCTGCCTGGGGAATGGAACAATGTTTAGGCTTTCAGTTCATGATGTGTAATAAGTGAAATGTGAACATAATCCTTTAAAAACAGGGATACACGATGTCTCTCTCTCGCTCTGACCGAGGTCTGTGGCCATGCCAGGGAGAAGAATGGGTAGCGCTGGTTTGTTGGAGGAAAAGATGAGAAATTAATATTAAGTAATATAAACTAGATGTGAGATGTAATCAAAGGAGGAAGGGGAAGAGATGTAAGGCCATTTGCTAACTTGAACCTAGAGGAGACTAAATATTGTTAATCATAGCAAACTGTCTCCGTCTCAAACTCTCCAACAAATTTCCACCACTTCTTCTTCATGTTTCTCTTGCCTCCAGTCTCTTTCTTCTTCTTCAAGCATTTTATTCTTTTAAAACCTTCCCCGCTTGCTTTCTCTTGCTCTCATGAGTCACTGTGACAGGGTGTCAGTCCACCTCCCTGCCCTGTGTTTACATTAGGCAGCAGAGCAGCACCAGGCTGGTTGCACTTCAGGAATGTAACCCCCAAGGTCCCTGCCCTTCCTCCCTTTTTCCCTTTTCTTTCCTTTCCCTCCTTCATTCTTTTATTCCCTCATGGCACAGATTCACTCCTTCTCCTTCTCCTCACTTTCCTTCTGTTACTTCTTCTGTCATTTCTCTTCCAATCCTCTCCTCCCTCTAATTAACATCCCATCTGCCCCATCGCTCCCCACCCCTCACACGCTCCCTTCCTCTCCTTCTGCCACCTTTCTCCCCTCTTTTTTCTTACCCACCCTTTCTCTTTTCTCTCCTCCGAACCTCCACTCCCCTCCTCCCTCGCCTTTTTACCATCCCCTCTTTAAAATTCAGAGCGCATTGTCCAAACTCACTCACACCCCCTATTCCCCTGTCATCATCCCTTCACCTCCCACTTCTCCCCATCTCTCTGTCCTTCCTCCCTCATTCCTCTGCTGTCTAACCCAAACAAACCAGGGAGGACTTTCCTCTGTGGTGGCTGTAGAAGAAACACACCACATGTCAGACTTGGTTTAAACATAAACATCCATCAATTTGAGGTACTGGAAAAGGATATGAGGCGCTTAAGTTAAACATGAGATAGAGCTACTATTATGGAATTTTAACGCCAAAATTCACCACTGGATATACAAAAATCAAGAGCACAGAACAAGATATTTTGGTGTATATTGGCAAAGGTATATGCTTTGGAAAGAGACAACTGTATTAAAAAAGGACTAAAGTCCCTAAAGACTCCATTGAAAACAATTATAAAAAGTATGTTTTCCCATTGGATTGTTCAGGGAACAAGTCAAAACAAAAACACAAAATTAGTTTGGGCCATAGGGACGACAGATTTTTATCACTTTTGTAATGAGAAGTGTCTTGGATTTAATTTGCATCCTTTGATGAATATAATTGATAAACTAACTTTTTATCTGAATAGAATCTATTGAGATTAAAAACAAACATTTTACAGTTTAGAAAGACTTTGAAATGTTGAACCCTGAACTTCAGCTTCAGCAATTTTGTTTCCAGATTAAATCAAGCACGTCAGCAAGAATGAAAATCTTTATAGACACATCAGGAGTCAAGGCAAAGAAAGTAGATCTAATAATTATGAACAATGTGAGCAGAGTGTTTAGTAATGCGGCAGAGTGTGTAATCTCCTGCTTAGCAGAGAAACCTTTTCAGTCGGCACACAGGCCTGTGGCATTTCTCAGCGAGAAGCATGTGACCTCTGCCACACTGTTCCGTGTGCAGTCCATACCAGGGGATTTATAATCAGATTATAATAGTTATGAAAGTCAACTAGATTAGTTTTAGTGCGGGGAGCAGGAGGACAAGGCATTGATTCACAGTGGAAGAGGGGAGCTGAACAGCATGAGGGAGATTGGGCTGTTAACATTCTCAAAATATACACAGTCAGTGTTGTCGTAACAATGCAAATTCAGAATAAAGTGGAATACTCAACACTAATAAAATATATTTTATTCAGGAATAAATTCTAAAATATAATTGCATTTTACTGTTTCTGTGTTTTTGTACTGAGCTATACTATATTTCAAAATATTGATTAAAAAAAAAGCTTTGAAAATTTGGTGGTGCACAGCCCTTTTGTGTATATTCTAGTGGATATGTAGATGGGGTAGTGGGAAGAAGGAAGAGGTTGATGGGGCAGAGACAGCAAAGAGCTGAGCGGGTCAGGGGGTTCAGCTCTGGTGCTTCAGCTGAGTGATCACGTTGTTGCTGTCACTGCAGAAACCCTCTCCCTGACCCCCAAGAGACAGGAGAGGTGACCTGGAAGCATTTATCACCTCAGTGCTTTCTGACCCGTGACCTGAGGCCTGAAACAGGGAAAAGATACAACCGAGCAACCGATGAAAAAAGATGTAGGGAACGGGTGAACAATGCAATAATAGTTTTTTTGTTATACTAAATTTGCAAAACAGAAACGTTACTTTACTTGTGAGAGGGATTGGCTTTTTTCTGGAAGGAGACTTGCTTTCTGTACTCCAGAGTTATAGTGGCAGATTTATGAAACTGCTGGAGACCAAGGTGAACTTTGTTAGTGCGCATCAATGGCAATATTTCTCTTGGTCGGAGGATGAAAACATTGCCGGTGGTCCCGGTTTGGGTGAGCCAAAAACCATCAGCAGAGACATGAAAGAGCTTGAAAAAAAAAGTTTCAGGAGGGAGATGTTTACGGGCTTGGTGCCAAATAGAACTATTAACACCTCTCTGTAATGGTGATACACCAAAGGCGTTCTTGGCCAAGGCCTTTTCAACTTGGCTATGACCTGATCTAAAGTTGTGTGTGTGTGTGAGTAGATGAGCGAAATCTGAGCAGACGCAGAGTAGAGTCACATCTCCTTTGAATATTTATAGAACTGCTTAAGATGTGACCTTTACTTTTGCACACACACACATCACTTCACATAAAGTACATCACTTTATCTATGTATCTATGTATCTATGTATCTATGTATCTATCTATGTATCTATGTATCTATCTATGTATCTATCTATCTATCTATGTATCTATCTATCTATCTATGTATCTATCTATCTATCTATGTATCTATCTATCTATCTATCTATCTATCTATCTATCTATCTATCTATCTATCTATCTATCTATCTATCTATCTATCTATCTATCTATCTATCTATCTATCTATCTATCTATCTATCTATCTATCTATCTATCTAGTATCTGTCTATCTGTCTATCTGTCTATCTGTCTATCTATCAATCAAGCTGTACAGTAGACATTGTTCTGCTTGAAACAGCCAGGTGATTATACTGAAGCCGACTATCCCATGGGAGGATCACATGAGGGGAGCCAACGAGAAGAACAGAGACCTGCATGACAGATCGGTGGGTAAGATGCCCAGTTGGCTGCAGACGGTTGGCAGCCTCATGTTTCCGCCGAGGCAGAGCATCAAAGACCATCAAAAGGATTTGTAATGCGTGTTGTGAAAGACTCTAAGTGACATCATAATATACATAAACAATATTTTTTGCTTGCTACAACGTTTGACATCTTCCACTGTGTGGATGATAAGCAGTGTTTACATTTTACTGTCTGCTCCTCCTGAAGATTCCACTACTGTAACCTTATTTGGTTACGGTGACATTTTCTATTGTAGCGCAGTAAACTACACAGCCATAAATCACACAGCCTTGTTTGCTTTTCTCATTGTGCACACGAGTAAGGACTAGTCAGTGTAAAATAAAGAGACAGTTTTATTTAATAGAGGCCAGACAAAGAAAATGGAAGCGTTTCATTACTTCGGTGTACAATAATGAGCCATAACTGAAAGCTGGCTAATTCTGCGAGTCTGTTTTCTTCCTCCAGTATATCAGGGAAGGTTTGTGGATTCACGGAATCACTTCTGGCAATGGCTGTTGCAACAACTGTGACATTTATTCAGTTATTTCCTACATACATCATCTTCTGCATATTGCCTGCAGCAAGAAGTAAAAGTGATGAAGACATGGGAAATTTTAAAAAAAGCACGTTTCCTGTGTGTGCTTGGACTGAAGAGCTGTAGATGAATGGGACACAACTGAGAAAAGATGTGAAGAGAAATGGCCGACGTGCTGTGCAGAGCTTTGGATACGTGACACCTCCAGGTCCCTACAGCAACCTCTGCTTAAATTTATCTCTGCACCTCAGATGTGGTGAGTGATCTGAGGAGGGGACAGGATGTACAGACACTAATATGGCTAAAATACAAAGCAGTTAATGCGGAGACATTTTTTTCAGTATGATTTCTTTCTATGTCCTCTATATTTATCAGAGCAACGATCTGCGTTCGAGCTCGCATGTGTAAGAGGTTGTAAATGAAGGTGTGTGTATTTGCGTGTGTGTAATAGGAGACACCTGAGACGGTTAGAAGGTCATTCCTGGAGTCTGGTCGCATAGCTTTGATCATTTTCTCGTCGCCTCAGAAATAGACCAGTGGGGATGGGACAAACTCTCTTTATGTGTGTGTGTGTATGTGTGGGTGTCCGAAGAGAGAGTGCTGGCCCAGCAGACTGACAGGGAAGCTTACACTTGTTTGTAGTGCACAAGCCTGTGTTTGCATGACTGCACTAATGCATTAGCAGCCGTACCTTTGTTTGGCACTGCTAGCATTTTCTGCATGAATGTGTTAATGCACATGCATGCAAATGTGTGTGGGCACAGTGCGTGTGTGTGTGTGCACTCATGCAAGTGTTGAAGGGGAAAATCGTGGTTTAAATAAAGTTGTCAAAACAATAAATTCTAGCTAGAATCAGAGAGCTACCTCACTGCAGAAAAGATAATTGTGCACCGTTTACAGGCAAATTTGCGAGCACACATTTCTTTATTTGTTCACATTCTGCGCGCATCATCATTATCTTAGAATACATGGCATTTACAAGCAGGAGTAAGGAGTAACATCTATTATTCCCTACTTCGAAGGGTACAATCACATACATGACATAAATCTGTCGATCAACTTTCATCTCACTGCTGTCGGCCTTCGTCGGGGTGTGTTATGAGCAGTTTGCGAGGAGAACAGGTTTACAAAGAGCGTGAATGGATGTGGAAAGAGGTGCCCTGCTCTGTGTTTGTTTTAGTTGACTTTAGCAAACCTTGTAGGGCAAGAATTGATTCAACGCAGCGCTTAAAGAAGGCCTCAAAGTATTTAATTTGCTCATGAAGCAGCAGCAGACACGTAATTGGGAAATGACTCACCATGAAGGGCACCAATCATAGTGAAAGAACAGCACCCAGAAAGCCTCGTTACATACTTGTTATGATTCATTGTGTCTGTGAGAAAAAAGTTCCTAGGACCAATCTGTCAACATGCAGCTACACGAGACAATTGAAGTGAAGAGAAACAGATGACAGATGACAAAATTTCATTCAAACATTAGCTTGAAAATTTCAAAGTCATGGCTTATTCAGAAATACTAATGAGGCGTTTCCTTTCACTCACTTTCACCCAGTGAAATTCACTAGAAATTGCATGTCCATTCCTCAGCTGTCTAGATTCATCTTAGCGTGTAGACCAAGCACCACTGGTTTGCCTTCAAATACGTCAAGACCACAACATTGGTAACAGAAAGATCCTCTCTATTTATCATGATGTTTCATACACTCTATACTTCTATAAACAGATCTGGTGCTCATCCTTCCTATATACACAACAGTTTTGCACTATATCTTTGCTTTCTACCTTGACCGCCATGGTTACAAAAAAACTCCCTCTCTTTCCAATTTCCAAATACTTGATAACATTTATAGTAAACACCCCAACTTTTACAGTAATATGTGAACATGGTAAACACGTACAGCATGGTAAGAGGTTAGTTCAAAGCACAGCTGGGGCCCACAACGTATAGTTTACACAGGGTATGTTAACATAAAGCTGAGTCTCACATGTCATAAAATGGCCACTGTACAGAGGATAAACCCCTTTAGTGTAATCTTTCCTGTAGCACCCCCCTCCAGATATACATTTTTGTCAGTGGATCTAAATGCAGCAAACTTCTCTCTCCATTTTTCATCCCTGTGACAATTTTGTCTTTTGGCTTAATAATAATAAACATTCTCACTAGCTGGTAGCACAGCCATAGACCTTTAGTGTTGTTGATATGATGATTAGGAGAAAGAGGGACAGAGACGCATTGACAATGCAGACATAGATGAGGGTAATATCTTTACCACACCCATTCCCTTTTTTTTAATTAACTTTGATGGAATAGCATGCATCTAGCAGTTGTCAATGACCTTCAACTCGCTATTTTGAACCACATGCAAGAACAGCATGCATCCTCTTCTCTTCAAATGTGATGTTGGAAATTATTTTATTTTTTTCCCATGTATTTTTATTGGCCATTTATAATACAAACATACGAACAGAGTACTTACAGAACACATACACAGAAACAACAGAAACAGAACATAGCAGGTTGACAGAAAACCACTCCCCTCCCGCTAGAGAAGACCCGTCTGAGAAATATCACGGGAACTCCGCTATGCATATAGGAGACTGAATTTTAAGTTGGATTTGTATTAGCAAGGTAGTGTAAAAAAGGTTGCCAAGGTTACGTCAAAATGTTAGGAGTCTGTCTTCTAGAACATATCTTATTCTTTTCAGATGGAATGTGTTAGTTAATACTTCTAGCCACATCTTAGATGTTGGTGTGTTTACACTTTTCCATAACGTAAGGTAAGAATAATTTTCTTCGCTATTATAAGACCATATGAAATAAAACATTGTTGTGCTTTGTTTAACTTTTTAAAGGCTTCAGACACCCCAAGAATAATAATAATAAGTAAGGCTTCAGGCTTCATCACAAACCTCATAACCTTGGACATTATATTAAAAACACCAGACCAGAAAGAGTACATTTTTGGGGCATACTCAGAGCCTTTAAAGTAGGCCACAATCTATCTTGTAGCTACTCCATGCTATTTTTTTCCCTCTTGCTTCCTGAACACAACTTTCCTTCAAGTCATGTCCTGTGAAATATATCTAAAAATTTAAGGTTCAAACAAAAAGATGAACAAATCCTTCCATGCAGCCCTCCTAGATCTTGTCATTGGCACACACAAGTGGAGATCCTTGAAGAAGACTATAAATATGTTCGAAGTGCAAGCATAAAATGATGATGTTGGGCAGGTTCCTAATCCGCACAAAGCAAACAGCAATAATTTAATTCACCAGGTGTTTCACCAGATATGAGGGAGGGACAGGGAAATTGATGCTCCCTCTGTGGGTTGTTATGCACAGGATTTCAACCAAACATGGTGTTTATCAGAGTAAACCTTTACTTTATGAGGACTTTGGTCTTCTTTGAAACTGCTACAAAGAAAAGCTGATACTTGTTTGAATAAATGCCCAGAACAAAAGGAGTATCTTTGCTTGAAACTTGCACAGAGACCATGTTTGGTTGCGTTTCAAAATGCTAAGAGGCCCACAGGCACCATCAATCCGTTAGAAAGGTATCTCATCTTTCTCAGAACATAACAGAGTATCGGGGGAATTCAATGCATGTTTGGCCGCTTCTCACAACAGTTCCAGTGAGACGAATCTCTGGAAGCAGAATAGACATTGTGAAAGAACGTCACTTCGGGACATGGTCGGGCTCACCTTTGTGTTTCACAACCCAGAAAATAGCTGAGAAAGATGTACGTTCACAGAGACGAACGCAACCAAACATACAGGCCTTCACTCTGAGGCCTGAGGAAAAAACAAACACTGAACACACACACTCACAGGGGACTGGGTGTAAATCACAAACATGTTATATGCAAACATACTAGGGGGAAATCAGAAGCCCTGAGGATGGGGAGGAGGAATGTGATCAAAATAGAGATCTTATAACGAGAGAATGGGGAATATCTTTAATTTGTGTCTCCCCTAAATCAACATTTTTTGTTGTCCCTGTGAGACATTTCCATCCACATATGTAAACACGAACAAGTCAAAATGTAGAAAACTAAATATTCAACATGACATCTTTAAATCCAAGTGAATCTATTTGGATTGAATCAGCATAATAGCATTTTCTTATTGATGGCCAGTAATCTTTTTTTCCACGAACTGCAGCTAAAATCTGTGCAACCTGGGACATGAAGAAAATCAACTGTTGGATTTTATGCTGTGAAGATATGCAGGCTGGTTTTATGGGTGGAAATTCATGGGAAGCCAGATTCTAAAAAGTATTAGGGGTTCAAAACTAAGTCAAACATGAGCTGCACAATGATCATGGATAAATTTGAGGTTGTAGCTGCTCTCTGCAACATATCTTATAGTACAATGAATTGTGCATAGATTTTAAGTCTGCTCATACTCGTAGAGCTCATACTCTCTACTATTTTGCTGTATTTTCCCTCCGTTTCTCTCTTTGTTTTCATTCTTTTCAAGTGCGAGGAGAGGTTGGGGAAATGAAAAATATGAACTGCATACCTTTCCACCAAATCAAATATTGAGTGATGATGAAGCTAACATCTCTTTTGGCCTTGGTCAACTCAGTTTGGCCAGTTTCATTTTGTTTTTTTCTTTCAGGCATTCAAATGGATGAGTGTTAATAATGCTTAGCGTTTACGCGTTACCAACACATTTCATTTAGATTCTATATTATAGTTGCAATCTACTGCAATATCTCTTTACTGTATGTTACATCGGTCTTTTGTTCGTGAATTTCTCTTTCTACTATTTCTACTACTCCCCACACGCTCAGGCTGGAAGCACCTCTCTCTCCTTGAGGCCATCAGTTTGCTGTCAGTTATTGATCCTGTATTGTCAGACGGAATAACAATAGAGATGTCTTGACATTTGGATATTGCGATACATAAAATATACATCAAAGGGCCACATTGATTTGAAGTCTTGTGGGGAAGACCAAGGGAGAAGAAGGAAAAAATAGACAAGACCTTTTTTTTTTTTTTAGGATTATTCACTAGCAAAACAACTGGGTCTGCAATAAATTCAACCCTTATTCACAAACAAATGCGTAATTCACCAGAAAAAAACATCCTCTAAACACTGTAGTACAAAATGCTAGCTTTTTTTCCATGGTCTTTTTGTTGTGATTATGTTGTCTTGGTGTTCTGGCGAGAATTTTTGGTATGCTTTGTTCAAAAATGTCCAATGTAAGAGAAAGTCTTAAAACAGTGCAGTTTTTATAAGCACATGTTGTTGGAGGGGAGCTTTATTTGGCAAACATAAGTGCCCAAAGAGCCTGAATGCGAATCAACTGGCAGTGTGAAATCTAGCAGATAAGAACACATGATATTAAAATCAATAGAAATATGTACAGAGCATATTGTAGATATAGTTTGTCTATTAGACACACATGGATTTGCTACTGATGTGAAGAGCATTTCTTGTGTAGCTCGTCACTATTTTATACTCAAAGCTAATCTTACCCAGAAGCTTTATAAATCCACAAAATGACCGGCGTGCTGCTGGGCCAGGAAAATTCTGCTCAAAATACTGCAACAGCCAAGACACATTTTTACATGTTCAAAAATATTACAGAGGGCTGCCAAATTATATTCATAAGAACAAAGTGCCTGTCTAGAATTTTGATAGGAACCAAAGGCTGTGTTGGTCCTTTGCAAAAACCCTTGTTTCTTTATATATGCTATTTCTTGGGGTACTGGGACATAATGACCTGGAGGCTGTGCCAAACCACTGAAAATGCATTGTCAAATATCAAAATACATTGTCGTCAATCAGAAAACAAACCTGTTTTTCCCAAACCCTGGAAAGTCAACGGGAGGTTTCTGTGGGTTACCGCTGTGCTTCTAAAAAGTCATTTCACAAAACCAAAAAGGAGCACAGAGCTGGAGAGCAAAACTGACGAAACCCTGATCTCAGAATCTGAATGATAATCGGTCTTTCATGTTGTTTTTGGCGGTGCTCCTTAATAATAAGGAATAAATTGACTTGGAAGCATACCCGACCCGTCAGTCTGTCCGCCCCCATGTCTATCCAAACTGCTCTCTTCCCTCCTGCCGCCTACAATTACCCCCTCCTTCCCGGCTCCCCCGCCCAGGCAACCCCTTTGCCCTCTTGTATCCGGCCATTTAGCGTGACAATCCATTATTTTGACGGCTCCCAGAGAAAGAAAGAGAGAGAGAGACAAAGAAACAGAAAGAGACGGGGGTTACATTGACTTTCAGACATGGGCCCCAATTTTTTTTTTCCCATTTTTCTCTTTCCTCTTCTTTCCTTCTTCCTTCCTCTTCTAACTTTATCTCTTCTTCATCTACCCCTCTTTAACCCCTTCTCCTGTTTTTTTCTGCTCACCGTTCCCTCCCTGTATTCAAAGCCCCCCCTTTCCCTCACTGATTTTCCTACGCCTTCTCCACTCTCCCCCCTCCTACGCCCCTTTTTCTCCCCCCCCCACCCTCTTTTTTTTCCCCCTCTCCCTCCAGACCCTCCAGACCCACTTTACCCACCCACCCCCCGTTACTCTTACCCCTGCAACCACTCTACACCCCTCTGACTTTTTGGCTCTGTATTGCTTCACTGCTGGCAGCCTTTAGGAAACCTGATAAGGCCTATGGAAAGAGAGGAGCCAGGGTTTAAAATGTCTCAAGTCCACCCCCTCTAAACAGCCTCCACTTATATCAACCATACACCCGCCCCACCCAAACACACACGCACGTTTTCCCCAACCGGCCTTCCAGCGCCCTGACACCTCAAGCACCCTCCACCTCCAGACAACTTTTACAGCATCTCACACACATACAGAGTCTATATCGACCTGTTCTCCCTTTGTTTTACAAAACATGCATTAGCTGACAACCTTATCCAGAGCCAACTTCAGTTAGTGCGTTTAAACGCTGTGTAATAATTTGATTAGAATTTGAGTAAGGCAGTACTCTGCTTATTGTAACCATGGTTATTATAACCTGACTTGGTTTATGGTCATTATGACAGTGAGCATAACTTAATTAAGTAAACAGGGTTATGTGTCAGTGTTTTGAATTATTCTCGTCGTGCATACAGTGTGCTCTGGTTACTGGTGTTTGGATTCTGCGCATGTGTCACAAAGGGCACAGTGTCAATCAGACACAAAGCAGAAGCGCGGATAGAAGCAGCAGTACCATAAACTATGTATGTTGTAATAAAACGTAAAAAATGATTTGCACGTTACATATTTCTTTTTTCGTTATATATATATTTTTTTATTTCTTTGTTAGAAAGTAGTAAAACAGTGTCATTGTTATTGGAACGACATCACAAACCTTTGAACTCTTTAAGTGTAATTTTAATTGCTATGAGCATTTAAAGCTAAATTCCCTGCACTCCAATGTGAGGTTTACAGATCCAGTCTGAAATATTCCCCTATCTTTTTGCAGACTCATTTGGGCTTCCCCAATGATATAAAACATGTTCGATATACAGCATTTAAAATCTGGATGATTATGTATGTACTTTCCAGGACCACAATAGGGAGGATAGTGTATGTAGTTACCATTGACTGTTTATGATAGCTAGTGTAACACTAATACTTACATACTTGATCACAAATATTATACTTGCCTTAGCAACAAATGGTAATATTATCACCCAGATCAGGAGTTCTCCAGCCAGTTGTAGCTGGGTTTAAATCCCCTCCCTCTTTAAGCTTTAAAAGAAAAGTAATCCCACGATCTAACATTGTTTTGTGCGTTGGTCATGTGATTGGCTGGTTTACTGACCTTGTTAAAAGTTAAAAAGTTTAAACAGAGTTACACTGAGTTAAACAGGCTAAGACTACCTAGCTATACGGGCGTGATGGTGTACAGCACGGGTGACGGTTGGTATCCTCCAAAAATGATGTTGATGACGTCACATTCCTGTTGTGGAGCAACTAACGTGTTGCAGAGCAATTAAACATTCTAGCCCACGAGGTTAACGCTAGCTGGCATATTGTTAATTAACAGTTAAAAGCTCACCTCCTAGTTCTCACTGAAGAGTATACAACCCGTGTTGAACATATCTTCCCAACCTGATCTCATCCTGACTCGATTAGCAGTTTCTGTTTTTTCTCTCTGCAAAGTTGGTTGTACATTTGCTCTCCTGTGAGAACGCACATAATGGTTCATTCTCTGTGGGACAATAATCTTTATAATAGCCTGTATTGCGTGATGCTCTATTTTTTTCAAATATTGTAGTGTGTGCATGAGAAAAGAAAGAAAGAAAGAAAGAAAGAAAGAAAGAAAGAAAGAAAGAAAGAAAGAAAGAAAGAAAGAAAGAAAGAAAGAAAGAAAGAAAGAAAGAAAGAAAGAAAGAAAGAAAGAAAATTTGTCAAAATCCTCCTTATTTGCATGTTGCAATCTGATTTCAAAATCAGTCAGGGTTTCAAAACCCCTGTAGGCTGAGCCTGGCTTTTGCACGCAATTTCATGACTAAAAAAGAAAAGGAAAAAAAAGTGAAGAACCCCTTCCCCTCCTTTAAACTGTTCTCACTCCTCACACAAACACACAACCCCCAAAAACTCTATTCCCTCACAACCTCTGTTAAATGTGTGTCAGGCCCTTAGAAGTGTGGCCAAGGCAAACACCTGGCACAGAGCAGTGATCTGCTACATTTCACCTCCTACCACAGAAATATGCACGCGGGGAGTTCATACACACAGGACATAAACTCGAACTACAGTGCAGTCTCGGTTCCAGACAGCTGGTAAATGCAGAAAATATTCATACACTCACACACATGTGCAGACACACAAGCAAACAGTCACTACCGGAGGGAGAGGCAAGTGAAACAGTGGGCTCCACCCCCACACCACACCCCCCCCCCCCTCTCTTTTTCTGTCTCTCTCCCTGGTGGTGTGTCATGTTTCGGGGGGATAATAGGTGTCACAGTGAGACCCCTTTGGTCTCAGCGCTCTGGGGGACTCTAATGACACACACACACACAAATGCACACGCATACACCCATTCAACCATGCGAGCACAGGCAGCTCATTCTCTGGACCCTGAGAACCACAGATGACTCTCCACTCTTCTCACCTTTCTCTACCTCCATCAGTCTCTTTCTTTCCCTCCTTCGCTTTTAAACACACATTGACCTGCCTCATTTTTGAACCACTGTTCCCTTGGGTGATCAAACAAGGGGGGCTCGCAATTTAAATTTCTCAGTCAACACTCTTCAACATTCAGTCTAGATGTCGGATCTAGCAAAAGCCTTACGAGGATACCGCATAGTCACAATAACTGTCACAATAAATCTAACTTGGAGGCTATTTCTAATTCATAATATTATGTCCGATAGCATTCTCATTTCTTTCCATTAAACATTAAGCTACAGCCAAGAGTCTGCTAGCTTAGCACAAAAACTAGGAGCAGTGTTTTATGGTTTTATGACCTGGACTATTACTTGGCCAGGCACAGTGACTCTCTCTAGTCTCCACTGGTTGCATGCAACACTGCAGTGATGACAAGACTCCGGGAGATCACTGCAAGCAGCCAGGAACTGGTCTGACACATAACCCTTGATAAAACCACAACATGTTGATTTTACACTTCAGTCTTGGTAAGAATTAAATGAATGAGATAGAGTTTCGAGTTGGTGGATTTTTGTTACCTCTGGACAGAGTCAAGCTGGCTGCCACCCCCTTGCTTTCAGTCTTTGGGCACAGCTAATGGGTTACTGTTTATAGACTGGTATTCCTTAAACCTACACTGTAGTTGTTCACACACAGTTTTCAATCTCACTTTCAGTTGTATCTCCAAATAATGTGTAAACTGTTGCTTTGTTTACCTCATCTTGAATTCTTTGTCAGACTTAGTCGTAGCAAGGTCACCATATTCTCTGCAATCATAACCTTAAATCCTCATTAAAAGGCAACCAAAGACAGAACTGATACAGCTGCTGTGAAAACATTTAATGTATTTGAACTTTTGTGACCCAACATTATTATATACAATGAAAGAGGCACAATTGCATACACACATGACTCGATAGTTGTCATTCAACAACGTCAAAATTAAACTGTTATTGCAAGATTTTTTTTTTTCCCTTCAGCAGCCCCCGTTCAGGATGACAGACACGTGATAAACTACCATGACCTACACCTGTATGAACTTTCATGTATTAAATTACTTATCCTCTTTGTCTTCCTTTCTAATAAGACGGGCAGAACGACAACTGCTCACAGCCACAAGGCAGAGGGAGAGGGAGAGGGAGAGAGAGAGAGAGAGAGAGAGAGAGAGAGAGAGAGAGAGAGAGAGAGAGAGAGAGAGAGAGAGAGAGAGAGAGAGAGGCGGGGGAGTATACCTGCAGGTATAATGTTGGAGGCTTCTCCTTCTCCATGTCCTCCATGTCCTCCCCTCTCTCACGCTCCATGGGGTAAATGCGTTTGTGTGTTTTCAGGAAGAGCAATTGTGCGCCTCAAGTGTCCACGCACTGAACAAACATGTTTTTATATCTTTCTGGTTATTTCGATTCCCCTCACTAATCACTGCAATTTTCCTGTACGTGACTGAAATGTAAGCCATTAAAAGCCTCTCACCTTTCACACCCCCTCCCACACTGACAACAGCCCTCTGCTAATCCACCCCATCGCACTCTAACTGTCGCCGGGTGAAGTCATCGTCATGACGCCAGGCAAGAGGACTGCTCTCCGTGTTTTCTTCTCTCTGTTGTTTGTCTTTAACCTGTCCTCCACTGATTTAACTGTCTACAAGGTTTATTTGGTTTGTGTCAATTTGTGCATTTTAGATCATTCTGACTCCCTTGTTGTTTTTACTTTACACCACCAACATAAAGCAGGTGCAACAACACAGTGCATATACTATATATATAATAAAACTTTCTAGTCCAACAGCAGGAACCTTTAGCTCAGCGTCTGTCTTGAGATCATACCTGAAACACAGAGTTACAGAATGCAGGAACATAGACACCAGTCACCTGATTATAAGTCAGTGCAGCATGAAAATGATTTATAATCTGTTTTTTTATGCACACAATGGGGCTTTATTCAGAACAATAAGAAAAAAATACCAAAGCAGTGAAATTCCCCTCTATGTTTTTGTTTTGTCCCTCTGCACATCACTATCAAACATGCTATGGTATTTTCTGTCTCCATCTCAGAGAGAGGCAGGATATCATTTATAGTCAATAAAGAAGGAAGTGGAGTAACTTAGAGATCCCAAAGAAACTGGGACAGGAAACAGAACAGAAAGAACAAGGAAGTGAAGAAACCGTGACAGAGAGAAAATATTTATACAAATATTCTGTCTCTTTAAAAAATATCCAGTTTCATCCCTAACAGAGAATAGAAACTGTGGTCAGTTTGATCACGTGTCAGTTACGATGGATTTCAAGCGTGACCTGCTTCCACAGCAGAGAAAAAAAGTACTGAAACTTCCACAGAAACTACATCTGATTCTCTGTGGTTCGATATGCAGGCTCTGCATTTTCCAGTAATTAGCAGTAACTGTAATTGTTTCACCAAATCACGATTGAGCACATTGCTTTCACCTGAATACTGCCTGCATGCGCAGATGCAGATGCGTGCCAAAGGTGCATATTATTGTCTTTTGTGTTTTCTGAGTTTCAGTTCCATATTCTGATGGAAGCCCTTGATTTATGAATTAACCGGCGTTTAACAACCACCTCTCAAGCCTACAGGGGATGAGCATTTGATACTAAAAATAGTTGCACTGTGAGGTGTAATTACCAGACAGACAAATGAGTCCTTCATCCTACAATTTTCCTGATAACTGTTGACACACACAACCACATCAACAAATTACGCAGTTGTTAATATCAGCATCATGTTCATGACACAGTCTGCTATATATCACACTGCTCTGCTTGCGTCTGTATGCGTGTCCGTGTTCATCCTAGCAACGGTTGTTCCGAGCGCTAAACAAACCGAGTTGTTATTTTATAACCCTCTGTGTTCACTGGCGTGTGACTGGACATGTTCACACTTCACCCCTTTAAATGCGCTCACTCTATGGTCACATCATTATGACTTAACCCTGGAAAGTCATCCAAAAGTTGCAGAGAAGTGCTAGACGCTAAATATTTGGCACGGCAACGTGGGTTTTAAATTC
Organism: Collichthys lucidus; assembly: GCA_004119915.2. Classification (NCBI taxonomy): domain Eukaryota; kingdom Metazoa; phylum Chordata; class Actinopteri; family Sciaenidae; genus Collichthys; species Collichthys lucidus. Next base: position 18,652,311 of record CM014090.1, read on the forward strand.
AAGCTTTTAGTAAAACTGACAACTGAAAGGTTTGATATGAAGCAAAAACACACTTATCATCCTAAGACACCTTGCCATATTTTAAATTTCAAGACATTCACATTCATTCATTCATTTATAGAGGCTCGGATGGCAAAACACAGCCTAAAAAGATTTAGATGCAGAGATTTTTTTGTACAAATTTTCTCAATTAAATCCATCAGCAGTGATGAAAACCCTCCTGCACTGCTCCTAAGCCATGAAGTCACCAGGCAGACTAACCATGTGTCATGTCTACAAGATAGGACCTCCGTATGTCGTCAACACCTGGAGCGTCACTGTCAAACGTTTGACAGGCGTGAATTATGTGAACAGACGTTCTGTTTAAAGTGGATATAATTCACAACTTGACACGTAGTGTTTGAAAACAGTGTGTGCTGTTGCTCCGTAGTTTGATTTTATTTTTAACTCGTCTCCATAGAAGCCATTCTTCTTCTTTCTTTTTTTTTAACCTTTCTTGTCTTTGATTGTTCCTGATAGCCCTGAGATTAGAGGACAAAACTCTTTTAGGTGCTTTCTAACGTCAGCAGGCTAACTCAGCACCACCATTAATGCAACTGTGACATCTGCCATGACAACCGTGACTTCACTTCTTTTCTTTTTTTTTTTGGCCGTATCCACACACACACACACACACACACACACACACACACACACACACACACACACACACACACACACACACACACACACACACACACACACACACACACACACACACACACACACACACACACACACACACACACACACACACCTACATGTTTGAGAGTGTATTCTCCATCAGTTTGAGACACAGCCACAGTCATCACACCATAAACCTAGCTGCCTCACACTGATCAGTAAAATACGTGTGAGTTACTGGTAATAATTTCAATGTGTCAAACCTCGTAGATTGATCATTAAAATTAAATTTGTTAAAAATGTTTGTCCTTGAAAACAGGTTTTGATCTTTGGTTTCATTTACTAATATAGTATTGTACTTATTTTTGTTAAATCTGCGAAAGTTTGAACTTTGAGAGTGTTTAAATAAGAGAGAAATGTGAGAAAATGGAAATGCCTGTCTGAGAAAAGTATATAAAAGTGTGTGGTTAGGGGTTTTACGGCCTTAAAACATGTATAATAATTGTAAAACTTACTTCGCGGATTTCGTTTATTGCGGATTATTTTTAGAACGGCCCTCCACGATAAACGAGGGACCACTGTATATATATGTGTGTGTGTGTGTGTGTGTGTGTGTGTGTGTGTGTGTGTGTGTGTGTCTGTGTGTGCGTGTGTGTGTGTGTTAGGGGTGATAATCTTTGTTCTTGGTCCAAAGTGAAGAAGTAACAGAAAGCAAGTTGGACATAAAGATGGAGGTCAGACATAAAGTTGTAATCTCACAGTTTAGTCTCTTTAAGTGCAACTGACATGCTCCAGTTCACCCTTTCTTTCTTTCACCATCACATTCTTCTCATCCATCTGAACCTCTCTTTCTTTGTCCCAAACCCACCTGTCCGTTTTCCCCATCTTATCCCAAAGTATTTTGTCTTCACTACAGGAGGTACAGGAACATTTAATTGTAAGGACACCCCCTTCTCTCTCTCTCTCTTCTGTCTTTCCCTTTGCTCCATGTCAACCCTTCAATCATCCTCTCCCACAGACTCACCCCAAACAGGACCAGGACCTGCTGACCTGACCCCCTGTGCTGATCACCTCCCCCCGCTGTATGTTGCCACAGTGAGGGTTGAGGATTAGTTGCTATGGAGACAGTAGCCACTCTCGTCCTTTTGCTTTTTGTTTTTCTTCAATCTTGAGTGCGGCGGCGAGTTATCTGACTTTGTAGTTTAGAGACGAAACTTTAAGTTATTGGGGAAAGGAATGTTTGCGTAAGTGTGTGTGTGTGCATGTGTAGGATAGGGGTGTATGGAGGGATAACCTATGACCCCTGGATTCCTGTAGACTCACAAGGAGCCCAATCATTCCCAGCAGAAATAATTGGAACACTCATACTCCCCACACACACACACACACACACACACACACACACACACACACACACACACACACACAGATGAGCCATTTCATCTCCGTAATTTAACGTTTTTCATTAAGATACGCACTCCCACATTCATACACCAAATTCCTGTCATAGCCCACATGCGTGCACGCACGCAGTTCACAAAGTATATAAATAAGATAAAAGCAGATTGACCATGTAAGCTGTATCTACCAGAGGGGAGGAGGAGGGGATGGGTTCCTCTCACAAACTGACATGAACTTTTCAACCTTTTCAAGAAATTTGTCAATTGAGGTTGTAGCAAATAATTAGTTCTAAGATTACGGCGTGTCTAAACAGGAGCCGCTTTAGCCGCATTTTTCAGTCGTCTGTCTCACGCGTGCCTGGCAGAACAGAGACGCGCCTTTTCTAAACAATCCAGCTGTCTACACAGGCCACGGAACAACTCATGTTTTACTCCTGATGCACACACACACACATGTGTAAACGCATATTGTGAGGCTTCAAGTCTGTTTTTTTCTGTTTTACGTGCATAAGTACAGTCATTACACTTTGGACTCGATGTGGTGTCAAAACATGAGTGACCTACACGGCGCTTGATCGCATCATGTGCAGATGCAGATGGAGAAGCTGCTGCTCACAGTACAGCTCCTGTTCACGCACACAGTATGTTTCAAAATGTAGATTACCTGACAAAAAAAGTTTCCATTCGTGAGCATGTCTGCACTGGTGCGAGGTCACAACCACACCGTCACTAAATCACAACTGGCAGAACAATCTATCACTAAGTTCAAAGTTCAGCTCTGAGGTGTCTAAATATGAACCGAACACCGCACCTCCACCACATTCACACAAACACTCTGACATCGAGTCCGTGTCTGCACTTAAAGGTAACACAGAGAGGCCGAGCAGTCTCTGCACTGAGTTGAGTGCAGACTAAGTGGAGTCGGAGCCTTTTATAACGTACACAAAAACATAACCGACGTGCCACAAATCATCCAAATCTTCTGGCTTCAGTTACTAATAAGGCGTGAGAGGACGGGTAGTGACTTTAGGCAAACAAAGGGCTTTGAGTGCAGGTGAGACGTGAAGGGAACTTCAGCTTAGATTAAACAACTCGTGCACACGCTTACAAATGAACATGCTGTATAACTATATGGTGGTCGTACATTGTGTGATGGATGTTTTATGGTAGCTGACATCATTACAAGACATTTGTGTCGAGCAACTATCAATCCTCTATGACGGAGCCACCACTGGTTGAGGAAAAGACTGACAATTATACCAGAAATTGATGAACAGCTTGAAATGGAAACAGGTCAAAATAACAAATGTTTGCAGCTTAAAGATGTTGCAATATGACTCCGAGAGTTGACAGAGGAAGGCTGCTGGGAAAAGCGCACAATCTTGAGCCAGAATGGACATATATGGTATGTAGCAGAGAAGGAAAAAACACATAAATATATCTTTCTGACACCATCTGGGAAATCTCTGTCTCTCTGTCTCTCTCTCTCTTTGTACATTCTGTAGAAAAAAAACAAGGGAGAAGAAGAAGAAAAATAACAAAGCATGAGGTCAAAAGGTTGCAGCTGGCCACTGGCAGGATTCAAAGGTTAAAGCCAGACTGCATCCTGTCAACAAATACCTGGGGAAGCCATGTTATCTGACCATCAAACAGTCTTGCAGACAGTGTAGGATAACCGTCATTGTATTGAATAGAAATGTATATTGCATTCCTTCTGTACACGACTCTCTGTGTTTGTTTTGGGGTAAATATGGTAAACTTAAAAATATTGTTTTCTATGTTGAACCATTATGGTAGGTCTGGTAACATTAAGCAGTTTAGTAATGATGGATATGACAATAAATCTGTCCAACATTCTGGCATAGACGGCCAAATGTGGGTTGACTACGTGTATCCTATCCCATGTTGTGCGCAGGGTTCTGGAAACCTGAACTATCCTTTTAGAAAAGGGACACAAACGGAAGCGTCTTTATTTCTCGCACACGTGAAGTATTGTGTTGTTTGAATGTGTAACCGGATCCGCGTTCTTTTCATCTCACCTGTGAAAAACAACAAATAGATTGTTCTGAAATGAATTGGTGAACAACAGCGGAGGCAGCGGGAGGAAGTGTTTGATTAGAGAAGGAACTAAGGTTTTGACAATAGCTGTCAAGAAAGGGGGAGATAGATGGGAGAAGGAAGAGGAATGGGGACAGGAGGAGAGTTAGAAGACATGGAGGAGAGAAGATAACGCGGATGGACAAAAGCTTTTTCTTATCGGCTGTGCATTTTTGTAATACGGACACGCATGGACCCACTCAGGTATGTAATCACCCATTCATGATACCAACTACATCCACTGCTCTACTGCCAAACAAGTCATTTAAGGAACAATAAAGAAAAATAGATAGTCCCTTTCAAAAGAAATGATTATCCAAAGTAAGTGACATGATCAGTGTGAAGTGTGTCATGCAAAATAATGAGGATGCATCACGCAACACATTGTGTGCTCGGCCTAGAAATTTTACGACTTCTGCTTAATCGGCATCACAAGATTCAAGGGAATTTAAACACGTTCACAAAGGAAATAATGCAGGATGCGCTTATCAGGGGACAAACCCGGCTATCATTTACACATGACATGAAAATCAGTGAGAATAGATGAGAGGTGTGAAAGGGGACTGGAGAAAGAGAAGAGAGAATAGCTGAGGGATGTACCACAAGAGGGCTCTGTGTCCGTCACAAACACAGGACACACACACTGAAGTCTCTCTACAATGAGGGAGCTTTTCTCATCAAACACATGTAATGCCATCTGAACAAGAGGCCCAACTAATCAACTCGGAGGAAGGTGTTCTCTCTGTGTACGGTCTGATCCAAGCCTGCTAATAGAGTGCCAGGAATCACTGGATTAACATGACAAAGACCTCCTCTGATCCTTAAAGAAAGACCAGATAGGAAAGAAGTAATCCTCAGACAGCTCGCGTTTCTAAAGAGATGTTACATTTGTGTTACTCATGTATCTGCAACGTTTTGGGTTTAAAATAGCGCTTCATCACAGTTATATTCCAGTTTACTCAGTACTAAAAAACTGAAAATGTCCTATTTTCTTTTAATTTTATTTATCCACAACATGTGTCAATTCAGAATATGTGAAGGCAGATGAAACATAAAGCAACAAAACAAAGGATGAATTGCAAGCAAAGTGCAGAACAGGAAATAAATGCAAAGTACAGTTATGTATACAATTGTTTGCCAATAATTAATGTCACCAACTTTACTAACAAGAGCAGTGCCCCAGTTTCCACAAGTAGAGATGTTCTCCCATCCACACACACACACACACACACCTATTTAACATAATTAAGAAAATGACGTAACTATGAAAACATTACCTTCTTGTGATTATGTAAACACACACAGACAATGTTCCTCAGAGAAATCTGTTAAAGAAAGTTCATCTTTGTATCGAAGTCTACGTTTTCGTGCATCACGGGATCTCAGCATTTTGGAATATGAGGCAGAATGATCAGCCTTTTTTTTTTAAAGTGATGACAAGCTGAAAAAGCAATAGAGGGGCAGAAGGCAGACAGAAAGAGGGGGAGAGAGAGAGATAGGTAGAGAAAGGGAGCGAGAGAGCAAAAGCAGGAGATGACAGAAAGTGAGGCAGAGGTCTGTTTTTATTGGACTGTTTCTGGAAGCAACAAATGTTCCCTTAACTTTACAGGGGAAAATTTCTCCCACAAAGATTTTTACAGACTATAGCACAGGGCAGAAAAGAGAAGAAAAGAAAAGATTGCTTCTAACCCCTCTATGAGTTGGCATTTGTAGAGCCAAACGAATGGGGATTTCCATTCAAATAAGCCCTGTCCATATTCCATTAAGCCGGTGCGCTTCCGAAAGCTGACAGTGAATGCTTCATAGTTATGTCATGGAAATTAGCAGTAGTCCAGTGTTTGGCTCTACAAGCGCTGATTTGTTACCATAACAATTGACTCATTTCGCCAAACATCCCATCGAATAAAAGCTTTCCATGTTATGCAGCTGGGTGGCCTGATGTTGACAGGGGCCATCTTGCAATTTGGTACAGGTTGAACCAACACACAGCACCAGGAGGACAGTCAGTGGAAGAACACAAACGATGATTGTTCCCCTCCCCCCTAAGGAGTATTCAGAACAATTTTCACATGAAAAATTGCTCACAGACATACTTATAAGAAATTTCCCATGACACATGAGTTTTGTGGTGTACCATCTGGACTATGCTTCACTTTTAATCATCTCCACCGTTACAAAAAAGACACACATAATACCCAACGGTGGACTGGGTAGAAAAATGGGCACCAGCTGGCAGAAAGTCACTACATGTTTACACTAGTTTAGCTATTAAACATCTGTCATAAAAACACACAGGGAATTACTAACCATTTTACCATGTTGAGGTCAACTTATTCTCAGGCATGTAGTCTGGTGAGTTTGAAAGGTACTTTAGGAGGCACTTTGTCACGTTTTTTTGCACACAGGGCCGCCAAACAGGATCCTTTATCCTCTCTAACCCCCCTCAGCCCACCAGTGCACGTACCTTTTTCTATCTCATTAAAGGTCATGGGGACAAGTGTGTTTCTCTCTCGTCTCTTCCCTGTCTCTTTTCAGCTCGTGCCTCATTCTGCATTGGAGCAATGGCGAAAACCCCAGGGGACAGGTGTGCCGCCTCCCCCCCCCCAGTCTTCTCTATCCACCCCTCCCTGGCGCCAAGGGACAGGTGTGGGGTGTACTGGCCTCGCAGTGACCTCCTTACCTGGGGGGTAGACGGGGTCTCCTCCTCCTGCCATTATTTATTCTTTTCTTCCTGCATCTATAGGCCTGCCTTCCACCTGCTCCGACCCCACCTACCTCTGAGGAGGGAGTTTAGATCTGGTAGGGGGGTAAACAAGGGAGATATTAGAAGGGGATGATTGGGGAAAAAGATCAAGAATGACCAAGATAGGAGGGTGGGCAAGACAAACGCAAAGGAGTCACACATTTCCGCGAGTGAATGCACTGAGTATGTGAGTGAATAACAGAGCAAAGAGCTGGAGAGAGTGAGACGGACATGCGATACGCCACAGCCCACCAGCTTTCTTTGTTCTTCCCCTCCAGTGACTGACAGACAGGACAATAGCACCTGGCACTGCTCCTTCTCTCTCCGTCGCTCCTCCTCTGCTTTTCTCTGCATTCTCCTCATCTCTCACTTTCCTGCTCCATTCATCTCCATGTTGCAGCCCTTGCACAGGGTATAAGCTTTAAATAAAGCTGACATGACCTCATAATCATGTGTTTTCGTAATTACCTACTTGGATGACACTTACCCCAAGTTTCTAGTCTTAGCTCAGTGCTTTGAGCAAACACAGGACCAAAATACATTTTGAACAATTGAACTCTTATCACACTTTCATAAATAACACTTGCTTCACATGTGTGCAAAAGTCCATCGCATGCCCTTTCATTCCCTGGACTCTTCCCACTCGCTTCCCACCCAAATATCCTCAGATGCCAGCTGGTCATTTTTAAAAGGCATGCAACAGCCTGTAAAAGAGATGCCCTTTGTGATATCAGAAGGCTCTTTTCTGGTGGCCAGAGTTCTTTATAACGCTAACAAGCCAACACTTAAATTTAACCTATTACTCAAGTGTGCCCTGTGGAAAAATGGGCTAATACTGTATTGTTGATTGTTGCCTTCACTTAGCTACTTCCACTACCTTGTATACAGTTCAACCGTTGACAAAAACTCTGACAGTGTCCTTTGTCTGCATTTATTGGCCTACACTTTTGTCATACTCTTATGTTCCAATTCTTACTGTTCAGATTAGGGCTGCAACTAACATTTATTACCAATTATTATGATTAGTTTATCAAATGTCAAAAAAAAAAAAAAAGTCATGACACGTTTGTTTCGCCTGAGCATAAGTCCAAAATTTAGGCTCCAGCCCCACTGTGACCCTGATGGAGATAAGCGGTTACAGGTAATGGATAATGGATGGATGGATGGATGGATAGATGGATGGATGGATGGATGGATGAGTCTATAAAAACAATAGGTAATACATCTATGATCATGTACAGCATGACTCCATCATCAATCAACTTATCAATTAATGGAGTAACTGTTGCAGCTCTAGTTCAGATAGGAGCCTCACTGTTTCCTGATGTGTTTTGTGACTAAATAAATCCTCTTTCAAGTATTTAGGAAGGACTTTCCACAACTTTTTATGTTTGTAAATGAGTTTAAAATGTCACACAGGGAAAAGGCAGCTGCAGGAAAGCTGTGCTGATCAAAGAAGAGAGAGGATTCAATGAAAAAAAGCAAAAGTACAACTACAACTCCGTATCCTTTTCCTAATGCCATCCCTCTCTACAAAGGGCATCTTATGCTGCACCTTCCAGTTTCTAAGGTTGTGGATGACCTGACTGATGTCTGATGTGATTGAGCAACGCATCATAGTTTAAAATATTCAGAAGCATGTTTGTCTTGTTTCTCTGTCTCTTTTCTCTCCCTCTTTGCTTTTCTCTCGTTCTCACTCTGAACTCTTCACCCCACGGTTGCACTTCTGACTTCTGTCTCTGCTTTGCTTCCCCACGCAGAGCACACAAAGACTCATTCACACACAGTCATACACCTGCCCTGCATTCAAACACACCCTCACATATTAGCTTGTAGTAGAAGAAGTCTGTTTCTCGGTTGCCTTAATCCAGGTCAGGCAAACCTTAAAGCATGTTACAGTCATTTAAATACATTATCAAGTGGAATATATGCTATCAGGGTTAGGGTTACACATGTTTCAAAACTAGATATACTGCAATCTGGAAATAAATGATTTAACTACTGAACAGGGAATACTGTGTAGGGAGTGGAAAGCAAGGTATGGAAGGGCCCCTTTCCACACTAACACTCCTGAGACCTATCCATTGTCCGTCCAACATCCTCTTTGTGTGTGTGTGTGTCTGTGTATGTGTGTAACAGGATGTCCCTGACATCTCTGAAAAGCAACTTTACCTCCCTCCACACCCCGCACACCCATTCCTGTGCATTGTTTCCTACAGAGAATCATGAGGGAGAGAGAAGGAGTTTGTGTGTGTGTGTGTGTGTGTGTGTGTGTGTGTGTGTGTGTGTGTGTGTGTGTGTGTGTGTGTGTGTGTGTGTGTGTGTGTGCGCAAGCAAGCAAGAGAAACAAAGCAAGGTAGGTAGGTGTGCATATAAAGGGGACAGAGAAGGAGAGCACATGGGAGATATTGTTGTGTAGCAGTACGTGAGAGTTTTTCTAAGACACGGAGTCAGATGGGCAGACAGAAGGGGGGAGTCGGCCAGAGATGACAAAGGGACTGAAAGGAGGAGAGGAGAGATGGAGGGATAATGGATGATAATGTGAGAAACAGGAGAGGAGCCAGTGAAAGAGATTATCTGATCTGACTGCTCTCCATGAAGCAGAGACACAGTGGACACACACACACAGAGAGAAAGACACAAGCCAAACAGGAGAAGAGAGAAAACAACTGCCCTTTTCTTCCCCTTTGTCCCCCAACACTTCGCCTCACTGTTGTTGCTAAATTCCAGCTCTGAACATTAAGTAGGTGAGAAGCCAATTTCTTTTCAGCAACACCACTACATTAAGCATTAACCTCATTTTGGTAGAATGAACTACATTCCCCAATTTAAAGTATTAGGGTTATAAAATCTATACCTGTAGCATTAATATATAGGAGAATTTATAGTATGAACTCCGCAGACTATAAAAGATGAAATCTTGTGGCCATTTTGTCAAACCACGAACAAGATGTTTCAGCATTAATGTCCAAAACAACAAAATGCATGCACGTTTGGCTTATCTGGTATATTTTCCTAGCATGCACAACCAAAGACTGTATAATCAAAAACGGATGTAGTCTCTGATGCAAACTATAGACTTCTAAAGAGCCAGTAATGTGGTCAGCTCTGGCCGCAGCCATCTTGGCAACCCAGCTGTTGGCTAATATAAAAATGGGCAAATACGTGAAGTGTGGGGAGCAGAGGCAGGCTGAATGAAGTTATGTAGTTACTGAAACCAGCCACCTGTGATGGCACCCGACTGTCACTCATAGCGGCCATTACCGTTAATTATAAATGAACGTAAGCCTTAATATAGATCTAAACTGACTACAGTTGCCACAGACTACAGAACAGGAAAATTAGTTATAGAGACCAAAACCACTTTTTGTGGCTGTCTGTATAAATGTTTATTGATGCTGTGAAGTTAATAAGAGGACGTGACTTACTTCTGGAGCCAGCCTCAAGTGTCCATTAGAAAAAATGCAGCTTTTGGCACTTGTTTTGGCTTCATTCGCCAGCCACAGAAGCACAACTCAGAATCCACAAAGCCAGAAGGCTCCGACTGTGACACAGTACAATAGTTACAATATCTAACCCTTGTTCTATGAAAACAGAGCCCTCTAAGCTCCATGACTGTAGCAAAAATCTGGTATTACCCTACATAGCCCTTGCTGTGACACCAACACAATATAATAATGAATGTCACAAAGAAAAAGGCCACTTCTCCAGGTACACGAAGACTCAAAGCTCAAATGTTCATGTTTTGTGTGAATGGCTTACTGTGGAGATATCACGGATCATAATATTTGGTGTAAGAAGAGTCCTGTGTTTCGAGGAAGAAGATCCAGCCTCTCAATCAAAAAATTAGGATAACTTTAAAATGTAAAACAGACCAAATGAGAAGAATCACACACAGTGTACAATATAGCTGACGCATTGGGAGCAGTGATATCAAAAAGCTATGTCTGTCTGCTTCTCTGTCTGGTTCTGTGGGATTCTGGGTACTTGCCCAAGTATTTGTCTGCCTGACTGTGCTTTGACTGACCGTGTGTGTGTGCGTGCTTGAATTTAGAGGCTGAATAAAGTGCATATCTCTGCACGAGACACAGTTAAGACGGTGATATCTCAGATTCGCAAATGCTGCTTCTTTAGGATTAGAGAAGTAACACAGTTTCACATTTTCTTGTTTACCATAATTCTGTGGGCTGAGCTGACCAGGAAACTTTTTGGGAAACATGCCTCAGGGGCAGAGGGGGCAGAGGTTGGTCTAAAATAGGGACATACCATCGTAATTTGACCATGAGAACTTTTCCATGTGTGCTACAGTGTGCACTTGACTGTTCGGGTTGCTGAGCACGTTTTTTTTGTGCGTGTGAATATGAGCACGGACGCAGTGCATTCAAGTATGTGCATCGGTGCTTGTGTGTGGGCTATGTGTGTGTGTTAGTGTGCGTGTCTTGGTCTGTGCTTAATCCATAGACAATGAAGGATGTGTATGATATTTCTTGGGCTTGAGCCTTGATGACAGAAGTGCTTTTCCATTAAACTACCCAGCCCTTTGTCGTTCTTCTTTCCTCCCTCCTTTCCTTCTCTCTCTTCATCTCCCCTTACCACCTGTCTTTTCCATCTCCTTCCATCTTCCCCTGCTGCCCGTCCATCTTTTGTCAACCATGGTCCCTCTATACCACTTCTCCTCACACTGTACCCATCTAATTTCACTCTCCTCCTGCTACTCCCCCTCCCGCCTCACTCTTGTTGTACATTTTCAGGCCTTGTATGTGCTGACAGCCCCAATGAGGTGGTCTACTGGCAGACATCTGAAAAATGTACCTGCGCAATTACTGCTAGTCTTATGTAGACACAGACACACAGAGCAATGGAGGGGGGGGGGGGGATCAAATTCCACGACAGACAAACATGTATTTATAGTTTCAACACTTAACACTTAGATGCACTAAATGTCAGAGCAAGCATGGCCTGTGAATACTGAAATGATGTGCTGTCTGGGAACACACCTCTAAACAATATACACACACGTGCTTCCACAAGTACACTTGGTGTGTGATGATGATTGACTGTTTTAGTGTGTTTTGTTGTGATCTGACTGCATATGATATCAGTCTTTAGTTCTCATGTGAAAAAAACATTCAGAAGGCAGGAAGATCACGACCGCACATATGCAGAGTGTCGGTTGTATTCTGACTCACAAATGCTGTAAGGTGTTGAAATATCATCTGCCTGTGCGTGCAACAGTGTGCGTTTTTGTGTGTCATGACGTAATGTCCAGCCTTAAAGCGATTGTCTCTCAGGAAGGTTTGTAGTGTCGATTGTCACAAAACAAAAGGAAAAGACAGCATCCCAACGGAAATGTATGCGTGTGTGTGTGTGTGTGCGTGCGTGCGTGTGTGTTATGTCTGTGTGTGAGAGTGTATGGGAGTGAAACAGAGACAGAGGATATCATATACAGCCTTTCAGGAAGGGCCATTGTGTGTCAGGAAGGTTTATATTGTCAACCGTGCCAAAATAGCAGATAGCAGAATAGCTAGGGACATCCCAACGGAAGTGTGACTGTGTGTGTGAGAGTGTGTGTGTGTGTCTGTCTGTAGACAGCTTGTTGTGACAGTGCTCGTATACCAGCTGACAACACTTGTGACAACCTAAGAAATAAATCTGAATTATTTTTTTTCAAACCTAGCACATCACATCTAACAGAACATGTAGATATCAAGATTGGTTCAGTGCGGTAAAAGTTCTCATGTGAAGTACTTTAAATCTGTGCATATCTTTTTGAATTGGAGTTTAACTTGTATTATTTTATCAGGGGTTGCAGGTGAGGTCACCAAGTTCTAAAGCTGTCAGGTCTGTACTTTTCCATCATATTATCAATAGCTCGGACATGTTACAACTACAAAAGGTCCGTAAATAATCTGCTGCAGAGCTTTCAGGCACAGTGAAAGTGAGCCCTATGGAGCCACAGAAAACATCGTTAGAGCTTTGAGGTATGTAAAAGCCCTCCGTCCATGACAATAGGACCAGAGGAGCAGCGAGCCGTTTTAATTGCCTGAAGCACTCCGTCTATGCTCTAAACCTGCCTAGACTGCCATATCCACCATTTCAATCAGCACTCTCATTCACTCTTCCTCTCGTTCACTCTCCCTTTCTCCAACTCCCCCTCTTCTTTCTGTCCTTCACCCTCTCTCTTAACTAGCTCTCTAATTCTTTGGCTTTTAGGCCTTTATCCCATTCAGCGTCTCCTGTGAAACCAGCTAACTAATTCATCTCCAGACAAATTGCCAATCAGGTGCGGACAAAGAAAAGAGGAGAAAAGAGACTGGTTCCTCAATAGAGCCGATCGCTGTTTTACTAAATGCTCCTTCAGAGGAGGAGGGAAGGAGGTTGAGATGGGGGAGGGAAAAGGGGAGAGTGTGTTTAAATGTGTGTGTTTGTCTGCCTGTCCGTGGGGTGTGTGTAATTCTGGTCTGTGGGGGTATATGTGTGTGTGTGTGTTCATTAAGATGGTGTGTGTCCTCATCACCCCCTCCTGCCAGGGTTCAACACTTTCTGTATGCGGAGGTTAACGACCTTGCCGTCCAATCACATTCTCCTGTCAGGGCCCCGTCGCCAACAGCAACAGGTGGTCTAGCCAATTGGTATCCTGCAGAGCGGAAAAGTAGGGGGAGAAAGAGATGGGAGGATGAAGGATGGAGAAAGAATAAATGGAAAAAGTCTGAATTATGAGAGCGTAGTTTCCCCAAAAATAATTTTAATCTTAAATCATTTTTATCCACTGACTCGTCGTCCAGATTCTTAAACTCTGACCACAGACCCAGATGATATTCTTTGTTACACGTATTAAGGAAATCCAGGACAGAGCACTAATGTGGACACACCTGCAACTGACACATCAGACACTTTAAGGAAAGTCCATCTCATGTGAAAAACTAAGTGACACCAGTTTATTGTTGTTACAATGCTGCAGCTATCCATTCACAAGCTAACTTGTGATGAATGACATGCCAGAGCTGGCATGCAATCCCTGCTGTGTACACTGATCTGATTTGAAATGCCAAGACTGCACCCAAAGCAAGAATGAGTGCTGCTAACCTGACACAATTCTCAACCCAGATTTCTCCAATTCCACATCCCGGCCACCCCCCCAGATTCTCGCTGGCATATATGAGCCAAAGCTGGCTCACGTTTCACTTTCTGGTGCCAGAATACAGTCAAGTGCCCCAACACTCCCCAGAACTCAGCCGTAATCGGGCTGACTCAGATTGATTCCTGTGGAGCAACTTTAGCCCAATTATAATCATGTTGAGCGGTCATATGATTTGAGCTATGATGAATTAGGATATGCATTTATCAGAGAGGGCATTTATAGGTATGTGAATGAGTGATTTAAGATTTTATTTAAGCAGATTTCTGCATGTTTGAATGAAGGAAAGTTTCCTGAATAATACTGCTGAACAGAGGACAAACAAACAGCGGATCTACACACATTAAGTAAATACATCATTGTTGGCTACTTTGGAGACATCATGTAAAAAAGAAACCTAGTTCTTAATTAGATTGACACACATATTTCAGCTGGAGAAACCCGAACCTATATACATGGTTTATTCTGGCATCAAACCAGGTTTATACAAGAGTGCATGTGCCTGACAAAGTCTTTAGACAGGGAAAGTTAGACGTGATGGCAGCATTTGGTCAGTATGAAAGAAAAGATTGTTACTTATAGTTGTACTAGTGTAAACACATTCCCTAAATTGAGTCTAAACTGCAGTTGGCAAGAAAAAAGCCTGCAGTGTGATATAACATATTAAAGCAATGTCATGTATTCAATTTCTGCTTATGGGAGAACTCTGATGGCCGACCGGTTGCATGTCAAAGTGGATTTTACAGATAACATGTTGTAACCTGGTTCTTTATTGGGTGTATGTAAACACAGCGAATGTCACAGGAGACGCACAAGGAAACCATGTGAGAAAGTTTGTTGGGGATTGGTGGATGAGGGCAGGAAAAGAAAGGGTGGAGATGCGACAAGTTAAATAGCTCTACTCAGTTAATGATCACGGTGATCTCTCTTTCTTGTCCTCCCTCCCTCAAACTCTTTTTCTCTTTAGCCACTAATTAAGCAGCTAACCGACTCATAAAAAGAAGATAGGAAGACAAAAGCGGAAGGAGAAAGGCGGCATTAGTCTGGGCTGAGTGCTCCTGTCTCGTTAGCCAGAGAGGGAGATTGAGAGCGAGTGAGACTTGAGCGCCAGCGCCTGTTTGATCATTAACTCACTCAGCCAGACGTGGTTATAAAACGTGTCACCCCTCATCGCATTTTTGTGTACTCATCCATCATTATTGAGCTCTGTCATATAAATCAGGCCTTGTCTGTTCTATGTCTAGCCTGTGAACTTGTCTACTTTGTTTGTCTTCTTCAGCGGCGTCCATAAGGTACCCAGATCATATCAGCTTCTGGTTTCTGTTCACACACATAAAAACACAAAGACACACACACTCGCCACCCCCCTCCTCCTTCTATACAGGCACAAGAAGGCTATAGGAAGAAACAGAGTAAGGCATAACTGCAATGTATTTAACACTGTCCAAAGGGGAGGTGAGGTGGTCTTTTACATTTGTGCACATTGCACTCAAACACAAACCCACACACTTTTTCCCCCTTACAAACCAGATTAGGGAGATGAGGCAGAAAACGAAGCGATTCAAAGGAAAGAATGAAAGAATGACAGCGAGTGGTAAAGGTGAGGAAAGACAGTGCTGGAAAGCAGAAAGAAAAGGGTAAAATAAGAGCCAAGAGAGGAGAAAAATTTCAGAAATTGAGATTTTAACCAGCCTTTTTTTTTTAGATAGTGAATGCAGTGTAGCAGCCAAATCAGAGGGAAGTGAGGGAGAACGAGTGCAGGAAAGCAAAATAGACTGAGATATAGAGGAAGGAAAGAGGGATTTGGGCCTCTTTCCCAAATGTGATTAAACGTAGGAAACCAGGCAGACCGAATGCAGACCCCAGAGCTCCTGCTCTCACCATTAACCCCCTACTAACTGTGTGTGTGTGCGTGTGTGTGTGTGTGTGTGTGTAAGTGCAGGTTTGTCTATATGGGACAAAGCACACTCAGAGGAGTAATATAGTGCTCTCTTACCCCCTCAACCCCCTTCACTGTGTCTGCAACACATATCCCATTGTTACAACCCAACCAAAATGAGATCAGCCCTCACATGTGCCTTTTCCTTCAACCTCAAATAGTTGATTCTACATTTGTAAACCAAAGTCAACTCAGTGGAAAGGAACTGGGAGTTTAGCCAGACGGTCAACTTTTTTAGATAAGCTCTGTGAAACACAGCTACAGATGATGCAGAGGATGATAAAGAAAAGGGCTAAATCCATCGCTTTAATTGATGATATTTGTTCCCCTAATGAGTAGATGCTACGCAGCTTCATGCAGACCGTGAAATGTTTCTACTACGTGGAAATAATATCAATACTTGACGAAAGCATTGCACCAATTTCCATGAAGTTCAGTGAGCAACAAAGGCTGAGATATCCTATTTTTTTGTAACCTCCAGTTTTTGACAAAGGCATTCTGTTATAAATGTAAAGCCTCCAAGTTCAAGCTAACCCAAATGACATCATTAGAGACTGGACAAAGCTCCCGTCGGAGCCAAGGAGGACATTATGCAACTGTTTTTACAGGCTAACCTTGACAAGACAAAACTGACCTTGATGTGTAAAATCAGTGCACAAGACAGCTCATTTTTGGACCCGTCTCATGGAGCATGTCAAGACTTCTTTAGCAAAGCAAGCAATTACTTACAATTACTAGCTATTACATGATGAAGTTTTCCATGGGTGTTCAGTTCACGGCTGTGTTGTTTTCAGCCGTCACACAAGAGAAACTTCAACATGACAGCAAAACCTTGAAACAAAGTTAACACCAAATATTGAATGATCTGTCACGAAAGTTATTAGTTATGTTTCTGTGAGAATTTAGTCTTGGAGTCGATTATTTTTTGTGCTGGTTCAGGTAATGATAGACGGATCAACAACATGCTGAAACCCTTCATTTGACCAGATCTAACCTTCCTCTGTATTTCTCTCTCTAGGTTTTAAACTCTCTCTCGGCCATCTCATTGTCTAAGTTTGTCTTCATTGCTTTGCATCTGATTCTCACAGTTGGTCTCTGTGTGTGTAGCAGGTTCAACCTGTTAGCTTTGTAAGCTTCACTGAACAACAACAACAACACCATTATATCAGCTCTCCTTTGCTTAATTCTGCCTCAGTTCACTCTCTTATCACAGCTGTTGCTCTGCTCCTGCTCTGGGCCAAATCCCAAAGTTGATATTTCCAGTATTTTCTTTGATTGATTATATTATTTTTTCTGTCTGCATTTATATGTAATTTAAAAAAATCACACTATCCGATTTCAAGTTGAAAGTTTGACATTCCCATTTGTGTGTGCAGACTCTTTCTAATGTTTATATCTACCAGCTGTTCATACTCCTCATGCTATATTAATTAGCCACAGAAATCCCCCTCACCCCACCCCACAACTTTCTGATGCTGGATTAAGGGGGAGAGTGCCCAACTATTTGTGTAACTTCCCGAAACTGAACTGATGACCTGACATCCCGGCACCTACCTGCCATGATTGGCCAGCTGTGTGGAGGTGAGGAAGGAGCTATGGCTTGAACTTCCCCCTACAGCTCCCTTTTCATGTGAACAACTGAGTGCAACGCTATGAATGTATTCCAGGAGAAACAGTCTGAAAATGTGCACCATTATTATCCCCATATTCAAACAATAAAATGATCTCCCCCTTTCTATGGCGGCTTGGAAAGAATTGGAAAGACACGAGGCCTTTAGTCATTTGGTCGATCATTTATCTGTTTTGTCTTTCTGCATTAGCATCTCTGGCCAAGATTACATCTCTCCCCGATCCCAAATGTACGACACCCTGCCAGACACACACACACACACACACACGGTCCACCCAAGCTGACGGCTATCACTATTATTCATAAAATGTCCAAACAAACATCCCTCACACCGAGTAAGTCAGAACCAGTATCAACACTGAGTGTGACAGGACCAACAGCGAGCGAATGAGTGTGCGTCTGTGTTTGAGCCGGTGCCAGGTTTCATGGTATGAAAGCACAAATATGGTATGTGCATGACTACCTCGACAAAGCTGCCAACATTTTTGTGAAAACCATAAAATGGCACCATATCGTCACTCAGATTGGAGCCTGGATAAACAAATGATTGTACTAAAGATTAAAAATTGTGAAACTGACACATGCACACAAATTCACACACTATAGTTTCTGTCTGCAAAAGTACAAACTGTGTGATGTTTATTAGCAGGTTTATGAAGGAAAAGTGTGACAAAAGTGAATGAGACTGTGATTTGTGGAGGGTTTCCTGAGACTTTTGTCCAATCAGGACGCCGGAAGCCAAACCTTTCCGTTTAAACATGCACACAGACGCACACACACTCTTGCACACACCCAGCAGGGAAATAAGCAAAGCTGAAGCAATGTGATTCTCCTAATCTTTCTTACACCATGTCCTCTGTGCCTGGCTCTGCATGACCCTATGTTCAAACACACACACTCGCAAACACCCACACACATGCACAAACTAATATGCAGCACATTCCTACACATTCAGTCACACATCTTTCGGCCTAGCTTCATTAATTTGTCTGCTATAGGAAAAAGTAACACACAGTTAAGAGGGTGATTATTTAGCTCTTTTTGCAGTGTGTGTATTAGGCGGGCATGTGCTCATAAAAAGATGTGTGTGCTAACATGTGTTTCAGTGTCTATACATGAGTGTGTGTATGCATGCTTGAAAGTGTGTGTGCTTAAGGGTGCATGTGAGTGTAGGGGGGAAATGGGCTAATTTGTCTGTGTATCCTGACCATGTTCATACGCGCTGCTGCTGCTGCTTTAATGAGGAACACATTTGGGCTGATATTACTTCCACATGCCGTGGAGACGGGAGGTGGCCGTTTAGAATACAAAACACTGCTTATTCAGCATGCACTTGGACAAACACTTACACTGGTCTTTTTTTCCATCTTTATTAATTGTACTTGATCTTTATAATTGCTGAAGAACGTTATGGAGGTAACTCGGAGGCTGCGGCAGCAAAATAAAGGAAAGAAAACACTAATATATAATCCAGAGACTACTGCCTGTGCAGTCATGAGTCAAAAACTGATTTATAACATGTAGGCACAGTTGGTAACACTGAAAATTGCCTATAAATTAAGATTGACCTGTTTTTTTTCAGCATATAGCACATTCACTTTAATGTAAAGAGTTTACTTGCCATAGAAGACAACTTGGCGTTCAGTTGCTAAAACTATTGCTGTTTACTTAAGTGCTAAATGTGCCCTGAAATGCAGTTCCCATTCTTATTTTTTACAATGAATAATTTAAAGCATTTGACTGTAGGAGCTTGTTGTAGAATAAGACCTGGAACGAAGAACTGTCTAAGAGGAACAGAGCAAAAAATAGTCCTTCTATGGCACATCAAGTCAAATGTTATTGCACCGTATCACAACATAGGAATGCCGATATTGGACGATTGTGCAAAACCCCAGATTATATGTTCAGCGATAACGCGTTTTAACCTTCAACCCCAACTTTAAGAATTATATTTTCCTTCGATATCAAAGAATGGCAACTACAGAGTAGGATAGGGAAAAGATTGTGGTTACGGAAAATAAACTATGGTTAAATACAAAACTCGTGGTTAAGGTTAGGTTAAGATAATGGTCTCCCAGTCTAACCTCATAAAAGTCAACACTGCCTGTCCATCCACCACTCCAATCTCCACACACTTGTTTCTGCCTTACTACATAAAGGCAGGCTGTACTTCTTGCACTGGCGCTGCACATTGGTATTGGGTATGATTCCTGAGGTGCAGAATGGTTCAATATGAACTTAGGTCCCTGGGATACTGTGCTGTACCAGCAGGTACAACAAAAAGAGTGTGAATAAATTCTAAAAGAGATGAAAGACTATTCATGAGACTGCCAGCAGCAGAACACGATAAACGCTGCTGTAGCGTCTTCAAGATGGAAAGTTGGATCGACTACAAATGCACACAAGAAACCAGGTTATTTGTAGAAAAAAACTTAAGGCAGTTGGAGAACGAAACATGTTTTCCTTACACCACAATCTTTTCTTAGTTTGTGTGCATAAGATCACCGACCTCCTGACAACCATTTATTCATAATCAAATTGATTTTTAAAACAGCCTTAATCCAAATTAAGTTAAATCAAGAAAATAAAAACACAAAGGACAGATTCTTCTGTGTGCATTACATATTAGTGCTAAATTGAGTATTTTGGAGGTCACTTGGTGAGTGATCCCTCAGCTTGACACACACATAATGGATGGTCCTGATCTGCTGACAAATCATTCTTTGTCAAAGAGAAATGACAAAGTGAGGTATGGAGGAGAAGGGTGAGGTCGTGAGGATTAGTAAAAGAGAGTATGGAAGGCAAGGAGAGAGGAAGAGCGAGAGAGGAAGTCAGAAGGAAGGAAGAAAAACAGAGAAACTCAGAGGGATAAAAAAAAAAGACTCCAGGCTCTTTTTGTTATCTGAGGGAATGCAGAGAATCGAACCACGGGACATGTGAAATAGTGCAGACCCACACCCTGAGCCAGTTCACTTCCCCCGGAGGAGGTATGGAAACGGGGGGAGGAGAAAAAAGAAGTGGGGAGGAAAGGAGAGCCACGGGTAATGTGGGAGAAAAGATATTTGGATTAACCGTCAGGGAGAAGACAGAGAATAAAATAAGAAATGAATCACACGGGTTGAGAGCATGAGGAGGAGGAGGGAAGGAAGACGAGAAGGTTAGGAGGATATCATGCAGCGAGGGGATAGAGAGATGAGGGGGGAGAGGAAAGGAGAGGAGAAAATGAAGGAGAAGAGAAGGAGGAGGAGGAGGAGGGGGTCATTAAAGAGCTCTAATGACCTGCTGATTGATGAGGGGCCCAAACTCTGACCCCAAATTACTACAGAGCCTGAGAACTAGTCCCATGTTCTGTGAGTGTGTGTGTGTGTGTAGCAGTATCGGTGTGTAGGTGAAATAGAAATGAGCAATTTCTACCCATGCTCAAATGTCTGACATACCCCATGAAATATACACACACACACGCATTTTAAACGCAGTCCAACTCCATTTGAATCCACCAATTGTATTCAAGCATACAGCACTGAAATATGCATTCTTCACCTCTTACAGGAAGAGAAAACACTGCCTGTACAACACAGCCTGGAAACCTGTTGAATTCTTATTTTGCCAGCTGCCTGGCTCTTTTTTCTTTTTTTTGGTTAGACTGCAAATAATAACCAACTACATATTTTTAACAAGCGTTCTTTATCAGGTTTTTAGAAAAGGCGTCATCATCCACATATAGGAATCAAACTTTGGCTTTTATTTACAGATAGATAGATAGATAGATAGATAGATAGATAGATAGATAGATAGATAGATAGATAGATAGATAGATAGATAGATAGATAGATAGATAGATAGATAGATAGATAGATAGATAGATAGATAGATAGATAGATAGATAGATAGATAGATAGATAGATAGATAGATTAAAAATATACTATAAAGCAAACTATACATAATAAAATATAAAAAAGCAATAGTAAATACGATAAAATAAAATATATTGTACAGAGGTATAAACAGCAAGTTGGCAGTGTTGATATGTACAAAGTAGGGAGAAATGTGAGGTGACTGTAGATTGTAGATTATGACCTAGCTGTTGTTATACAGTGTAATAGCATGTGGTCAGCATCATGAGTTTGTAGCTTCAACTACTGATTTAAGCATCTACAATGCATATTTTCATAATAACATATTGCATGTGACTTACTGCTGATAAATATCAGTTCCCCTCACATCAGTTTTAGCACCTTTCAGCTCTCTGTTTTGGTTTTCCAGTCCAAGACTTGGTGTACTTTCAGCGCTCTCATCAGCATCGTTTTCAGGGAAAATAAACAAACTAACCTAAACTGGTAAACTGACTCTATGTTAGTGACTAAATGCTTCACTTTCTTCACAAGAGACAGATAGGTCCTTCTAGACGTGGTGGGGATCAAATTCATCAGATACACACAGACATGACTCAAAAAGCTAATGCCGATCTGGGTCTGCTGGAGGTGAAGTAGGCAACTGTTTGCTAAGTTCACCATTTTTTTTTTTGTTTGGCCTTTTTGAGCTTTATTTGACACAGACAGCTTGAAGAGTGACAGGGAACATGGGGAGAGAGAGATGGAGAATGACATGCGGGAAAGCGCAAGAGGTCAGATTCGAACTCTGGACCGCCGCGGCAAGGACTGAGCCTTTGTACATGGGGCGGATGCTCTACCGACTGAGCTAAACAAAACCCCAAAATTCAGAGGTTCTGTGTACAGCTTGTTTCCGCTTCACCCCGAGTGACCTAAAAAAACATTACTGTGGCTTTGAGGCTTGCTCAGAGGCTGATCGTAGCGTAGTCACATGTGGACATACACAACAGACAAGACATTGTAGATTGTAGCTTTCCGCCTAGCCTTGTGGCATGAATAGATACATAGATCTACAGAGGTACACAAATGTTTGGTGTACCTCTGACTCATGCATATTTTCCCATGAGCAAAAAAAATTGCGCATTCACGTTATCTTCTCACACAAACACACACACATGCAGACAGTAAGATACAGAAGCAACCGAACATTTGTAGCCAAATGAAGACCAGATGAAGCAGTCCTGAGATCCTGCTGAAACACATGTTCACACACACAAACACACACACAGCTCTTAAGCCTGCGTCCATGCTTCATCTGAAAAGCTGTAACCACAGCTTCTCATTTTCTATAATCCTCGTCCTTGTTTCATGCGCACACAAACAGTCACACAGGCGGACACAGCGGGAGCAGCAGCACTGCTCCTTCATTACAGGGCTGTAAACTGCAGAAATCTGTTTGGGCCTGGTTAACATGCAATAAAACTCTCAGTTTTTCCACTCTCTCTCTTTCCCCTCCCTTTTTTTATGAGTAAACAAACAAAGTTGCTCTTGTTGACAGATTCAATCACTCACACACCATGATAAATGCCACACGCATTCACCAAATGACAGGCACATAAAAGTATTTCTGGACGTCAGATAAATGAGGCTCATTGTTTTGGTTTGTATTTTTAGAATTAGTTCTAATTTATTAGTGTTTACTTAATAACTGATCAATCTGTCATCTGAATATGGTTGATAAATGGATCCTAAAAATACAATATGAGTGCAGAACTCTGTATTTAACTTTCTATTGATTTCTATAATACTATGAGAGACTCTGGTGCATATTTAGCAGCTCATTTGCATTTTAATCCTTCCTTTCTATTACCGGAAGCCCTCACTGCCATCACTTACTTACTTATAAACAGTCTTTGTGCAGCAGAAAACAAGTCTGAATGTAAGATCAAATCAAATTCAGTTCACCATTAAACAGATCTGTTCTTTATATATATATATATATATATATATATATATATATATATATATATATATATATATATATATATATATATATATATATATATATATATATATATATATATATATATATATATAAAAGTGTATTTCTTTCAAAAAGTTTATTTTGCAGTCAAAATCCAAAACCGATAAACCCTTTAAAATAAACCAAGAAGAAGTGAACAGCACGATGAGAGAGGAAGAGAGGGTGCACGGGGAGTGTGTGTGCATATGTTTGCGTGTGTGTGTGTGTGTGTGTGTGTGTGTGTGTGTGTGTGTGTGTGTGTGTGTGTGTGTGTGTGTGTGTGTAATTGATAGGAGAATTTTGGCCCAAAGCACAGTATGACCTCATTGCCTGCCTGATTTCTCAGCGTTCACAGTTTTACACGAGCTTGGGATCAGGTTAACATCGAAGTCTAAGCTAGCAGGCACACACACACGCAAACACGTGCGCACACACACAATCTTCACCATTCCACCACGTCTTTCAACTGCTTAAGAAAGCTATTTTCCGAAGCTCAGACAAACCACAGACTAATTTGGGAGTACAATTCTGTGGCTGTTGACACATAAACACACACACTTCCACAGCAGAAAAACATACATGCACACAGAATCTGCAGAAACACATGGGCCTAAGTGCACCCAGATAACATCTTAAAATAACTATTACTTGTGGTGTGTGTGGTGTGGGATAAGTGCTGAGAAGCGATGACTTTTACCTAAAACAAACGCCGGGCAGTGAAACAACAAGCAGGAAGAGGAAAAGGCAGAGAATCAGAATCAGAAGACGCGGAAGAAGAAGAAGAGGAAGAGGAGGAAAAACAAAGAGTGCATTGGGCGACAAACCACTTTGCAACCTCCTCTTTTGTGACACAAAAACAAATGGTCTCCAAGTCTTCATGGTCTCTTTCTAGAAAGCTTGTTGTGAGGAAATAGTAGTGTATCCGGTTAAGAAAAATATTTAATGCTACACTGATTATTGCAAAAACAAATAATTTACAACTCCCTCAGCTAAGTCCTGTGAACCTGATGCAAAGGTCAGACTTCCACTTTTACTTTTTGCACCAAACCATTGAAGTTATGCAGAAATCATTTTCATTTTCTACATATTTACTCTATTGCACAGTAGCATATGTCACAGCTTTTCGATAATCCATGAAAGTTAAATGCATCAAAAACATACAAACTTCATAATGCAGCCAAATGAACTAGCTGAAACTGACCATCTTACATTTACAAAACTAATTTAGACCACATGAACTCCAAGAAAACAACTCTGTTGGTGCACTGACATATGAAAGGCAGAAAGAAAGAGAACAAACAAACAAAAAAACAGGGTGCCAAAACACCGTCAGTGCTTGGCCCCCCTGCAATCATCACAGACGCAAGTAGAAAAAGACAACACACATAAAACAGAAGAATTACAACGACTTGGAATGTCTCTACAGAAACAGAAACAAGGGAATTTAAGAGTCTTGAATAAATGAGAGTGAAAAACAGGAGACAGGGAGATGGAGGCATGTGGCCAAAGACCTGCAGGCTTTGAGCGGCCCTGCAATGCTGCCTCTGGCTCCTGAGGTGAGAACAAGAAACCCAGATGAACCTGACCCAACTATCTATGCGTACACAGTCTGTAGGAGCAGATGGTAGGATGGCGGTAGGGCTGGCAGTCATGCTGACTGTCTGTTCATTGTACTTTTTTTCCCTTTAGACAAGGTTGGATATAGTTGCTCTCCTGAGCTGGCAGTATTTCAGAGTGTATTTTGTAAATTGTGTGTGAGACCAGACCTCATGACGCTATAAGGTGTGGCTGCTTTTACTGAAAAATCATGTGCAAGGTGAGTGTAAAGACAAAGGAGGACAGGTGTTTATCAGTGAGCGGGTCTGAATGAGTGACAAAGAGACAAAGATAAAGAGAGACGGAGAAGAAAGTCTCAGAGGGTCATTATGAAACAAATAACTCGTCCCATCTAGAGAAGAAAGGAGAGCCAGCTGGACAGCTTCCCAGCCTGTAGATTTATGGCAGCATACTTGAGGTGAGGCTGAGAGGAGAAAGCCAGGACAACTCAGGGGAAGCAACAAGTACATGTACCATTACTACTATATTGTTAAAAGATTATCCCATCCATCATGAGTGGGTATATAACAAATGAGCTCTATATTGTCAGCAGTGTGGGGAAAGAACCACGATTTCAGTACAGTAGGAGAATAGAGAGGGAGCTATAGTAATACAAAATATGTACATATAAATATGTTTTTCTTACACTTGTTAGACCTACTAAGTCTTTTAAACTTGATATATTTTAGATCCTGGTTATGCAGTGCTCGTGCTACAATTATTATGACATTTCGTAAAGCCGCAAAAATACGCTGACATGCGTTCTGCGCAGGGAATACACAGACATTTTCCAGATAACATCCAGAAATGAAATTGACAAAAACACAGACCACCCTAATGTTCGCTCTAATATGGCTTACATTCTTTGAAAACACAGTTTCCCTTTTTCACATAATTTATTGGCCCTCTGTTCACACAAAATGTGTACTTTCGCAACCAAATGTATCTTTAAGTAAATGACGTGCATAGATTCTGAAAAAAAAATAATTAACAAACATGGATAAGTCGAGAATTTCTTATTGTATTAAACTAAGAAACGTCCCATTGAGATTAAAAACCTCTTTTCCAAAGGAATCCTGGCCAGACAACCAGACAGTATTGCAACACATAGCAATCTAGATAAATAATAAAAGTGTACGATTTAAGAGTAGAATCTTAATTTTCTATCTATCTTCCTGTAATATTTTACCTTCCTGCACAATGCAGAAGTTTTGACATGTTGGTCTTTGTTTGTGTTACAAGAATGAAAATAAATGAAATACTCATGTGATTGCAGGTCCCAGAGCACAGGAATTACCGTTAACCTTGGTTAGTATTATTTCAGTGTGGAACATATAGGAATAAATGAAAAGATAGTGGGCACAGAAATGTCCCACATGTCTACATCAGCCTGAGACTCAGAAATAAACAGGAAGGAAGTGAAAAACAAAGAGGTATGAAAACTAATGTAAAACAAGTGAAAGAAAAAAGACAAAGAAACAGAAACAAGAGACAAAAAAAGAAAGAGAGAGAGATTGTTTCTATTCTTTGGCCGAGGCACAGCTGATAGTACAGCACATTTTCTCTCTGTGGGTAAAGAGAAGGTAGGAGGCCTCCTTCCCTCTCCACTAATCACACTTAATGATTCAAATGGGCCTAAGACATACCTTTGAAATCAAATCCACTTACAACTACACAAAAACGCATGCACGCACGCACTCACACACCAACATCCATACAAAGACACATAAAACTGGACGCTTTCACCCAAACTCACCCACAGACACGCACAAACTTTTCTGAGAGCACAGCCAGCGATTGTCAAAGAGAGGAGAGGAGGATGTAACTGAAGAAGTGTGAAAAAGTATGTTTGCACGCATGTTTCCAATCCATCAGCAGCCCCCTAACTAGCTCTGCAGTGCCACAACTAATTGCTCCTAATGACCTCATAGGCGCATGCACGTACACACACGTAAGGGAAAAAGTAAAACACTGGTTTTTTGCGCGCACACACACACACACACACACATACACACACACACACACAGACACACACGAGGCAGATGTAAAGGAAAAAGAAGTTGAGCCAACTGGTGACCATAAAACATTGGCCTGTCAAACTCTGTGTGTGTGCGCGTATGTATTTGTGTGTGCATTGATGTGTGTGTGTGCACGTGTGTGCACGTGTGTGTGTGTGTGTGTGTGTGTGTGTGTGTGTGTGTGTGTGTGTGTGTGTGTGTGTGTGTGTAAACTACAAGTAAGTACAACCCTACAGCTACATCAGGCTCCTATAGCGGCATTTTCTGAAACCTCTATGCAGCAAAAGATATCCTCTTTCACCCCCCACCCCCCAAACACATACAACACACACACACACAAACACACACACACACACACACAAAAATTAGGCTGTAGGCTTAGCCCTTGCAGGCTTCAAAGTAATTTGCCTTAGGATAAAATAAAGCTTTACTTTCCACATTTCAAAGAATTATTGCATAAGTACAGAAATGTGCTCTCGGAGAGTTTCCATAAGCAGACAAAGACCCTGTTTGTTTCTTAAAAATCTTTTACACCAAAGTGTGAGAGAGAACAAGACGAAAAAAAAAACTTAGAGATAAAAATGTAACCAGAGAACAGACCCACTGTTCTGCCACTACACTATTAAAGGAATCCCCTGTTTGCTCTGAAGGGAATTGGCTCTCGTGGGCTCGGATGAGTCTGAAAAATGATTCAGAGCTGCACATCGTCAACAAATAAGCAACCGCATCGGGTTTGAATTTGTGTACATTCACATGAGTGCTCTGATAAAACACGCACATATTAAAAAAGGCACATTCATAAATCGATTTGTACACTCTCGCTATCACGCAGAGAGCGGTTAAGATATTCTCACAACACAACAGTAACTACGTGAGGACAACATACTCTCACACATGTGCTTGTTTATATGCCTAAAAACAAAGAATTTATTTCTCCGAAATCAACCCTGCCCGCCCAAACACACACCCATACATGCATACACACTCTGTGTTGAGAACAGCACTCCTGCTTCTGGGTGGCTTTACAACTGAGTGGGCATGTGCACTAACACCACAACACTGGCATCTACAACTTTCTTTCCCTCTCCCACTAATCACTTCATTATGGAAGTTTATGGTTACCAATACAAGGCGGTACAGAGAGCCGTGTTTCTTCAAAACAGGCCTTCAGGTAAATATAAACACCCTAAGAAAGTAATATAATGTTTGGATGGCATTATTCTCATTCCTGGTGCAAGTGGCATGCTGGAACACATTTTTACTGTTTTGGATAAACTGATTCTTTAAACCATGAAACAAACCATGACTGTGTTATAAAACATTTTTATAGCAGTGATTTTGTACTGCTTTAATAATACCTTAAAATTAGGTGACTGCAAAATTGTAAGACATTGTGAGGAATTCTGCTTGATGCTAACCAGACTCTTTGGCCCAGTATGTTGGCAACACTATCGCATTGGAGGAGGCTATGCTGTTGTGATTGGAGTATCTCCTTTCTTGTTCTGTCCCTGAATGATTTGCATTCTCCAAAACCTCTCCACGCTCTGTAAGCATTTATCATCCCAGCTCAAAAACTCATCCGCGGGAAACAGAATAACAACCACGATGCAGTGTCCAGCTAGAGGAGACTGCCCCCCCCCCCCCCAAAGAAAACCAACAGCAAAATGCCCTAAAAGGACACATGGTTACATTAAAGTGACAAAGCCCTCTTTCGGCTCTTGTCCATTGGGCAAATGGACAGTGTGACGTTGTTTTCGTGCCAAGTCCACAGATGGAGGAGATCCGAGTGGTTGGATGCCTAAACAAAATTTTTTGACTCACACAACACAGCGGGCTGTTGTTCATTTGCTGTTTCCTACCGAAAATCAACACTGGTTTCTGACCGCGATCGCTCCCCAACCTTAACCAAGTGGTTATTAGTCTAATCATGATGACGAAGGTCCTCTAACACTGAAGCTGTAATTTTCACCCAAACCACATTGTTTCCCTAACCTTAACCAAGAAGTTATTTTAACCCAAACACGGATCTGTCCCCAACCCAAACCAAGACACTTGACACACTGCACCTAATCAAACAAATAGTAGCATGAGATCATGCACCATTTAGAGGACTTAATTAACTTTCGCTTCATCCGTACGATGGTAGAAGTGATGCTTTTCAATAGTCGACTTGACTCACAAATTAATGTTTGAGTACCTTTCTACATGTCCTCATTCTCCAGCTCAGTTTCAGGCCTGTAGACCTTTACCTTTAAAATATTGGAGATCTAGTTCACCAGGCCACTTGGAAATGGATCACAAAAACAATTTGGCATATTCCTTTGGATACTTTCTATATAAAACCATGGTTACACAACATTATTAGGTTTATTATATTTCTGAAACATTTGTAACATTTGTTTTCACGTTGTAGTCCTAAAACAACAAAGCTGAAGTAATACAAAGTGGCAGCTTGTAGGCCGACATAATGGCCTGGAGTTTAATGTGGAGCACAAAAAAACACAACACAAAAAGGAGTCAGGCAGCAGTAGCACTCTTGAATCGAGACAGATTCATGAGACCAAACCGACATGTATAAATCAAAACATGGCGTATCGGATACACTCCTACAATTAACAATACCTTGTTCCATTTAATCAGCTTGTTGTTTGGGTGTGGAGTTCCTTTGAAAGTTTAGCCTATGGCTGGTCTATGTTATGGGAACCAGGCTAATGGAACACATAGCAACGCACACACACACAGACACACACACACACGTACACACACACCGCTTGTGTTGAGAATCTCAGGCCAGCTGCCAAATTGCAGTCAGACAAAATGGCTACAGCTTTACTAAATACACTGTGGTCTGTGGTAGCGGTAGCACTCAGTAAGACAAACAAACATACCAGCCCACAACCACCACCACACTCAAAGAGCATGCGGTGTGTGTGTGTGTGCATATTGACACATAACCAAGATACCTCATACACACATTATTCATGCATAAGCTTGTGTCAATATTTCTGTGTGTGTGTGTGTGTGTGTGTGTGTGTGTGTGTGTGTGTGTGTGTGTGTGTGTGTGTGTGTGTGTGTGTGTAACGTGTGAGCGTGTTCAGTCACAACTATCAGAGCCAAAACTGAACTTCGCTGCCAGGATGGAAAGAAAAGAGAAAGAGGAGAGGGAAAATAATAGCTGTTCACAGTTTAAAAAAACAAACTATTCCAATAAATTTGCCCCCAATCCCCATCTGCCACCCCTTTTTTCTTGTTCCGAGCTGTTTTTATAGGTTAAATTAGTCGTCCCCAGCCCCCTGACAGCACAATAAAACACAGTGCCAGGTACATACACTTATACTAGGCCTTGGAGAGTGTAGAGCGGAGAAGAAAGAGAAAAAACAGAGATGGAGGGAGAAAGTGGGCCATAGGGAAACATCGAGACCAAAAGGAATAGTGAAGACGGGAAAGCAAGATCAGGAGAATTGGAATAATAAGTAAAGAGTAAAGTGAGAGGGAGAGGGATGTAAGTAAGCAGGGTGGTAATGGAAATTTGGTGAAAAAAAATAAGGTGAAAAATGTAAAATGCGCGCAGAAGAGAAAAAAAGACAAAGGGCAGAGGGAGGAAGAATGAAGGCATATGACGATAGGAAGGATAGAGGAAGGCTGAAGAAAGAAGTTGTAAGGAGAGAAACAGCACATAAATGACTTTTACATCTGTGTAAATCCCTCTGGACCTTGCATGTACAGAAACACACATGTGTACACACACACACACACACACACACACACACACACACACACACACACACACACACACACAGATTCATCCTTGAGATTGAACCTCCTGAGATTTTTTAAACTGAAAACTTTACATCCTGAAATGCACATTGTCCAAAACCTTTTTCCCCCCTCGAAAGGAAAAGGAGGGTTGTGGAAAAACATAAATTCATGGCGACTGTTGACAGCAGCCAGGAAAACAAGATGATGACTGGCCACAAGTGACCTCATCAGGGTCAAAGATCACACACCCTGAGAAAAATAACAGAAAAGAGAAATCAGAGAAAGAAGGAGGTGAAGGGATCGAGTAATTTCTCAATAATTTAATTCAAAACACATCATGAGAAACTTTTACATAGTTTTAAACTGTAAATTGTAAAAAAAAAAAAAAAAAAAAAAGGTGCGTTTGTGTTTCACTCAGATATTTTCCATCTGCCTCATTTTTGAGCTTGTAAAAACAAGATGTCAGCTTTTGAGAATATTAGTTTTTAATAATTGATTACCAGAGCTATTTGTTGTCGAAATAGGCGGACATCTTGACGTGTGCATCTATATCATAATTACTTGTTCCCACAAGTTAACATCATATTCTCGTCTTTCTCTGGACATTAGAAATAATGTATTTTTGAAAACAGATACGTCGCTACCTAAAATGGTAAGAGTGAGCTGCTGGGTTAGAGGATGAAACATTATATTTTCTTGCAGGTTCACTGAAAGAGGCAGTATCTTAAATCCAGCATGAACTATCAGACCCTAATAGCTCACATAGTCCACTTCATCTCTCTTGAGACGCACTTGTTCTATAAATTAGTTGGAAATTTTATTTCTCCATCCAAAAATCCTTTGCACCTGTGCTATTATCCTGTAAATCTAGAGGATGTTTGCAATCACTTACAGGAAACACTGGTAGGAGTCAACAGGACTATAAACCATGTCTGTGAAAAACGCCTCAGTACACATTCCTCAGAGCCTCCACACTGTGTCATGAACAGTTATGTGGGGAACAAATGGGGTAAAATGTCAGAATGTCATGGTTTGATTTCATCACTTTGGTCCATAAATTACTGTATGTATAAATACTATACTGTATACATGTGACTGTCAAATATGTCAGCAAGTAACACTCAGAGGTTTCCTGAAGTTACAGCAACACAAAATACATAATTAACTACCATAACTTCCTTGTCTCTTTTGTAGAGAATAGCGTGCAAATACAACCCTACAGTGTCACACCCCGGCTGCCACACATCATCATCCTGCAGCTCAGGGTGCAGCGAATACACAGCACTCTATCTCTGCTGCAGTCAAACAGACAGGGACAAGTGTAATTGTGGCTTGCGGTTTGGCTGAGCATTCAAACGGAAAAGCAGCTTGTCCACATCTCTGTCTGTGTGTCAGCAAGGTCCATTTGTCTTCCAGTCTGCGCATGTGTGTGTATGTGTCTGTGTACAGAAGGATTCAGTGTGCATATAGATTATGTCTGTCAGCCACTGTCTGTGGTAAATCTAGTAGTGAGACAAAGAAGGGACACATGGACACAAACACACACACACACACAGACACATAAAAGTCAAACCACAATTGGGCTGAGAGGACTTGGTATGGTGAGAATGCTACGCTGGGCGCCCACTGCTGCAGCGAACGTGAATAAGCCATTTGTATAAAGCATTTTCCCAGCACACACTCACGCACACACACACCATATGCTGGATGATGTATGACTGTGAACCCACATCGGGTATCAAAACTAAACACCCACATAAGCTTATACTGTACACACAGGCATTACACGCTCAGGCAGGCATATTAACCAAAAACAAACATCAGACACACACGCCACATTGTAAAGGTATAGTGTTAAAATCCACTTTATTTCAACTTTATCATCTGTAAGTCAAGTGTGGGAAGAAACATTGTGGAACTTCGATACACAGTGAAGTGCTGTGAACTATAGCTGCTGTATTTGTGTGGTAATGTCATCTCAGTTTATTAGCGGGGCTACTCAGACTGTGAGTTCAGAGCACCGGGGAAAACCACAGGTGTTTTGGACCACTGGGAATAAGAGTTTTTCAGGCCGTCTGTATGGGTAATATGGAGGTGGTATCATGCCAGAACCAGAACCGGATGAGTACCCAATGTAACCGGGCTTTGTATCCTCTATCAACGTAGCTAATGGCAAAGAAAGCAAAGAAGAAGTTGATGGAGGAAGCAAGAAGAGAAAATATGAGAGTGAACGAGCAAGAGAACAGCGGACAAGAGTAAATCTGGGACTGACTTTTAGTTGTTGGCATGAGCTTTGTGAAATAAAAAGCTGAAAGACAGACACTGGGCTTCCTGCTCTTGGACTACTTATTAATATTAGCTGTCTGATAGGTTGTGTATTGTTGCACTTGCTTTATGTTTGGCCATTAGCAGAGTGGTCAATTTTTGATAATAACTATTATAAATATGGGTAAAGTCCATATTTATCACAATGCCATTGAAAAACAGAGGGCGCTTAATTGTAAAAATGTCAATTTCTATGCAGTGTTGCTTTAAGAGACAGAACTTTGTAGGATTTAGTGGCATCACCACTCACCACCTCACCTCTGACACTACTGTGGCTGCAAAACTGTTGCGTCTCGTCAAGTGTGTTAATTTTAGTCATGTTCAGTGTTTTATGTTTCAAGCACTTCCGGTTTTATTTAGTACTCACCTTTTCCCTCTCCTTTCAGACCCTGACTTCCTCCCTTTGTGTGATTTCCCCGCCTTTGTAATCGGTTTGCTTGTTTCCAGGTGATTATACAATAATGAGACATGAATGATATATCCCATTTCTGTTTTATATTCAGTAAACACAGCTACCTAAATCTTACACAATGAACCATTCAACTAATAAAAGATAAAAATCATTTTTATTTGGTTATTTCAGACGTGCGGGCACTTCCATGTGCATTGTCTAGAGGTTATTCTGGTCCAGTCTCTCTGAATGAGCAGCAGGAAAACAGGAATCTGACTGTTGAATGAAAAGTGTGTGTGTGTGGGTGTATATATAAATACGTATCAAACAGTGTGCGCTTGCGTGTGTTTGTTTGCCTTTATAATGCGTGACAGCACTTCATGGCAACTTGTACTTAGTTCAACTGTTTTATACACATTGTACACATTGCGCACACAAAGGTTATCTAGTGAACATCAACACTCTCCCTGATGGAAAACTTGATTTTAAAACCGGCTATAAATATTTAGACTGGTTTCCCTTGTGGTTTTATGTTTCTACTCTACAGTATTTCTCTCTCTTTCTCACACACACTCACACACACTCACACACTCTGCCTCTGTGAGTGTTTTCAATGATTAAGTCACAGGACACCATGCAGGCTGCCACTCCAGTTCTCAGGAGCACTGAGGAGCTTGTGCTACTGGGCTGGCTCCGCAGGCTAGTCTGGACCGGCATAACCCGAGGGGCTGGATGTGAATGCTAACCTGACTAACACTTGCTACTTTTGTATAATCCCGCCTCATGCTGTATGTCTTCCCATTCACATGTCCCTTTTTTTTGCATAATATCATGTAATTTTACTAACTCAGACTCCGCAGCAATTGTGGCCTGAGGCTGGAGCAGATCTTGGCAGTGATTGAAGCATACAAGGAAATATTAAAACAGCTGTTTAGTGACGGCCTTGTCCTCCCAATTCCCCAGAGATCGTGCATACTCACTTTATTGCACTGGGTGCATGCACCCCAGTATACAAGGTCTATTTATTTTCTTGGTTTTTAAAAGGTCCAGTGTGTAGTATCTAGTGTGAAGAAGAAACCACAGTGGCTTTGAAATGCACAAAAATATGCAAAACATCCAGTTAGTGTCTGTTCTGGGCTACTGTAGAAACATGGCAGATCAACATGGTAGATAATGTTTATGATATCTGCTGCTGCATTCGTCACAAGGGACATGAATACATTTGTGTTGCACAGTTAAGCTGGAATGCATCAAGTATGAGGAGCTTTACAAAGCATATCTGAATATTAACCAGTGTAAAAGCTGGATATTATTCACAACATTAGCTACAAATAGGCCACAGACTTGCCCTCTGCATGATCAGAAGGTAACTGTGATGTATATTCTACTATAGAGATATGCTTGTGTGTATATTCAGTGTGTGTGTGTGTGTGTTCAGTATGTGTTGGCCTGTGTTCCCACGGCAGGGCTAATGTTTACTCTTCTCTGAAGACATGAGTTCTATTTAAGGGAGTGGAGCAACAAGACAGGAAAGAGACAGGTGCCAAGGACATCAGCACAGAGATCTATAAATAACAAACTGAAGGATGATGGTGTGTTTGCAAGAGAAAGCAGCTTGTGTACAGAGAGCACAACAAGTAAAACAATAGTTTTTTTCCCCCCTAAATCAAATAAAGAAGATTTAATGGATCGCTTCTCCGTTTTCTCCTTTTGCCTCTCGGTGAGTGCACAGTCCTACCTCTTTTCAACCTTATTTTTGAACTAGGCGCTCCCTCTTTCCCATCTACATATCTCTTAGTGATGAGAAGAGAGCACCATCCTCCCTTCTCTACAGTAAATCATTCACTTCTTTACTCTCCGTGTCTCTCTATCCAAATGCACAGCTGCACGTTGGACCTTCACCTTGTCAACACAGCGGTTGACAGAACACTTCATTGTCGGAAAATGCACACGCGCCCACACATTCTCGTCACAAACACCGATCACGTCCTCAGTTCTGTTTTTGCGCTAATATCCAAGCCAACACAAACTACACGCACACACACACATACATAATGCGTATGCATGTTCTACATTCTCATCTGATGGTATCACGGTGGTCATGGATGAATCACGTTCCAAGGACACACACACACACACAAACACACTCATGCTAGAGTGGTTCCCAGAAGTTGTCTGTCAAGTGGTAATCCTACTAGTCAATTATACATGCTCTCATGAAAAGGTTAGTATCTTGGCTTTCGACGATGTACAGCGATAACATGGATCATGGAAACGTACTTATGTTAAACATGCAAGCTGCCAGACGAGCCAGAAAATACCATACTATGAATAAGATGCATCTCTGCTACTCTAAAAACAGGTTGTAGGTATTGATTGAGTGTCTGGAAATGTTATTCAAATTCCTTTCCCCGCTGATATTTATGTTGGTTAAGGTATTTCACTAATCCCTCTCAGGCGATGTGAAAGCTCCACTGCAAATGAATAATTCCCCGCAGGAACACTCTGCATCAGAGCATTAAAAAAAAGGCATGTATTCATATATGAAATACTGTTCAGGCATATACACCCACCCACACGCAAAAAGAGCCAGCAGGGAGATAAATCAGTCTGTGAGAGGGCTACAGAAATCCATATTATGTGGTCACTTAGTTACAGCACATTAATAAAAACTCGTCCCAGTCACCAGTCAGAGGAGAGGAGAAACAGCTGTCTCTGCAGAAGGTCAGGAGGAGGAGAACTACTCCCCGATGCTCAGGAAGCATGAGCGCCTTAGTATGTGTGCACACTTTACTGTGAGAGCTTTTGTGCGATATATGTCCCTTTTGATTCATTCTGAATAATGACGGAAAAAGAACACAGTCACAGGACAAAGAAACACATTCAGCAGCCACCTAATTAGTTTGTCCAGCCTACTTAGTTGACCCCTGTGTGTTAAACCTTGCTAACGTGACATTTCTATAATCACAGGAAGCTGCCTTCAGCTGGCGGTGCAGATGTTGAATGGATGGGAGATTTTCATTTTCCTATTTTTCTTTTGTGGGCCAGATTCTCACCCACGCATACAGCGATGGGGACGACTTCTTGAGGCGAGCACGTCCGTCCTCTATCCCGACTGGGCCGCTACCACCTGCTCGTCCAATTTCTGGGAAAAGCTCTCATCAGCTGCCCTAGGCTGTGAGAGGGGAGTCAGCCTGTTACAGACGAGCAGGGTTACAGGGGTTAACTCTCCAACAAGAGGCCGATTTACAGCCATGGACAGGAACCATCTATCAGCACTCTGCTGCCTGTCACCAAACAGGCCATACAGAGCCGCCTTGAGCCAAAGCCACCGCTCAAAAAAGTGTCTTGTAGAATCAAAAATGAATAGACGATGTACTTTCCTGGTGCATGGTAATATTCTGCCAATGATGTACTATGTTCATTGTAATTAAGGGCTTAATTCATTGAGAGGATTACGAGTTTTTACGAGATTAGGGTTTTTTTTGGGAATGATGCAGTTAAAGTAATAAAGTAGCTAAAATTAACAGATCTTTAGTTTGTCATCACCATAACACTGACTTGACAAGCATTTTGAGAATTGAGGTTTTTCAGAATCGCTGACCAGTGGAAATTCTTAGAAAACTCCCACAGAGTAACACGAAATTTCACAAACCATATGACTTGGTAGAGTTTATTTCTGGTGAATAGGCATTCGTGACAGACTGACCGAGGTCACTGATGACACACGCTGACAAAGTCATGTGGTCGAAAGCAGAAGTTGGAAGGAGTGGAAAGATTAAAGTTTGAAGAAATTCATAGAACTTGTGATGAAATAGATTTCTAAGACATCTAATCTTTGTGGTCACTGCAGGGTCATGACCACCAGATGTTTTTGTACATTCCGATGATGCTTTAGCCAAACTGTGTTGTCTTTTCATGCATACTGATATTTAAAACAAGTGTTGTAGTCTTTCTTCTTAAAGAATTAGCTTAAAAAACTATTTCTTCAAACACCTTGAAAATTCCCAGTGGTGACTAAATATCACCTCATCTCACTATAGTGTGAAGGAGAAACTATGGTGGCCTCGAAACACACAATAAGCCCTAGCTACAATCAGTGCTTACTTTACTGACCCATGGTGTCTGTAGATGCTAAATGCTTATTCTTGCTTTTTCTCGTCCTTCCATGATTGCTGATATAGAGAACACAGCACTGGTACTTTTAACTACATGTATCGGTCTAAATTCGTCTAACGGTAGTTATCCATCTTAGGTTGGCAATGTCCAAAGATGAACCATTTCCACAAATAACATCTGACTGGTCGTCGAAGGACCATTCATAGTTAAAACTCCAGGGGCCTCATGTACAAAGCATGCATACGCACAAAAAAGTGTCGTACGCCTTTTCCACTGCCCACGTTCAAATGTATCAAACGTGAAATGATCATAGAAATGTGCGTGCCCCACACCAACTTCATAGCTGTCGTACACACGTTTCTACAGCTATTGTTCCTTTTGGCGATTCCTTAGAGATGATGCTGGGAAACTGTTAATAATGCGAAAACAAGTAGTCATCAGAGTGATGTGCACATCAGAGACACGCTTATGAACAATTAACACACCCACATGTTTGCAATTATATAGGTGGATATAAAAGCATGCGCAATGTGATGAAGAAAATGATATTAACAATGGCAGCGTTAGCGTTGTTAGAGGACCTTGCAAACGTGAGCGATTTAAGGAACGCAAGGATTTACTTGCAAACAATGAATAATTGGCTCATAAGCCGATTTTCGGTTGGGATGTACAAAATAATCGTGCTTGGATCCATGCGAACGCACACTTTGATACATCTGAATATTTTTGTGCTTACGACAGTTTCTAGGATTTGGCGTACGCCAAGTTTCACGTGGAAATCCACGCAAGTATTTGTACATGAGGCCCCAGGTGTGCTCATATAACATCAGTCAACTTAGACAAATTGCAAAAAGGTAACACCGTGAGGCAAAAAACACTTTTGTTTGTTTTGTTTGTCTGCTTCCAGGCTTGGCTAAGTCTCAAAAATATTAACGTAAACTGGGCTGTCGTAACATGTAGATTCATCAAAGCTAGCAAGCTATCGTTGATGTGTTTCTTTGCAGCTATGCAGTCCATGTCTAGTTACGGATGAATTATTTGTGTTGGCGGAGCCACATAAATGATTGAATAAACAAACAAATCATAATCCATACAGTCCTCCCTCGCTATATCGCGGTTCACTTTTCGCAGACTCGCTGTTTCGTGGATTTTTTTTAGTGTAATTTTGCATGCTTTTTTTTTACAGCGTGCTGTACAGTATGAACGCACATTGTGTTCTGCGTCCTAAATTGGCTATGGGAGAACCGCACATGTGTTCTGCGTCCTGATTAACTAAGGGAGTACTGTACAAAATGTGTGTAAAAAGGTGTATAAAGGTGTGTGGTTAGGGGTTTCACGGCCTTAAAACACATTAAAAAGGTATAATAATTGTAAAACTCACTTCGCGGATTTCGTTTATTGCGGGTTATTTTTAGAACGCATCCCCCGCGATAAATGAGGGGACCACTGTAGTCACTTATTACTATTTACTAATAAATGGTGCTTATATAACTGTTGTAAATAAAAGCAATATCACACTCAAGGTTCGGATATACTGAATATCAGCACGCTGTGATTAACTTTGGCATTCGGTGCCGCTGCCTTGTGCCCGTGACTAAATCACAGCCGTGTGATATGCCTAATTATTTTCAGGTGATTATCGGCTGTGGTAATGGTAATATACTAATGAACAAGCTCCCTAAACTGTACATACTGGACCATTACAGAAAGAGTGTGTGCAGTCCTGTGTGTGGTTGTGTGTGTACTCTATGTCATGGTAATGTGAGCCTGCAGTCCCAGAGGGGACAGATCACCTGTAGAAACCCCCCACTCTTTTCCATTAACCCCCCCCCCTCCAAAAAAAAAAAAATTAATGGCATAAACCTGTCGTCCCACACATTTGGTCCACCACCTTACCTGCATTCACATACACAGAAGATTAAAATACAAAATTCATGGAAGTAAAGCCATACAACTTTAGACACACTCTCCTGCATGCAGAACATTTACAGTTATGCACACTCACACCATTCCAAGGAGTTGGCAGGCCTATTAATACCACACTTCAAGGACTTGGGGATTGGGAATTGAGCCATAAGATGCTATCTGGTGACTGATACACACTTGTGTCTCTCTTTCTGTCCTCGGGGTACTGCCTTTCACACTGCCTGCCAAGCTGAAAGGTTAGAATGGTTACATTCCCACAGCAAGACCAAGTTGGCCTTAACATGGCTGTGGTCAACCTAACATGTTTATGTATTCATTCAAAAAAGGAGAGGGGGGCAGTCTACTAGAACCACATGATTTGAATAAAGAGTTGCAGACTGTCCCTTGGTGAATTTATGTTGTGGTGTTTCAAAGAGTTTCACATGATACAGAGTGATTGATTTATAACCAGAGGATGTTTTTTTTTTTTATGTGACAGAAGCAACTTTCTCTGTAGTCTTTTTTATGATTTGTTTTTATTTCATTAAACCAACGAGTCAAGCAAAGTGAACATACGACATTTAAAGCCAAAAACAGAGGAACAATCGAAATTAACTTGGACCAGCTGGTATTAAATCATTAGGAACAGATGCAGTCCCTGCCCATATCTGCACGGCTGGTTTTAGTATCGCTGAGCATTTCAGCTGTCTACTGAAGTGAGACTAAATTATTAATAATCATAAATCAATTCCTCCCTCTCCAAACCAGCGGTTACACCAACCAACACTGTGGTTTTAAGCCAAGACGACAACAGGTGTTAATATTTAGCAGACATCGATATGAGTTTGATTGAAGGAGTTCCAACAAGGTCTAATTTTAGGATCAACTGATGACATTTAAACCCCAAAACTCTGTCAAGACATCAAGATTTCTTTTTTTGCCTCTTCTCCCAAAACCCTAAATGAAACCAAATGAAACAAAATAGACGGTGTTCATCATTACTGTTGCACAGCCCATCTGCCTCATGTGGTACCTATAATTCTGCACATGTATTTTGTGGAAATAAAGGTGGCAGTGATGCAGAGTAAGGATTGGAGGAAATTAAGACTGTGTGTGGGGAGGGTTTGATCCCAGGCCAGCCAGGGGCACATGTCCTTCCAAATACAGGTCTCTTAAGCATTAAACCATCAAAATGTTAGCACGGGTGGTTAATTCGGGAAGGGAAACCGCACCATTGAATCCTTTCTGCTGGCATCAACATGCAAAAAGAATCACATGAATGTTGTGTTGGAGGAAACTGTGTGGCATAGATAATTAGAAAGCCATGACTATTTTTGCTTGGCCTGCAGCAGTGGAAATCAGCCACACTGGACTGCAAAACAAACCCTGGCACAGACGTCACGCTGTGTGTCTTGTGTTAAAATCTAGTTTAAGAATTTGAATAACGTCAGCCTTCTATATGTTCTGACAAAGATAAATCAATAATAACACGTAGAACCGATAGGGAATGTTGTGAAATACTGAACATGAACAAATTATCTGTACAGTTGGTCCAATCGCTGCCAGTGACATGCACAGCTGAAATTCCTAAACCCTCCTCAACCTCCCACTTCCCGCTACCCACATCATGTTTTTAATAAGTTTTGATTGGATATTTACTGAGTCCAGAGCCCACCTCTGCAGCCCGCAGAGACTGTTTTCCATACAGTCACCATCAATTAACCAGTCGGCATAAATGTTTATGTTATGCTTGCACTAACCCTGAATATTGGCAGCCTGATCTTCTCCTGCAAGTGATTGCTGGTTTGGTCAGAAAGCGATTTGAGCATAGAAGTAGGACGGCCAGAAAATACACTGCTTGTGGATTCATGAAAACTAAAATACTATAATAATTATTCTAAACAGCCAGAGATGTACGTTATATTCAAGCCTCATGCACTGCATCGGCATGCTACCTTTTAAGCTTTTGTGACCTTAAATGTACCTTACACGTGGCCATGCGCAGATTAAAAAGCTGCAGTGCACTCTTTTTCTCTTACCAGACAAGTGTCGGTTTTAATGTGAGAGCCTGTTTGATTATCAACTCTGTGGTTTTATGGCTTAAAGAGTAACTGTGGTCATTATCCACTCAGTGTGATGTCATTAGTCTGTCAATTCCAACACATTGCCTGCTCACCCCTGCTATTCACACTCTAGTGTGAAAGTAAACAGAGGGGACAGAGTGTGCTGGTGGCTGGGGCTGGTAATGTGCTGCTGCAACTCCTTACCTCATCCTGCTCGTCTGACTCTTCTTCTCTGACATCGATATACGAGTTTGTGATTAACGGAGTTCTTTTTCAGGATCAACTGATGACGTTCAAACCCTAAAACTCTGTCAAGACATCAAGATTTATTTATTTTGCCTCTTTTCCTAAAACCCTGCCTTTATAAATGAAACCAAAACCTCTGCTCCCACTCTCAAACCCCTAGTTTCAGTTTATCACTCAGCCTTAAGAGTTTTTACCAGTGACAGTTATTCTACTCATCACTGCATCTTGTTTGTAAAAATTGGTTGGACAACTCTAACAGTAAGATGTGACAGACATTGGTTTCTATTTATGTATAAACCCTAAATATTGAAGATTTAAATAAAAGGTGAATGAATG
This sequence comes from Collichthys lucidus, assembly GCA_004119915.2. Lineage (NCBI taxonomy): Eukaryota > Metazoa > Chordata > Actinopteri > Sciaenidae > Collichthys > Collichthys lucidus. The sequence continues at coordinate 18,694,533 of CM014090.1, forward strand.
AAAGAATTAATGGATGAATTGACTCTATAAAGTGCTATGGTAATTTTCTTCTTTGCTCTTGGCTCAAATGTCCCCTGGTCCTTGAAATTGAGCTTCAGTTTGGTTCCACGTGTGCTCCACTTCATGTCCTCATCCATTCACTTCTTTCTCTTGAATGCATGTGCACACACACACACATACACACACACACACACACACACACACACACACACACACACACACACACACACAGAGACACACAGACACGCCACACCCCTGATAACCATCAGCTCCAGGGCACACTCTATTGTTTCAGCTCAGTGCTAATTACTTCAGTTCTTGACCCGAGGTTCAGCCAAAGAGCAGCGGAGGGGGATGGTGTCTATGCGAATTTGTGTGTGTATGCGTTGGGGGTGGGGTTGGCTGGGTGGAGAGGTCATTGCTGCTGCCAATCAATTGTCACACTGGATTCGCCTAAACATCACAGTATAATCCAGGAGGGAACACGCCGCACAATGAGAGCAGTCAGCCAGACTGCTGCTGCCGATACTTTCACGTTTTAAGCATTTATGCGAGTCTCTTATCAGCAGCATCTCCATAGAAACACCCGACAAACATGTCAGGTTAAGAAATAAGAGCCCAGGAGAGGATTAAGACCTATGCACCAGATTTGTTTGTTAGCCTGCAACCCTACTGATTTTTCCAGTTTGGTGAGTCAATTCATTCTGTGTATGGGCCTCGTGTCTTTGAGCAGAAAAAAAATACAAGATTTTAATTTAAAGGTATATATTTGGGGTCCAACCACATTTCCTCATTGTGTTTGTGTGTGTGTGTGACTGTGTGCATGAGTGTATGTGTGTTTCTGGGTCATGAGTGGAATGTCAATAGCAAATGATCTTGCCCAAATTCAGTCATCTCAAAGAGTCAAAGCACCAAACTTGGGAAAGAAACCAAAAGTTGACATGCAGTTGAACTTTGCAGAGTTCCCACCGTTGTTGTCACCAAAATAAAATCAAGCGTCGCTCTCACTACAGATTTCTCTGCTGGTCTCAAAGCCAAATCTTTTCTAAATCTTTCTTAAACCTAAACTCTGAACAAAGACATCGGACATTAGAATAGGGGTGTAGGCATTCGCAGTACTGTATAAGAAAAGGTCTGTGGAGCTCTTAAAACTTGAGTTTGATTACACCTGGCAGATGCACAAACAGTCTCTGAATTGTGCAAATCACTTGGAAGAAAACACAAGTCAAGTATTCGCTGAGCTTTCCTTCTCCTTCTCCTCCTCCTCCTCCTCCATATTTGCAGCAAACCCAAACACTTTCTCACCCAAGTCCACTTTCACAACACAGAAAAGCCAAAACAACACTCTTCACTGCTAGTTTCATGCTGTAAAAGAGAAGTCTTCTCCCGGGGTGCCACAAGCACACAAAACCTGTCCAGTATGTGCATTCATTGCAATGCAAAACAGATTTCCAATGCTTCAGCATCACTTAAGGCCCTACTTTCAATTACAATGTCATGAGCACTTAGAGCTGACGGACCTTTAGAGAAGGAGAGTGGAACCTGTGGTGAAGTTCCAGACAGGCTCAAAAGACCATTAGGGACTTTAAAAATAAAAATAAAATAAAAAAAAACTCGTACACAAAAAATCTACTTTTCAGATGGTTATTTTCTAAAAATACAGCCAATAAAAACATATGTAAGCCACATCAGCCAGTATAAATACAGGTTCTGGATATTGTCAGAATTAGTTTGCTGATTTTCTTTGCAGGAGGAAAGGAAAGGAAAGGAAAGGAAAGGAAAGGAAAGGAAAGGAAAGGAGGGAACATAGTGAGGAAAGAAGGAAATAGGATGAAGTAGGGAATGAAACAAGGAGCCAGGAGAAGAGAAAATGAGGAAAGGAGAGGAGAGATGAGGAGAGTGGATACGACGGAGTGGGGAGGAGATGGGCTTCGCTCTTCTATTTTTCTGCCGGATCCCGCCCTCCTGGTCAGGGGTTGGTCAGGGAAACCCAACTCCCGCGCATGGATTGGTCGGCTCTCCCCTGGACGGGCAAAACAGTCTCTCCTCACAGACACAATAAAGTTTAGAGCCGGACGCTTGCAGGCAGTAGGCGCAAAACCAGACCACTACATCTCGTCGCTACGCTGCGCTCCTGCACAAGGAGTTACCACGCAAGAAGAACTGCGGGATTTATCCACATGTGTTTTGTTTTTTTTAACTGCAGATGCAATTTTTTGTTTTAATTTAACAACACTTTTGATTACGCACAGATCTCGCAATGATTAATTGCTGCTTTCTGGATATTTGAATCTACTGAATGGCTCGGAGTTGGATATTATAGCCTCCAAAACGCACGGACTACACGCGCTCCACTCGTGCTGGACTATAAACACGCGCAGCGGTTTCCAGGGCGACCAAAACCCCCAAAACTTTGTGCGCTTTGTGGAGGATATTAACTGTGCCAAGCATTTTCCTAGAGGGGCAGCCGCTCAGCGCCGCGGTGACCATGCCCGGGATGATGGTGTCGCTCAGCGGGGCAGCCTTGCTCATCTTGTCCGGGCTGTTAGGTTCGCTCTGCGTGGTGCAGGCTTTCGGCGACGAGGTGGAGGAAATGACCTGCGATCCGATCCGGATCAGCATGTGCCAGGGTCTTGGTTACAACGTCACCAAGATGCCAAATCTGGTCGGCAACGTGCTGCAGTCGGACGCAGAGCTGCAGCTGACCACGTTCACGCCGCTCATACAGTACGGCTGCTCCAGTCAACTCAAGGTACACTGATGTGAGACGCGCTCAGTGCATGCTGAGATCAGAATAGAATAGACAAGTGTGATATGAAAAGCACGCATTGTAGCTGCAACATGCACACATTTAGGAACACTGATCCTGGACTTAAAAAAAGAGGCATGGCTGAGTGGAGATAGTCTGCTATATTTGTGAGTGTGTAGACAGAGAGAGAGGAACACAGTGTGGTGGTCCCAGAGCATATGACAGGGAGCTACAAGCAATAGTTGATGGTGCCAGTGATAATGAGGAGCATGATATATGTTGACCCCCATATACTTAAAATAAGCAGAGGGGTCCCTGCCTGCCTGCCTGCCTTCTATCCTTCCTGTTGTGCCAGGCTGTCATGCTAATTTCAATTGAAAATGCCCCCTCTGTCTGTTGACATTCTGAGTTCATGCCCCACACAGCAACAGCTGAGTCTTCAGCGCTTTATACTGTACTGTCTTCTCTTTAACAATGGTGCCCTCAGTGTCCCGAGACAAATGCTGCTTGTCTGCCTCATGCCCGATGTAAGAACAAATTAGATTGGTTGTCTCTAAGATTTTACTTTAGATTACAACACCGGCGTCTGAACAGCAGAGATCAAATATGTGTCGGTGAATGGAGTTTCAGAAACGGCACATATTCTGACATCTTATTCAGTGACACCCTTTCTCTCACAGCTGATTGTACCTATAGACAACTGCACACAAGTAGTTTCCCAGATGCTCTTTTGTGTCATTATTTTAAGGAAGTTGGACATCAACAGGTGTCATTTTTACACGCTGAATTAATAGATATTTGTGTGTGAGAGACAGTGTGACTGGACAAGGAGCAACTGCATAAAAGCAAACTGCCCCCCTCCCACTGAAAGTGACCCAACACACACACACACACACACACACACACACACACACACACACACACACACACACACACACACACACACACACGCTAAATAGGCAGGATAGGGGAAAGGGAAACCGTATCCCCGAACATTTGCTCTAATGGGAGGCTTCCTGACTGGTAACCAGAGCAGCTTTTAGCAGTGAAGTGACAGCACTCAGGTTACCAACAGTCGGGGAAAACACCCAGAACGTGTTACATTACTGTTGGTGGTACAGTACGCACGCAAGCGACTGTGAGAAATATCAGAAATGGCACTGCATCTAATTTCATATTGCACTCTTTCCTACTTTGTACTCTTGCACAAGAACTTCCCTTTGGGATAAATAGAGTCCTATCTTATCTCCATCTTCTTGTGCTTTTATAAACTTTGTGTCAATTGGATCATGTTCAAACATACAAACAAAACCTCCTCACACACAGGGCAATTTTGTTAAATTCTCTCTTTAAAAAAAATAATAATTTAATCTAATTGAAGAGCAATTACTAAGGACAACTACAACAATACCCGTGGTTGAGTTTGGCAGCAAAGATTCTCTGTTTGTGGTGAGAAACTTAAACAGTTTTTAGATCAGCCAGTCTGCTCCATTTTACTGCGCTGCAACCCCGATACTGATCAGGGAATAGTGATGCAAATTGGGTTTAAAGGGAGTTCCATTGGACTCGGATTTTGATCCCCATATTTTTTTTACCCAGTCAGTGACAGAGTAAAGCATAATTGTGTAAGAGTTTAGACACAGTGTCTTTGCTAATGTAGAAACAGCATTAGGTATGTAACAGAAAAGAAGCTCACTGGATGTATATTTTAAAATCATACACAATTAATCGTAGTTGTAATTTTGATTAACACGGTGCACTGATGGACAATTTTTGTTTACTTTACAAATTCATTCTCACAGAAAGTATGAGTTGTATAATATTTCTGTGTATTTATTTCCCAACCTTGACACTCTTCTTGGATTCATGTTTCATTTGGGCTCCGTTCAAGAGCTGGGTTTTCCTCTATCACTGGATCGAGGCTGCAAAGCCCAAAAACATTTTGTTCTTATTATGGACCATTAAATATTTCGGTAATTTTAAAATGAAAAATGGCAGCAAAGCCTTTACTCTAACATGCTTGAGCGTTTAAAGTCTCGAAGCTCGTGTGGCTCGTGCGCGTTTCCTTTACCTGAAGGTAGCCGGATGGAATGTACTTTTCTGCTTCTGTGTATCATGAGGCTGGCACAATTTTACACTCGGGCTTCAAACAGATTTCAGCATAAAGGCATGAAATCACTTAAAATTGCAACCCTTTGTAACCCCTGAGTTCTTCATCCCTCACATCAATACCACCTCAAACAGTCAAATGTGACTTCAGACTGCTCACTATCTTTACAACCCTGACTTGGATATCTATTTCAAAACCATTGCCATGGGACAGAGAAAACTGAGCCTTGGATTAGGGGGGTGGGGAGGATTATGCAGCATTACAGGGCACATGCCCTCAGTGTTGTTAAGTTCACATATTGTTTTTAAAAGACGTAGACTTGCATGTGTATCCCTGGAAGCAGGTTAGTCTTGGCAGTGGTGTTTTGACTCAAGTTGTGGAGGTTTTATTAGAAGTGAAAACAGAGACCCACCACGAGAAGAGGTGATGCAATGTACTGAAAGTAAAAGGCAGAGACAGCAGAAGGATAAGTAAGTGGTATATATAAGTAGATGGAGGATCCACATGTGGGAGTACAGGGTGTGTAGACTCATACCAGCTGTAATCCTGTTGTAATATATAGAAAGATTGGCCCACAGGGTAGTCACAGCACTGTTTCCACTATTTAAGCGCTGCACCACTGACACGATTTATGTTCTTCTTCACAGTTTGCTTTAACACAACTGGAACAAAGCAGGGCACTGAAATATGACATGGCTATGGATAATTCTTATTGCAGTTTCTAAATTGAGAATATGTTCTAGTATACTATTTCACACTATCACTCTATATATTTGTTTATTTCTTTTCATTTGAGTGTGTGTAATTTAACACATTTGAAGTATCATCAGTCTAAACTAATTTTGTTTCGTTTCTCTCTTTGAACTTGTTCTCCACTCTTTACTCTTTACTGTGTTTGCACACCACAGAAAACATCCTTAGCTTTTGTCAAACAGAGAAAAATATTCAACTTATAATCGTGTATTTCCATTTTCCTCCAGTTCTTCCTGTGCTCGGTCTACGTGCCGATGTGCACAGACAAGGTTCCCATCCCCATCGGTCCCTGTGGTAGCATGTGTCTTTCCGTCAAGAGAAAATGCCTCCCAGTGCTCCACGAGTTTGGCTTCATATGGCCCGAGGTGAGTCACATCATCACATGAACACCCTGCATACATATAAACAAATAGAACTCCGGGATATGTTTGTTTGATGTGGGAAATAGGACATAAAGAAACCTAAGTGTTAAGACAAAGAGAAGGACAAAACATGTAAATTAGATTCAAAAAGTAACCAAAATGACATTTCCCTTCATATCTCCACCTCAGGTGCTCAACTGCAGCCTCTTCCCACCTCAAAACGACCACAACCACATGTGTATGGAGGGTCCAGGGGATGAAGACCCACCCTACCAGCCTGTCCGCCATCCTCACCACCAAGAAGAGTGTCAGGCCCTGGGATTCCGCACCTGACCAGTACACCTGGTTAAAACAGACCGAGAGCTGCACTCTCCAGTGCGGCTACGACAGTGGGCTCTACAGACGAGGGGCCAAAGTCTTCACAGACGCGTGGATGGCGGTGTGGGCTGTGCTGTGCTTCCTGTCGACCACTCTGACGGTCCTGACGTTTCTCTTGGATTCACAGCGCTTCTCCTACCCTGAGAGGCCCATCATCTTCCTGTCCATGTGCTGTAATCTGTACAGTGTTGCCTACTTGGTAAGTAAAAATAAAAACAATACATGAAACTTAATTTATAGGATAGTTTAAGCATGGACCATTTTGTGCATATAATGTTGTATTTTTGAATTTTATAAGATATGTAGATACAGATTTATTCTTTTTTGAGGCTAACCCACTAATTATGTTTATCTAAATGAAAATGTCAGATTTTTAGTTTGGTTAAGATGTCAAAGACAGATCATGTGACTGTGTCTTTTTTCTTGGATTAATAATAATAAAAAAGTCTGACTCGCTTTCTGTCCTTTCCTGCAGGTGCGGTTGACTCTGGGGAGGGAGCGAGTTTCCTGTGACCTGGATGCAGCAGCAGTACCAATTCTAGTCCAAGAGGGGTTAAAGAGCACAGGCTGCGCCATAGTCTTCCTCCTGCTCTATTTCTTTGGCATGGCTTCCTCACTCTGGTTCGTACAAACAAACTCACATACACACATACACACTTTTTATCATATCAATCCTTCGTCTCTTTGTCCCATTGTCATCAACTGTTGTGAATGGACTTTTTTTTGGGAACAATTGGAACACGAGACTTGCATCCTGTTTTCCTTAAAGTCAGACTATCCTGTCTCATAACCTCTGTACTACATGGATTAATTTCCACATACAAAGGCCGCCTTTGTAAAAAAAAAAAAAAAGAGAGAGAGAGCGAGAGAGAGACACTTTTTGAGTATGTGCTGCGCTACAGTTGCAGTGGAAACACACTGCTGCCACAGCTCTTTTTCTTCCTTTTCACTTTGCCCTTGTTTTCCTGTTTGTCTTCACTCTTCCCGTTTGGAAGAGCAATTCACTGAACAGCCCAAGGACTCCACTCTCTCCTAAAATATGATCACAGACCTCCGTTATGTAACTTTTTGCTCTCTGATGTCGTGATGAGCTAATTACAACCTTTTAATTGAGAGGTTTTCTTCTTGTGTCGTCTTTCAGGTGGGTGATCCTGACCCTCACTTGGTTCTTGGCCGCTGGATTAAAGTGGGGCCACGAGGCCATCGAAATGCACAGCTCCTACTTCCACATAGCAGCCTGGGCCATCCCAGCTGTTAAAACCATCGTTATCCTCATAATGAGACTAGTGGATGCAGATGACCTAACAGGACTCTGCTATGTTGGCAACCAACAGCAGGAGGCACTCACAGGCTTCGTTGTGGCACCCCTGGCCACCTACCTTTTAATAGGTAATTACAACATGGTAGTCTGATCAGTTTATCTATTTGTATGGGATTATACCTATATTTTATATTACCAGACTGCACGCTGGTGTTCTCTGACATGACTTTTGTTTTTCTTTCTGCACCTCAGGCACTCTGTTCATCTGTGCTGGCCTAGTGGCTCTTTTCAAGATCCGCTCCAATCTGCAAAAGGACGGTGCCAAAACAGACAAGCTGGAGCGTTTAATGGTGAAGATCGGAGTGTTTTCCGTTCTCTACACTGTCCCAGCGTCCACTGTCATCGGCTGTTACCTCTACCAGCTCTCTCACTGGGGGGAGTTCAGGGCCAGTCCCCGTGACTCATACGTGGCATCGGAGATGCTTCGGATCTTCATGTCACTGCTTGTAGGCATCACATCAGGCATGTGGATCTGGTCGGCGAAAACCCTCCACACCTGGCAGCGCTGCTCCGCCCGCCTGCTTAGGGATAGCAGGGCGAGCAGAGGAGGGAAGAGGACGCCAGGCGAAGGCTGGATCAAACCGGGGAAAGGCAACGAGACAGTGGTGTGAGGAAGAAAGGACAGGAATGGACTTCTACCCGCTTCTCTCTCATTTATAGAAACTGAACTGCCAAATGAAAGATGGAGAGGGCGGAGAGAGGAGATGAGCAATGTGAGTTTCTCAAGGAAGCCACTGGATGTAATGACACCAGCTGATCCTGCACCTCTAAAGGAGGAGAAAAGTGGAGGATTGGGTCATACATAAGTAGCAACAGTAGCCTCTCTACCTCTGTTAGACTTCTTTTGCCCAGAGAGAGAGAAAGCAACAAAAAAAATGAACGAGAAAGAGCGACAGGAAAGGCAGAACAGAAGCGTCAATATACAGAGCAGACACATCGATAAGCTGTGTAGCACCACGTCTACCTCTCTGTCTCTCTTTTCTCCAGAGCCCTTAGCAGAAGAGACTGAACCTGCTGGATACAGTAACCTGTATACTGTTGTGTCTTTTTTTAAAGGGTCTTTTGAAGTTTTGAATTTTACACTGGACAGTCGTGGTGCAGACGTGATACAGATGTAGGTTGACGTTTCCCAAAAAGCATCTGACAACTTCACTTGCCGTGGGTTCTCGAGTCCGCGTGGGAAAAAGAAAAAAAACGATGACATACCAGACCAAAAGTAATCGAAACCTGATGAAAACATATCAAATATGGCCTTAAATCTGTGATGTGTTTACATTTGAACACTATTATACATTTTCTATTGTAAATTATTACCTTTTGTACAATATATAAAAGACCAGGTGATTTTATTGCTCAGAATTTTTTGGGAAACCAGCTCTAAGCTGTAATAATGCACTATAAATATAAACAATATGTGAAGTGTCTGTGCATTACCAGGGACAGCAGATAACGAATCAATCACACAAATCAAACACACACATATGTAGAGAGCCTTGAACAGGAAGAGTTTGAACGCTGCACAAAATATAACTTATGTGGTTTATCGCTCACTTTTTGTACAAATATTGTGAAGACAGCAGTGGACGAAAACATAATGACAGATTTTTTTTAAAGGCATATTGTACTTTTAGGCAAAGTCTGTCATAACGATGAAGTCATACCACAATGAATCCTGGGAGTACCCCGGCTGTGCCTTTTATTGACCCATAAACATGGAAGCGTTAAGGACGTCTGGGTAATGTAGGCCTGTTGTGTTTTACCTCTATGAGAAACTCAGCTAACTTCCAATGTTGTGTGCGGTCTTCTCGGAGACCCCTGTACTGTATATGCTCTCGAGTTACCACGAAATCCAGGAAATTGAATTATTCTCTCCGCCCTCTTTCCCAAACATTGGCCCCCGAGGCAGGTTAAAGAATTAGAGGTTATTAGACAATCACTTGCCAAAAGACACATTATGCAATAACAAAGAGCTGTTACAGACACATGCCTATATGGCATACATACATAGAAATCAGTTCCTGTGGAGCTCACCCACCAGCTTATATATGAATATAACCAATAAGAATTGGCCATTTCAGTCTAATTGTGACTTCTTCCAGTCGGTTTGTGTGAATCTCTGTTCAATTGGATGAAGCAATCACAGACGCAGATTGTCTGTCCTGCCTGCATACTCTTGTCTGTTTGTCTGATGCTCTCGCTGGCCCACTGCCTGTCTGTTTCTCTTTAACCTTGTCTACTGCATCATGGCTCATATCCCAGACAATCAAGTCGTCCCTGGAATGGATTATTGTACATTACGTTTCTGAATTTCATGGATGATAGAGACGACTTTTCTACCCCTTGTCTCCAGCGGTGCATTTTATTGATAATAGGCATCTCCTACTATTTGAATCTCTCAGTAGCTGCTTGTAGATGTAACTATGAGCTTTAAGTTATTCCTGGACGATTGTGTCTCACTGCTGCATTCACCAAATTCTGCAACCGCTCCTGTGCACCGTATATTTGCCTGACAATCTATCTAGCAAAGCTCTTGCTCTTCAGCGAGTCTTTGAATGTATATGAAATGTGGGGTGTGTGTGTGTCACGTTACGCCTTCTACATTTAAGTAGATTAAAGATAATTTGGTTCTGTCAATCTAAATGTATAAGGGCTGGAGTAATGTGGAGCTTTGTGTGTCATTTGAAACCAGATAGTGCCTCACACAGCCAGCCATAGGTATTTTTAACTTAAAAGTTTATAATGGGACAGAAAATCATTTTTAAAGTGTGGGCTGCCTTTTTCCCTGAGATATGTTAAATGTAACAGCACCCTTATTGCATTCAAAGATACTTTTGGTGGTTCTGGTGAAACCTAGAACCCTAAAAAAAACAGTGATTCTCAAACCAGTGTACCATGGCACACTTATTAAATTTCCAAAGTCAAACAAACATTACATTGAGTTAAAGTGAATTAAATTAACCTCTGACCACCTCCCCTCTGAGCTAATGCAGTTTCCCTCAAACTGTCTTAATGTCTTGGCCGTCTACTCTCATATGACCACGCAGAGCTTCAGGTGACATTTCCAAACAATCACTGAATAGTTGTGGCTTAAAAAATACAGTGAGCATGTGCCACGGCCTAATGAAGATTGAGAACCACTGGTTACACAGATTTGTAAATGCTTTTGAGAAGCCCAGAATTATTGTTGGGTTCGGTTTACCAACACTGATCGGAGCCTTTAAAGGTCTAGACTGTTCCTTTTTGTGTAGAAATCTTGTTGTCTTGATGATGTCATCATTGTATTATAAAGAAACTGCTAATTTATCCTTGTAAAAAAAAAAAAGTGACAATTTTTTTAAAAAATCTTGTTTGTTATTTAAAAACACTTTTGTATCAGAAGAAGATAATGAATAAAAACTTTTTGGTTTCCAATATGTCGATGCTACTTTCTTTACTTCATGTCAGCGTCTGTAGCATGTGAGCATGCGTTTGTGTTTCAAATAAGTGCGACAGAAATAGGGCTGCAACGAATTCCTTTAAATAACAATTAATCTGCTGATTTGTTTCACAATTTACTGATTTGTTTGTCTACAATGTCAAATATTAGTAAAAAAGAAAAAAGTTGCATCTTGGAACATATGACCAACATTTCAAAATAAGACATAAAATATATTCCATTAACTGTCACGTTAAAAACAAAGAAATGCAACAAATTGTTCTAAATCTGTATTTTTTTTCCAAAATAATGGCTGATCATCTTCAGCTCTAAATAGAGTGAACACCTTAAAGACACTTGATGTAGAGTACCTTGCATCAAATGCCTCAGCGCATCGTGTCAGTTGAGTTAATGGGTTGAACAATGCTGCCACCTCTTGTCTGATGAGACAAATTAAGTGTTGGAGCGTCATGAGACACTAACACTCTTGTTTGCAACCTCTTCACCCGGTTAACTCTACATATCTATACAGCAGCGCCTCTTTTGATCCCTCTTGCGTCTCTATTTAACAGTTACTTTGGGTTAGGATAAGAAACGCTCCATAACCGCTAAATTTGTTTTGAATCCACAGTGGAAACACAGTGATTATACTGTGTAAACATAACTGCACCGTCAATCACATCTCATCAGCTATGAACTTACAACCTCCCCAACACACACACACACACACACACACACACACACGGCTCAGTGAGAGTACATGCTGAAACCTTCACAGAAGCACACCCACCCTCCTCCTCACTTCAGAATTTGTTCTAATTTGGTTTTACAATTACACTTAATGCACGCTAGGCTGTAATTTACCAGCGCAGGGGTAAAATTGCATCTGGAGAAACTGATTAATTCTGGGCATGCTCAAGTGTGTGTGCGTGTGTGTCGGCAAAAGAGAGGGAGAAGAGTGTCCAAATATCTAAGTCTGCCGCTCAGATTGCCTTCCTGTAATTTACTGTGAGTGAATTGAGTGTTTGTTTAAGAATTCACTCAAAAAGCCTGAGGTAAAGGGAAAGTGACAGCTACTGCTCTATTGTTTCCAGATGTGGTTCGACTAACGCGCACACACACACACACGCACACACACACAAGCAAGCATGTTCACAAATCTGACATGCACATGCACACAAACACAGACAGAATGGGGAGGGGTTAAATGAGTTCAATGCTCTGAAATTCATACCCTAAATGGTCTGTATACGAGAGTGCGTATGCGTATGTATGAGTGCGTGTCAAAGCGCACATTACTGCAGTCGTTCTTTCCAGCCTCTCCAAGTTCGTATTTTTTCACTGAATGCCACAGGTCATTTTACCTCCAGGCTTCTCCCTCTACGCGGTGGTTTCCTCGCTTCTGTGGTTATTCAGAGATTCAGTGACTTGTCACATAGAGATCTAATATAAAAGCTGATTTTTTTCAGCCTTAGAAATAACAAATCTTTAGATATTTGCACTGTAAAAACAGACCCACAGACAGATGTTCATATTTATATTTTACAAAGCTGAAATGTGAAAGGGCCCTATTAAAATTCCTTGGACTAATATTCCTGGCAATGTATTTCCAGAGTTTGGGTCCCTTGTGTGTAATTGTGTGTATAAGTTGTTGTGCATCGGCGTGTGCGTAAGTGGGAGAAAAAAGAGCTTTGCAACGAGGCGAATAGGATAAGATAGAAATAACGACGATGAGAAAGAGGAAATCAAGAACAAGAAAAGAAGAAGTGAAAGAAAATATAGAGGCAAAAATAGAGAGGAGAAAGTAAGTGAGACGGGTTGAGTGAGAGGAAGGGGAAAAGGAAATCTGTCATACTCCAACAGCAGAGTACTGCAGCTGTTCCCTCTCAGCAATGTTGAAATCATTTTCCCACTGTGCTCAGCGTCTACGCTTGTATGAATAGTTTTGAGTAATGGCCACCACTAGGGATTCTGGGTGACGTAGCTGTCCTGGCCTGAGAGCCAATTTGGTGCAAGAAGGATTTGTAAATCTCGGTTCTCTGGGCCAAACAAGCTAACGAGTTGAGACTGAAATCCAAAAAACCCGGCCAAGAGAGAGATTGGAGAATTATTCACCATGGAGTTGAAACAGAGAGCTCTTTATACATGGCAGGCGGTGTGAAACATCACGTTTATTCAATGCCAGACAAGGATGTATTGTATGTTTAAGGTCAGGTCAATTACATGAAACTGTATATTCTTGTTGTCAAAGAATAATCTGTATATTTGACTTCTAAGAGCATCAAATATTGTGTTTTGATATGGTGAACGCTATTGGACACCCCTCTTTATATTCCTCACAAAGTCATAACAGCTCATCCTTTTACAATCGCTGAGACAAAACCAAACCCAGACTGAAACTCATAAAACCTGCACTTTACACAAGGCAGTTTGATGTTAATGTGCGAACCACTATCACTGCTACACCACCATATACTTTAACACCACTTTGCCACCACTAGATGTCACTCTTTGTCCAGAACCCCATCTGTTGTTTCTGTTGACTGTATTAATACTTGACTTAAAGTCATGTTTTCATTTATCCAAGTTTTGTGCTCATTGGGGTGAATCATAATTAATGTTATAATATTAATTATTGGACCTAAAAATAAATCAGCATCAGGTTTCAGCATCAAGCATGTGTGTGTGTGTGTGTGTGTGTGTGTGTGTGTATTTGTACTTCTCACACCAATGTTGGATGTCACAAAATCAGATATCCCTATAACTACTATATAAAGTCTCTCACTATAATGGTGAGCTAGTGTGCAACCGAGGGATAAAGGCTGGGTTCTCACTTTTTATTATATTAAATTATATTATGAAGACATTTTGATTTATTACAACACACTACCGGTACAGAATGTATTTCTGGCAATAACAATAAGATTTTATCTCATAAGGTACATAAAGAGCATTCAGGGGTGCTACTGAATAAATGTGGCACAATGTGGGAGTGATTCCGTGTTATTTCAGCAGGGACATTTGTCAACTTTAGAAATGTCAACCGGTCAATACGGTCGTTTCACATCCCTACACAATACAGACAGCAGGCTGCATCTGAAAGAAAAGGGGGTATAAAAGAAACAAGGAGGGGGAAACAAAGGAGTGGAGGGGAAAGGAAAATAGGATGGAGGGGGGGATAAAATGAGAGTGGTGCTGTTTGTGTGGTTATGGACAAAAGTCAGAAAGAGATTGAGGGAAGAGTCTAACAAGCGGAACATAAATGATTCCATTGTTTTCCCCAATCAGAAAGCCAGTTGGGCAAGCCAAATGACTGGAAATGACTCATACAAACATAAACTATCTCCAAGAGCCTGTCTGAGTTTGTTTCCTATTAGTTTCTTCCTGTGCGTCTGCGAGTACAGAAATAGAAAGCATAGAAAAGTCTGGCCTTGGAAGGTCCGTGTTTTTCTTTGGGTTTTCTCTGCCAGCCATCTTAACCTGCGTTTATCTCAACAACAGCAGGATTTACAGCGCAGGTGCGCAGTTTGAAGCACCTCAAATATGAATCAGCTGAGGGGACATATAACCTTACAGCAAGAAGAGAGCTAAGATCACTAAGGGCCAATCCCATTTCTATTTTCTACCCCTACGCCTACCCCTTAGCCCTACCCCTTGCCCTGTCAATAGGAGGGGCGAGGGGTAGGAGAAGCCCCTGGCTGCAGCCCGCAGATCGAGGCGTGACTCAACGTTGAGCCACGCCCACATTGAGCCACGCCCCCAACGCTTGACTCCAGTCCGGGGGCCATCTGGCGGTGGAGACTGCGAGTGGCCGCTCTGTGGACCGCTAAAGAATATTGTGCGCATAAGTCAGTTTGCAAAATGGAGGTAAGCAAGGTGACCTTTTTTGTTTTGACGTGCTATTTTGTGATATATGTGATAGGCAAGTAGCAAGGGAGTAACATTATTTTATTTCTGAAACAGGTTAAGCTCTGTATGTATTTGCGTTCTACACTGTAGTCGAGCCAGTAGCTCCAACATTGCAAATGCAGATAGATCACAGACTGCTAATAGACGTAGATGATTGAGAAAGTCAGCACTAACCTACTACAAAATGTGGAAAGGTCCAGTTTTCAAAACAAACGAGCACTGCCTAAATTTCATTAAAAAGCTGTGTCTCATAAAACAAGTGTTGTACTATATGCTCCTACACCCATTTTTAAATATGAGAATGTAGCTTAATAGCTTCGAGGTCGTGTGACAACCCTGTTGTTGTTGAGGTGAAAAATTCTTTAATATTTTTGGTCTTGTGGATTTCTAATTATTATTTTTGTGTCTATTCTTTTCCTCTCTGATATCTAGAGACATGTCACTATACTTGTGGAAGGTGATTCACCAAGTATGTTTAAATGCACCAGCAGTGGGCTATACCACTGCCCTTTTTGCAAATATGTGGCTACAACAAAACTGGATTACCATTTAAATCATGATTCGTCAGTGAAGTACAGAGGTGTGTCATACATATTGTTTGTGAATTCAGTCATGTTTTATTTGTCAGTTTATTTTGTTTTGTCTTTTGGATTCATATTTTATTTGGAAATGTATCTCTCTCTCTTTCTCTCTCTCTCTTTCCCTCTCTCTCTTTCTATCCTGCTCTGTCTCTCTCTCTGTCTCTGTCTCTCTCTCGCTCTCTCTCTGTCTCTGTCTCTGTCTCTCTCTGTCTCTGTCTCTGTATCTTATATCCCAAAGTGACCCCATGACTATGATAATTATTATTTATGCATGTTATGAGGCCAAAATCATAGACGCAGCTTTTCATAACAGATTACAGCGAACACGAGGGGTTAAGTCAGCCAAGTCAAATCTTTCATAATTTCCCTCGATTCCAAAAAAAGTTGGGACGCTGGTTGAATCATAATTGAAATTTTGATGGTGAAATCATGTTCATTGGCTGCACACAGAGTTGTAATGATGTGCAGTACAGATTGTTCTGTAGTTTCAGTCTTGGGCAGTTTCAAGTGTTCAGTGATTCAGTTTTCAGTGATGAAGGTTACTCTGCTCACACTAAACTCTCAAGCCACTGCTGCGCTCACTTTGGTCACCTAGGAGCAGTGTTGTTCGTCAGACGTTTAAACTTTACACATGCTTAAGTTACAAACTGCTGTTGCAGGTCAAGGGTTCAGTTTGTTCAGTACCTTGTTCACAACGTTTATTTACTGTTTGTGCTTTACATGAGACCTGTAACCTGGATGGAAGCTTTAAAAAAAACTGTTTGACCACAGGCCTGTTAATAAACTGCATTATATAAAAGTTCAAATTCTGTTTTTATTTCTTTGTTATGTGAGGATTAAGAACGCAGGATTAAACACGTTGCTTTACTTAAATATTTGTTAACTGGAGTTAATCTTGCTACCAAATCAAAACATTAAAGACTAATTAAAATGATAGTGCTTAAAAACATCTTTGACTTCCACAGCTTGTGCTGGTTCAGTTTGACCTAAATCCCTCGTGGCGCCAGACACGTCTCAATTATTCGTACCTTCCTATTCTCCTAGACCAGTGGTTCTCAAACTTTTTCCATCATTCCCCACCTGAGAAGGTCTGGATGTTGCCGCGCCCCACCTTGCACGCACCGATAAATGGTCATGAAAAAACAAACACATAGCCTACATACAAATATATACTTTTCAAATTTATTAAAGCGACATCAGTTTATCAACACACTGAACATGAAAACATTGTCATCACACAAAAAAAATAATAGTAATGAAAAGACAGTGGCAGGTGAACAAATCTAATGCACACTTAATGTGAAAATGTTCAAGCTCATTGATAAATGATAAGGCACCACAGGCATCAAACTGTGCATTTTTTTTAAGAATGACTTGTTTAAATAAAATAATGGCAGACTAACAAAAACAATGGCAGGGATCAGTGGCTGCAATGAGCCTGTTTCATACCACACATTTCATCAAACCGGGGATGAATGCTTGATACAGCCACTCTCAAATCTGGCTCAATGTTGAGTTGGGACCTATACTTTGTTTTTAAGGCAGCAACTGCTGAAAACCCAATTTCACAGAGATATGATGTGGCAAAGGGCAGCAGAATTCCCACAGCTTTCTGCCCAATCAACGGGTACTGCTTCTCAACCTCGAGCCAAAACTGGCTGAGTGGTATAGTTGGAAACCTCAACCTGAGCGCCGAGTCTGATGTCATTTCAATCAGCTGCTCCTCTTCTGCACAGCTGAAATCAGCAGGCGCTGTAGAAGGACAGAGAAGCATCAGTAATTTGTCATATTTTAAGCAAAAACTTTTTTGAAGGAAATTACTATGAAATAATATGAAATGATATATCAGAACTTACCACTGCATGAAATGGGTCCACGACCCAGTCATATTGAGTTGCACTGTTGGGAAAGTATTTCCCGAAGAATCCTCCCAGTGCCTCGATATGCTGTTGGATACACGGGAGCACTGTGGTGGCACCAGAATCGATGCTTTCTGCAAGTTCAGTGAGGTTCTCGAAGACGTCCGTCCGCCCCTGACTCATGCGCTTCTCCCACACATTGAGCTTGCGGGTGAATGTGTTAATCTTGTCTGCCAGGTGAGGTAGGTGTTTGTCTTTGCCCTGAAGTTGAAGAATCAGTTCATTCAGCTTTGAAAATATGTCACTGAGGTAGGCCAATTTAATCAGAAACATGTCATCACCAAACTTCGCTGCTGCCTCATACATTCGCTCTTCCTCCAAAAAGACCCGGATCTCCGATCTCAGCTCAAAGATGCACGATAGCACTTTGCCTCGGGAAAGCCACCTTGCTTCGCTGTGGAACAGGACAGCCGTATGGTCAGCTCCCATCTCCTCACAAACAGCAGTGAAAAGAACCTCGTTTAATTCAGGGCTGAGGTGCTTGGAGGCCAGTGCTTCCCGGTGGATTACACAGTGCGCCCACTCTGCATTTGGTGCGGCCCTCTTGATTAGTGCTCGCAGCCCATTCCTTTTCCCTGCCATGGTCTGTGCGCCATCTGAACAGAACCCCAAACAATTTCCCCAATTCAGCTCGTGTTCAGTGAAATAGTCGTCAAGTAGTTTGAAGAGCTCTTCAGCCGTGGCTCTTCTTGGCACGGGTTTGCAAAACAATAAGTCCTCGCTGATTGAATTGGAATTTACGAAGCGGACGTATGCGATCAACAGACAAGTTTTGCTGCTGTCTGTGGCTTAGTCCACTTGTAGCGCAAATCGATTTTCTTTAATTTTTTCAACGAGCTGTGCTTCAATATCGGTGGAAATGTCACGAATTCGCCTGGAAACTGTATCGTTTGATAAGGGTATTGTTTTAAGTTTTGCAGCGCTTGTCTCATCCATCATAATTGACACCATGTCAACTGCAGCAGGGAGAATAAGTTGCTCAGCAATCGTGTGAGGTTTTTTGCACTGGGCGACTCTGTATGATGCCATTAGTGCTTTGGAATTACTTGAAGTAGCTTTCACCATTCGCTTCTCTTGGTGATGGTATTCAGTGAGTTTGCGCTGAAAAAAATCAAGTGGCTTGTCGATATGCGTGGGGTGTGAGGTCTCCAGGTGTCTCCGCAATTTGTTTGGCCTCATACTGTCAGCTGCCAGTTGCCGGAGACAAAGAACACAGAGAGGTCGTTGCTCATCACCCACCTCCACTGCCGTGAATCCCAACGCAAGATAGGCCTCATCATATTTTCGTTTGGGGCATCTCGTCTTCTCTTTCTCAATTGCTTTAGAATCGCTAACTTTTGCTGTGGCCCGTATAATAAACTTGTCCATTTTTTAACGCAGCTTTTAGGGCTGCCTGTGACGATAGAAATAACAGCTAACTGTGAACTAGCTAACTGCTGTCTGAGGTAAAATAACAAACAAATCGAACGTTAAGATTTCTGCACAGACTCAAACGAAATTTCCTGCGCAGACTCAAAGGTTGATTTCCTTTCTGACAGGCTTTTCAAAATTATTAATTAACTGTGGATGAATGTTTTAAACTTGACTCGTAGGCAAAACAGAAAAATATTCCCATGCATGGGGGAAAAAAATCAGCATGGGAAAAAAAAAAAATCCGATGTCACGCGCCCCACCTGCAATACCTCCGCTGCCCCACTTTGAGTAACAATGTCCTAGACGGTCCTTCCATAGGGGGTAAATGAATCTGCATGGTTAACAAATTTTTAAATCTATGCTGCATAAACTCATTAAATGCACTAGAGCTGAGCCTTGGAAGTTTAACGGGAGTGCGACAAGAAGGTTGTAATGCGGAATGAACTTTTCTACACTCAGATTAACGCACGCTGTGTCATCCTCCCTTCCTGTTGACCTCATTACACCCTCTCTTAATCTCCTCCTTTATGCACCAGCGCTCCCAACACTGAACACGTCCTCGTTATTCTCCCAGGAGACGTAAGCTGAACTGGCTGCAGAAACCTGTTGTTCTTATTGTTCCTCTCTCTCTCTTCAAAGACAAATATTTGAAGTCAAAGAGCTAAATGGGTGGATGAAGGGATTTTCCACAACCTGGCAACCCAAAATGTGTTGTTACAATTTTCTCATTCCTGATGTAAAGCATGAATAAATTAACCATCCTTGATTTTGAATGAAGGTTATTAGAAGAGGGCCACGCCTCAACCACAACTCCTATAACTTATACCTGGCCCTGTCTCAGTTCTTGCCCCCTCATCCATTTACTTCCCTATCCACATCCCTTCATCCTTTCTTCCCATTCGATCTCTTGCACATATCATTCTAGGTATCATCTGCAGGCCTGTAAGCCGATCATGTGGAAACACACTTTGAGCTTCTTTCTGCCCGACCTTCAGTGTGTTCTACCATACCAGCATAATCAATGACATCCCTCAACATCTACATCCATCCACCTGTCCTTAGTACAAATGAACAAACTTCCATTAAACCTCGCTAGTGAGTTTACCATCAGTAAAGCCACCAGGCACCACTTATAAACCCATATAAACATTCCACATGAATCAGAGAAAACAGTCTGATATGTGCATGTACAGAAACCCTTGACGCTTCAGGAGGTCAGCAATGAGCTGATGTATGTTTTGTTTATGTTTTTATGCTTGCTGAACTGAGGCAGGAGTGTGAGGCCCGAGGTCTGGACACCAAGGGAAACAAGGTGGAGGCACGGCGAGGCCAAACACTTCACATCACTTAATAATAATCAGAGAAATCAGAAAAATAATTGTTGTCAAACATGGATTTGAATTGTTTTTACTTTTTATCGCTTGAGCCGAACAACAGAGGAAGATGTGGATGTAGACGACGTGCTGGCAGAGGATACAGAGGTAACGTGACGTATTTCATGATACGAGCTCTTTGACCTCATCACACCTTTTTTTTTAAATTAAAAGCACTAATTACGTTTCCGTTTTCCTTTCAGGACTTCACTAAGTTGAGAGTGCCAATAATGTAAAAGTCGACAAGGATTCAGAGTCTGCTGAGGACGAGACGTAAGTGTGCAAAACTGTTTCCCCTAGGATTTGTTTAAGACTTCGTCCTATGCAGCAAAAGTTAATTTCATTTAAAGGGACCTGGATAGTTGTGACACTCACTTAGAAGAGTTTCCCAGGAAACGACAGGTTGACTCGTGTTACAGTCCGAGCTATGTGGCTGCTATCCATGTCATGTCTTGTCTGGGTATTACTGGACATCATGTTTGGTGCAGAAATGTCCCTACTTATTGTTTATTGTTCCTTGTGTTTCTCTCAGGCTTGCTGAAAAGAAGGTGGTGAAAATAACTCCTCCAACGTCTGCCAGTGAAGTACGTATGTTTGAACGGGATGTAAACTTTTACACAACGTTTACACATAAAACAGTCTTACCTTATGTATGTGTCTTGACGTGTTTCTGCGTCTTCATAGTCTTCCACAGCTGCCTGTATCTGATTCACTTCATGTTCATGGGAATAAATAAATGATGTCTATATTATAACACTTTATCGGGCATGACATTCACGTAACAGTTTGTCTTTTTCTCTCTGGCTTCATCCACTCCACCTTTAACTTTCATCGGTATCTTCCACTCAGACGCCGCTCTTTCTGTTTGTTTCCATTCGACGCTTCGTCCATGTTAGCGGGGTCACGTATTTGACTTTGCGGGTCAAAGTTCACCAGCGGAGATGTGAAATAGTGCACCTGATTGACCTGATGAGGGCGCTAGAGTAAAAGTTAAGCGCTCACCAAAATGATTATAGCTCATACTGAGAGTCTGTACCGAGTTTAAAAGCGATCCGTCCAATAGATTTTTGAGATATTCAACTAAAAAACACAAGTGTCAACCTGCTGGTGGCGCTAGAGTAAAGGTCACAGGATCATCAAAGTTATAAATAGTTGTAAATGGTAAATGGACTGTAGAAAGAAACACCTTTTATGTCTTCCGATCACTCAAGGTGCTTTTACACTACACATCACATTCTTACAAATTAAAAATCAAATCAAAAATCAATGTGTTGCCCAAAGTCACAAAGTACATTTGCCTCAGAGGGCTTTACAATCTGTACAGGGAGTGACACCCTCTGTCCTTAGACCCTCGGTTCGAGTGAGGAAAAACTTTTTAACCTTTAACAGGGAAAAAATGTGGAAGAACCCTCAGGAAGAGCCACAGAGGAGGGATCCCTCTCCCAGGACAGACAGACGTGCAATGGATGTCGCGTGTACAGGACAAATCAACACAAACATATTGTACAATTACAATGACTGACAAAATGACAATGATGACAGAGGTTGCCAACTCAGAAATTTCGAAAATCATTCGCTCTGTAAATCCAGTAGCTGTTAAGATATTTTTCTGAATAAGTGAAAACTTTCACATGATGATGATTCTAGATGAAAAATCCAGGGACCATTTGTCTGAACACATTTAATCTTGTTCATTTATCAGAGCATTGATAGTCTGATCCCTAGCTCCTCCGGTCTACATGTCAAAGTGTCCTTTCTCCTGAAGGCTGTGCAGGGTTGGCTAATAAGACTTAGTTGGCCTAGCTCTTGATATCTTAGAAGGAGTCTTTATAGATGTAAAAGTAAAAAAGGGACATTTAAAAAACCCAAATTTTAGTTAGACAGACAGTGTTTCTTTTATGATTTCTTACATTATGAATAATTGGAAGTTGTGTGCTTGTCTCCCTTTATTCTTGCATCCTGTGGTGATGCCTTGTGTGTCTGTATTTTGTGTTCTCATGACGTGTTCGTGGGTGTGCATGTGTGTTTTTGTTTACTCATGGGTCAGTGACTCTGGGCTGCTAGTTTTAAACTTTATTGAACGTCTGAATAGCAATGAGACAATTACCTAAAGCCTATGATCCGGGATTCACTGCATGCTGCCTATTAGAACCGGTTCAACACACTGCAGCTGCACCCTTGTCACTGGAAATTAAGTGGCACACACACACACACACACTTAAAAACACACACAGTAACATATCAAAAGTCATCAGATAAAAAATAGAAATGCAGGCAGAATACGAGGAAAGCGGCTAAGAACAGTGGAGGAAAAGAGGCCTCATGACGAATAAACATCTGACCTGTTTCCAAGAGTTGTGTTCTACAAAAAAAGAATAATTTCTAAAAGCACTCTAGAGAATCCATCAAAGATTATTGATAATGTACTTTTACTGGGAACTTTGACTGCTGCTCAAGTGATAAAAAAATGTGACTACTTTTGTACATGACTGCTTCTAAATCTGAATGCCAAATTTGCTTTTTGGCTCTGAGAAATATAAATATATTATTCAGTCTGCACAGAAGAATATGTTTGAAGTAAACGTACAGATTATATTAGACGTTTGTTGTAATTCAACAAGGTAGTATATTTTTCTTATATTATTTATAGGGAGAACCATATGTTCTTCCTCCTCAGAGTTTATTCTATTTATACTGCTGTCACCCAATTTTTACCTCATGCCTGTATACAGTGTGTGCCTGTTCTGTGCTGTTACTTGTAATGCTGCTGCAACAAAAGAATTTCCCTTAAGGGATCAATAAAGTACACATTACAGTGATAAAACAATGGTAATTTGGTATGGGTTTAACTGCAGCATCATCACATATTTGCTGTTTGAGTGTACATTTAATTAGTTTGGAGAAAAATGACAAAATAAAGCCATATGCACTATAAACAATCTATCAAACAGGGATTTGTAATGTGATCAATAGTGAATTGAACTCGAAAATGAAGACAAGGTTTCCCATCTCTAACTCTATGTGTCACTGTCAGCCTCAACACATGAATACCAAGTGATTGGGGCCATTTGTAAGATTTATTTTAAACCTGCAGCACATATCCAAAAGGCCATTTTTGGATATGTATGTCACAAAAACTGCCTCTGGGTAATGCAGCAAATGTATTATTGGCAGTTTTTTTTTTGGAAACAGCTGCAAAACTGGGTAAAATTAAGAAATATTCACTGGTAACATGCAATAAAACAAACGCTGATGGTTATAGGAAGAGTTGTATATTTTTGTCTGAATTTTCTGCCTCACATCCAGAATCTTGGCTGGCGGGTGTTATTTTATATAAAAATAATGCTGAAAATGATTTTCTAAAACATTTGTCATGTTCATCTCAACAAGCAACAGAATAGTAGGTGTAGGGATTTATGGTGAATGCTGAGAAAGCATGAATACAACAGCTTTATGTCACATTTTACACATACTTTACAGGACTGACACACATTTGAGACCATCAGAGAGACAGCATCAATGTTATTTACACAATTAAGTGATTCCAACAAGCTGTTACACCTCACAAATTCACCCAAAGCTCCGGCTATAAAATGAAATGATCTAAGTGTTGCAGTTGTCTTGTTGCTTTAGGCTTCGTATAACAGCCAATTAACAAGTCATTTTGACAGATTATGTGCAACTCTGCTGCCGAGTTCTCCGAAATGCAGTGTGTCACGCAGGCTTTCTTCTTGGTGCAGCTACACCGTTCATCTTTTGATGAACAAATGTGCTTTGTCAACATTTTAACACATCACAGCAGAAAAAAAAAACACAGGTGAAAATATTCAAATTTCTGACAGCTGAGCTCCATTTTTGCTGCTTCAGTTTCAGGGTTGTTGGTGTTCTGCATGCTGACTCACTGTCATACTCTCATGAGTCATGACCATTAAATTTTACACTGGAATTAATATATTTTAAGACTTTTTAATGACCTACAAGGTAACACCCTGAAATTAAAGTCTGCTGCTTACAGTTACTTGTATAATAATGTTGGCCCTACAAGTTAAATGGCCCATGGCTGATGACTGACATCAGCAGGAGATGAATGTAGTTGAAAAACATGAGCTTTCAATTCGCTGTGATAGGATTAAACAAATGAGAGAGACTGGGAAACCCTGTTTTCCATGTCTGTGGTTGAATTGAAGTTGCAGTGGGTGACAGTGTATGATTTTAAGTTAAAGATTCTCATATGGTTATTAAATGCGCACCACACCGCAGAGTGTGGAGCAAGAGGAAATGAATGAGCGAACGAGGGGAAAGGAGGAAAGGAGCCTGAGACTGATGAGGCCTATCGCTTTCCATTAGTGAGGCCTCGATCATCTATCTCATTCTTAATGAGACAAATATTAGCTAGAAATCGCACACACGCACACACACACACACACACACACACACACACACACACACACACACACACACACACACACACGTAAAAACATGTAGACACTATAAAAGACGCACCTGTTTTCAGTAATTCCAAATAGATACACAAGACACATTATTATAATTGTGTGCACATGAGTGTGCGGATAGATGCATGTTTTAATCACCATGGACCTAAAAATAATTTCAGCATCAGGTTTCAGCGTCAAGCTTTCATTGACAAACGCTTGTTATTTTTCTGTCCTTATCCTTTTACTTATGAAAGTAGCTTCAGGGACCAAGTTGTTTGCTCACAGGTTATTTCTAATGACGACCATGATGACACTGGAAGTCTAAATGAGAACAAAAGGTTAGTTTCTGCTATTGATGGGGTATTAAACAAATCTGGACTTGAATGTAATGTCAATTACTTCCAGTGCAGGTGTCGCCAAAACCAATAGCTTGAATTTATAAGAAGTCATGACACTGATATCACAGCAGCTAAGAGGTGATTACAGTAGCTCCTCAAACAATCTATTTATGCAGCCGAACTAGATATATCTTTCCTTTCCCACATGTTATGTTTGCAGTCTATTCGAGTATGCTGGGACTTCTCTCTCCTCCTCTCTGTTTGGCTGCATCTTCTTGTGCCCTTTCCTGTGATTATGCTTGATCGAGTTTGTGGTATTATTGCTGCAGCAGACAACTTTTCTGCAAATATCACAGCTGGCAACAGTCTTATTAGCGGACTAGACAGGAAAAATAAATTTAAAAAAATGCAACATTTTCATCCAGGAACCAGCTGGACCACTGTGGCTAATCTGATCTCTTCCTTTACTGTCAGTGGTAATAATACTGTGGTATGGTCGCATTTCAGCAGTAAACAGAAGAACAATGGAATTGCTTGGAGCAAAATACAAAGGAAGGACACTGCCGTGTTTATATTTAGTTGCATACGTATAGTTGTGCACAAACTGGACTTTAATTATGTTACCCCCAAAAGGCTTGTGTATGTGTGGTTGGATAAAGTAAACAAAGGATTCAATATTTTTAATTGGACAATCAATCATTTTCTTTTTTTGGGGGGCTCTAATTGGGGCCACCAAATAATACACTGAACCACAAGTATTGCTGCAAACCTGCAACTGTTTGTTGACCATAAATGAAACAGATTTGTTTTGAGTGGGGAAACTGTCAACAGAAAAGTGTCGCGCCAAAGTCACAGCGTCTCACATGGGTCATCAGGGAAAACATTACATGCACAGTGGCAGATGCTGCTGCAGATATAAAACTCATGAACTGATGCATGATTTTGAATCATTAATCATCAATTGCTCCTAACCAAACTCACAAGCAGCAAAGGTATTGAATATGGTATTTATTGTATTATCAATATAACAATTAAAGCTGCAACTAACAATGTTCTCTTCTCAGTTTATCTACCAATGATTGATCATCTCATCATTTCACAAAAGTCTATAAAACAGAGAAAAAGCCCACAAAAGTCAGAGCAGACATGTTTAAATGTATTGTATTGTTTGACCAACAATCCAAAACCCTAAAAGTAAAAATAACTTTTGTGTTTGTTAGTATGTTACTTATTTATTATTATTCGATTTGACAGATTTGTTCCCCCCTGGAGTAAATATCCCATCCCATCTGTCCAATCTAATGCAATCCCTGAGCTTATACCAGCAGGTATAAGCTTCTACTTATACCAGCAGGTATAAGAAAGTGGGATGACCACCGTGTACACTTATCTTGGATGTGGAAACCTGTTGGAATAGTTCCTTCCACAAACTGCGGCATCTGTTCAAGCCAAGAAAAAAGCCACTGGCTCAGTCCTGGTATGACAACAAACTCTATCCCCTGCCGACTGCAGAGGAAAACAACAATACAGGTGAGTGCTTCTGTCATCCTTTAATGATGCCACCACGGAGCTGTCAGGGAAGAAGAGGGTCTCTGGCACCGAGGCAATACCTCTGTTAAAAATGATTGAATACTCTGTCCTAGAAAGAATTTCTTCTGTCCACCAAGGACAAAACCTGATGTCAGTAACAACGATGCAGGACCCAAGATTTAAGACCATGAGATTTTCTCAGCTAACACAAAACAAATATCTTAACAAGCTACTCGACCTGCAACGTCCTCAGCTGACCTTATACATAGCATATGATAAATCTATATCTATATATAGACCTGTAGTTAGCTGGCATATAATTATACAAACATTATCATGGAAAACAAAACAATAGTTATGTTCTACTTAAATTGTTGGATGCCAAACTCATTGTGCTGATGTCACTCTCTTGTCTTCCCTCCATATTTCCAAGAACTTATGACTCACTTGTGCTGGCTGCACATTAAGCTGATTAAGCCTTAATGCATTTACTTGCACAATTGAAGGCAACTGTCCTCATATTTCTCTTGTGATCATAAGGCATTAAATGTGAGTGCGGATGATTGGTTATCTCTTGGTGCCATTTGATAAGCTAGCGACTTGTCCAGGGTGTACCCCGCCTCTCAGTCAGCCACCACGACTGGTGAGGATGAGTGGTTACAGATAATGGATGGATGAGTCACCCACAGACGTTAAATACTACAGAACTCCACAGAAAGTCAAAGTGCCTTTCACCAGGGTGGACAAAGAAGTTGTGACCTCAGTATTGCCTCAGGAACCTCTGAAGTTTTACCAAGCTGTGAAGGAGTTTACTTTCTAAAATGATGCTATGTTTATTTTGGAGGGGGGGGGATATCATGTATCACCACCAAAATTACATTCACAGCATTGTTGGAAGGTCTTTGTATTTGTTATGAGGGGGATCAACGCAGAGAAAGAACATTTTAGAGACTTTTTGGTGGCCAAAAGTCTGTAAAATCCCCCAGTGCTCTCCCAGAGAGCACTCAGGGATTCTTGCCTTGAGTATTTTGACAATCCTTCACTCACTTTTGACCTGGATGACTCGCAAACAACACAGAACTGGTGGCTTTGACAGCTAGCTTTGCAGACCGCAAACAGTCATTGTTGACACACAATAAAAACACGAGTCGTGTATTGTATCTGCCAGTATAACTCTCAGTTCTCCCCTCAGTCGGTCAGGTGGTGGGCCACTGATGATGTGATAATACCTAAAGAAAACACCCTCAAAGCTGACAGCGAGAGAGTAATATAAGCTGACACTGCTACATCTGTGGTTACTTATTAGTCGTTGCTGTAGGGAAAGTACAGAATAATCAGTCAAAGCATACATTAACATTATGCCAATGAGTCTACTCTATGAATATTGAATTACATGATATAACAGCTGGCTGTGTGCTTTCTACAGCTTCTGATTTTATGATGTAGTCGACTCCGTTTGGTTGTAATTTTGTGTTCATTAGGCTTTTGCACCACACCTTATAATCCAGGTCAATATGTTATTAAAAAACCTTTCAAATATGCAGCACCACGGTGTCTGCTTCTAGAAATGCACATCTCCTCTCTAGGATTAGACATTAAAATGCTAAATGCTTATTAGTTCTAGGATTGAGAATTGGTCCTGGCGGGCAGCCTCCCTGCTGTTAAATCGACTCTCCACCACAGGGTGATAAGTGGACAGCGCTACACATTTTTTCCAATGATCCACGTCAATGTTCAAAACACATGGCCTCGGGTCTCGTTAAACAACCACAGAGTTGATCACAAGCCCAAGGAGCCCTGGCACTAATTGCACATAATGCCCCACCATGTGTCAGAACAATAGACGTGCTTATGACGGTCCAGGAGAAGCACAATTGAGACTGGCTACTTTGTATTGGTGCTTAATATCCCAACTCTGGCTCTCTCCAGATATACCGTATTCATTCAAGGGTGCTCTGCCCGTTCCCTGTAGACACCCTGCCCATCCCTCTCCCTCTAAATGTTGGGCAAATATTATCACCCAGCACCAGGATAGTCCTGTCTAGTCTTTGCAGGATCCTGCAGAGCGAGCAGGGAGTGTGAACATCAGTTCATCACATCAGTTTGTTCTGTGATTTACAATGATTGAAACCACACAGCCAAATCCAAGAGAGATTATTGTAACAGAAGTACACACACATGCACAGTACACACACATGCACAGTACACACACATGCACAGTACACACACTGCATTTGAAGTGGGTCCTTGCAAGAAATACACCCGTCTCTGTTGCATGTGCATATACGAGCAACCGTATACACCAAGGTGATTTTTGCAGCAACATCTAAGGAGCAGTCTCCAAAAATCAATGGTAAATTTAAATGTCAGACAAAGCATTAATGTCAGTATAACTAAAATGTCAACAGTCACTCTTGCTTCTTGAATCACCCCACAGAGACGCATGGATATGAACACAGGCACAAAGACACACACTGACACACCTATTTACAGGCACACCACACCAGTGTTCTCTGCATTTACTTTCACTACTCATGAACTAAGTGACTTTATAGTGAGGACAAAGATCAGTCCTCTATGTTTCCAACACTTCAGTATTCTGCCAATTTTCTCAACTAATCGTTAATTAAATGTCAGGAAAAAAGAGGAAAATGTGCATCATAATTCTCTTCAAGCCAAACACTCCAAAACTCAGATATTCATATTAAAATGCATATTAAAATTTCAAACATTTCAGAAGGTCATTTTTCCTTGAAAAGTGACTTCATTGATGATCAAAATAGTTGCCATTAAAATTTTCTGTCAATTTCTTAATCATCTCAGACCTAATCTCAATTACATTTGGTCACATCTTTTTTTTAAATGTGCTGTTGTAATTCATAAAACCCCAGAGGATGAAGAGAAGTGTTTGGCAACCGCCTGACCTTAAGAGAATCACCACCAGTCCAGAACTTCCCGTAATGGGGAGATTTTAGTGGAATTTAATAAGCACAGATGAAAAAAAAAACATGCTTTGTGAGCTTTGCTCTGTTTTCACCCATAAATCCAATCATTTATAATTTAACAGACGGACTGAAATGAAATTTGCGAAAACAGTTCAGTAGATTCATCATTTAATTTCAGTGGTCACATGGCCTCAGGATAA
Source organism: Collichthys lucidus (assembly GCA_004119915.2). Taxonomy (NCBI): domain Eukaryota; kingdom Metazoa; phylum Chordata; class Actinopteri; family Sciaenidae; genus Collichthys; species Collichthys lucidus. The sequence goes on from CM014090.1 coordinate 18,724,265, forward strand.
ACTTAGCACTAGAGATGCTTTAAACGCTCCATCAGTCTGTCTCATTATGTCGGCTGTAATGCAGCCTCTTCACTTTTCCTCTCCTCCTATAGGTGACTCTCCTCTCCTTTACCATTGCCTCCCTTTTCCCACAACCTCTTGTTCCACATTTGTAATCCCCAGATGTACTCATCCTCTCCTTCCACCTCAGCCTTATTCCCAGTCATCCTTACCATCCCTCTCCTCCTCTTGTCTTCCTATTGAGTGCTGCTTAAGGCCATAATCTGTCTTCTAGTGCTCACTGCTGATTGGGTCCACAGGGAAATGGCAACAGGCGACAGGTGGAGCGACAGGGCAGAGGGGCAGCTGTGATTGAGAGTGTGTGTGTGTGTGGGTGTATGTGTGTGTGTGTGTGTGTGTGTGTGTGTGTGTGTGTGTGTGTGTGTGTGTGTGTGTGTGTGTGTGTGTGTAGCTCTCATTTAAATGAAACCTTTCTGTTTAAACGCACATCCATGCTCTCTTTCTCTTTCCAAAACCATACAGGGGTCTTATGCATTATGTATCAATGTGGATGAGGGAAAGAAATAGAGGGGGGTGATTGTCTGTGTCAGTGTGACCAATTGGTTGTAGACTCCCAGTGTAAATCCCCTTTTAGACAGGTACATGGCACAGATCGATACCTGAGATCAAGCTGTGCTCAAGAAATATACAACCAACCTCTTCATAAATGGCCAACAATAAATTAAAACAAAGAGAAGAGCACATCACCAAGACAGACACCATTTATGAACAACATGTTCTCATCTGTTTGAACAGCGTCCTCCAAGATCCACTCAGCCTCTCATTGCTCCGCTCAGGTGATTCTTATTTCTAAATCCGAGCATGTTGAATGAGCACTCAGCACTCTGAGCAGCACTGTGACACAGTTTGTGTCAAATAGCAGAGGGGCTGTGCAGACTTGAATGTAGGTGATGAGCATAGCCAGACTCAGCATGCACCTGTTGGCTGTACTCTTGGGAGAAGTTTAGCTTCAGGGCTTTCTGTTTCTTTATTATTTTCAGTTTTAAGTTACAGTTAGTTCAGGTTAAAATAGACAGTTTCACAACATTAACCACATGCCAGAAAAGGTGCATCTCTGCCAGACCTCATTTCTAAACCTTAAGGCGAACTTCTCTCATGTGCGTTGGCTGCGCAGCATTGATGGGTGTTCAATTTGGGTCACTTAGGTGGTGCATTAAATCAGTGATAAATAAGGGTAACCCTAACTCTGCAAAACGTGTGTCGTCATTTAATTCTGACCCTGAAACTTAACATTGACGTTTTAGATCAATGAAAATGGCTCAGCTATGAAGCCGTGTTGTCACTGTGCTGAAAATAAATTGATTTGGTGTCATCTACATTTAGGTAGTTAACCTCAGAATAAGAAGTGACTGTCATTACATGGATTTTTCCTTTTAGGATTGATGGTTGATGGCTAAATGCATTTGGGGATGGTAAAGATATTCTGGCTTACATCATAATGACCAAGACAGAGCATCAGTATAATTTGTACTGTATGTCTCTCTGTCATGCCAATTCCCACATCTGTGGTTGAAGCCATAATGACAGCTATACTACTTGCAGATCTAGAGGAATCATTATATTTTAATGCAAATATTAAGTTTGTAAAATAGCAAATTCAGCTTTGCTATTTCATGATAGCGAATTTCCTCGGTGTGCATCTGTGTGAGTGTGTAAGTGGGTGTTCGTTTGTATAGGACAGTTGCGGAAGAAGACAGTGGGCCTGAGAAGATGTGCAGCAGGAGCGTCTTCCAGCCCCTGGCACTCCATCAAAGCCAACAAGATGAGGACAGAGAGAGAAAAAGACATGAAAGCCAGGCGAGGGCATGGAGACGAGAGAGGGCTTGTGTTACACGGCATATGGCCTGTGTGAGGAGGCAGATGTTTCTGCGTGGAGTGGGAGAGGGGAGCACACACACACATCCTGTTGCATCTGCTATTGCAATCCACCCATGGGATGAGCAAACAGATGTGTGGAGAGGCTGCACTGGCATGCTGGGACTCTCAGAGCTCATCTAACCTTTTCTCTAATGATATTTTCGCTTCTGCTTTTCCAGCTATTACCATCATCATCTGCTCTTCATCTGCTCATCACACCTCTCTTCCACAAGTCCTCCAGAGTTGCGTATACTCTGGCATCTCATCTCTTCGCTGCTTTTTGGTTGACTACTAATTTTTCTAATTTTTTTCCTAGTCGGTAATGTATGTCAGCCATTCAAGAAGTCAAATGATACTAGGTTGATAGATATAATGTGTTTTTACATGTCTCTTATGTTTCTGTCAGTGACTGAATGCAGTACAAGTCTAAATTATTCTGTGATCCCCGATTGAATCACTGCTGTTTATTTAGCAGAGTGGGAGTCACTGTTAGCGTAAGATTTGTCCAAAGTACCTAAACAAATGAGAGTGACACACATAATATTATAAATAAATATCTGTGTTGTAATCTGCACACAAACCGAAACATGAATCATGATTAATGGCTTGAATTATATGTTTTTCATAACCATTCTATTTTATGTTGAACAACAGTTTATTCAACTACAAGGTTCTGCTTTCTGCTTATAGAGCTGGTTGCGGATGCAGCTGGCGAATAGGCTGTAGTATAGGTCTCTATGCAGGCATTATGGTACCCACACCCCCAAAACAATCAAGTGTTTGTGTTTGTGTAACTGTTCCACCGTGTTTTATTTCGTCTCCTGTGTAGACACGTTTATATCCACCAGCAACTCCAGTTCTTATGTAGGGCTGAGAGTATGGCTTCCAAAGAGTATATAAACTGTATGTGATATCCACAGGTCATTTTGGTGTCAGGATCAAATTAAAAGGATACATATATAGCTAATGTACTTAGCTAATGTACAGTAGACATCATTGCACATTGTTTCCTTTTGAAAGTTTCGGCATTTATCTTCCTTGTGCCTTCGTATCTTCACCCTTTGCATCATGTCTCTCACTAAATGTGGACAGATGAGCACACTGTCAGGTCTCGGGTGGTCTCATGTGTTTGTTCTGTTTTTCCCTGATTCGCTCTCTCGGGGATTGAGGTTGTTGCTAATGCAGCTATAAATCACATTGCATGTGTGGGTGTGGGTGTGGGAGTGGGTTTGGATGTGTGGGTGTGTGTGTAATAGAGAGAGAGAGACAGACAGACTTGATGAGGGAGCAGAGAGTGAAGCAAAGGTTAAGGCACAGGAGGATGCTAAAGAAGGTGAGAGAAACAGAGGGTATTGTTTTGCTTTCCAGAGTTTTCAGGATAAAACTGCATACGTTCCATTGTCAAGAAAAATTTTATTTTTTGTCTTAAATGATAATTTTGCCAAGCATCTTGTCTTGTGCTTTTTAAATGTTCACAATAACTACAGATGCCAACAGAAACCATTTTATTGTACATACATGAAATATAGTCTTTCTACTGACTTCTTATTTCATTTCAACGCTAACAAGTATGTGTATGACAGTAACTGTAGACGGTGAAGCAGGTAGCCTATGGTAGGATTGGTGATCTGTTCTCCACAAGCACAAAATTACTCCCAAAGTCTGTTTGGACAAAATTTCAAGTGAATGAATGCAGTGCAGATGAAATATATGTAAGGTGCAGCATCAACACTGTTACATAATATTAGTCAATCAGTCATCAACTGATTAATAGTTATGCAGTGAATAGAGTACATGTTATGACGCTATGAGGCTTGATGTTTTGAGTCACTCTGCACAGTAGGACTTGTTCGACAATAAACAGGTACAACATTATACAAACCTCCTTGTGCGCGATGAGCTCCTTTCAATCTATTACGCTTCTGTCTATCATCAGCACCCTGGTGCGAGAGCACCGCTGTGCACCGAGCATTATTAGCAATATATAATTATAAAATGTATGGACATGCTGAGTTGTCCCATTCAGTTAATCACACAGTAGAATTGAGTAGTTTGTCTTTAGTGAAATACCTTCTACAGGCGTGGTGTGTGGTCTGAATAAGAATATCAGCTGACTGGATGTAAATGTAAACATGGCGCCAGACTGTTTATAGTAGACTGAACCTTGGGAAGAGATTAAATGTTTTGGCTGATGCAGGTCACATTCCTTGACCTTGCATGTGATGTGTAGCATTGATAATAATGCCCTAATCTGCTCTGAGCGTTACTGGTGCTGCAGGAGCAGTGGGTCAGGGTTATACGCGGGTTTTAGTCTTGGGCAGAAAAGCACATCACGTGCATTCACAATCAACCACCGGGGCTGATGCTGCTTATTATAGTATCAGCATGTATATGTGATATTAAAACAACTTTAAATGACTTTTGTGGCCACTTTGGAGCATCACAACATGCTGTTAGAACATCATCGATGGAGCGTGCCTGTAGATCATCTAGTTGAGTATGCTCGGTAACACAGCAGCAGGTTTGATTCAAGCCTTTGGTCCCTTGCATGTCATTCTCTGTCTTCCCCTTTTCTGTCTGCCTTCAGCTGCACTATCAAATAAAGATAAAAACCAAAAAAACAAAACAAAAAGATTGATATATTATTACCATTATCAATCGTTATCTCATAAAGTTTATATGTCTAACATGTTAGCAACAATAACATTCCTTTGGAGTCGTGTTTCTGTCAACTTGATAAATATGAGTTCAGTATTCATGCAAATATCTGGCTCTTTAGCTGCTGGAAATGACTACTAAATAAATAAATAACTCATCCAAAACAAAAGAACCATCTGAGAAGTAGTAAAAATAGTACATCTGACAGGGACGGCAGAGCTGTGTGATGATTTTCCATCCCTATGAACATCACTGTTCACATTAAACATGGTCCATTGTTAAAATAACTCAGAGCTTTGAATCTGATCACAAAGACATGAGTGGTACCCTGTTTGACTTTTACTTGACATTCGCTGTCAGTAGTATTTGTTTTTGCTTATTACCTTCTGGTAAACACATACAAATCAAAGAGGCTAAGGATTTTGCTGCTTTGTTGCTTTTTCAAAGGTTGCCGTTGTCCTTATCTTTAATGATCATTGATTTAGCTTTGATACAACCTCTAGAGCTGGTGGGATCCTAGAAAAGCCCGAGGGTCACCAGCCTCACAGTGAAGCAGCCTCTGTGTTTTGAACCTAAAGCAGTAGAGCTGTGAATTAATGGGCCGTGTTGGCCATTTAAGGCAAAGAGAGGGGGGGGTATGGTGTAGGGATATCCCACTCGTGAACCTATACAGGTCACTGGAGCGAAAAACCAAACACACATTAATATAAACCCTGGCAGCCTCACTGCAATTTATTACCTCTATTTATATCTGTTACAGTTGTGGATGAGTGTGAGAGAGTAGGAGGAGGAGGACTGGGGATTGAATGCAGGGAAATGGGGCAAGTGGTGGTGGAGGGCCGGGGTGGGGGGAGCAAAGGAAAGAGTAGGAGGTAGTAAGAGGAGTGAGAGAAAACAGAACATGAGAACAGGAAAGATAGACCAAGAAAGACAGAGATAAGATCGAGAGAAGAGCGGTCTGTAGGATTCTGGGACAGCTGAGATTTTCGCGGAACAAGACGACATCCTCTGTTGCCATGACAACTGCCTCTGTGTGAGCGATCACTCGGTCCCATGCTCACTCGCCCACATAGTGGAGAGGCACAGACACACACACACACACACACACACACACACATTCATAAACATGACTCTTGAACATGCCCTCAAACTCCCACACAGCCTGGCAACATATCTATCATTCGACCACATCCCTCCATCCATCCATCCCTCCATCCATCCATCCATCCATCCATCCATCCATCCATCCATCCATCCATCCATCCATCCATCTATTCATCCATCCATCCATCCATTTATGCAGCGTACCTCCCATCGCATCAACATACATGCTCATCCATACTCTGTAATTTCCTTGTGTTGTTAGCAGTGTTAAAAGTTTAAGTGCAGTACACTAATATTTAGGTGGTACAGCAATTTGTTTTCAATTTTGCAGAGTTTAATTGTCAACATGGATTTGTATGTCCGCTGTGTAATCGATCAAAGAGTGCCATGATGGCTAGGAGTGTGTTTGTTGGTATGTAGTGTACAATGCTACATGTGTGCTACTAGATAGCGCTATAAGGTGCCAAAGAAAGGACTGTGGCCACTGAACTGAATCCACAGACACATTTTTTTTCTGTGTGGAAACACACACACTCAAAACACACACACTGACACACAGATGAATTTACCAGGCTTTTGGTATGATATAACATGCTGAGCACAAGGTCACATTAGCATGGATATTCTGTACACATGCTGTTTTGTACACATCCACTAGAAGAGAGAGTTGGCACAGAGGGGAAGGGCAATGCTGACCAATATTCCACATTGCCTTTCCCCTTGCCAAGTCAAAGAGATCTAGCAAATATTATGTCCATACACACACACACACACACGCAGTGGGCCTGGCCACAAAAGACACATCTCAGGGACAAAGTCGATACAGCAGCAATCACCTTTCTGAGCGGAGAGACACTTGTTATAAAGTGGAAACCGTTAAATCCATATTGAAATAAATAATGCTGACATTTCCTGCCTCTTTTTGCCACAATAGGTGGCGTGTTGACTGGACAGCCTAGGTGTAATTGTATGATAATGTGACACAGATATAACCCTACGGTCACTACAGCAAAACACTGTGGCATAATGCACCTCGAACATAAAATCAGCACATGAAAAACAGCAATTAACGACACAATAAGGTGCAACACGTGATGTACTGGGTTTTTTGTTTTGTTTTTTTAAACATTCTGCACCAAGAGTGTCACAATCACTGTCCATGGTGCTGATTCCAGAACATGCAGGGATGTGGAGCTGTCTGGTTTGGTCATCATTTATATACTGAGAGCATTGGGAGCTGTTAATTCTCTCAAAACTGATGCACAACTTGTGAAACATGGACAATGTCTATCAGGAAATACAAGAAGACATCGATACTGCCCCTTTAAATGCACTCAGTATGTGTGCTGTTCTTAATTTCAGCATAAATCAAACACTCTATTATTTTGTGCTTCCAAGTTGAACGCAAAATAGTATACTCCGCAGCACAAGATACATCACACACATGTCATGACTCCTCTAGACCCACTTTTGGATGAGAAACAAATAGCTTTGGAGGTGAAGACACTCATTCGTTTTGTTTTCTGCACGACTGAAGGCTCTCCCAGCATGCACCGGGTGAAAGGCAGACAAACACCCTGAAAAGGTCATGAATCTACGCACACCTGTGGATTCTTGGAGGAAACAGGAAGACAATGCAAACTCAGCACAGTCTGCCTTTTTCTTGCTGTGATCTGGCAGAGCTAATCACTGAGCCACTGTGTCGCCTCATACACAGACTGCCTGTTCAAATAGAAAGCGGGCTCTGTGAATGATCTGTGCGTCAGTTTGCATAATAGGACAGATTTGGAACTTAGGGGGTGACGCCAAGTTTTCAAACCAGGCAGTAATCCAATTGCATACAGAGCTGAGTCGGTAAAACTAGTATTTTGTTTGTGCACATTCCAGCATGTCTCTCTAATGAAGTGAACTTGAAAGCGACTACTTGCTCTATGCTTGTATATTTGCATTAATAACAGCCACTCTCCAGAAAAATGTAACACAGAAAACTATACACCAACAATCTGCTTAAGGCGCCTTTTCCTTTCATATAGTGTATATATGAAACACTAGGATCTAAGAGCTGTGTTTTCTTTTGCAGGTTCAAAAAATGTGTTTTTGCAGCGAGTTTAAGACGTTTCTCTGTGTCTGACAGTAATGTTAATCAGGTGAAACTAAGACTACACTACTTAGCGTTTTTCATCCTCATCCAACGATATCTTAATCACATGTTTAAGGTGGACTTGGCTAGATAGATAGATAGATAGATAGATAGATAGATAGATAGATAGATAGATAGATAGATAGATAGATAGATAGATAGATAGATAGATAGATAGATAGATAGATAGATAGATAGATAGATAGATAGATAGATAGATAGATAGATAGATAGATAGATAGATAGATAGATAGATAGATAGATAGATAGATAGATAGACAGATATCTGTAGCTTTTCACCTTTACTATAGTTATTTAAGGTGGACTTGGCTAGATAGATAGATAGATAGATAGATAGATAGATAGATAGATAGATAGATAGATAGATAGATAGATAGATAGATAGATAGATAGATAGATAGATAGATAGATAGATAGATAGATAGATAGATAGATAGATAGATAGATAGATAGATAGATAGATAGATAGATAGATAGATAGATAGATAGATAGACAGATATCTGTAGCTTTTCACCTTTACTATAGTTATTGGAAAAAAAGTTCCAGATTTACAATTGCATTTTGTCTCAGATGAGGTGAGCCAACAGCCTGTTACTTACCACAATGCTTGATTCATTTCATAGTTTCAGTCTATTAATTATCACTTTTAATACCGTGCCTAATCGCTACACAAATGCTACAGTGCACATTGATCCACATCACTGTGAATGTGCCACTGTTAGCTGAGATCCTAATTTTCAACTGTTGACCAGATTTTCAGGATCTAAGAGCTGTGTTTTCTTTTGCAGGTTCAAAAAATGTGTTTTTGCAGCGAGTTTAAGACGTTTCTCTGTGTCTGACAGTAATGTTAATCAGGTAAAACTAAGACTACACTACTTAGCGTTTTTCATCCTCATCCAACGATATCTTAATCACATGTTTAAGGTGGACTTGGCTAGATAGATAGATAGATAGATAGATAGATAGATAGATAGATAGATAGATAGATAGATAGATAGATAGATAGATAGATAGATAGATAGATAGATAGATAGATAGATAGATAGATAGATAGATAGATAGATAGATAGATAGATGATATCTGTAGCTTTTCACCTTTACTATAGTTATTTAAGGTGGACTTGGCTAGATAGATAGATAGATAGATAGATAGATAGATAGATAGATAGATAGATAGATAGATAGATAGATAGATAGATAGATAGATAGATAGATAGATAGATAGATAGATAGATAGATAGATAGATAGATAGATAGATAGATAGATAGATAGATAGATAGATAGATAGATAGATAGATAGATAGATAGATATCTGTAGCTTTTCACCTTTACTATAGTTATTGGAAAAAAAATTCCAGATTTACAATTGCATTTTGTCTCAGATGAGGTGAGCCAACAGCCTGTTACTTACCACAATGCTTGATTCATTTCATAGTTTCAGTCTATTAATTATCACTTTTAATACCGTGCCTAATCGCTACACAAATGCTACAGTGCACATTGATCCACATCACTGTGAATGTGCCACTGTTAGCTGAGATCCTAATTTTCAACTGTTGACCAGATTTTAAATTAGCCATTAAAACCGCATTTCGCATGTCCGTATGAATGACCTTTATGAAAAACAAACAAAACACTTGATTTTATACAACAAGCCTGTAATTGGCATCGAATCTAAAAGTACAAAGGCTGGTACTGCAGGCAAAACTGTCCAAACAATATCACATCCTACACAACAAATATATCTGCGGCAAGTGTAAACAAATCCTCAAGTGCAATCAATACTACATTTGTTTGAGTGTATGAGTGTGTGCAAGAGAGACCTGGGTCTGGTATTGACAGACTCTCTATCCGGCCAAGCTGGCTGTGAATGATGACTCATCCAGAGTAGGCCTTTGATATTCAACATAGCACTATATTTAAAACTCACAGAGATTTCTGCTGCTGCAGGGTCTCTCTCTCGCTCTCTCTCTCTGACACACACACACACACACACTTATTGATCGAAGTTGGAGGTGTAGCCACTATTTCCATTCATCCCCTGGTCTCCCCTGGCTCCTGCAATCGACCCCATTTTACTGTGTGTTTAATTCACAGCCTGAGTACGCCTGCCACAGCCTCCACTTCCAACACCTCTCTCAATGTTTATTGACCATATAGTAGCACTACATCTCAGCTCAAGGCCTGCATTTTTTACTGTGGCTCTCTCTCTCTTAACATTTTATTATTCATACTTGTATGTATCGTTGCTGCAAAAAGAATATCCTTTATCTTTGGGCTTTGGGAAAAGCTGTGTTCATATATATGTTAGTGTGTAAATGTCCATGTGTGAGTGATTGAGTTCATGTGTGTGTGTCTGTGTGTGTGAGAGAGAGAGAGAAAAAGGGCAAGAGAAAGACTTTAAGTCATCCTGAAATCACGTGCAGCTTATTCCCTTCTTATCCTGTATGACTGAGAAGTCTTATGATTCCAGTTCCCTGTAATGGTTCCTCTCTCTCTCCCTCTCTCTCTCTCTTTCTTTCTCTCTCTCTCTCTCTCTCTCTCTCTCTCTCTCTCTCTCTTCTCTCTCTCTCTCTCTCTCTCTCTCTCTCTCTCTCTCTCTCTCTCTCTCTCTCTCTCTTTCTTCTTCTTTCCCTGCTATGGAATCAAGGAGAACAAGGACGGTGTCTGTAAGTAAGGAGAAACCAAACTATCACTCTCTCTGCAGCTTGTTGCCTTAGAGACCAGCAGAGAGTGAGAGATAAATCTGTGAAATCTTCTGATCATCTGTGTGTGTTTCAGTGTGTGTGTGTGAGGACGGTGCCTGTGTGGGTGTACAGAGAAGGGGGTCGGCTTCTGACACACAGCGGAGGAAAATTCCCTCGTAGCTGTGCATAACCTCTCTTCCTGCTCCCTCTGCTCTGTGTTTTCTCTCACAAATTGTTACATCGATGCTGGAAATCAGATCCAATTATTACAAATTACAGACCGACACTGCCCTTCTCTGCCTTCTCCGGCATGTGCCCTCACCTCTAAACCAATATCCGGCAGAGACTCTGCTGCAACAATAGATTGTGTCTTTGGGATGAAAGGAAACCACAGTGTCAAACAAGACAAAACACAAAACACAAAACGTTATCTTTAGACAGAAATAATTAGACAGTGTCTGTCTGAGGTGGGAGAGAGGAGAGGGCTGATAACAGCACAGTAATGTTGGTACACTATATGTATAAAGAACTAACTCAGTGAAATCTGTTGGTAAATATTATTTGGGGTCTTTGAAAGTAGCTAATTATTGGTTTATGTTCACGACTGTAACCATAGGAAAAAGTGTGGCAGTGTTCTTCACTCTCTCCCCAACTAGAAGCTACTTTTGGTTTTATATCAACAAATTTTAGGTACAGTATGTCATGACCTACAAAAGTGTATTTTCAGATGCAGAAGTCTACAAAAACACCCCACAGTGCTGTGAAGGTAAGTATGTTGGCTGCTGTCACATGGCAGGTCAGAGGCGGGTTACTGTGGATAAAAACCTCCAGCAACAAACAAAACAAAGTATTATGCTGGAATCTGAACTTTTTCTCGGAGAAATTGGATTTTCAGCATATTAGTGGGAGTGACCGGTAACAAACATACAGCAGAAGAAAATAACACTCTTCTGAGAAGAATGAATGCCCACAAGCCTGAAATGTTTCAAACGAGATATACATAACACGGGGATTAAATTATGTGGTTTGTTGCCATAAGATGTTGAAATTGCATCAGTTTGTTATGCTTTGACTAAATCTGTGAATTTAAAATGATATAATGCTATCTGCTTTTAGGAACAGCCCTCCACTATTATTTTTTCATGTGGATCCAGCAATGATGATGCAGCTTTGAGCACTTTTTTTTTTGTTTAACAGAAAAAAATTGGGTTGATAACAAGGCTGAAATAAATTCACACATTCTGCTGTTTGTGATATTTTTCTTCTTTCTAACAGAAAAAAAGCTTCTTAGTGCTTTAACCAGGAAAACGCCAATCAAGCATGTTATGTCAATCAACCAAAAGGGCACTAACTGGAGATATAAAAATTTTAAAAACATCTGAAATACAATTATACTTAGTGAAAATTATATTTGTAATAGGAACTACTGAGAATCTATGATTAAATATGCCTGTAAATCAGTGCTGACTAGTTTAATTAAAAATTATACATGTGAAAATATTTATTGTAACATGTCAAAATTACTAGTTAAAGGGGATCGCTCATTTACACAGGTATTTACCCACTGTGTGGGTGTCCCTCACTATTTGTGCAGAGTGTGATTCATACCTTCATCATTGTTACTAGTTACATTAATAGAGTTTGGTGGCATCACATAATTCTCAGCAAAACTCCACCAAAACTCAATATGTGCGAATAGAGATTTAATCAGTCAGAGTAATTGAAAAGACAACTAAGGTGTGCAGAGCATTTAAAACACACACACACACACACACACACATACACACACACACACACACACACACACACACACACACACACACACACACACACACACACACACACACACACACACACACACACACACACACACACACACACACACACACACACACACACACACACACACACACACACACACATCCAGGCATAGGTCAGTAAAGCTGTGGTTTATTCATCCCAACATGCTGAAAACTGGATACATCCTTAATTTTATAATCCTTTTCGTTATACTAGATATAATATGTACATTTCTGTATATATGCATTTATCCCATAATTACAAATATTACAAATATTAAACAGTGGAATATAAATTTTGTATAAAACCATTCAATTACGAGATATTAATGTTCTTTTTGCTTGCTGCTTATCAGCTTAGAAGGATGTGTGGAAAACTTAAAATGCTGTCAGTGCGGTATGAGGAGACACACTCAAAGAAAGAGAAGAGGAGATGAAGGCACCAAGAGAGGAGGAGGAGAAGGAGGGAGACAACTAACATGGTTTGTAAATAGAGATCACCTCGGTGGACCTTCATCACAGATACACTGTGATTTGCTGTAATCTTCCTGTGCGTGTGTTCATTAACTGTGTCGCCATGGTAACCAAAGTGCCAGTGTCAAGTCGCCCAGAGGGTGACCTTGCCTTTGACAAGTGCACACAGCTGCATCTTTCTCTCTTTCTGTCTCTGTTTCAATCCGTCCATTTCTTGAGACAAATGTCACCCTTCTCACCCACCGCCACCACCCCGCCTCTCCCACCCAGGCTACCAGACAGGAAAAGAGTTGGCACCCATGCATGCTTCTTAAGAGACGGCCAATGTTGTTCTCTCTCCGCCTCCTGCTCACAGACAAACTCGACTCTGTGTTGTAATGAGATACAAAAAGGACATCCAACTGTCAGGAGCTGTTACTGGGATCTGAAGCAGGACGAGCATGTCCCGCCTTTATCCTTCTCTAATTGGGGGGTGATGGTATCCGGGACTTCTGATTGGAGCATGTCGTTCTCGCTGGCAATGATGTGCTTCACCAGGCAGTTAGCTGCCTCATCGATGTTGATGTTTTCCTGAAAAAGAGATGAAAGGGTGAAGGACCAAAGAGAGAGAGAGGAGGAAGAAAGGAGGAGAGGGGAAGAGATAAAAATGAATCGATTGATACAAACATTTTTTATGCCGTGCTTTATTTTTAACTACTATACTAAGTCAGCAGCCATGATGTGAACACATCACTACTTTAAACACTTGTGCTTCCCAGATTAAATCTCAGTGCCTTACAGACTAGAAACTAAATGGCTCCTCATTTTTGATAACTTTGTTTTCATAATACTGTCACGGTAGCAAAAAAGACCACGGTCAAATGAAAACACTAATATGTTCAATCTATGACACTCACGATAGAAAATAATGCCTTAGGTAATGAATAATAGGAACGAGTGTGTTTCCTGTGACAACTGAGTGGCTTTGATTTGACGTTAACAGGAGAGAATGAAAGCTGAATCTACAATGTTTTTAATAAACAACACTAACAAGAGAATATTATTTGTGGGAGTAAGACAGAAATAAAGTGCTGCTCATTGTAAAATATTCTTTTCATATGTAGGATCTGAATTAGGAACAACTTTACAAAGAACTTTTGGCTACACTTTTTTTTTGTTGACTCGATTTTTCTGTAAATGCCTTTTTTCAAGTTTGTTACATTTCATTGGGTCATAATCAAAATGGTTATTTTGGTGTAAATGTTGCCTTAATTAGATACAGACAGGATTCAGGAGGATGACATGCAAGAGACAATGATGCCCATTTATGAAATTATTGCAGCCAACAATCTGGGGCTCAGAGCTGATCCTGGGAAACTTGCCTTGCATTATTCACAAACCTATTCTAACAAAGAAGAGAAATGCAATTCTCGACAGCACCCACACAAAGGATTTAGAGGGAACTGAACCAGAGCTGAAAGCTGAGTAAACTGGAGAAATGGCCCTGGGTGCCAAAGCAAGGTTCACATGGGGATAGCATTGATGAGAGGCACACACATGCACACACTTCCTTAATATGTGAAGCGTGATACGGCAGCTGTAGAAATACTGAATATTCATTAGATCTAACAGTGCGCTCAGTAGGACGTGACATGACGACGACGTCTGCAGAGCCCTTAACGCCTCTTACACACACGCATACACACACACACACACACAAACTCCTCTGTGTGCCGTGTCGTGATCTGTCATACTGTGCGGCAAAAGATTTCAACATAAAACACAACAAAAAACACCTTCTCTAGTCTCTGCCGGCTTCACTCCTTTACCCTGCGCATCCTTGTGTATGCAGAGCGTGTCCAGTGCTATAAGATGAAAGTTTAACATCATTCTTCTGCCTGTTTATTTGCCAGTATGTCAGCTATATACTGCAGACAGTAGACAGTCATTAAGCTCACAAGGAAACTGTATACTTATATAATACACATAATATTCATGATGTCTTTATATTTACAAAGTTACCAATACGACGACTCTCGCTGTAAAATGGCTGCACACTTGCTGTTGAGAATCATTCGGGCTGTTTTTCATGAAAGCAGACACACGCGTATGTGCACGTCCTAGTCTGTTTTTTTCTTCTTACCATCCAGCTGTGACATTCCTGCTCCGCACTCGCTGCTATAATCAGGGCTCGTGTTGTTGTCTCAGTGTGTCTCGGTGTGTCAGCGTGTAGGTGGGTGAATCCTCAACTCGTCTCGCTGTCAGAATCCGCTCACCACATTCTTTCACTCTTGTCTGCACCAGTGATTGTTGGAATGAATCTTTAATGAACTCTACTTTAGTTACTGGAACTCTCAGAGCCTCTGTAGTTTCTTCTTCACACTTCTCAGAACAGGAGCGTGAGTGGAGGAGGTTGCTATCCACAACTACACCGCCAAATGTGACACCGATCCTTTAAAGGTCCAGTGTGTAAGATTCAGTGTGGAGTATAATATTCATAAGTATCTTTTCATTAGCGTACAAGAATGAGCCCTTTATATCTACAGAGGAATCTGATCATCTTCTACGGAGTCTGCCATGTTATACCACCATGTTTCTGCAGTAGTCCAGAACAGACATGACCTTTCACTACTTCACTGTAGCTTCTTCTACACACTTAAAAGGTTGCGACCTCACCTCTAGAGGCTCCTAAATCCTATACACTGGACATACATACATAAATACATAGTAACATATACTTATGAAATCTGAAATAATTGAAGATGCCTTTTTAGACGAAGCCAAAAGTATATAACATTTCTAAGTGACATTTGTTTGAACGTATCTCCTGTTAGTTTAGTCAGTGCATTGATCCACATGACATGGCTGCACCTGCATCACATACCAATTTTTTTTTTCAACCTTTGGATAACACAAGGCTTTTCATTTCTCTGTTTCCAGCCTTTACGCATCCTGTCCGGATGATGGAGCACCTGATGCAAGTGCAGCTGACCTGAAACACCACAGTAGGAATGTCTGCCATGAGACTCAACTTTGCAACAAAAAAAAAGCAGCAGCGCTTATTGACTGAGCCTTCATTCATATGTGGACACTGACTAGACTGGGAGTCTGTTAAACTCAGCATGTTTTAAGAACTTCCTCACTTTATGAATGCCTCTGTGGTGGCATTTCCACAGGGTAATCAAGTGCTGGGTCTGACACAGTGGAGCTAGTCGGGAGTCAGCTGCTTCTCAAGGACATTTGAACGGGAAAGACTCCTGTTAAAGGCTACTCTTTGTATTCATGGCACCATCCTGCTAGCTATGGTACTGCTTTGTAGTGTGTGCATGTCCCATCTTTCTCACCTTGGCAGATGTCTCATACCATCCCACAAAGCCATTCTCCTGGCAGAACTGCTCCATCTTTATTCCATTATTGGTCAATACATCCCGGCCCTGGTCACATTTATTAGCCAAAAGCACAGTGGCTACATGTTTCCCATTGGCAAGTGTCAGTTTGGAATCCAAGTCCTCCTTCCATTTGGTGACAGCCTCAAAGGAGGCGGGCCTTGTGACGTCAAACACAATGAAGGCGCCCATGGCCTCGCGGTAGTACACACGGGTCATGTTGCCGAATCTCTCTTGACCTAGAAGGCACACATGGACAAAGACACAGATGGATGCATGCAGGGGAAAATGATTTAGTCAGTGTACAAACTTATACATTTATTGATGCACATAGAGAAATTCATCTTTCCATTTTGAAGCCCTTTACAAGTAGATCAGCCACATGCCACCACAGAAAATGTGGATGCGATGCGGTGACGCTTCAGCAGCAAACAGACACACAAGGTTGAATTTGAGTGATTCGATTTACTCATTTTATCAGACTCCTGTATCATATTTGCTACCACGCAAACATTCCTAAGATACATTTCCATCCATTCTGTCAAATAGACACACACACACACACACACACACACACACACAAACACACACACACACACACACACACACACACACACACACACACACACACACACACACACACACACACACACACACACACACACACACACACACACACACACACACACACACACAATTACATGCATGATTTTACTTTGAGACAGATAAGATGTAGACATGGATAGAGGCAGGATGGGAGGAGATGTCTCTGGTGTACGTGTCAGCCTGTGAACTTGCCCGTAAAAAATTCCTGAGGGTAAAATTAATTTGATAAGCTCTTGTTGGAATGTTGTATCCACACTGATTTTCCCACTAATAACTTCTGCCACAGCTTGTGGGCAAGACATTTTTTACACTGTGTGAACCAAACCAAAAAAAAAACTCAGTTGATCTTTCTAAAAGCAGTTTGGAGCAGGTGAAGAGGACAGGAGCTACTGGAGGAGCGTCGAGGTCCGTGGGGACTTTTTCTGTACAGGTGGATCAGAGCATGGGGTCAGCTGCAGAACAGCTGGGAGGAGTAGTCTTGTTCAAGGACATACAGTATCAGAAAGGCAGAAAGTATTGTAGTATAGTTTTACTCGGTTTCCAAACTGAAATATTTATCTATATATCATGAAATATGTATGACTAGATAAGCAATAATTTACATTAACAGACTTCTCTTAGGTTTTATTCATTATGGATTTAATATGAAAGCACTAAACTGATCTGTTTCAACAGGACTGTGTGGTTGGATTTTGATTAGATCAAGGATTCAAAATCCAGGCAGGCAAACAAAATTTAAAGAACTAGGCAAAGCTAAGGATCATGGTACTTAGACACAGATCTAGTGGTCAAGGACCGGTATATAGGGAGTAAAGAGGGCAATGACAAACAGGTGGGTGATGAGGGTGAGCAAGTGAGACTGGGTGGGTCAAAATCATGACAATAAACAGTGATTATCACATCTCACTATCATCTTTCTCTTTCATCAACTCAGAACTAAAACTTACTTAGTTAGAAGCTGATTGAGAAAGCAGGTATTTAGGGCATTTTAGGGTAATGTAAGAAGGGCCAATGGCTTCAGTAGTATGGTTAAAATGTGGCAATAATTTAGTGGAGATTAAGTAGAGCAGAGGCCCAAAACATCTGAAATTATAAGATATCAAGAGAACAAACTATATATATATATATATATATATATATATATATATATATATATATATATATATATATATATATATATATATATATAAATATATATATAAACCCCCTTCCATACGTCTTAAACCTGCTTCACTCACATCTTCATGCTATATGTCTGTGCAGCTCACCCTGTCAGCCTGTCAGCCCAGGACATAAATATATGGTGGCCAGAAATAGAAGGGCTGAAGTTATTATTTGTCTTGGGAAATGTACCGAAACAGCAAGTGATTAATTACAACTGTGGCATGAGAAATTTTAGTTCAGCATCAAATCCCCAAACAAACCCACAGCAGTGCTGGAATATCTTTTTGAATGTAACTTATAAATGGCAGATACAAGCATTATCATTTAATACATATTTTCTTTATGACCCGCATGTTTATTTGTGTTCTGTCTATGATCTAGACTAAATTAAGAACCCATATGATCCTTAACTTTGCAGAACAAAGGTTTCCAAAAATTTCAAAAAGGGCAAATGCAGGGACCCCATACAGTACGGACCTGTAGCGGTTTTCTCTGAGGGAGACACTCATCTTTAGTTCACAATAAAAGCTTTCTGTACAGAGCTCAGGCCTCAAATCTCACTCACATGAGTTCGAGACACATGACTGCTTGCACTCGGAGAGGGCGCACAGGAGGGGAGAGAGCAGCAGGGCAGAGGATTCTTCTAAACCTCAGCCGACACTCATGTGAGATGAGACCGCTGTAGCCTTTAGGTTTGTTATGCTACCAAACAGCACCACAGTTAAAGGCCTTTTTTTTTTCTTATTTCTGATGTCTGTATTAGATTAGGAAAATTAATTAATAATTTAATTATTTCAAACCTGAAACTGTTTCACAGAACTGAGCAAGTAAAATCTGAACTTCAATAAATGCAGACAACATACAAACAAATATTTAAAAAATATAAATATAAATACAGAATATCATACAGGTGAGGAACAGTGGCCAGGATTTATACAGTGTATTAAATAAATAGATTTATATATAAATGAATTTATGTGCAGTTGAATTACTTATTTAGAAAATGATTTAACCATAATAATGACTTACTATTAATACAATTTGTGGTCAGCTGTTTGGCTCTAAATGTGTGATAAAGTGGTTCCAGATGACCATAAATAATGAGAATGGCTGAAGGTTCCCATGGTTGTTTTATGTTACATCATGTGGTGTCGTGATGCTCTTGCATAAAGTCATTTGACATGAAAAGTTAAGTTTATCTTATGTCTTAATAGTAGTATAAGTTGAATTTAATTAATTAGCTTTTTAAATGATAATGATGTCACCATTATTCTGTCCTACTGAGTTCAGCGGCCTCTGTCTATGAAAGGTGAAAGGTCACAAGAATGTGTTTAAGTTAATATGAATAAAAAAACATAATATTCAGAACTCGTGATCGCGGCACCCAGGAGAAAACCTTTCTCATGACTTCTCTGGATTTGTGCCTGTGCTCCTCGTGAATGTGACGAAAGGAAAACATGTAATTGTAGAAATGCGTTGCCAAGTGATTTAAAGCGAGTGATGCCGATGCATGAGGAATGTTAACGCTGGATAACTCAAAATCACCCCTCTATGAAAATGGTTGAAAAGTAACTGTGATCATCATGTGAAACTTTCTGTAGCTCTATAATACACAACACTTTGAAAGGGCCTTGAAACTCGGGGCCAACCTCTAAAATGTTACATTTATTATTATTTATAAAGAGTTGTCTTTCACCTAAAATGACATCCATTCAGGACGTGAAAGCTGATTTTTATAATAAGCAACTCATTGTTTGACTGTGAAGGCAGATTCAATCATGTGATTTCAAAAAGAAAAAAAAAACATAATTTCCTTCAGGACTGACTTGCCACTAAAATTAATAAATGTACAAATGCAGCCTTAATATAATTTGACTTGAAAGACTTTTATGTGCATTTATTTAATTGTCTATCAAAGCATTTTCCATTT
This sequence comes from Collichthys lucidus, assembly GCA_004119915.2. Taxonomy (NCBI): domain Eukaryota; kingdom Metazoa; phylum Chordata; class Actinopteri; family Sciaenidae; genus Collichthys; species Collichthys lucidus. Next base: position 18,744,132 of record CM014090.1, read on the forward strand.
TCAGTTTGAAAAACAAAAATCTATTTTTGTCATATTTTTAATCAATAAACACACATCCATATTTTTTCTTTTAAATACTAAAGCCTGCTGTCAAACAGTTTTTCCATAGTATCCCATATTTCCTGTAGATCTGCTTGTTTGTGTCAGAGTTGCTCTGTACCTGCAATGTCCCACAGCTGCAGGCGCACCGTCTCCTGGTCCCAGTTGAGGACTTTAAGTGCGAAGTCCACCCCGATGGTGGCTCGGTAGTTGGGGCTGAAGTTGTGATGGACATACCGCTTGATGATGCTGGTTTTGCCGACACCGAGGTCCCCTATCACAAGAATCTTATAGAGATGCTCCTTTTGGTGGTTGTTCTGCATGGCGACCGAGGAGGGCGAGAGCTGAGCATGAATCCACCGTGAATGGAGAGAACCGGAGGATGAAAGGAGGAGACGCACAGGACAGCGCGGAGAAAAGTCAAGGGAGTTAGGAATGAGGGCGAAGGGGAGGCGAGGTCCGCCCTGGCCCACGGAGGGAAGTGGAGCACAGACGTCTGGACCTTGTGACTCACGCAGGGAAGCTGCCTGGGAGTGCCGGTGTGTATGCATGCATTTAAAACCTCCCAGATTAAGTTTGATTATTAAGTAGCTTAAGTCAACAGTGGTAGAAGTAGCTAGTAATGTTTACTTTATTTTGGTAAGTAAAATTGACACCAAAATAAAAGTCTGCCATTGTATTATGTATTGTTTTTTTTTTAAACATAAGCTGGTCGAGATTTTAATTATATAGTATATTAAGCGAGTAAGAACCTTTTTTTGACATCATTCTTCCATCAGTAAGTTGTAGTAATCCATTTTCTTTATAGGTTTCCCTAGGAAGAGTGATTGTGTGAAAAACAAACAAAGAAGCAATTTTGAAAAAGCCTTTATTCATCAATCGTCAAACATCTGAAAAAAAGTGCAAATCTGACAATATATAAACACTGAACTTGAAGCAGAATTTTTAAAAAGGCACAAAGATCAATCCATTTAATAAATCAAGAAATCCCTTTAAAGGCGCCACAGGGAAACATGGCAGTGGTGGTTTTTATTTGATGAGGGCAGAAGATCATTGGAGTTCTCCGCTGTGTTTCCCTGAGAGAAAGGATCAAGGATCATGCACCTGACTAGCAAATACAAAACACTGATGTCATCAGATGTCAGTTCCCTTTAAATGTTACAATCAGAAGTTACTAACGATGATTTGTCACAGTATGCACTAACCACTTTGATTCAAAGTTTTGTATGTCGGCAGCTACAGCTTCAATGAAATCATTCGTAGGCAGCTAATTAAACATTGATAATACAACATCGGCAGGCTGACATTTGTGTCCCCATTTATGCTTTTAACTAATGCAGGATGATAGCTGCCAGATAATAAACCCATTCAGAGTACTGGGTCTCACCCTTGTTACATGTTATTCCCTTTCTTTCCCGGAGCAATATCAATGTTCAGCTCAAAGACCGACAAATGCTACGATGTGACATGATTTCACCTGAAAAATGACAGATTTTGGCTTGAAAAAAAAAAAAGCTAAGCTACACAAGGAGGAAATTAAAGTTGCACTGGGGCTCATCAAGATACCACCTCCTCCTCCTCTAGTGCTTCTACAGTTTGGGGATGGGTTTGGCTGCAACTGCGATGCTCTCAATGGCACACTCGTCACTTCCCCGGCGGATTCGGAAGAAGCCGTCCTCACCCCAGTTGGCGCCCCAGCTGTTCTTGACAATCCAGTACTTCTCTCCAGTCATGTGGCATCGGCCATACCCCACCAACAGCACAGCGTGATTGGTCAGCTCGAAGGGGTTGTAGGAGTCTCCGAGGCCAGTGTGGTGGTAGATGCCCTCCTTGTAGTGCATGAAGTCAGGGTAGACCTGTGGAAAGATGGGGACAATTCACTTCTAATTTGAACATGTATGAATGTACAGAACACATTTCATAGGATTCATTTTATGCAGTTGTAGTACCTCCAAGGCCACTCCCATGGGTCCATTCTTGACCAGATCCATCATCATAGCCGTCTCACTGCAGCCGCCATAAAATCCACCTATGTAGTAGTAATCTGCCGTGTAAATGCGTCTGCAGTTTTGAGGAAGGCCACATGGGGATTCCTTTCCAACATATGGAAAGCATGACTCATCCACGATGCCAAAATCCTGCGCATACTTCCCAATCAGGTATGGGAACCCACCATCACAACCTTTTAAAGACAAAAAGAGAAATTAATGTTATATCTTTTGTTCAACTTGGTGAAAATGCACTAATGAGGGCAGTTATGAAACTTTCTGGAAGGCAGTTAGACTTAACACTGCACCCCTTGTTCTGATTAAAGAGGGCAGCTACATACAGCAGTATGATGCTTTTCCATTATTGTGGATGCTAAATGATTAAATAAATATGAAATTTACAATTACTGGATAATTTTAATTACAAATAGCTTTGAAGTTTAGTTTACCTTGAGAATATTGAGAACAGGAGACCACTTGTTGGGGGCTGAGGATGGGAGTTTCGCTGTTGTTTGTAAGGATTCGAACACGAGCTTCCAGCATACCCATGGTGGCAAAGGAGTAGCAGCTACCACAAGAGGCTGAAACAGAACAGAGATTTAGTTTAAAATAATTCTGCTGCGCAACACAGAAATCCTCCATCTGTGACGCTCAGGGTCTATGTAGTTTTTGTTGACGGTCCTGAGTCGACTCCAGTCAAATCGGAGGCTGTAATTGTTGGTAGTGTTATAGCTGAAAGCATTAGATTAAGAGGTACTTCTGTGTTAATGTGCAAAACATGGGAGCAGATTTCAATGTGATGTGATGCATCAATACAACTAATAATGGCTGAAAGGTACACCTGCACAACCTGATTGAAATTTGTTCAGGAATATCTCATATCACCCAGTAGTGGTGTTTCTAAGGTTCGTGCTCCAGTGTATTTATCTGCATTAGTTGTAATGTGCAGCAATGGAGTTCGGTATAGAGACAGATGCACTGATTAAAGCCGCCGGTTGCCATCCAGCGTGAGACTCCAGGTTCTTAATAAAATGCTCGGCAGAAATAAATTAGGTCGGAGACCAGAGGCTGCAGGGATGTGCAGGGAGGTTTAATTGTAGTAATGACTCAAGTCAGGGTGACAGTAAAGAGTTTTTATTTGGGCCCAAGACCTTAGGCTTCTTGAGACTAATAAAGTGTAACAGGCAGTAATTTAAATTAAAGATGCTAGTAGGAAACTTGTCCCATTTTAAAAATAAATGTGACGTAATCAGTTCCTGGAGGAAACAATGTGAGGATAAATGTTTATCATGTCTGGGAGGGAATTTTCTATTCTAGCATGCCACATATGGGGTTGCACAGGGCCAAGCATATGTCTTGAGGTCACTGTAGGGATAATGTTAAATCTTAGATTGTTATGGGGACACTGACTTCACTCCTTTAGATACAAAGCGGTTGTATGCCTGAGTCTAGGAAAGCAGGCACCATTCCTATGGTAACTGGATAGGGCTGTCTCACTCCATAGACACAGATAGCAACTTAACATGGAAGCTTCTACAGATCCATGTCCAACCAATAAAGGCAGACATGAGTTCTTTACAGGACTGATGAAGCTTTTGTTTGCAACAATGCCAGTTACAGATGCAACTTCCCTTAACGCTAGGTTACATGTGATGTTAAGAAACAACAACGTCCGTACATGAGATCAGCCAGACCAGTTTATCCTCAAGCCAGAACAATCCTGTGAACAGAAACCATACCTAGAAAAACATCCACTAGACTAGTACAAACAGCACTGTACAGTAGCTTAGAGGGCTTCTATTGTAACACTCCAGACCTCTCCACATCCTTAAGCCCAGTCCTACAGAGGCCCTCTCAGACACTCAAACTACTCAGCACGCATAATCTCTCCACTTGCACACTAGGCTGTGCAGAAACACAGGAGGAAAGCAAGCAGAGAGCAGACCCAGTCTGCCAAGGAGGAAGCAACGTAGCTGGCAAGCTGCTGTTCAGCGTCTTCCCTTACAGACAGCTGCTCAAGTGTAAAAAGGTTTGTCTGCCTCTGATCCTGGAAATCCTTTTTTTTTAAAGACTTATATTGTTTGCATTTAAATTAAATGTAGAGTCCAGTCATCTCTCCATAAAGTTGAATTTTGCAATGTTAACGCACCACATTTGCATGTCAGAACTGAATGGGATTTAAGAAATTGTTTAAAAAAAAAAAAAAAAAAAAAATACCTTGGTTTCGCACAGGGCTGAGGAAGTTCACTCCATTAACGTTTCTCCAATCCCAGTGCTCAGGCAGACCTGCCGCCATCTTGGCTACCTCAGCTTTTATAGGCATGGGGCGAACACGTCTGAGTAAAAATAAAGAATCACACATTTGTATCACAAGGGCATTCAAAGTCAAAACGGATTTAAAAAACAGTATACAAATAAAATGCATGCAATTCCATTGAGTAAAATGGCTACATTAGCGCAAGTATTACTTTAACCTGTGAGTCAAGCAGATCTACTTCGTTTTATTTTACACAGACTGATTTATGGTAAAAAGGATAACTGAATTATTACAGCCTGTCACACACCAAACGTAGGATGTAAAGGCATTTTCTACTACTTATTGATTATATGCTTTTTTAAATAATGAAAACAAAAGCCTTGTGGGCAAGGTAGATTAATTAGTTTAGGTGTTATTGGAATACTGGTACAGTGTATGAATGCTGTTTCATACAGAGCCTAACAGGACTCATGGGGGAAAACATTGTTGTCACTACAATACAATGAACGCACACTAGTTATTAATTTGGAGCACAAATAATTAATGTTCATTTATGTTTTTCTCCCTCCAGGACACTGGATGGGACACGTGGCATCATCTGTGAAATGTAAGCAAATACTCACATGGGGATACGGGAGGCGGGCCCTCCTGCTCTGTAGTGCAGCTCCTGCAGGGTGTACGTCTCATGCTCTGGGTAGGCCACAGCCTTCCACAATTTCTGGACCGAGTTGATGGAGTCAATGAAATCCATGTTGTGTTTGTATGGCTTCTGGAGCAGCCTGTATGGTAAATTATATCACATGTGAAGTTCATATTTAAAAGGAGGGGTGCCATAAAACAAGAGACACTGCAAGCAATTGTTGAGTTGAATTACAGTATTTTACCAATATTAGTTGGTAAACATGTACACCTTCAAAAAACAAAACTAAATCTTTCACTTGGACGATAGAGATTAAGTCTTCATACTGATGTCAAACAGAGCAGCAGTTTCAGGATCAATTGTTCTGAGTGCTGAAGACCATTCCAGGTAAAATCATAGAAACAGTTCCTCAGGAGAGAGAGAAGCACAACTCCAACCACTGTCATCTAAACTAAGATAAAGCAAAGCTACAGTGACACACCAAAGAATTATGTGCAGAAAAAGGTCGAAACCAAGAGATGACCCACAACCCCAGCTTGCTACTGCACCCCCTCGACTTGCACAATGTGTGTTGTACAAAACCTTACCTTAAAAGACAGACCACGAATTCAATATTTGCACTTTTAATACAGCTCAGATATAGTTTTATGGTTTAAATGACAAATCAAACATGAATCTACTGAAAATCTCTAACGCTTATCATAGCTTGGTTTAACTCCAACTGACAAAAACAAGTCCAGGAAGCAACTTTATTTAGCCGGAAACTGGGTTTAGGAAGTTGACCAAATAATCTATTCAGCAACAGTTCTGCTGTGACATCAGATTTCTAAGGGAAACGTGTCTGTCATGGGACAAACATTTTGCCCATGTGACAGTTTTTTGCATTTTGGGGGATGTATTGAGTGATAATAATTGATGTACCTGCTGTTGAGGACTGGTTTGTAATCCTTTCGGGGCGGTACTGGTGTCACTTTCTTCCCTACAAAACAGGCCCAGTTGTTTCCCAGGACATCGTGGACCCATCCTGGCAGGGTTTGGTCACAGTAGCTGGTCACCTTAGAGCCCTCCTGAGAGTACTGAAAGAGACGAGTGAGATTAGGACCCATCGACCAATCTACGACTCAGTCATGTAATTTTAAGCAAATGTGAATAAGTCAAGCACAGACGATGAGGAACTTAGAGTTTAAATCATAATGTGGGTTTAAAGAAAGCGGTCTATCACACTTCCTCCGTGTCATGTGAGTGACCGAGAACTGACATGTGTCAAAGATGACCTTTAAATACAGCTACTTTTATATATTGAACAAGTATTCAGCCTGGCCTTAGTGTAAATGAAGATATGCATTTTTTCCAGATACCATCTAATGAGACGAAGGCAGAGGAAACCCAGTGATAGTGAAGCCAGGCCTTGAATGTCAGAGAGTGCTTTAAAAATAGAACCTGGAGAACGGTTAACCCAGAGCCACAACTTCCTTTCCACGTCATTTCCAATAAGCCAGTAAGTTCTTGCTGCTTAGCATGATTAGAATAATTTAAAAGAACAGTGCATAACACCAGCTACCTCATAATGAGAAATTAAGTAGCTTGCAACATGTTGACTGTGCAGAAAACATTTCAGGGCAAGGCAAAATACAGAAAAGTTAGCTTAAAATGAATTAACTGTCAGTGTCTTTTTACCTTGAAGAAGCCGAACCATTTGTACCCGTTGATGACCACTTCAAAGCCCTGGTTGTAGATGAGGGTGAAGAAGCCGGTGTTCCCCAGCTCGTCTGTGGCTACAGACAGTTTCTCTAGTGTGACTGTCACCGTGCTCTTGTCTGTAGCTGAAGAAGAACACCACAATATACAAATGCACAACATGTTTATTATAAATTGTTAAAATCCTCATTTCAAAATTTTAATTTTTATAGCGCAACTAGTTCCACAAAGCCAGTGTGGCTGCAGGTTTTTGTTCCAACTAACCAAGTGCACACAGTTTGACCAATCAACTGTGTGAAGACTGAGATCAGCTGATTAAATGAGTCAAGTCTGGTGTGCTGCTGCTTGGTTGGAAAGGAAACATGCAGCCACACCAGCCCTTTGTGGGACAGATTGCCCAGGCCTGAGCAACCGCACACTTTATAGTATTTTTAGCATTTACATCAACGAGCATGCACTTGGTGACTGTGGCAAGGAAAAACTTCTTTTTATGAGACAGAAACCTCCATAATCCATTTTAACAGATGATGGAACAGCATGAAAATGGCACAGGTAGCAATAAAAGGCCACTCTAAAATGTGCATTTTTATCTTTAAAATACAAAAAAAAAATAAAGTTAGGCAGTGAGCTATGGCATTTTCACACAGGGCTACAGAAGTATAGATATTTAACATCAACTCGCTCACTGTACTTTGCTACTGAAGTTGACGCAGATTCAGAATCATGAGTTTCTGTGAGGGGCATGTGCAGCATTATACAGAAATGTTACCACTTAAGTCATGCTCATAGTTGACAGTCAAACAGTGAACAGGACATGACACAGCACTACATAAAGTAGTAAATACAATAACAGGAGTATGAGCCACAACTTGAAAAAACAACAAGAGTTATAAAGCACATTCAAAGCAGATTAATAAATAAGTTGGACTGAGGGGAAGTCCTCAGTGCATCACCTGCTCCGTCTGGGCTCCAAAAAAAACTTCAGGCCCAGTCACATGATTTCCTGACTGCCATCAGCTGTGTGTTTGTGTTAGCACTTAATACTGTTGTGTTTTTTACCTTGAGTGGAGCAGTCGATGGTCTTGTCCTGTCCTCCTTTGGACACCTGGAACACCCATGTCCCCAGCAGCTCCTCATAGGTGCAGTTGGCCGGTGTGTCCCCCCAGGACCCTTCAACCAGAAGCAGGAGCACACACACTAGCACACCGCTCAGCCTCATCTTCACACACAAAGACTAAAGACAGCCACACCTGCGTCTCCTGAGATAAGCCTTAAATCTGACCCTGTGTGAGATTTAACGCCACCTGTCTCACGTTGACTTCCCTAATCACCCCTTTAGTCCTCTGAGCTGCTATTTATCAAACTTTTTAACAAAGATCAACTTCAATGGTCAAGATATATCACTGCAGTCCAACGGTACACACACGCGCCTTCGCTAACGTTCTCGGCCGCTAAAGCAGATTTTTTTTAGATATTTGTACAAAGACACGAGTATTATTTTAATTTAATTAATTATTTAAATGCGACACGTACAAGCTCTCGGCACGCTGTAATTAGGTACGATAACTAATTCACTCATTCATTCACAAGGAAGCACACAACAACATCACACTCTCGCTCTCAACCGTCCTTTGTTTACTCTTTGATTTTTTGGAAAGCACGTGATCTTTGGTTTCGGTTTCCTTCGTCATGTGACCCGCCAGCTGCTGCGGGCATGCGCAGTACACCTAAGTAAAGTACAGCGCCAGCTAGTGATGGGAAGTTCGGCTCTTTTTAGGGAGTCGGATCATTTGACTCACCAAGAGGAGTCGACTCTTTCGGATCCCAAACGGATCTTCATTTGACCACTTTTGTAATTCAGCCAAATTTAGTTGACTTGTGATTCATATGTGCACACTACTGTATATCACTTAAATGATTCAATACACTCTTTGATACTGAAACAAGATATTTCAAGAAATACAATAAATATCCTAAATTACATTTGAGCGATTCCCTAGTTTAATTTAAAATGTTGTAGATTGTTTAATATGTTTTTAATTATTTTATTTCGTTGTAAAAAAAAAAACATTTCATAGATTCCTCCAAGTACCACCAGCGGAAAAGTCGTGGAAGGGCACATTTTCAAATTATGTTACAATCTGTTCACCAATTAGCAAAACATGAAAAACACTATGTAAAATGTCTCAGAATCTTACAGCACCTTTAATTACCCATTGCATTTAATTATAGCACATGCACTCCATGCTACGGTTGGGTTTGGAAAATGAATAGCTTGTGGATAAACATTAACAAGATCTGTGGTGCCTTGTGTGATGAGCCTGAAAGACTCAAATGACATCACAGCAGGAGCTGGTAGCAGGCAGCAAAATACTCTACATTTAAAGAGACTCCCAGAAGTAATCTGAGGCTGATCCTGAGCCCCAAAAGTGACATTTTTTCATTAGTTAATGTAAACTATTGATCTCTGTTTCTGTCTTTGAGTCTGCTGTTTAGTTTCTATTTGCAACTTTATCGTCTTGTTTATAATGTTGTGGTAATCTTATAATCCCTGTGTGGGAATTCTCTTTTGACTTGAAAGAGTTCAGAGAATCAACTCGTCTGCATGCTCGTGAATGCATTTATCACTGTATCCTGACAGGTCTGTGGTTAAAGGGGTTAAAGAGCTTATTTTAGCCAGCAGGCACTTAAGGGAAGTGCTGGAGGCTTTGATCACCATGGTAACCATGACATAGACTGACTCATCTCCTTGACAGACCATAATAAGCACTCAACTGAAGAAGGGACTGAAGAGGTATTAGTCATGCAGTCTCATTAGTGCCATTACATTGTGTTTGTGTGGAAGTGTGTGTGCATTGGTGTGGGCATGTGTATGTTACTGTGTGTGTGTGTGTGTGTGTGTGTGTGTGTGTGTGTGTGTGTGTGTGTGTGTGTGTGTGTGTGTGTGTGTGTGTGTGTGTGCCTATTCCGAAAGTATGAGGAGCAGGGAGCAGAGAGACGGAGACGGAGGCATCATGTTATGAATGTTAACAGCCTGAGCCCACTGAGCTCTCTCTAAGAGTGACTCATTGAAACTCGTGTTTCAATCTTGATATTGTTCTCACTTCCACTGGCAGGAAATTAAAACTCAAGTGACTTTCAGTTCTGCTATATTGGCAGCCACAGATTTGTTCGCTGCTTGGTTTCTTCCTTCTCTCTCTCAATCTCACACTTTCTCTTCTTCTATCCTTCTCCTCTGCGCTCAGTTTGCCGTCCTCTTGCTGTGGCTTTCCTTACTCATGTTGTTCAGTTTCTTGTGCAACACTTCTACAACAGACATTGTGTGACAGAGATTAATAGTTTTTCAATTTGATCAATACAAAAAAGTACAACGTAAACTTCCATCACAGTTTCCCAAAGCCAATTGTGGTGCCTTAAAGTAGTGTAACAAAGAGAAAATCAGATGATCCTTGTCACGCGGTGAGGTCAAGCTGGGTTTTTGTCTTGTCTCGTCATTTTCTGTTTTATTTTGATATTTACCTGCCCTCTTGTTTCAGGTCACTTGCCCTTCCTCATGTGTCACCGGTCTGATTGTCTTCCCCGCCCTGATTGTTTCCACCTGTTCCCCATTACCCTGTGTAGATATTGTCTGCGTCTCCCTTTGTTTTGTGCCAGAGTGTTTCGTCCTTTTCGTTCACTCCAGCCCGTCATTTCCACAGTCCTTGATCTTCCTTGCTTTGCTACGTAACGTGTGTTGTTGTTTCTGCCTCCACGTGAGTGATTGTTTTGTTGTAAATTTCATAGTATTAGGTTATTGATTTCTGTTCAGTTTGATAGCGGTTTAGCTTATGTACTCACCTTGTGGAGTGATTTTCTGTTACCTTTTTGTTTTTTCCCTCTTCGGAGTGGTTTTGGTTTTGTATGAGTATATTCTTGAATAGTATCTTTTGTGTAATTTTTAAAGTCTATTTTTGAGTCGCTCAGTGTTGGAGTATTCCTAATAAAGTTCCACCCTGTTGGTGATATCTCTGCATGTGAGTTCTCCACGATCCTCACATCTGAGAAGCTGGACCTACAGAATATTTGGTTGTGCCTGAAAAATGACTGCAGCTCTAGCCTGAATGTGTTTTACAGTTGTGCAATATGTGTACGAGCATAATAAGGATGTCATGTACATTTCCCTTTTTGTAGTCCCTGCACAGTTTCTCACTCCCTTTAAACTGCAGCAGCCATTGTACAGGTTAACACGCTATATATGCAAATTTTACTCTGAATGACATAAGTGTAATAATAAAAGGAATTAATGAAACTGTTCACTCCGGTTCCTAGTGGTTGAGTCATGTTCGAAGCTGTTAAATACATGATAAACGTCCAAGACTAAATTCCTTTTCATTTCTATATTATATGCTGTTTGAAAGCCACTTGGATCCTTGTGGTGTTTTTCTGTCATCAGGAAAAAACTTTCAGTCAGTGAGCTAATCATGTTGTAGTTCCACTTGATGGCAGCTATGTGATAATTTTGAGCTGAAAGGGTTTACCGGTTCATATTGTGTCTAATGACATCTCTCAGCAGTAACTCCCTTTTCCTTGTTTTTTTTTGTGCTCCGTTACCCGCATTCATCACTCGGGAAAAGAATCCAAGAGCAGCGTTTCATTAAGTCGGAGGTGTGGGTGGAGCCACTCCATCACAGAGTGGAGTCGGCCACTCGAACCTTGTGGTGTTAATGCTACATCCTTCACATTTAAATTAAGTCCTCTGGAGTGGCTTCACGGTCAGTTACCTCAGCCATACGCATACACCCCCACACAACAGAAGTGTGCACTGTGGAATGATGTTTTCACCTTCATCTACATATGTCCATGCCCACACATGCATAACTATGTATATACATGCTGCAAATATATGTCCACGCACATCCTGACACTCACTGATAACAACACACTGACACCTCTTGCCCACGCAGACTTTATATATAGAGCCAACATACCATGTACATGGGAACAAACAACACTGACTACAGTAAATCTATGTTGTGGGATGCTGTACAAACATTACTCACTGTATTACCTTGTTTGATTCTATTCTTTTTTTTTAATCCCATGCAAAAACTCATACTCTCTAGAGACATTTCAAGGCTTCAGAGATCATACCAGGGGTCTCTGGGTCTTTAAAGATGCAGCCGCCTCAAATTGCCAGCTGGTCCATGACAGCTCCATGACAGGCCCTTGCTTATCTGATTGGATGGGCTGGCAGCCAGCTGGGGGCAGTAATTGTGAGTGGCTCAAAGTGAATGTTCATTTTACTCTAAATGGCACAATCACATTTTTTCGTCACTTGAAACATGCAGGCTGAGACACTTACGGGCGGCATTATTATGATCTTTGATGAACTTGTGTGAATCACCGTTTGCAGTTAAAGTTAGAAATAGTGCAACATTGAAATACGCTTTATTCGTTTTCTTCTACAGTCAGCAGCCAGTTATCTTAGCTTAGCATAAAGACTGGAAACAGGGGAGCAAAACTAGCCTGGCTCTGTCCAAATGTTTCAGTGCCTCTACAGCCCAACACTTTAACATCTTTTCATAACAAGAAATATTGCATGAACACTATCAGAAGTTAATACTGATGCAGTTACAGCAGATACTTAAATAAATCCAACAATGACATGTTGATCACTGCCCAAATTGCCTCAACTGTAATATTAAAACATGTTGTATACCGGCTAGTCTTTTATTCCCCCTTTTTCATATTTCTACCATTTATTTATTTTCCTTTCCATTTATGTGAATAGCGTGTCACTTGGAGAGACCAGTTTCTGTAGCGATTAGGAAAATAAATAAATAAAGGATGGTGGGAAGAAGGTTAACTGGGGAGACCGGGAGGAAATGGATTAGAGAATGAAAGATGGCAGGGTAACTTTACTGCCCTGACCTGTGTGCCTTCAGTTAAATGAGCGAAATATTTTGGGGGCTGTTTCAGAGCGGAGCTGTATTACTCTGGCATGGTGGCTGCCACGTCACTGTGACATTGAAGTAGATGGAGGAGGATGCAAATATCATAGGAGCTGTCGGGGCGCCGTCTAGCAGCCTCCACTGACTGGGTTCAACATGTAGGCCAGAGACTCACAGACTGTTGAGTTCATTTAATGTGGGCGATAAAACTGGGAGTTTGTCCAACTAATGGATAAAATAAAACCACATGATACTGGGAATGTAAGGTGTGAAAAATACTTTCTCAACTCAAAGAGGTGTTGACTGCATGCTCTGTATGCTGCATCTTAGTGTGGAGTAAAATAACTGGAACTGTCCTGTTATATCACAATTTACTAAAAAAAGATGGAAAAGACAAAAGGGGTTAATCAGAGTTTTTTAATAATAATTTCAATAATGATTCAAAGGTACTTTGTAGTACACTTACACAATGATTCATCAATGGCAAAAGAAAACAAAAAACAAAACCTTTTCTTTCTTTGTTAGGTTTTTGCCCCCACGCCATATCCCACCTTGCGTCTGACTCAACAGCACTGCTGTATGCTGGTCACACTGACCGGAGGGTCCCCGAACTGCTGATTAGATCCCAGTAAGAGAAAAACACAAAGAGAACCATTTCATCTAGAACACACAAATGCCCTGTGATGTTTTGCTCCATTTTAAGAGGGCTACTCTAGCTCCGTCTTGGTGCTGTGAGTGAGAGTTTGACAGTGAGTCAAGCTATGGTGACTTTTAAAAATACACCTGTTAATGGAAAAGTGCTGCGGCAGCACAGTATTTCCGGAGAGAGGAATAAGTGCTCAACAAAAGACTGAATCGATTTCCTTACCCAACACAGCTATAAAATCCTGGTAATATGGATGTGCAGCGAGCTAGAGCTGCCTTATGCTCGTCTGACTTCTAGTGCTCACTGTTTTTCCTTTTGCACAGGCTTCTGGAGGCTTGAGGTTCTTCTCAGATCCCATTAATGCATCTGCACTTCCTGTCTTCCACTTACAACAAAGCGAGAAAAGCAAGAACAGAGGAATCAGAGTAAAACAGCCCTATGGGATACAAAGGACAACAGTGCTGTGAAATATCAAGAGAAGTTGTTTTTTAATCAAACATTTTTTTTGCCAGCTGATACTTCTGGTCTTACAGCATGTGTGGTATCAACTCCCGAAAACATCACCTACGATACACACCTACAATAATGAACCATATTTATGGATTATACCCACAAGTTTTGTGGGGAATTTCATGGCAGATAAATAAGCATATTTATTGGCTAGTTCTTTAATCATGCAATATTAAATGCGGGTTTTTTTTTATTGCTCCAAAACAACAACAAAAAAGACACGGATGATGTGAAGCCTCGCTCTGGACTCGTTCCTCGTGTCCTTTGACAAAACACTGTGTAGTTCTATTAAAGGTAGAGGGAGCATCCTGCTAAAACTGCCCACTCTCTGTTCTCTTTACTGTTCCCAATGGCCACGGATTAGCCTAGAGAGCTGTCTTCACAGGCATCACTGTGGGCCAATTTGGATTGAGAAGATATAGATTCATTAATTGGGAGATGAGAAGAACTTTGTTTGGCAAAAACAACTGCCAGGTCTGTTGGGAGTGCCCAGAAAGCCTGTGAACGAGGCCCCAGTGTCAGTGACAAACAATGTACAATCCTTTAGATGCATTAAATATCAACCCTTTCTTCTGGGAGTAAACCATTTCATAAAGCCTGAGGCAAGTCTAAAGCTAATTTGTGGGAGAAAACAGTAATCGAACATAAAAATCTGCCTGAAGTAGACGTCTACAACCCCCCCACTAAAAAGCCACTTAGAAACATACTGTATTTTCCAAACAGCTAGAGCCATATATTCTCACATTGCACATTTCACAAAGCCGAGTGAAAATATTAAATAGAGAATTAAATATCCAAATATAAAACCGTCTTCCATTGTCACACCAATATAACGCGTCAAATTACATTCTACAGTTCTGAACATCAGAGGGAAACAAAAAGCGAGAAACAAACCACAAAGCTTCAAAAGTCACGTTCATTCAAAGTAATTCATTAACTATCGAATATCCCTCAGGGTGGATAAACACTACAAGGCCTCCTTTAGAAAATGCCATTGATGAGCAGTTTACAATACATATATTTATGTCATTTTAATTTCCCCACAGCTCATGAAGATATAATCCCAGTTTAACCAAAATTTCTGTAGTGCAGTAGTTATCCACCTATGTGTAAAAGAAAATAATAAAAAAATGCAGTAGCACTTGAAATAAAAAGTTGGCACTGAGTGGAGGAGCCTATGTTAACAAAGCTGTGATAAAACACCAAGTCTGTAGAGGACACGCTGTATTTAAAGCCCGACTTTGTGGTTATTTTTTAAATAAATAACTAGTATAACATTTAGCCATTTTCTGCCTGGAGTCAATAAATAAATCAAGATACATTGTTGCATTCTGCACTCTCAGTATAGGGGATTCAGCTCATTCCACTCCCCTTTTAATTATGTTTATAGTAACCAAATGAAGAAATAACCGCTCCAATGAGCTTGGTCGCATTGAGGTTTTTATAAATCAGTGTTGTAAGCAGATTGGAACACGGCGCCTTAATTTATATGCAGATGAGTTGGATTTGTTGACAATAAGTCAAATTTGTGTTCTTCTCAGATCATTCGCCTCAGTGTTTCTGAAAAAACGCAAAACACGCACATTTGCTCACAAGCTTGTAAAATATCACAACAGCTGAAATTAATAACTGAACAGGATAATCTCGATTATCTCAGTAAGAATGTAAACAACACCTCTAGGCAACATTCATCTCCTTATCAGCATCTCTGACGAACTACTGTCAAACACAAAATAGAATCTTATCAGAATTTAAAGTATGGGTATTAATGGAGATTTCCTTTGGGTTTGTGTCCACAGCAGGACTATGAAGAGTATAAAAAAAGAACGCAGCATGAAACCATGTTCAAAAGAAAATCAACTACATGCCCTGCAATGGATACCTCTGAGTTATGTGGTGTAATATCACAGCTCAGTTTGGTTTAATACTATTAGAAATAGAAATATGGGATTAGTTGTTTTTTTTTCCAACTAAATATTTCACAAACCATCAATACACAATACTGTAAATTCTGCAACGCGCCTGCTCTGTATGCAAAACAATAATGCCCTACAGACATACACAGACCTGCTTAATAAGTTATTCCATTTTCTCTCGAATCCTGAAGTCAAATAAATTAACACAAACTCCTCTCTTACTTGTAATCAATATAATACAGAACTTAACCTCTCCAACTCCACCTCCTCTGCACTATATAACCTACACCGACTACCTAAGTCATTTAAATCTATTGGCTGAGGAAACCGCCGCATATTAAAACACACACGTGCTCTTTACTTTGTTATAAAAAGCAACATTCAGATCAGCAGCTACAGACAAACATACAAAAATACTGATGATTTTTTAAGACATCTAGTCGTCGGTTTCATTAAACCGGCTGCGGCAAAAGTAGATTCATCCGGTATGCAGACATCTTACAATGTCGTGTACAATTTAGATGAGAGTGTAAACGCCTTTAGTTTGTGCTGACGCCGCAGGTACTGTCTATAGAGTACATTTTGCTTCAGTCTGCACATCGAGTGTAAATACACGTTTCAGTCTGAATGTGCCATTCTCAACAGCAGCAGGGCCGGGTGTCGATCCTCAGTTATCAATATTTACTCCATAATGGGTGTCATTAGGGTTTTATTCATTCTGCTTATCAGTTTGATTTGTGTGCGAGAAAAACAAAAACACTGAGAACAGCATTAACATAAATGGATTTATCGCTTGGCAGGTAGAGGGCAGAGAGTCTGGGTGTGGTTTAGGACAACACTCTTATTACCTCGCGTAAACATGCTGTGATTTACTCACTTCATTAACACCGTTAAAAGGTAAGAGGAGATTTGTGATATCTACAAAATTACGCTCACAAAGGTGTCCATCATCATGACACATTATTTATAATTATGTGAGAGCCTGTGACAGCGGGCTGACAAAACAAACTTCTCCCGGCCTGTCCTTACAGCGCATACAACCATATGCCTATGCAGTGTTTACACAGTAAACATAGTTCAGTTTTCTGTATCAAATCAAACAAATATTCAAGCAGGACAGGGGGGAGAGGCCGATCCATCGCACAGCACTGACAGTCAGATTGATGGAGCCCAAAATTAAATGTTTCTGTGATACTCTGGGTTCTTCCAATCTGCCCACAGATGCAGATTTCCACAAATTACAAACTGCATCCCTAAACCCAGGCTTGTGTACAATGCTAACAAATATGCGACAGAGCTCTATGATTACGTATATATCTGCCCCTAAACCAGAACTGGGCTGTGGGCTGGTTTTATATTTTCATTCAAAAAGGTATAAAATAAATGACCTTGTGTCTTTTTCTCTCCCAGCAGCAGATGAGCATGCTTGGATTAAAAGTATTTTTGAGCGCAGGGATTATCAATCCAATTCTTTAGAGTGCATTTAGGAAAATAAGTCATTTTAGGTAGACGTCATCAAGAGATCATCTTCCTGGAGAGGATAAGATTTTACTCCTAACCGTCATGTTTTGGCTAGAATACGAGGGGGAAATATCTGTGACTGAGATCAACCCCAGATTAATGCGAGTGGTAGCTTTTTCTGATCCTTGAGGTAGGCTTAAAATGCGGAGCAATGGTACTATCGCAGAAAGCTCGCAGTCTGTCAACAAACTCTGCTTTCTGCATCACTCCTGTACTTTAACTTGACTTCTTTCATTTCTATACTGGGTATTTTTTATTGAAAATCTCCACCAGGTTTAAAAAAAGAAAAAAAAGAAAGAAAGCCCCTGGCAACTAAAGAGATTGGATTCAAATGCAAAGAGGGCCTGAAATCGTATTTTATAAAAATGCTACAGTAGATGACAGATTAAATTCGATCTCCCTGTGGCTCAGTGAGTTTATGTTGAGCTTAAAAAAATCAATACCTGCATTTTTTCTTTTTTTAGATGAAGCCATGTCTCTGTTAGTTTAACTTTTCCTCTTCAAAATAACCTGCTGCTACGTATTATTGGTCATGCGTGGCTGTAATATAAGACGTCACAGAACTTGAAGCATTAAAGAGAATAAGATAGCGGCAGATGTAAGAGCTGATCCTGTCTTTTTCTGCAGAGGTAGTACACAACTGTCGAGCCTCACCCAGGGGGCTGATAACACGCAGCCGAAGTGCTGAAGCAAGCTTTCTGTTACTCTCTCAGCGTGTTTTAAACACCGTCAGTGACAGCAGCTCTCCTCCTCAGCAACATCTCAACAATAGCACTCCTTCATTTTTTGACAACAGGTCAGAGCCCGGATTGTTTTAAATTACACAAGTAGACGTGGAGGTAATGATGCACAGACAGCACTTTGAGACAGGAACCATTTATGTCAACACTTATGACCAACAGTTCTTGTTTCATGCTTGTTTCAGGTGTAAATTTCTATCCCTATCATGAGCAAAAGTCTCTGTACAATTATCTCAGATGTTGATTGTTCGTATCCACATAGATTTTCTTTTTCCCATATAGTCTTGCTCTGAGTTGTACAGACGTGCTGTATCTACACCAGACCAGGTTTGCGTCTTAATTAACTGGAACACTTAGAAAAAACAAAAACAATTAAAATCCAATTAATGGCACACACAGATCAGCCCCTGAAGTACCTCACACTGCAGCTATGTCATTGGTTAATTAGACTGTGACTAAAAGTTTAGATCAGAGGCTGAACCAGGAATACACGGTGGGAAATGTGGAACTACATATCAGGATGATAGCACTGCAAAATTAGAGAGTCGCACCATCGTATGTTACGAGAAATGATCACGCGTCCCTCTCATCACATAAAGATTCAGAGAAAATGCAAAGAAAGACTTCTCTACCTGCCGTCTCCTCCGTTGAATTGTCCACCACAAATTGCAGAAGGATGAAAAAGAACAACGATCTAAAACTTTGATTATGATTTAAGAAACCCCCTCGGATGTGCACCTTGTATACGTATGGATAATATTGCTTTTACACTGGAAAATGTGGAATATTTATATAGAAAATATCCAAAACAATAGAAACAGTTTTACATTTATATTTTTTTCTGTTTTTTATGAAACCACTTATTTACCCACAAGATAGTAAGCTAGACCCACACTAACCCCTTTGGCACAATAATCATATTAATATTCATTATTATTATTATATTGTTGAATTACAAGACATTTGAATAGGAATGCTCACTCACACATTCAGAGTAGTAACACAGTTTTTGTAGTCGTAACACATATCGGTACTGTATGATGTCATAACATAGTTCAAAAATGTCTTTTTTTCTTCTTTTTTTCACCTTTGTTGATATGTAAATAAAAATTACTTTCATCTGAAACAAAACAGAACTGTCTTTGCATGCCCTTTAGTATTTACAGAATCACTTTGTCTGAGTTTGTTCTTGCTGGCTACTGTAGAGCAGAAATACTACACTCACAAGGAGAAATCAGACAGACATCAGTCAGCTGTCACAGCAGATGAATACATATGCTGCAGAAAATGTGGAGATTGTGATGGACAATAATACTTTTTGAGTTTTGTTGCGATACCATCAGCCCAATTATCTTTAATTAAGTCAGATGTAGCGACCCATGTCTTTGCTGCCGACATTCCTCAGAAAATGTCTAAAAGTGTTTTTTTTTAATTGACTTTGCTGAGTGTTTTCCTCTGCGGAGGGAGCTGACACAAAGCCAAGGCCCCATTTCTCAAAAGCATCTTAGTGAATGCATTCATCTGCACATTTTATATCCCAGTACTGCTCTGAGTACTCACAAATTTTAAGTGTTGGCACATGTTAAGTACAATACTCCATTTGAAAGCATAAGGTTTTGACACAAATCTTAAAGAGCCAGATTAGATACTTTGGGTTTTTGCAGTATTTTGCAGGTTCAGCTCCATTTACCCATCTACACAGACAGTTATGACTGGAATATTAAGATGCATGAACATCTTGTGCTGAATTTTTAACCTTATGCTCTCTCCATATAACAAAACCCTGTCTCCAAAGCAATGATATACTGTATGGCCAAATAGAAATAAAAGATGTAATTACCAGCTGGATTAATTCTGGTAATCCACTGATTTGCTTCTGTATTTCAGATGATACTATTCTCATGTCTGTCCATTCAATTTGAACCTCTTTTGT
Organism: Collichthys lucidus; assembly: GCA_004119915.2. Classification (NCBI taxonomy): domain Eukaryota; kingdom Metazoa; phylum Chordata; class Actinopteri; family Sciaenidae; genus Collichthys; species Collichthys lucidus. The sequence continues at coordinate 18,763,950 of CM014090.1, forward strand.
TGTTCTTCCCCTCTTTGTTTAAAAGAAAAATAAAATATTCTTAGCAACTGTGCAACAGATGAAGCTGAGGAGGAGGAGGAGGAGGCGGCGGAGGAGGAGGAGGAGGAGGAGGGGGAGGAGGCTCTCTCCCAGCTTGAATCTATCAATCTGAGCACACTCACATAAGAGATGTTTGTGATTCCAATTAATCCCATTCGAAGCACTCTGTTGATAAAACAGAGTGACGCTTGTGTCCTGCAGACACACTGTAAAGAGAAAATGTCATGACCGATATCCAGCTAAGCCTTACATAATGCTCCGTTAAACGCTGAACACTGAAGATAAACGTTGAGGTCAGATTTCTGCCAACAATCCACCTGTACAAGATTTAATGACTAAGATGTTGATGGTAACACAGAGCCTGGACTTGTCAATCCCTCCTCTCCCTCTCCCTCTTTCTCAAGTCACAGACAGACGGGTACAAAAAGGTTTGGTCCCAACTACTTCAGGAATCATGTAGAAAATATACATTCAAACCTTTGAAGAAAAACAAAGTGAAAAGAGTAGAAAATACTGAAATACTGGCAGGATGAAATAAAGCAGCAAGAGAAAGAGGGACTGAGCAAAAGAAAGCTACGTGGTGGGAACAGATCGGGGAGCTGAATGAGTAGAAAGATGCTTTTGTGAGAAACACAATGCACTTTTGTCAGAAGCATGTTGGATTTTGTCACCACAGAAAAATCCAGAACCTCTTAGATATTTACAGTGATTTCCCTTAATTGTATGTATATGTGTGTGTGTGTGTGTGTGTGTGTGTGTGTGTGTGTGTGTGTGTAAATATATATGTGCCCTTGATCGCCTCTGTTAAGTCCATACAGGCTTTAGGAGTCTTACCTCATCGCTGACATGATGCAATTACAGTACCACTCATTACCTAAGATACAGCAAAACTATACCCCTGCACACAAACACACTCAAACACACACACACACACACACACACACACACACACACACACACACACACACACACACACACACACACACACACACACACACACACACACACACACACACACACACACACACACACATACACACAATCTCTAATTAGTTGATAGCCATGTTACCTTAAGGCCACTACCCAAACCTAACCTGACACATCGCTCTAGACCTTTCTGACTTTACCAAAATTGACACCAAAACACTGCAGAGTTACAGTTTTTCAACTCCTCACACTCCACTTGTGAGAAACAGCACTAAGGAAACACAACGTGGGCAAGCTCTTTATACTTGCATCTCACCGCAAACATGTAAACACAAACACAGCAAGACTGTCACAGCTTGGTGTCTTCACAAACCAGCCGTCCAAGACTCCTTTACTTCAGGTTTTTACTCCATGAAGGGACGAATGGATTTCAATCTTTCCATCCTCTTTTCTCATGTTGGCCGAGTGCTCCCCTTCGCTTCTGTGTTTTCTTCGCTCGTCATCTCTGCCTCACAGTGAGGATGAACTCTGGCTGTAGTTTCTGAGCGTCAGTCTGCTGTACCTGGGCGAAGGGGGAGAAGGGGGAGGATGGGAGGGGACTGGGGGGAGACACAGACCTGTCTCTGAGATAGGTGAGCCACTACTAGATGCCAGGGAATCGCGGAAAGGCGACGGCGGAGTCAAAGCAATGAGCTCATCTTCCATCTCGGCCCTCCTCAGAGGGGAGTCAGTGAGGCAGGTGATCAGTCCTCCTCGCATTGGGGAAAGAGATGGGGAGGCCTGGGAGTGAGGAGGTGGCAGGGGGTAAGGTGAATGAGGCATAGGGTGAGCCAGACAGCCACCCCGGCCCCCCAAGCTGGACTCGACGGGTGGGAGGGGCTGGACGTCAGCGTAGGTGGTGAGGGTCGGGGGCATCTGGATTTCGCGGGGCAACAGGTACGGGTCAGTGGGGTGAGGCGAAGGAGGTGTGTGTTTGTGCGCGGTGTGCGAGTGCGTCGGGGAGGGTGACAGCATCATGCTATTGAGCTCTGTGATGTTGGCGGTGAAGCGGTTCACCACACAGCTGATCTGATCCATCAGTGAACTCTGGGGCACTCCCGGGCGATCGTCCATGGTAACCAATCGACCGTCACTCCCGGCGACACCGGAGCCACTGCTGGAAGGACCACAACTGCTGCCGCTGCCACTGCTGCAGATGCTGCTCGGGTACTTTGGAATAGCAGTCATCTGCGGCTCCTCCACAAAACCTGCCCCAAGCCTCTGGCTGACCGTGCTGATCGGCGAAGGCGTCTGCGGCCGGTAGGTGATCGAGTATCGCTCCTCTGCTTCAGACAGCTCATAGAGGGTCTTGTCTGTGACGGAGTCAGGATGACTGGGCAGGGACGACATGGAGGGGAGGGAGGGCAGAGGGATGTGTGGGGGCATGTCTCCCCCTCCACAGTAACGCTCCTCAGAAGTTTTAGAGAAGGGCTTGATGACGGCAGTCTGATTGTTCTCCTTCTTCTTGATGTGGAAGGACAGCCGCTGCCAGAGGTGGTTGCCACGTGAACCGCTGCGCTCCGTCTGCGCCCAAGACACCGATTTACCATTGGAGCTGGAGGACAGGAAGGAAATGGAAAGAAAGGGGGGAGTTGTTTTTAGTACTCGGAGGTTAATACGAAGTTTATTATTAAGTTCATATTTATTATTATAAATATATAAACTCAGTTTAGATACAGTAAAAAAAAAAATTATGAGCTGCACATGTTTAACATTGTGTATAGGTCCAGAAAAGGAGAATAATATTATTACATTTTAAACATTTCTTTCACTTCTTCCAACAGCAGACTCTCTCTCAGCAGCATCAACATATTGAACCTCAGCCATTTCAAAAAATTAAATACAGTAGTTATGTAATTTATTATTTTTGTAATATGTAATTTTATATCTCATTAAATTATACAAAATGTACATGTGAGATTTCTTTGTAGACTAAACTATTACAGCAGCTTGTAAAATTATTTTTTTGTTTCTCCAGTAAATGTTAAATTTATTGTGTGTTTTTTCTAAATGATAAAATACTATAATGTCAAACAACAACAATTAAATGTATTTTGTGGAGCAAATCTAAAAGGCATTATTAAATCCAAACATATTTCACTATAGCCTCGACTTAACCACAGAAAATCAGTTAGACTTCATATGCGGAGTAATTTCATTACAATAAATCTTCTGTTCTATTTCTTCCGACAGTGTGTTTCTTCATTTTTCTCTGTCAGCTTCTCTCCTCCTCTATCCTATCTTTTTTCCTCTTTTCTCTGCTTCACATCAGTCACAGCACAGTCCCCTGCTTCTATCCCTCCCTATTTTTTTCTCTCCTCCCTTTGTCAGGTTAATTAGTGTGATTAATCTATAGTGGGACTTCTGATTAAACCTCACACCGCCGTGGCTAGGGGTGAAAAGAACTCAAATCACCCTGGAGACTCTGTGATAGTCACGTCCACACATATGCACGTCCACACACACACACACACGCATGTACATATGCTGCACATGTCAACCTGCTTCCACACATACAGAGTGCTGTGATCTACTCATACTGTATAGGACAGGACTACAGAAGGCTTTGGAGGCAGGTGGGACCAGATCAGGCCTGCTGAAACCTGATTGAGCTTATCTTACAGTCACCATATCCAACTTAGGTGTGTGGTGAAGGTCAACCACACACTCTCCAGTTCAAACGTTTGGTTCAAACATCAGTCAAATATCTCCTTTAAATATTTTCTGTTCTGCTGGTTTCATGTCTGTCAAGGCATCAGCTTCCAGCCCTGCACTGAGGAGATAGACAGCCGTGCCAATTACCACCACCCACAGAGGAAGACAGGACCAAAAGAGAAGGAGAGGAGAAGAGGGGAATGAAAAGAACGAAGATGGAAACACTCCTGACATTTCTCATAAGAGCGTGATTGAAATCTTGCCTGCCAAGCGGGGTGAGCTGAAGTAACCTGCTGACAAACGAAAGTGTGTTCTTGTCTTTTTTCTCCCCTTTTCATTCTAGCAAGTGGCTGTGCGTCACTCCCTTTGTGTCCTTTGATCGGCTCCTTGTCACCGTAGATGACTTGTGGATGGCTTTAAGCTGGGTGTGAAACTTATTATGTCTCTTCTTTTCACACTTCCATTAGCCCTTTCTTCGCCTTGCTTTTCATCTCTCTGCCCATTCCTTCCGTCCTCTCTCCTCTCAATGTATTCAGATTCCTCTTTCCAAATTTACCCTGCCTTCCTCAATTCACTGCTCTCACTCTCTCCTTCTTTGCCATGTTTCCATTAGGCAATTGTCTGCAGTTCATGATAGGGTCAGAAGAACAGTCAAGTGGACTCAAGGGAGTTCAATCTTGCTGAGGGCTCGAACACACACGCACACGCACGCACACACACACACACACACACACACACACACACACACACACACACACACACACACACACACACACACACACACACACACACACACACACACACACCATAAATAGTCTCAGAATGGGGCCATTACAGAAATGGTGCCTTGGACTGTAAGTGAGGAGTAACCTGGCATTAACCTGGCCAATAAGCCCTTTAGTGTATATATGCACACACACACACGTACCTGAGTGTCTCTCCAGTAGACCCTCTGCGTTTCCACAGGTTGACCAGACTTGAAGAGCGGCTGGCGGCTGACGACGATTTTCCATCTCCCACGTGCATGCGCACCACCGTGCTGGTGGTAAAGGCACTGCGCACGTTACGCTCTGGTTTGGCTAGAATGATGTACACCTGATATGAAAAAAAAAAAAACATGATATATGTTATTGAAATATAGCAGAGCAGTCCTTAAAAAAAAGGTAAATTTAATAATGCACAGAAAGAACAAAGACTAAATCACCGCTTCTGTTTTTGGAAATAATTTGATGTTGATGTCTGTCTCCACAAGACAGTCTTTTAATAAATGTTCTTTTAAGAGGAGTGGTGAAGGCTGTCGTGACTCGCTTTTTTAATGTAAAACACTTAGAGATAAACACAATGCTCCAAAGAAGCAGCAGCTAATTGCTATTATCGATTGCATTTTTGCTGTTCTTAAAGCACTTAAGTTCTTTTTCCTTGAAGCTCCACGGGATTATCTAACTATTAGAAGTGGGAGAAAACATGGTGCGTGATAATATTTAATATAATTGGAGTTTTTTCTTATCAAGGTAGGCATTTGGTGACAATGTAATTTCAGGTTTCCAATTATTTATTCAGAAACTTAACTTGAACACTTACTTTCAATTACATGGTGTTTACTGGGAGTGCTGCCTGTGCTTTACCATTCTAATAACAAGGTTACTGTTAGACTGTCAATATAGTTGCAAGCGACAAATATGTACTGCATGAAAAACATGAGGACAGGAGGATGAGTATTAAAAAATAAATGTACAGAGCGTTTCTAGGACAAAGATGTAAAATATTCACAACACAGAGGAACCAAAAAGTATTTTTTTATACAGAAGTGTTAACTTTTATTGTGGTTTGAAGTGTTAGCTCTGTTGTTATGGTTACCTGCAGTTAAATATATCTTGTGAACTGATTTAGACTGATTACAACCAGTGTGTTTCCCTAATATACACTATTAAAGTACACCTGTGGAGCAAATCAGAAAAAGGTTAAAAGCAGAACCCTAATGTTTAAGGAGACTGACACGTGTGGACCAAAGCAGTGGATGAGTGGAAAATAGAAACTGTGGACTTACCTTGGGTACGAACATGCAGCACAGAGCCACAGTGGCACTGAGGCTGACACTGAAGCACATGGTGATGATTTTGTAGTTGGAACCAAAGTAGATGGGTACAAAGGCCAGCCAGATAATACAGGTGGTGTACATGGTGAAGGCAATGTACTTTGCCTCGTTGAAATTAGCAGGGACGTTGCGTGTCTTGGAGGGAGAGAAGATGCCAGAGAGAAAACAGAAGTAAGCAAATACTACTGTTGTTGAATCCTTCTGTGGACACTGCTGCTGCTAACCTCCCCGTTATGTGCAAGTGAAAGATGGAGTGAGAACCATTCCTCAGTTTGCTGCAACGTTCATGCATTTAATTTATTTGACGTGCAGTGTAGATCAGCTTTTGTCTCCCTTCCTGCTCTTGCACTTTACAGAAAATGGATGATTGCAGGCTACTGCTAATCAAACACTCACTTTACAATGTGCTCGGTGTTGAAAGGTTGTAAAACAGTAAACACAAACAGTGCTTCACTCACACGCCTGTTTAGGTAGCAATGAACATTAGTTACAAATACTTCAGTACCTTGAAGGCATAGAAGGTGCAGCTGAGTATGAGCAGGCAGTTGTATCCCAGCGGGGCAACCACGGCCAGGTTAGTGGTGTTGCAAATGAGGTTGACCTGGCGGATGCTGGGATAGTCATGGATCACCTGTAGCGACAGAGGAGGAAATGAGCCATGACGATGCTAAAAAGCTTAAAGAAGGATTTGCTACAGGCGTTATTTATTTTCTTCCAGGAAACTGTGACTGATGTTTGTTAAATAAGTAACAACAGTGGCAGTTAAAGGAGATCTAACAAACTAACACTGCCATTCATTACACTGCCAACATCCGATGGCATATATTTAAAGTCTGGCAAAGACTGACGACAATGTTTAAGTGCTTTGGATGAAGAAGAAAAAACGCATTAGTCAAACTTCAAACAGTGTGATACCTTTTAATCAATCTACTACTGCGTGTCGAAGAGTCTTAAAAACATCAGTGACATAATAGAAAAAGCTACCTTTTCAATCCTTTGTTAATTAGTCGCGTTCTTCAGTCTGTCAACGAGCCACTCTTGCAATGACGCACGCCTACACACACAGCTTACCTCAGGTGGCTCCATGAGAAAGAGAGCCACGATGATGCTCAGCTGCAGCAGTATGAGGAGGAAGGCAATGATGAGCTGAGCGCACGCAGACATGAAGCGAGGTTTCTTTGTACAGATCTTCTTCTTGCTGCCTGCCAGGATCCGAGCGATGCGGTTTGTCTGGGGTTCAGATTGCAAACAGTCAGGATCTTTTAATGAACTATATACTGAACTTAACATATTATGGGCATCTGCTTTCTGTATTTCTATCTTTGTGCAGACATATTAGTGAGAAACAAATATATATAGTATATTTCACACAGAAGGCATGTGATAAACTCAAGGTCATTTCTTCTGGGGAGGCTATTGCATTTCGCTGCAATCGTTTAATCTTACCTCCCCGTTCCCTCAGCCCTCATTCCCAAAGCCCCATGGGACATGGGCAGTATAGACCTTTGCCTTGATGTATTATGGTACCCATACCCCCTCACTCTAATCATTAAGGAATGAAATGGATAACAGTCTGCAGTATCAAGAGACTGTGACCCCTGTTGTTTGTCCCCGCTATGTTCTGATTAGGTCTACAGTTCTGCTTCTACCCACAGATGTGTCCATTGGATGAAGATGGATCTCTTGCTATTCCCCAAAGACTACTGATGACCAGCACAGGTTAGTATAGATCTAATGACCTCCAACAACTGCTGCTCCCTATATCTCATGTTTATCCCACAAATCCTTAACTCAGTCTTCACCTTGGTGACGAGTGCAGAGTAGCTCATGGCAGGCGACAGGCCTATTCCCAGTCGTTGGAGGTAGCAATGGATGACGTGAGGTTTGGCTATGAGGCTGAAGGTACACAGGTATCCCAGGCAGATCCCTGCCAGAATGATGTAGCACAGCTCCCTACTGGAGGATTTCACGACTGGAGTGTCCCGGAACCTTGAACACAGGAAACAATTAAGTGCAGAAACACAAATATGGAAGTGAAGACATTCACACACATGCATGCTGTGTGTATACACGAGAACGTAAACCAACGCTCATGAAAACAGTGATTAAAAAAAGAATAGAAATGTGCAAAGTGGATATGTTTGTTCAGTTAATATATTTATATTAAAGATGAGCGATTCTTTACCTGATGAAGACTGCAGTGACAAAGAATGTGGCCATTTGCCCGAGGCAGGCAAAGACCACAGCAGCAATGGGTTCGGGGTCTCCCCAACGCAGGTACTCCACTGGGATTGAGTCACAGCCTGGGGATAAAAACAAATGTGGAGGTGCATTTCCTGATACAAAATAAATCAAAGTTTTTTATTGCATGTGTGTAAGGCCACAAGGCTGGATAATAGCGAGTGAGCTTTAGGTAAGATTTCTATACTTTACACCAAATATTTTAACTGTATGTTTGCCGTCATTCTTATGTTCTCTCTCTTTCATTTGTTTTTTTTTATACCATTTTACATCAGGCTTTGACTCACATCTGAAATGGGCTCAGTGTGCAACTTTTATTTTCCGACCAACAAACCTCAGTGTTGGACCCACAGGTGTTGAATTTAAAACGTCAACGATAAACCAACTGAGCAGCATCTTGCATAAATACCTCACCATAGGAATTTTATGGTTTGGTATAAAACACATGATTAGAAAACGCGTGTTTATACGTAGAGTTCTTTGTGTAAAAAGGCAATTCATGAATGCTTGTGTGTCTATTTGGGTGAGTGAAATGTAATGATTAGTTATCATCCGTCCTCCATCATCAGACCATCAGTCCAGTATCAATCTAGAATCAATCCATTATCAAAATACAAATAGTGTACCCATTGCTCAGCATGCCTTCTTAATTATTCACTGTTGTTCTCTCAGTAAATATTTTTTCTCTTCTCTTCTATTTTCACAACCTTACCACTTATATCTGTCTGCATGTTATGTGACCATACAATACAGACTTCTCTGTTGTCAACGCCTTTTTCTTACGCCTCTGTGTCTCCATTTCTCCCACCTTTCTCCCTAGTTCCTTTCCTCACTCTTCCTCCTAGGCATCGAGATAGTGCCATTAATTAAAGGGACAGTTTTAATTACGATCCATCTTAGCACTTGCTGAAATTATCCGGCTGGTTGGTCTAGACATACAGTAGCAGCAGAGTCACATGTAGACTCTTTGTAAAACGTTCTGTCCCTATACATCTTCATTTTCTCTATCTTCTCCCTCTCTCTCTCTCTCTCCCTCTCTCTCTCTCTCTCTCTCTCTCACACACACACACACACACACACACACACACACACACACACACACACACACACACACACACACACACACACACACACCTGTTCATACAGTGCTGTAAATCACAAGGGGTCGGGACGAGACAGAACAGTCATTAAAAAATACTTAAGTAATTTAATGACTTTGTCTTTAACACGGTCAATAAAGTTTATCAACTCAGTCGTGGTTAGGTCTACAGGCATAAGCAGCAGTCTAATTGCTGAATAGGAGCCAAGGGGACGGTAACAAACAGAAAATAAGTCAGGCTAACACATTCTGCAGAGGATGTAAATCATGATCTAAAACAGTATGAGGCATTGACCATCATGTAATGCAGAAAACAGAAAATAAAACATACATATTTAGGGTCAAAGTGAAGCAGCTTCACAACAAATTCACAGACAAGAATCTTAGGATTTACTTGTATGTAAATATAACTGTTCAACATCATGGACATGCTTTTTACTACTTTAGCATAGCCCCTTTTTTGCCCAGCAATGAGGGATGAGGACCACACACACGTGAAAATGTAGCATGGGAGGAAACTAAGGACCTTGCTGAGAATATAGCTACTGTTAATCCAGACCAGATACATCTAAATGTTGGGCTGAAAATCCCAGTCCCATCTTTTTCTCATGGGGTTTCTCAAAACTCTTATTTCTCAAAGTCTGCAGGAAATCGTGTTGTGTTTGACCCCAAGGCAAACTGGTGCATTAAGGGATGTGGGACAGTTTGAAAGAGTTTTTGACAAAACTTTATATTGATTGAACTCCACCAAACATTCCTCGACTTAGACTGTGGAACTTTACTGATCAGTGGAGAGGCTCAAATCCCAAAGCTAATCCTCCCTTTTTCTGCTCCTTTCACTTTCCCCAGCTGCTGCTTCTGTCAGAGCCTCTCTCCATCTCCATCTCTCTCTCTTTCAGATTCACCTTTTCCGCATATATATAGGTTTCTACATCACTTTTCTTCTCACTCTCTTCTCCTCTATTGCTGCCTCCTAAACTCTCCTATTGCTTCCTATAGTTTGCACACTCGCTGCACCTCTGCACCTGCCGGCTGAGACCCTGTTCTATCACTTCTATTCCCACGGCCTCTCTATCTCTCCCTCTCATCATCTCTCACACTCTTTCTTTCTTTTCTTTTTTGGCCTGGGGGAGAGAGATCAAAATGTCTGCTGGAGGAACAGGACAAGCAGTTTGTTTACGCCACATTATTACTGTTCCATACAAACCCCACTGGGGGACACGCAGCACTTATTGTTAATGAAATGAGTCACATACACGTCGAACTTGCACACATGAACTACAAAAAGTAATACATGGGTAACCTCAAGCAGGCTTTCAATTCTTTACTTTCCTCCTTTTTCACTTTTTTCTTTCTCTTTGTCATTTTCTCACTGGTTCGCTCCCTGTTTTAGTTTGAGGATGGTACTGAGTGCAGCAGCGAAGCTCAATCTGAATTTTCAGCAGGCCTACGTTCATGTTTTAATCATTGAGCTTGGTGAGGAGCTAGCAAGCAGCATAATGAGCAGCTGAAAGCATAACAAGGCAATATCCAACCGCTTCGAACGCAATGGAGGGGAAATACATTTTCATTGCAAGTGAAATGTATTCTCATTGAAAGCTACTTGTGATGCAGAATAATTAAAACATTGGTGACCGTGTTGGCAACAATTAAATGGATGAGAGAGAAGGTGGAGGGAGAGGGAAATTGTAGGGAAGGGTGAAACGGAAGGATCATCCCTCGGTTTCTTTCTCTAATATATCTGGTGCAGGAGTTGCTGTGTAATAATATGCTGTAATGGCACAGTATGTCAGGGAAACTCATCTCATTCCCTTAAACATCTTTTATCCTATGACCCTGCACACACACACAGTATGGTTTCCTCTCAGTAGCATCACTGCATTGATATCACAGAATTGTATGCAGGAGCATAGTCACTGTATTTTCATATACTCACCGGGGTGTTTCTATTTAAAGGTTTTCTATTTTCAAGTGTTGTTTAAATAGAAATGCTTCTGAGATTGCATTTAAAAGATTAAAAAAATACACGCAGAGACCCAAACACAAAGAGACTGACCTGTGAGGTCATCAGTTGGCCAAGAGCCCAGTTCACAGGCTCGACAGGTGTACTCGTCGAACACAAACTCGTTTTCTTTGCAGGGAGTGCACGTCCAGCAGCAGCTCACCTCACCTTTACGGATCACCTGAGGAGACAAAAGAATGTGCAATGTCTGTGTGCACCTTTATCTTTACATACACACAGTACATGCACTGTATGTTATGTAGACCGTTTTATTCCAGTAATAATCAGAAGGACAATGCATCATGCACCCATCGTGCTTAGAATTTAACTGGCCCATAAGATAAATACAAATTTAAATTCAATAAGTAGAGGTAGACAGACTTATGTACAGTAATAAAATAAATAATAAATAAATAAATAATGTATTATGCATAAGAAAATGTGTCATGTACAGGATGCTGGATTCACAATTTCACCTGTAATAACCCTTTAAATAATTACTGACTACTTTATATATTTTTTATGGCATAAACTTGGAAAGCCTCATGTAACGAGATGTTTTTTATATATTGGATATCTTACCTTAATTTGTCCTTTGTCACAGGGTTCACTGCAGACTGACTTGATAATGGACTCTTTGTTTGGCCAAATTTCATCATCATCCATCTTCAAGCCTCTGTTATCCCAACTGCCAACGTTAATGTAGTCGTAGTAGTCCTTCCCCATCTTTTTGAAGTTCATTATTTCATACCTGTGGATAAAAAGGTACATACACAGTACACATAGAACACATTAGCACTCAAATAGTCATGCCATATACCGTAACCATGCAACCCAAAAGGCCACACGAAATGAAAACTTCCTAACAGCACTGTTGAGTTACACTGCATACCTGCCAGGTGAGTCTCCGTTCTCATCAAATAAGATTCCCTCCCCCGACACGCCTGTGAAGTTGGTTTTCATCAGAAAGTCCAGCAGTGTGGCACCATCTATAGGTCGCATGGCATCGCAGAGGCCCTTAAAATACATAAACAGTCATGTCACATCCAACAGAAATGTCCTGATCCACAGCTTAAGAAACACTCACAGCAAAACAAGTCCCTTGGAAAATGGGGGTCAGTGGTCATCCATGTTAATAAAAATTCAAAGAACTGAAAGTAAAGGCATATTAATGGACAAAACATTTATTAGTATATCATAATTATAATTACTGTACAAAGCGTCTGATCAAATTTAGAGATTCCTCTACTTTTCATAAAAATTGAAATGTGCAGTAGGTATTATTTCATATCATGACTGTCCCATTCAGGTCAATCAGTGCAACAGCGAGTTAAATCATAAAGTTTAGTGTGTCTGAAATATTACTTTCCAGTTTACATGTCTGCAGAGATAAAATGTAAAGTAGTTTTCACAAAGTTACAACTTATGAACCAAAATCTGTGAACATTAACAAGAACTTGTTTCTAAAAATGTTTCACTTTTGTATTTTTTGTATCTTAATTCCTAAACTGGCACATAATTAACAAGTAATGTTTATATATAATATATATTCATCCAGGTACTCATCTTGCACTGTATATGTCATTTAAGGCAAAAACGGCCAGCATGGCAACAAATATAATATGGTCTCCCTTAGTCTCCTTGGTTTGTCCTTGTATGTCCGTCCATTTATCTATCAGAGCAGTACCTACCTGATAGCCTGGGCAGAGTGCCCGTTGCATGTTATGCAGGCCATATGCCATAGAGTAGATGGCATTAATGACAAACCCCATCTTAGTGTCCTGTGCATACTGCTGCCGAAGCGACTCCCGCTCTGCAGAGGTGGGTAGGTTGAGTCGGGGGAGGGGATGAAAAGAGAGAGGCAGGTATATCAGAGAAACTTAATTTCTCTTCTAGTTTTATGAAACACAGTCTGTTTTTCCCACCCGACATCAAAGACCACTCTCTTTCCTCACATTTTTTCCTCATCAACCACTTTCCACCTCCACATCTCATTTCTTTCTGCCTCTTTCTGTGTCCTGTTCATCTGTATTTCATGTCCCGTTTCATTAGAATACATGAGCCATGACTCCCTTTGATGCAGCTCTCGCACACCGTTTTTGCGTATGAATGGAGAGAATGAAACAGAGAGAGAAAGATGGTGGGAGACGGATACAAAGAAATAAAGGGAGGATGGACTCACAGCCACAAGGGATATCTCCAGATCAACCGGAAATCTGCATGTGTCCATATGGTATGTGTGTGGGTGTGTGGGTGTGTGTTCAGCCAGTCTGTTTGTGTGTTTTGTGATTGTATGCTATTTGTATTAATAGTGGCCATTATGAGAAACTGTCAATAAAAATGCAGATTGCTAATGTAGCCGGTTTTGTTGACCCAAAACAATGCAGCCTCTCTGTTTCTCTGTACCCCAGACGGTCACTGTCCAAACAGAAGCATAGTACAGCTGCAAGAGCCTGTGTTGTCTTTGTCCATACTGCTACAGGTGTTTGCAATATATATATAACAATAATAATTACTCTGCCATGAAAGAAAATGACGTAGAATTGCCGTGTATGTTTGTTTGTGTGTATACTCACTGCTACAGGTGCGGTTGTATTTGCTGTTCTCCTGTGGGTGGCCTTTAAGACGACAGTGGAAACGATGCTGCCAGAACTCTGGGAACCAGGGGTTCCTGAGGTTGTTCTCAGGGCGAAGTTTAAGGTAGTACTCATCAAACCACTTCACATCAGCCGACTGGAGCTTGATGGTAATGCCACCGGCCGCTTCCCTAACATAGCCATCTGTTACATCATACCGGTCCGCCCATCCATCACTGCAAAGAAACACAAGTAAAAGACGAGCACAAAAGTTCAGTAAACTCCGAGACCCTGTGTGAGTTCATCTGTGTTCGTGAAAACACCTGCTCCACTGTTTCATAATCAAAACAAAGTTTGCATTGTTTCTTCTCAATATGACGTGGAATCATTTGATTGTTCCCAAACACTTCTGCTGATTATGCTTCACAGGATATTTAGAGAACATAATTGAACATTTTATGCTTTTCAGACATCAAATATTTTGTGAGAAAATCGAGGCGGAACTATGTGATCAAAATTCCTTCGAGATTATTGATCCTACTATCATAAAATAAGGTTGAAATAATGGAATGACTCAATGACAGTTTGGACTGCAACTCTTACACCTTTACATGGTCTCCATTACTGTTTTCTATGACAGAACCTCTAATATCTAAAAGGATCCCTCTCTCAGATGTGCTGTCTGCTTGTAGCAAGAGTTTAATCAGCCATGTGGGGGGTGTGGACATTTCATAGGGCCATAGGATTTAATACTGGTAGTTAAAATAATGAACCTGATTAGTTGAGCATGTACAGCACCTGCAAATTATGTGTTGTGCTGAGGGGCAAAGGTTAGTGGGTTAGTGAGTGTTAAGCTTTCTTTAATAAGCTGAAATTACAATACACAAGTATGGGTGTTGTATGTGTGTGTGTGTGTGTGTGTGTGTGTGTGTGTGTGTGTGTGTACAGTGAACAGCTGATGTACCTGTTATTGGATGAAATTAAATGTTTAGGTTGAGAGGTGAAGTGCAGGGGCACCAATATGTCACCATAATAAATAAACTCTATTTCGTACACACACACACACACACACACACATACACACAGAGATAAAGACATTTAGTTGGTGAGCACTTCAGTTCCCCGAGAGGAAGGAACAAAAACAGAGAATGAGAAACAAAAAGCCCGGGAAGAGAAGCGAGAGACGAAGAGGCAGAAATAGAAAATCGAGGGGGAAATACAGTGAAAGGAGGCACAAACCGAATGATTAGCAGAGAATCATAGAACATGTGGGAAGGAGCTATTACATCATTATGGGCAATGTCCAAAATGAATCATACCGCTGACAAATAGGCACGAACACTGTGCATAGAGACACACACACACGCACGCACCATGCGGGTGCTGAGATGATCTAGGTCAAATGGAGTATTTTGGCTGCAGCTCAGCAGTCATGCTCTGTCAGACACCACCAGCAAGACGAATATAACTGCCCCACAATACACACACACACACACACACACACACACACACACACACACACACACACACACACACACACACACACACACACACACACACACACACACACACACACACAAACTATGGAGACATATCGCTGTGGTTTGCATTTTTTGGGGGGGGGGTTTGGGTTTACTGCTCCTCAAGGAAGCACAGATGGCACAGCATGTGTGTGTGTGTGTGTGTGTGTGTGTGTGTGTGTGTGTGTGTGTGTGTGTGTGTGTGTGTGTGTGAGGGAGAGATAAAGAGAGGAGGGGAAAGAGTGGATGTGAATGACAAATCTCCTTCTCCTTCTTTCACAACTGCTGCCAACATGGCCTCAAGCAAGACAATGATCCTCAGCTCTTCCAGTGGATATTCTCATTTCTTTCTTTTCGTCCTTTCTCTCTTGTTTCTTCTTCTCTCTCTCCTTTCCTCTCTGGTCCTCCAGAGAACAAAACTCATTTTCTCCTACAGCGGTCCTTCCAGCCTCAGTCTGCTTGGACACTCGAAGTGTTTGTGTGTGTGTGTGTAAACTGCCTCCTCTGTCTGCCACCGTTTATGCCTCTCTAAGTATCCCTCTTTCCCCCCCTCCCTCTTTCTGTCGTTCTTCTCGTCACCCTCTGCCTGTGAGCTGTGGTCATAAATCATAGTGGAAGCATTTCTAGATGGCTATCCATTACATACAGACAGACCATCGCTGTAACCATCCAAATAAATGTTTGCTAGTATGTGTGTGTGACTGTATGGTGTCATATTTGTATAGTGTCTGAGCAGTGCTTCTTTCACTGCACTCAATGCAAGAAATTGATGGACTGTACGGATTAAGTTTTTTTTTCTACCAATTTGTTTTTGTTATAAGAAGGTGTAATATGTTTCAGAAAATCTAGATGATGATGAATGAATGAGGCGAAAAGATATTCAGAAATCCTTCTAATCTTTTTTTTGTGAATTATCTTTGGACCTTTAACCCTTTACCGGACACTGCAAATAATTGGAAATAGAAATGTTTTGTACTATTGCCTAGAAATAAACTATCATGACTATTTCAATAACATTGAGTGTTTTGGTTTTGCCTTGATCTTTCTGTAAAATGAGTACAAATCAAGTGAATCAATGAAGCTTGAAAAAAAAGTTTTGGGCACCAGCTGTCTACTGTAACTTTTGAGGATACACGCTGCTGCTCAAACTATTGAACATTGACGTTTTTGTCTCTGGTGTCATGCAGAAGACATTGTTGTTATTGACGTGTTGTTATTGACATTACCAGATGTGTGTGAAAAAGTGGGAGCGAGAGAAATTAGGGCGAGGGGAAAGGAAAAAAAACATGGAGACAAAATCAAAGAGATTGATGGGTAGAGGCCCTGAAAATAGGTGGAGAAGTAAACAATCAATGATCATTAATCAGCCCTCTCTCGTCCTTGTCAATAGATTTCTCCTTTTTTTCCTCCCACAAAGTTTCAGTCTCTCCATCCGTCTCTTTCACCTTCTCTCATTAACACCTTCAGCCTTCCCTTGAGCCCCTTTGCTGTTTTTCTATTCTCCTCTTCTCCATTCTCCGACTCGGTCACATTCCACTGGATCTGTTCGTCAATATGTCCCTCTACACAACGCATGCTTTCTTTGTATGATATCTCTGTCACACACATGCCCATGCCTAATATGTTAGGTTTCTCTCATTATCCCTTTGTTTCACCTTTTGTCTCTCTTATTCTTTACTTAAATTTGTCACCTATTTGGCAAGCTTCTCAGCTCCACAGAGGCCACAATGACAAGCAACGCCAGCGACATACACACAACCACGCTTCTGCATTATCATTACCGACTGAAAGCATAAAAAACATTTCTAGAAGGCTCTCCTCAATTCCAATAAGAAAGCTTGTGCTGCGGAGGCTTTGAACTCAATCGGTGACCTTCCCAATGTTTGCCTCGCACACACTGCATTATACAGTCTATGATCAATTGTCAGAAAAAAATAAAGAAAGAAATATAAAAAAATAAGCAGTGTTTTATCAACAAATTTCTAATTGCCACTTTAGGAAATAACATGTCTAGTTAGCTCTCCAGCAAAATCCCAGAAAATAATATTTGCTCTGCTCTCTGTTGCAAAAATAGCTAAAGAGATGTAATATTATTGTTTTAATAATTCCCCAGACAACACACTGACACCCACACAAGTTGGAACAACACAAAAATGACAAATCGAATTTCTTCTGAATTTCTTTATTTATTTTATAATTGAAATATTTATGTTTTTGATTGATTCCAAGCACCACTGTGCATACATTGGACAATGTTTTATAAATCGGCACATTTAAACAACATATAACAGAGTGACTCCATCGGGGGTCTGTCTTCACCTGAGTCTGTTTGGTGCCTTGGTGTCTTGCCTTGTAGGCGGCGAGTAGGAGTTGAATGTTCCTGTCTTTCAAACAGCAAACTGCAATTTTGGTGTCAGGGCTGAACACAAAGCTCTAAATAGTTCTTTTTAAAATAACTGCACCACAGAAAACCTTTAAAGTAACTACGCATGCTGTTAATCAGCATTTCAAACTCAAACTAATGGATGAAAAACACGGTGGGCAGTCTTTCAGTACCTAAACATTTTTAATGTCATTTAAATACATCACCTGCTGGCAGAGTATGCGTGATGGCCATGCCTCCCTAATTAGTTGCAGTATATTTAGATGCACCTCTGCACCTCCATGAACACGAATATTAGTATCCTCTTTAGTGACTTGACTCTTTGTTCAATTACAAAGTGTCAGCACGTCACGATGGGGAGCACACTGTCCATTTTGAAGCACACTGCAGGTGCATCATGTGCCTCCAACCCCAAAAATACCAAAGGTGCACAGGTTAGCCCCCTGCATCCTGTGCATTTGAAGGAGCATTGCATTCTTTGCCCTCAATTCAAAAGACGACCGCCTACAGGCTTGCGTGTGCTATATGGATTTTAACCAAAATACAACAAACGTCATCAAAGATACACAGATGTTTACCGATCATTACTTACAGTATGTAACTGTGTGGGCGAACGAGCCTTCAGGGTAAATATACATATACATTTCTAGCAGTGCAAAGAGTGTGCGCGCAGATCTGTGCATGTGTATAAGGGAGGCGATAGTCGTCTATGTGTACGTGTCATCGTGTGATAGGCTGATGATCACTCAGTCACTATTCTTGATCAAAATAACTGCTCTTAACAACATCCTGGTTCTTTCTTTTTCTCTCTCTCTCTCTCTGTCTCGCTCCACATGTCTAGGAGCCCAAGGCCGTTACCATGGTTTCCAGCCTACGCTCAACCTGCTGTCTGTACTTTGTGTCTCATTAGAGCACACTGTATTTTAAGTGTATGCAGACACACACACCCACGCACACACACACTCACATAACCTCTCCCTCTCTCTCTGTCTCACACACACATTTACTTTTCTATTCAATATTCATTGTCTCTACCAATGTTGGAAATGCTATTTGCATAATAGTACAGTATGCCAGTGTAATAGGCCAGTGCACTACCTTAAGCAGAACTTTTACAAACCCATTCTACATACTGGGGCCTCGGGCAATTGCCTTTCCATTCTGTTCAGTCAAAGTATAAATAGAAACTGGAACTCATTTGCGACTGATTATTAATTTTCAGTTGGTTTTTTCTTGGTTATGAAATCCATCTCAAGCCAGACGTGTTTGACTCTTTGAATTCCAGCATAGGTCTGCCAGGTGGGTTTGGTTACAGGAATAATAAATGCACTAAACAAAAGCATCTTCGATGCTAATTGGAACTTGCTAACATAAATTTGGATGCCTACCCTCCTTCCTTTTTACATTTCTTTAACCAGCTATTACCACAACTGAACAAGGGTGTAAATAAAATATTGTGTACAATTTGTTGCAATACAAACAAACTGCAATAGAAAAAGGAGCTGAATATAGATCACACTATCAATGATTTATGTGAGCAGTGCAAAGTAGAAGCAGTGTGGACTGTTTCTCTGAGATGTATCGAAGAAAACAAAGTCACTTTCAGATACTAATAAAAATACAAATTCATGAAATACAAAGTAAGAGATTCTGACTCTTTTTGACTACTGTGGATCTGAACTCTCTTTTTCGACAAATCGATGAATAGACCAGTTCAGTTTTTTATGTTGTAGCTCAGACTGATTTCCAGATTTACCAGAGACTCCCTGAATACAAAAAGAGCCCATCTACCACAAATCCAGACCCCTAAGCTCACGAGCTCCCAACTGATATGAGGACAGCAGAAAACTCTACACATCTTCCACCGCAGATTGAAAAGTCATTTGTTCAGAGTGCACATTGACCCACAAAAAGAAAAAATACTTTCTCTCGTCGTTTATAAATGTAGCACTAGAAGCAGTTCAGCTCTTATAATGAAGTTGATGTATTTAGGTAGTTTTCTGAGTTGCATCCACATTGTTAAATGGGCTTTTTGTAAGTTGCTTAAAATGAAAGCATCAGCTAAATAAATGTAATAAATGTTTTCTCTCTGTGCATTCATAGAGTAATTAATTACATTTTTTTTTTACTTCTGTGACTTTGCTTCAGTTCCTTACATCAAGAATGAATCTACTTTTGTTTGCGTCTGTCCATTTCAGTGACAAATCCAACTGGCTCGAAAACCAGTTCATGCATCTGTGCTCTGTCTCCATTAGTTCATTCTTGTTTTTTTGTTTTTTAGTTTAGTAAGGATGACAAGAGGACAGGAAGATCTGGTGATTCATTCAAGCTTGTCCTCTCAGAATGGTGAAAGAAAGTAAAGAGAGAAAATAAGTTTTCCACTGTGACTTCTGAAGACAAAAGGGTTGAACACAGTAATGGTCAAAGTTAAAAGCAGTGTGACTATCAAATCGTGAGCTCTGTATAGTAATTCAAGCCAAATGAAGAGCTGACTGTATCATGACCCCCTACAACTAAAACAAGGTCATCCCTGTTGAGCATTTTATCTGAATTAAACTGAGCTGATATTATTTAATCAGCGAATGAATCCGTGTTCGGGAATATACAGCTTAAAGTAAAT
This sequence comes from Collichthys lucidus, assembly GCA_004119915.2. Lineage (NCBI taxonomy): Eukaryota > Metazoa > Chordata > Actinopteri > Sciaenidae > Collichthys > Collichthys lucidus. The sequence goes on from CM014090.1 coordinate 18,784,146, forward strand.
GTTCATTTGTGCTATTGTTTCCCTTTGACCTCAAACTGTGCTTGGTCATGATACAGTTGTAGATCCTTTGGCAAACAAATGCTTGCCAATGTTTGATGAGAGAGTAGAGAGAGCGGGCGTGCATTTCAGTTTCAAAGTTGTTGTATTAGGTTACAATTTTGGATTGTTCGGTAACCTGTAATCTGAAAAAAAACTGGATGTGGGGAAAATAAGGACACAGAATTTTCTAATGGCAAAATATGTGAATCTGATCTGAAGCTGTGTAGCCAATGGGTCACTTTGGAAATTAATGTCTGGGTTCAATAATAACATGGCACCCGACCCCAACCCACCCACTCTCTAGCTGCTATGGCAACCTGGCAGAGATTCTAGATGAGCATCTGCTGCTTACAACCATACCATGCACACACACACACACACACACACACACACACACACACACACACACACACACACACACACACACACACACACACACACACACACACACACACACACACACACACACACACACACACACACCCTAGTCCACCAACTAAACCTGACAGCATTAATTAGCTGGACAGACAACACAAGTAGGGAAAGTGAACACAGACAGACGGTTACAAAGACATAGTGAAAAAACAAACAGAAAAAAAACAGAAAAAATGTCTATGAACATACAAAACTTAAGCGTCTGCAGCCCAACAGCTGTGCTTGTACAAGTTCTGCTGTCAAATTTCAACCCAACGAACATAGATGTTGTCCAAGGGATTGTGTGAATTTGGTTGTATAGTACGTTTAAACTGCTGCTGTTCATAAACCAACACAAACAAGTCACAGTAGTTGTACCACAACACAGCAACCCGTGTCAATTTGTGTCAGCGCACAAAATAATCTGCAGCAGACCATTTCAACCGAATGGGATATTGCATGCAAAACATCGGCAGGGAGAGCCTTTTCCTAATCCCATACAGTCACAATTTGTAAGGAAGAGAGCTCACAAGTTTGGATATATCACTCTGCCTCGCGGATGGACGGTGAAAAAGATAAGTTCAGGATACCGAACAGATCTTTTCCACCAAATTACAGGTTATAACTAATTATTGCATATTATCATTAAATTATCTTTAAGCACATCAACTAATCTTTCTATTACAGTTTCACTGCATGAAGTTATCAGATTTAATTTAATCCGGATAGTAACAACCTCAATATTTCATTGTATATTTATCACATAGACAAATTATATTAGTGACATAGAGAAGCAAAATAAAAAATCCAATAATCTATCAATTCATGGAGCTTTTCCACATGAACACTGACATTATTATATTTTAATTATTATTATAATTTAAATTTTAATGAAAAGTATGAACTAGTCCTGAGCCCGCTACCTCATCTATTAACAGCCTCGACCAAACAGAGGTCAAAGTTCACTATGACAACAGCAAAACTCATTAAACCAAATGTCAGAACTGTCTCACACACAGACGCAGTGGCGCTAAACTGTGTGTGTGTGTGTGTGAGCGAGTAAGTGGGTAACAGAGAGTGAGAGAGAGAGAGACAGAGAGAGAGAGAGAGAGAGAGAGAGAGAGAGAGAGAGAGAGAGTAGAGTGGACGAGAGAGAGATGAGATGGAGAGAGAGAGAGAGAGAGGAGAGAGAGAGAGAGAGAGAGAGAGAGAGAAAAATGGATGCAATGCATGTGTCCCTGTGCGTACCCAACTGTGTAATTATGTGAGTGATCGGACCACTTTACATGCCCGTCATTCAATAACACACACACACACGCAGCAAGAATATCCCACGCCTGCTTACCTTGGCAGCAGGTTCACTTTTACTCATCTATCAATGCCACACTTGATTACCCTCTGTCTCTATTCGTTCTGACACTCTCTCACCTCTTATCTTTCCTCAGACTTTTTTCTTTCCCCATTTCTTCCGCTTCGTATCTTTTCCTTTATCGCTTTCTGGCACGTTTATCTATCGATCTATCGGATACACACGCAAAATATTTGTATATATAAATAATGTGGATTGAGTATCTCATACTTTATCCTAAAAAATACAAATCACCAGAATTGGCATTTTGCATTTTCACTTAAGAAATCCTCTCCCTCTCTCTCTCAACTGTCTGTAAAGATCACGCACATAAGAGTCACGCACATAAGAGTCCCCCACACATACTTTGTTCAGACTAGTTTAGGCACAATGTGTATTTCAAATTTTGGCAACTTTGCTGATTTCCCCTGGGCTTCAGACAGCAGACGCAGATTTGACATGTGACGGGGACAGAAGCAAAACTGTCAAGGCAAAGGAGAGAGAGAGAGACATATAAACACAAAGATACACAGACAAAGATATTCAAGGGAGACTGTTGGAGAGAGACAAGTAGGCAGTCCGAGAAAAGAGGAAGACACCAGAAAAGTGAAAAGTACATAAAAGTGTTTTCAAAGCTGGTAAAACATTTAATCCTGGATTACTGTTGCGCCCCCTTTTTATTATACACGCAAAGCATGCAAAGCAAAAAGTGATGCCAGGCATCCCGGTGGATTCGCTCTCATTCATTCTAGACTGACTGAAACTATAGCTCAGAGAAGGTCACTTGGAGGAGAAAGAAGTGCTGGAAACTAACAAAAAGAGTTTTTTTTCTTCTCTCCTAATGGAGAAAAATGACACATTTTCTCATGACAGTTTCATTTTTTAGCATGCTAAATTCAGTAATGCGTATTGACCTTCAGGGCCTGTTCAGCCTCGCTCCATCACTGTTTGTCATAGAGAAAATGTCCTTTCTGGAAAATATGTCAAAAGCAATGGGGAGGAATTGTTTTGTGAAAAACATGACTGTCACTGTGTTTGTCCACAAGGATATGGATGCCTGGGTGACATCACCCGCAGGTTTCCAACACGCTGTTTTTGAAGCCGAAAATATGCAACGCTGGCTGCTGCCATGTTGGATGTACTGCTTCTTCCCCCTCCACATAGGGATTTGTTTTCATTGCTAAACAAAGTCACTTTGAATACATAGAAGTGTGGAGACGATAAAGATATAAAAGGGGTTCAGAGGCCAGAAAAATTAGCCATGGCTTCAACAAAGACAGAGCAGAGAGAGAAAGATTAATGGATAAATAAACAACCCTAACCTTAACAACTACTTCACCAAGACTTATATTTGATCCGCGTCTCCTCAGTGGAAAACAAAGCACAAAACATCCCATGCTCTACCTACTTAAGCATAATTGGAAACATTTTATGCTTCTCGTGCTCACAGAGCATGGCACTGAACTCTCATTCAAATACAAAATTCTTGTTGACTTTTAAATTGAATGACTTTGACACTGAAAACAGAAATACCAAGGAAAGCTCACGCAATGATCACACATCAAAACGCCACTGCTTAAAACATTTAAATATATAATGTTAAAAATAAAATCTCCTTTGGAATATATTATATAATCCTGTGATTACAATAAATGGAATTTTAAATATGTTTTGCATTTTTATTTACTGTATATTACAGTATAACAGGATTGTATTGTAGAGGTCACCTATTGACAATTGAAATCATACTTACTGTGAGCTTTAAATGCAGCTTAAACTTCAGTTTGAATTTTTTTCCGACTTTTGTGCAGATCTAATGTCCATTATATTAGTTAGAGTTTTTTATTTGACAGCAGAATCGCCCTTCTTCATTCAACCAACGGTTGCTGAGAGAATATAAATAAAAGAGAGAAAGCAGGAATGGCACTAATTAGGAGTAAAGAGAGATAGTAAAAATAACTTAAGATGGAGTGAAGGCTTGGGTGAAGAATGAAACAGAAGGAGGGTAACAAGGGAAGAAAGATGGATGAGTGTAGATAACAGACATTATTCCCCTCCAGCTGGGGTCTTTGTCTGGACGCAGTCAGCTGTGAGAGTACCACAGATATTTTGAAGAAACACAGACATTGGCTCACCAGAAAATCCTATCTTCTCTCGAATGGTGTGTATGACTTTTGAATTTATTATCTGAATATATTGGGACATTTTAGAAGGTCTTTCTACTTGATCAATGATTTTAAGCCGTGCATTGCCAAGTAAACTCTCGAATAGCGAAATATAGAGAAATATGAAAAGAAAACTACAGTGGAACAACAAATGCAAGTCAACAAAGAAAGGAAGACAGTGAGGAAGATTAAAGAAAAGCGATCAAAACACCAAGCAACAGATACTGAAACCCATGAGAGAAACACCATAAGGCGTAGAGAAGTTAAAGACAACTAAATCCACAGAGATAAGACAGGATTCAGCGTGATGGAGAGAGAGACAGGATAAATTGACACAGATATGATCTCCAGGGGAGCGATACAATGACTGACTGACTGACGGAGGGAGAGCAAGGAGGATCAGAAAGGAGACAGCAGTGTTTTGTAATGTTGGATCACTGTGTGTTTCTTGGCGAGGCTGAAAAACAAGAAGAGCAATAATGTACAAGATGAAGAAGTGAGTTGGGCGGCGGAGAAACACAAAAGAGAGAAATGGTGGAATGATGTCAGGGGGAAAAGAGTTAGAGAGAGACAGAGGCGATATATTCTGCCTATTCCTCCAAGTCTGGCCTCATCACTTTTTATTGCTTCACACATAAAAGTGTCATCTCTAATATTCAGCACAGCGGACATTGTAATATCACCTGCTGAGGTAATACGCCACCAATGTAACATTACTCTCGCTCTGGCCGTCTCTCTTATTCCTGCTTTATCTTTATCACCACGGTGGCCTTTTGGTCTCTCGCTCCCTGATCGTCTTTCTGCTTTTCCAACCTTCCCTCTATCATTTTCTCTCTCAGCACTCCGTCACTTTCTCCCGTTCAAAGACCACTGTGCCAAAGCCAAGCCATTTAACTAACTTTCAAAGGCAATGTCCCAGTATGGCACCAGACTTTAAGGTGAGTTTGATGTTCAGCTGCGTCATTATTTGGCAAAGCCATTTCCATTTCAAACCCGCCAAATGAATCAACAGTTAAAGGAGGGGGTTTTCAAGTATGCCATACGTACACTGACAGAGTTATAGACCACTAGACAGGACACGACATATATATATATATATATATATATATATATATATATATATATATATATATATATATATATATATAGCTAGGGAAGGCACTCTCATCCCTCCAGATTTTCCTGGAAAATCCATCCTGAGTCCTTTACATAGAAATCTGTTCACAGGCTGTTATTGGCAGGGAAGGGAACATTATAATCTTCTCTTCTAAAAACTGACTAAAATATAAAAACAATACATGAAAATGCCTAAAATCTTACATATGGCACCTTTAAACAACACTGGCAATTGAAAGCCTCATAAAATGTGTAATATACTATACATACTGGGCTAACAATTCAAACCATATAGGCACAGCACACTTACACTTTACACAATGCAAACACACAGCCATTAACGGACAATCTTGTGTAACCTAATGATGGGCCAGTGGCTTAGAAGCAGCAGTAAGAGCTATTCCCTGCTTTACACGATGGCAATAATTATACTGGTTGGGCTGCGCATGCATATACACACACACACACATGCTTACACACACACACAAACACACAGCCAGACTGTCTGTTTGACAGCAGGGATTAGCAAGAAGAGGTGCAGCTAATGCCCAGTAACGAGACATCCAGCTTATCGCCCACAGAATCATGTGTCTGTGTGTGTGTGTGACGGATCCACAGTAAATTAGCCGCAAGTAATTTTGAACTTTAATGACTTTCCCACATCTCATTGGTACCACATGTCTCAACCAGTGCTCTCATCTCTTTCTCTGTTTCTTCAATTCAAATTTAAATGTGCTTCATTTGCATTAATGAGTTTTAGCCACTGTCGCAAACTTGACAGAACGTATGAAACAAGACGACAATACTGATCGGCCTAATAATTAATAATCACAGTGATGATTCAAAAGGAAAACTCAGACATACATGCTATGAATACATCTATGTACACAGTACTCAAGGATTTACAAGGGTATCATTGGACAGATGTTTTCACCCTAATGGCAGGGGATGATGTAATGTGGTGTGGTCTGCATTTTTATCCAGTGTACTGATCTGCTGCACACAGCTTAACCTCCTTTAATTCTGGTATATTTTCAGGCAAAATATTCCTCTGACCTGTTTATATTCTGAGCAGTAGAAATTTATTTTGGCATTTTGTGTCCTCCAGCTGTTCATTCTGTCTGTTTCTTTAGGTTTCACAGCTGAGGCTGATAGAGATGGGTATAGCTGGTGTCTTTATGGGCAGCTGTGGCTCGGAGATAGAGCGGGTCGTCCAGTAATCAGAAGATCGGCGGTTCAATCCCTTCCAGTCTGCATGTCGAAATGTCCTTGGGCAATAAACCAAATTGCTCCTGACGGCTGTGCCAACGGTGTGTGAATGTGTATGAATGGTTAGCTCCTCAAACTGACGACGAGCACTTGGCACCTTGCATGGCAGCCAATGCCATCAGTGTGTGTATGGGTGAATGAGATATGTACTGTAAAGCACTTTGAGTGGTCGGAAGATTAGAAAGACGCTATATAAGTACAGTCCATTTACCATTTATTAGACTCCAGTGAGCCAAGATGATACAGATGATTCATTGATATACAGTGAACAGTCAATGTTGAATGTGTGGCATTCTTATCTCACCTCAGCTCAGCTCTTATTAAAGTAGTTTATTATCAGTTTAACATTAGATTAGATTGAAGATTTGATGATCTCAACGGCTTTCTCCCTGGCATTAGTTTGAAATCTAAACTAAAACTTTATCAAAATGAATTAAATCAGTCGCTCTGTATTCTTTAGTATATTTTACATGAAGTGGGTTTCTCAGAGTTTTCTGAAAGTCATTTATTGTGGCAGTAGCTAGGAGTTTATCGTACCAGTAACAAGATCATTTGCAGTACATCTATTTTCTATAATCTACTAACACAGTTTAATGATTTTGTGTTACACTGTGTACACCAATGTCTCTGAGCAATCACTTATGTCAGGCAAACATATACATGTGTTCAGCTCCAACCGCTAATCAGTAAAATAGACCTGGATGACCCAAACTACAGGGTGATCTGTGTGAAGACTTTGGAAGCTGTCCTCATTATAGTAAAAGGGACACAGATGGAGGGATGTGCATACGACTCAAGTAAACATCCTGATCTCTCTTTCTTGCAAACTTTCTCTCTCTCTCTCACTCACATCTCCGTCTTTCCATAATTTTCTTGCTCTCTGTCTCCTGTGTTGCCATGGTAACAAGCTGTGCGGGGGCTGTGATGCGGCAAACATCACACCCGTCTCACTGAGCTCACCGGAAGAGAGGGAAAGTGAGGGAGACAGAGACAAATGGGTGACGAGGGGGGGGGGTTTAGTGTATGTGTTTGCTGGAGTCGGGGGAGGATATCTTTAACTGTCAAATCTCTGTGTCATTTCAAATTCAGTTGAAGAAATGTTTACAAGGTGAAATGAAGTATTCAATATTGAATAGCTGTTACAAAGATAGATGATGAATGATCATTTTACAGTATCAAGATGACATCTGCCACGTTATAGATGTAACCTAACTATCCCAGCTTGAAACAGTTGCAAAGGTAATTAAAAGTAAATGTTCATTGCGTTGTAGTCTGGTGCTTGCTTGAGCTGATGCTAAACCTGGCCGCCACCTGCAGAACGCTGTCTGTCAGAAGCTTGCTGGTGTTACAAATAATTACACATTGAAGCCAATCACATCGTCTGACAGTTTCATAAAGTCGCCCAACACAGACTTAATTGTAGATCACAGAAGAAAAGCTCATGTGTCATTGTTCTACATGTTAAATATTGTCTGATTATGGTAAGTTAGCCTGATTAACCTCATCTTAATCACAGTCTTTATGAAAGAGTGTTAACTGTCAGTACTTGGTAAATTTCTTAATAGAAAGATAAGTAGTTACATTTCTTATAGGAAATCAAACTTCAAATCCAAATGTGGATATGGTCACTGACAGCTCATCCATCTGGTTGATTGACAATTTTTCCTGAAGGATCTGATTTTTCAGGCCATAAACTTGTTTACCTCCCCCTCTTCATTCTTATTTTTGAGGTTTGGTGTCATTGGTAAATCAAAGTTATGTCACTGTAGATTGTCAGGCTAGAGAAGAAGTAACAGGAACAATTGTATGTATTATACAATTGCTTATTTCTAAAACAAATATGACCCAAAAGGCTAAGTAGCTAGCCAAGGCCAGCCATCATGATGTTCAAAATATAAAAAATAAGGTAGCCATTTGAGAATCAAGGATATCTCATCTGAATTATCATATTTAAATCATCATCATCTGTTTTAAAAGGTATAAATATATACAGTTTAGTTTACAGTATAGTTTGCTGTGTACAGTATATGATGTGTGTTTACATTAAACCTTTTTAGTACACAACATATTACTGCACTTATTATATACTTCAATGTGCTGATAATTTGAGCTTTGTACTCAACATGTTATGTCAGAAGCCAGTGTAAGTCAGACCATTTCTTCAATATATATTAATGTGAGAATCAGCCAAGGCAACCCATTTTCAGTTTAATGACCTATTTCTTGCTGTAACCCATTAACACAACTGAACATCAACTGCCTCTTGTACTGAACAATACAAGCATCTGTTGTACTCAACATGCCAGGAAGAGCTGACTTCTTTAAAACACTAGAACAACGAGTGCAATACTGAGGATTAGTTGCATTCTTTCTCCGGCCTGTGTCACGTAATCCCATTTGCTCCCATTTTTCTGTGCTGTTCACACAAATGCAGAAAAATAATTTCAAAATATGGTATCTGACAAAACACTCGGCAGCATCAATTTTTCCACATTCACATCTTTTTGTTTCACTGGGGGGGTCTGCCATTTCGCCACAGTTCATATTTCTCTTAATTACCTCTGCCTGATTCAGAGTCGGAGCTAAATTAAGGGCCAATTTATTTCCTGTCCAGGCGCTTCAGAAGGTAGCGGGGCAATTCATCACAGACAGCCATTCAAATGTAGAATGAAAAGCAGTCTATTCCAATTAAGAAAGAAAGAGACTGAAAAGATGCTGGTGATTATGGAAATAAAGTAGATAGATATAGAAAGTCAAGTGTAGAAATAAGGAATACTGAGAGTGAACGTCTGAGGTTCGATTGAGTTCTGATGAGATCTTTGTTGTCATTAATTTACATGAACTGGATTACAGTGTAAGAAAAAAGTACGGTTAAAGGAACGTTCAGAACATTTGCATATCTCCAAAATCTCAAAATGAAACAGAGTAACAAAGGGGAAACCCTTTGGATTCCTGTGTGGATTACTATAACGACGACTATAAAAAGGATTATTTCTCTGTGCGTCTCTGTGTGCGTGTATATGCGTGTGTGTTTGACTGTGCTGTGCCACTAGGCTGATGTAACAGTTTTAATCCCACAGTGTAAATCTCAGAAAATGAGCAGCAAAATGCCAAACTGAAACCTCAACAACAAACTATCTGCATAAACAACACAGTTTGTTGTACCAACACACAGATTCATGAACACCCAAATTCACACAAGAACGTATACATATATACATATACATGTATAACCTTCTTTCTACTTCCGTTTCCCACTGTCTCTTCTGTCTGTCTGTCTGTCTGTCTGTCTGTCTGTCTGTCTCTCACGCCCTCCTATCCTCTCTAATTCCCAACAGTTTTCCCATTGGAGCGCTGTAAGAGGATAAGACCATTCCCTGGGAGAGCAATAAGAGGATGAATATGTGTTTGTAGGTGTGATTGCGTGTCAACAATTGCCCAAGTGTTTGTGTACATGTATATGCATGCATTTTTTCTATGATGCACATGTTGGTAAGACAATCTGCAAAGCAATACAGGTGTATATAGTTGTGAGTGTCTGTGAGTGGAAGTGCATATGTGTCTATATCATGTTGGCTGAGCATGTGTGTCTGCCCTACATATGGAAAACCTCTCGAATCCCTGTCAAGAGACTCTGAGCGCTGGAATAACATTAGAAATTCCTGTGTGTTCTTCTTTTGTTCTTGAGTCTCGCAGTGTTTTCCTCCTCTCTAACCGCAGAGAGATTACTAGCAGTCACTAATCAGCCTGTTTCTTACAGTGAGAACAGAGGGGAAAAAAAGATGAAGGAGGGCTTCAGCAGCAGAACCGCCTAATGATTTGATTTGTGGAAGATCTTTAAAGTATCTCAGCCTCATATGTTAATGCACTCAAAAGGATGAATGAATAGAACCAGAAGGAATTGCTATCATTAGTCCTTTGAAGGTCATATGACTGATAGAAATTTAAATTTGTGGTCCGCATTCCTTAAATATGCCGTTTCATCCAGAACTATTGTTCATTGAACTGTGTAAGCAACACCATTCAGATGTCACTTCCATGTGCCTTTGAAAGATATTTAAGCTGTGGCTGTAATGAACCTCCCAAACCATGAGGAAAAACTCTAATTATTATAAAACAGGAGGTGCAACCACTCCACATTCCTTGATAACATGAATCTGAGATTGATCAAATACATGATTAATTTAGAACGTCTTATCTTTTGCAGACATGTAATCATGACTCTGGCTGTTCGGTAAATGCGTGGGAAGACAGGTGGGGGATTAGATGAGCTCAGCCGAACCTAAAATTGGCAGTTTTCACAATGAAAAATGAAAAGAAAAATGCATTTTTTGCTTCAGTGTAGCATCGCTGTTAGGTTATTTGTCATTTTGCAACATTCTTGCTAAATGAAATAATATAGTCGCTAAAAATTACCTACACCCAATTTGCCATATATACAAGGTCAATGCAAGTTTTGGTGCTGTATGATGTAATGCTATTGTTAGGGGGCTAAACATCCCATTAAAAAGATTTCACAGCTAAAATCCTGCTGCAGGCACTGACTTACAGGGAATGGACACTAAAACAGCAAAACATTATACAACAGCAGCACCATCTCTCCAGGAGTGAAGATAATTCATCACTAGTATAATGAGATTGTATACTATATAGCATTTTTTTAATAACAGGCGCTCCTGTTACTGAGTTTTGGATCATTTAATGGTCAAGTTGCAGATTGCAGATTAGAATACCCCTCGCCTCACCCTCCTTTCTAATTCTGTTGGACAAACTACAGTTGCCACAAAAATGCAAAAGGGCCGTTTTTTTACGTGTTTATTTCATCCATTCAGGGCTACTAGAAAAGTGGTGGTGCAACATAGCTGACTCTGTGTATGGGTATGAAGTTTTTGTCATCCTCTTAGCATTCTCATTTGTATTCTATTCATATATTCAGTGAAAACATAAGTACAATATGGCTGTACACCTCTGTATTTGAGCAGCTCTGCAGGCTCTCCTGATGACCTAAATATGAAATAGAAGCTGTCTGCGCGAAAGATACCTGAACTCAAAGCTAGCCTTAATCCAAAACCATTCAGCACAGTCTTTCAGAAGACTTTTAGCAACAAGAAAGCTGTTGTTCGGAATATCTCTGTAAGTCTTTCCACTCAACTTACATCTTCATGTCAAGTTAAACACAAAGACCAGAATGTCAAAGAGACAGGAGTCCGAGTAAGACCCACAGGGGTTAAATGCAGACACTGACACAGAGACAGGAAAAGAGAGAGATAGACTTGAGAGAGTTGAATAAAGAATTCTTCGAAATTGGGTAGTTTCAGTTCAACAGCCTTTTGATCTGCTGTCTTCGAGGGCTTCACCCAAAATGACAGCAAGAAATAAAAGTCAAGGTACAGTAGAGTTGTCGTTTAAACTGTGAAGACAAAAACCTGTCGACAGTTCTTTGATATGTGGTTGACACTTTAGAGGAAGGAGAAAAAAAAGATCCAAGGCACTTTGCTTCATGAATTCCTTCCTTTGTCAGATTCGGATAAAAAAAGACCTTGATCTGATGAAGGAATGTCAACATCAATGACATACTTATAAAACCAGTCAAATATTGAATATAATGAAAGGTGGTGCATGTTTGTGAAATAACTATAGAGTTTTGAATGTTCTGGTGGTCAAGATAAAGTTTTGGTCATTATTGAGTCTGCAGGTTTGTGTGCAAATCATGAAAATAACAGACATTCCATTTTTCACATGGAGGTTTGGGTTTCTAACAGACTCAATAAAAAATTAAATAAAAATCACACAAAAAGTGAAGATCTTGACCAGAGCATGTGAGCGGTGAGAATTTCAGCTCACAGAGCTGTTTGTACCCTTCACTCCTCTGCTCTCATGCTTAAAACTGCACCAGGCTGCTCTGCATTTAAGTAATTTGTTCCAAAGATGAGAAAACCTCATTCAAAATGCATAATAACGCAAATAACAAACAACCTGACATTGGCAAAATAGCCTAACTCAACAATATATCTATGGTTTACTCCATGTGTCTAGATTAGCTTGATGTTTAACTATTACTTTCTCAAACATGATTTCCATAAGCCTTAGACTAACGCAGCTTAACACAAGAGCTGAATCCATGTTGAGAGGTTCAGACATGCAGGATAGAAAAAAAACAAACAGTGTAGAGTGTAAAGTTTTTAAACAGCAATCACAGGCATAAAGGTGAAAAATGTACAGAACAAAAAAAAATGTTACGATGACACAGGTACCTGGGCTGCGCTGAAAAAAAGATTTGTGGCAGCTTTAGTTTTTTGCAAGCTAACAAAGTAAACGTATAAGAGGCTGCACTGACTCACCACAGATTTTAGTTCTCTATAGATCAACTTATCAGTTTTTACTGCAAAATTAAATCAGTGGAATCAGATAATTTACCAAAGATATCACATTTCAAAGAAGGTGACCCATTAATTGCCCCAAAGAACAGAAATCTTGGAAATTGTAAGTTTGGGGTAGATAAGTGATAATAAGGTTTCCAGAGATCCAAACATTCACTAAAACGACAGCAGTTAAAATTAAGTCCCAAAGGTAGATGTCCCTTTTCAGCCTACTGGGAACTATGAACAAGTATTAAGTCAATAGCACAGAGTTCCAAAGTTATGCTGTATTTTTTTCCTTTTATTGGACAATTTGACAGCTGGGATATAACGTGTAACAAAGGTACCTGCTAGAATTTAAGCAGAGCTGAAGCTGAAGCTGAAGCTGAAGCGTCTCCCTCAGTGCATCTCCAAAGAAAAGCCACAGGTCTACACATCATTTATTGATCTCAATGACACACAGGGAGATCATTCACTCACTCACACACACACCTACAGAACATTCACAATGCCTCACATTTATATAAACTATGATGCACAAACATATGAAGGCAAATAAACGCTGACAATGTATAATCATACTGTAAGTGTGAAAAACAACATAAAAAACACATTTCCCTAAATGTCCTCCATCTCCTTGCCTTCATCCATCCATCATTCTTCCCCACATATTCCCCTGTGTTTAATTACCCTCAGTCTTTTATTGTAAAGCTATGAAAAGAAAGAGCAGAATTAATTTTCATCGTTTCACCAATTAAATGACACAAAGCGGCTCTTCTTTTAATCAAGGGTAAATTAACATCATACAAGCATAACACAGCTCCATGTCATCTCGCAGACTGGAATAAACCCTGTTTGTGTGTGCATGTACAGTATGTGTGAGTGTGTGTACATCACCTTTGTGCGTTAATGTGTGTCCATGTAAATGAGTGTATGTTTGCAAGTGCAGATACATCACCAGTGGTGATAACATAAATTACTTTCCTACTGCGTGAGATTTGCTTTTCATGTCTGACACAGAATCTTTTATTACCATGATATCTGAAAGCTACTCACGCACACACACTACTGTATACCCGTCCTCTCTGCTCTGCCCTCAGCTGCTAATCTCCCCCCTTTACAATCATCTTCCTCCTTTCCAACTCCTCACCTTCCTGCTTTTTCCCCTCCCCTCCTCGCTCCGTTTCCCTGTTCTGCACTCACCATGTCTTTGATCTCCCCTCACTAACCAGGCAGGTATACAATCCACTGAAAATCAATTTTTACGCGCTACTCTGAGACATTTGGAGCCGGTAAAAAAACTACAAAGAAGTATGGCCATAACAGATAGCTGTAGTGTGAACTGGGACACTTCTGAGGGTCTGACCTCTGTTAGATGATCAGTTCAGGGTCTCTGTTCTCATACATCACACTGTAACACTTTGAAAAAAACACATCAGAGAGCGGCATGGTGACAGAAAGTGAGAGATGATGAGATAAAGTCAAAAATGAGAGAGGAGAGGGGGGGGGGGGGGGCAGATATAAAATTAAAAAACTGGTAAGGCAGAAAAGAGGGCAAGCTGGAGAAATATGATAAAACATAGTTTGTCTTCTTATGTTAATGGCGCTAATGGCTCTCTTAATAGGACAGAAAAACACGGCATACAGTACACATTTCCTGACAGACGTAGACACACACATATAGATACACCCACGCATTCACATAGCCATTCACATAAACACATGCGCATGCGCCACATTTCACCCCAGCTGCTATACTGAATTCATCCAAATATGGTAGGGGATATTTCCATGGCAACAGCAGGCAGAAGGGGTGCAGGCTTGTACTGGATGATCTCCAGAGAGAGTCTGCTTTTTGACTTTTGATATCAAACTATTCTCTTTCAATTCATTCATCGGTATACCAATTTCTTTATCTTGGCTGCCATGGAAATGCAACCACACTGCTTGAACTGTAAGGTTGCATACATTGGTTATAACATATCACATTGTTGTATAATTTGTATGTTTATGATGTTTAACAACTTGGCTCTGTTCGTCAGGGACATGCACAGCACAGAGAATGTTTCTCTGAAATCTGAAGTGAGAAAACACAGGCATTTATAAATAGCACTGATAGAGTGGTCATGCAGTACCGGTGAAAGGCTAACAGTGATAACAGTAACAACTTTCATAAAATACAGCGATGTTGTTGCCATGAAGTCAACCATATTGTGTATATGTGTATACAATACCATCTTAAGCCCCTGCTGCCTGACCCAGTGAGCCGTACATATACCTATACATTCACGCGGATACTATAGAGATAGGATATGTGCATTTCTGTACAGTATAGAAATACACACACACACTCTGCTATCTTTCTGTAATGTTATTTAGATGATTTAGGATCTGTGAAGCTATTTTTCTGGACTAACCGGTCAGACAACATTTTTCCGTACTTGCTACAGGGCTGTGTTTGTGTACGGGGGGAGGGAATGTAACATTTTTTACAACTGAAACATGTTTATGTGTGTTTGTCACTGATAAGACCTCATCTGAATTTAAGAAAGGACATTTGAAGACACATAAAAGAGATTATTAAGTTGATTTACTAATGTGAATGTGAGCTGCTAGGTGTGTGCGTATGTGTAGATGTTTAAGTGTGGGGGAGTGTTGTGTGTCCCATGTGGCTCTAGATATTTATCTCAGCCCGGCTATTCATTAATGGGTCTGTAGCCTGCTGGCACCATGAGGAATTATAGGACAGAGGCAATCAATACATTCAGGCTCCAGCTCCAGCGTGTCTGTGTGTGTGCGGGTGACATAGTTTTCTTGTGATGTGGTAGTTAGCCCCAGGTCCTGATGTGGGTTTTTAGGATTATGTCTAGAAGAAGAACATAAAAATCTTAAACCAGAAACACACTGAGTGACTACAAATGTAAAGAGCCTGCACTGGTACTGAAAATACTCTTTATATACAGTATTTTATATATTGTGTTAATGTTATCAACTGTCGATATATAGCACTCATAAATGACAAAATTGCACAATACCTTACCTAAAAACATGTATACTCATCCAAACATGTTTAATGAACTGATGAAATCATGAGTTCATTTAAAGTGCAATGTCACTGCAATGTTATATTGAAATTTCAATATAGCAAACAACCTTGAAGCAGCACAGACTTACATTCAAAAGCAAGAGTTAAAGGCTGAGTGGTTGCTACTAATATATAATAATGTTACTCATCATTAAACTTATGAAGAGAAGGGTAGTAAAACCACGTCAGGCAGGATCCAATCAGACTAATAGGAGAAGTGGATTATTTTTTATCAATCATTCATTTAAAAAGGCGTATATGTATTTCTCAAAATGAGCACACTATGAAAGGTTGGAGGAGGGGCCAAGATCAAAGAAATGTACTAACAAAGTGAGGATTTATCTGCTAGTGACTTGACAGACAAAGATAGAAGTAATAATACAGACAGACAGAGAGGATAAATTATTGTACAGCATCCAGCTCATGGCCCATCTCAAACAGTAAAGTGCTCTTTTGGTATTCTACTCTATTAATGACTAATAATAGTTATCTGCACTAGGTTACTGAATAATCACCCATGTTCTCCTGTGGTAATCTAATTATTCTGGTGTTAAACGAGTGTCTGCCTAACTGGGCTAATCAGAAGTTCCTTCCACAGACCTCCTGTGAGCAGGGCAGCCACCCGTGACCATCTCCAATTTACAACTACAGTCCATTTGTGATGCTGACGCTAACGAAGGACGATATTCAATTAACTGACCTAATCAAGAGAGACTGGCTGGAGACAGAGGACAGATGAGATGTACTGTAAAAAAAATATCTATTTTAAGAAGCCAGAGAGAACCTTAGAAAAATATTTTTGTCACACAAGTGGAAAGCCAAATGACGCAAAAGCGTTTTCACTAAACACCGACCATACAGTATGAAACGAGGAAGACTGTTCTACTGGTATCAATCTGGTGTTGCATAATTAAAGGAAACTGTTGGACTAAGTGAATTTCAATTTGGCAACCAGTTATGTCAAGATAGTGTGGCACACTGGAACAGTAATGTCATAATTTCATATTTGTTAATTCTAGAATATCAGTGTCCAGTGGAAATAATTTACTTTATATGTGTTACAGTTAATTCATATTATTATTTCAAGGTTAAAATATTATTTACCTGAATGTCAACATATTTTGGAAATTGGAAATGGTTGTACTTATTCTTTAGAAATAATACTGTCTCTTTAAGAGGACAAGGAGAGTACGTTGTTGTATGTACAGGCAGAAACGGACAAAAACGGTGTGCTTGTGTTGAACCATGGACAGTTTTTTCTTTTATTAAAAGTTGCTAAAACGAAAATGGACGTGGTTTTTGCAGATCATTTTAAGGGTGCAACAATAGCTTCTCAGATTTAACATCAAATAACACTTTAGTATTGTAGGTTATTGTTGTTAAAATGGCTCTGCCAAATTTCAGAGCCAATGTGGCGTACCATACGTGGTCTTTTCATCTTCCTCTGTGTCTATTTTATTTACTATTTCTATTTATTTATCAAAGAACGTTTCCTTTTCTTCCTTTTTGGAAATGATTCTGATTTGCAGTCATTGCTGTTGCTAATTTTACAGTTGTCCTGGGGAGGAGTTAGATCGGCCATGTGCTACACCAGCTGCTTCTTCTTTAACTGACAGCAATGAGCTTCCTCAGAAGAGAAGAGTGCGATGTGAGGGAGCTTCCCACTATACCCCTGATCCCATTCCCCTCTGCGAAGTATTCTATGAATAACCAATAGAAGAAACATGGCAAACCAACGACAAGGATAAAAACCTGCCGACACTACAAATTGGGTTTATTGGAATGCGTAGAAACAAACTGAAGATTTCTACAGCAGTAAATGGGAATTTTGTGCCTCTCTAACTCTGCCTCAGAATTTCCTCACCCGCCTGACTTTCATCTACTTCCACATATTCACATTCATGAGCTTCCTTATATTTCTACTGCTAACCATCGAGCTGCTCCACTGGACCAGTTGGAGGTTAAGTGTTTTGCTCAAAGGCACATTCACAATAATTGTTAGAGGAGGGGAGAGCACTGATGTGGGCTTTTCCTCGGTTTTGTAGCTTCGGGCCAGCACTCGATGGCTTTCTGTGTAACATTATTTCGTCTGACACTATCTATCAAACCCTCTGTATTATAAAAAGTCCCAACTTAAAAACAACTTAACCCATGACAGCATATCAAAGTTATGACTTTAACTGATTCATCCCTTTAATTCTATGAGGACTCCCAGCTTTGTGATCTTTCTCTCTTTCCTTTCACTTTCATCTCTAAAGGCAAACCTAATTTATAGGATATACAGCGTATTTAATATGGGTTAAGACTTTACCTCACTCTCAGCAGGATGACGTTGATGACGATGATGACGATGATGATGATGATGATGATGGGAGATTAAGATGATGTGTAAGATGAGCGTGATGATAATGAGCATCACGGTGGCGATGACAACAAAACTGCTATGATTTAGCTACACAGCGCAGATCTCTGGGGGAAGAGAAGAATATAATTGAATAGAATTATATTTGTGGCATTTGTATCACATGATTATCTATTCAATCCCAATTATTCAAAGTCTATTTTGTTCATGGCGTATTGGCTGGCATAGGTGCTAAAATCATTATTCATCTTATGTTTATTATACAGTTGGCATGGCAACCAAAACTCGAGAGGCCTGGAAGTAATTTTTCATGTGCACACACACACACACACACACACACACACACACACACACACACACACACACACACACACACACACACACACACACACACACACACACACACACACACACACACACACACACACACACACACACACACAGTCAGGCATGCACACGCACGGTGTAGATAAACACGGTCCATTTGAAAGGTTATTTTTGCAAGTGAATTGTAGGAGGAATTCATCTAAGTGAGAACAAAGCTTAATTGAAAACCACCTCAAAAATTCTAAAAAAAAAACCCAGCATGTGGGTCCATGTGTGTTTTTGTGAATGTGTAAAGGGCAACAATGTCTATTTGGCTATTTAACACCATTCATTGGACTGCAAAGACTACGCCACCATTTTACAGGCACTGCAAAAATCTACAGCTTGTCCACTAAGAAGAGAGAGAGTTCAGAATTATGTCAAATTCATGTTTCTGAAAAGTAGTTCTTAAAACAAAGCAGTGAATAAAAAAACTGCTCAGTGGTAACGTCAAGCCCTGGCTGCTACTGTATCTACACTGTACCAGTTCCTGCACCCATCAGACCACCTCCAGTGAATCAATGACTACCTTCATTAACATCAAAAGAAATTAATCTGCATTTAAGGAATAAACAGTCTGGAGACTAAATTGATCGCAAAAGAAGAAACGTCTGTATCTGTCTAACTCAGCTCAGATAATTACAGTGTTTGGTCTATTAGGCATATCAGTCATTTTCTTAATGGTAATTAATAAAAAACAAAATAACATGTCAAGAAAAAATCTGGAAATACTTGTCAGTTGGGAAATGGCTTAATTAGGCAATGTGGATCTGTGCAATAGCTAGATGCAGTACCCAATAATATGCAAAAAATTTCACAGCTGAGGTCTTATTTTAACATTTACAGCCCTGTGTTTATAATCATCAATAGCTCTCATAAGAGGGTTATGTTAGCACAGAGCCACAGCTTTGCCTCTCCATCTGCCCTCCAAAACATCCAGTGGCTGAAATCCCTATTGGATCACACAGTTCGAACGTAGCTGCCTGACTGTAAAATGTGAAACACACAAGTTACAACACAGATTTTTTTTTTTCTAGCTGACATTTCGCTCTTTCTTCTCATGTCATCATTTTCAATTTCAAGCAAGCAAAACTCACTAGCACAGAGTAAACTGATGATATCAAATTCATTCTCTACACCATTAAATTGTAGGACAAACAGACATAGAACATTTTTTGGTGGAAACTTTGTATATCCAATATGTACAGCGACATACCGCTACTCAATATAATACAGCAGACCTGAACTTAACCGTAACTCCACTGACCTGCCGATGAGCAGGAACTCTCCTACCAGTCCCTGGCGCCTCATGGCCATCAGGATGTTGCGGACAGTCATGCCCTCACAGAAACATGCCACCACCCGGGCCTTAGGCAGATGGGCCCTCAGTCTCTCCAGCAGCCGGTCAAAGCTCTGCTCTCCAGCATTGCTCCAGATTTTGCCTGGGGAAAACAAGCGAGACAGATGCAAACATGGTCTGTGACATTTGTGATGTTTGGATCTCTCTTGCTTCAGATGTTGTTCCTTTTGTTTTTTGTGTGTCACAATTTTTCTATTTCATCATTTCAATGTGCTCAGGTGTCAACCACCTGACACCTACAGTGCATGGTACATTGTATCAATAGGCTGACCTTTATTGTAAAACATATTTCTTTTGTAGTCTGAGACGGCTGTTAAATTAATTTCAACTGCTGATACCTTGGTGTCTTTGTTTGACTGAGCTATTCGGACATTAGTGCAGCTTATTGCTGTTTGTTTGAAAAAGCTGACAAACCTAAATCCTCTCTGATGTGCATCATTTAGTAATGCTCTAAAACCAAATTTTTTGTTCTAGGGTGTTGAAGGCATGACATAGTTAGCACCTCTTCTGTGTCTAATATTAATTTCATAGTGACCCTTTCTCCTTGAAGTCAAGCTGCAGAAGTTAAGTGACAATAGGGCAAATAATACTGGCCCATTTCTGGGTGAGAAAATACGCAAGAGTAGTCATAACACAGGCCGTTTATCCTGGACAGACTGCTTTAAAAAACAATTTGGGGTATAAATTAGGAGTGTACCCACTTTTTGAGGCACAAACCTGTACGCAAACTATAAACCCACTAAAATTCAATTTAGTTTCCTAACTTAACGTCAGTTTTGTTTGGGATTAATATTGCTTAGTTTACTGTGGTTGTCTTGACTGGACTATCTTACCAGAGTGGGCGATGCAGATGCCCTCCTTGGCTGCCATGTCCTTGAACGCTTCCATCCCACTTTCACCATAGTTGCCTGTACCACAGAAAGGGCAAAGGATGAGGAGTATAATCAATTCAGTTTTGTTTGGAGGTGACTCAAAGTGAAACGCAGAGGAGCACAGATGGATGTGTGGAAGGATAGATTCTTAGATATGCTTGCATATACAAAAGAATATGTGCATAATGACAACGATTACTGATTCAATTCACCACTGCAAACTGAAAGAGGGAATGTGCTATAAATAATCCCTATTCTAGCTCAGAGACAATGCTTTTTGGTGGCAAGGATGACAGTGAGAGACCCTGCTGATTATCAAAAAACCAACCAGTAACTGGCCTGCTACTGCACTATTCATAAAAGCTCAAATTTATGTGTGTCTCCCCACTGTGGCACCCGTTTCTTTGCCAGAGAAAGTGGGTGACCTGAAATTTATGCTAATGAAGGGTTGTACACACTGGCAAAGAATATGATAGGATTCCCCTCTTTAATTTTGCCTTCTTTTCCTTTTATCGCTTTCCCTTACCTGTGTTGATTGAAGAAAAAGATCAAAAATCTCTTTATCTTGTCTATTTTTACCAGTGTTTCTCTCTTTACACGCTCAATGAGGTCGTTATATATTCTAATGAGAAAAGGAGGGATCCATTTTACTGAGTATGTTATCAACCATACAATGCAGCCTAATTAGATATCATTGATCTGTGGTCTACTTAAACGGATGAGGAAAAAGAAGAGGGCAAAGGAGAAAAGGTGATGGAAAGAGTGATAAAAAAAGAAATGATAGAGATAAGAGAAAAGAGGAGAGCGATGGGAAATCATGGTGGGAAAGGAGAAAACAGGAAAGAGAGGAAGAGGTCCCCACAATCCCTCATGTGTGTGTTTGTGTGTAGTCAGGTCAATGATGAGTGTGGTGGAGCAAAGTGTAAAGTCCTGTAATTAGTGTCTCAGTGAGAGGAGTGGGAGACAGATGGTACAGACCGTCCTTCCCTTCATGCGCATTGACACACACACACACACACACACACACACACACACACACACACACACACACACACAAACACACACGCAGACACTCAAGCGCACACACATTCATACTGTTACCATCATCAAAATCGATAAAGCTTGTAACCTACTTCACTCTGGTCTCAACAGGATTTATGTGTGAGATCTCTCTCACTCTCCCCCTCTCTCTCTCACCCTCTCTTCCCAAACACACATGCACGCTCCCCATGCTACTTTACATTACTAGCACACTCTCACACAAATACACTTAGGCTCCAATCGCTCCCAAACACACAGACACACACATTAAGAGACTTATTTGTCCATAATTTGAAGGATATTAGCCTATCACCATGTTTTCTCCAGTACTGCTACGATGACAGAACAAAAGGAAAATCAAATACATGAATTCTAAACAGTGGAAACTTTAAATAATAACTAGGTGTTAATGCTAAGTTTAGCTCTGCACTTGATACTTGCACCCCCCCGCTTGCTTTAAATTACTTTGCCAACCTACACTCACAATCATGCTTTTCATCTACTCACTTTACCCTCCGCCTGTGCCGTCTCCTTGTTCCATGCTCTCTTTTCTTTAATTCTCCCCCACGACAGGACACACATACAGAGCAAACTCCACATAGGTTCACCTACAAACCACTAGGAGCCATTATGTCCATTATCTCTCCTCCTCCTCCTCCTCCTAGCTACATGGTCACCATCACTTTTTGTAGCAAAACCCACCACATACATACACGTTTGCCTCAAACGTCCCTCTCACAATTGGGGGACTTCTTTTGTTTCATCACCTCCTGCTGAACAAAAAACAACTGGAGCCTCCAGCACAGAGATCACACATTTACAGCTTCCTTTTGTTTTCTTTACCCTTATGTGCTTTTGTCCTTTTTACCTTTCGCTGATCTCCTCTATAAAGCAGCGTCTCTTTAATCCATATATTTAAATCAATAGTTTTACTGGCAGACATAAAAGAACAAAAACAGCTGTGACAGTACACATTTGCCAAGAACTTTATAAAGCAGCGTCTCTTTAATCCATATATTTAAATCAATAGTTTTACTGGCAGACATAAAAGAACAAAAACAGCTGTGACAGTACACATTTGCCAAGAACTTGTAAAGGACAAAAATCCCTTTTTACTGTGCACTCGTCACGTTGATGCCCCTTCAAACACTCTTCTTCAAACTATCCTCCTCATTGTTATTCATGTAATATGGTGCAATACTTTACAACACGCAATCAAATGCAAACCTAAAGGGTCTTCTGTTCCTCCGTGGAGCTCCCTCTCCTCCTCCCCCTCTAGCTACTTGCTTCTTCTACCCTCGCTTCCCCATGCAAAACAGGCAGACACAGGTGCTCTTATTTCTTTTCTCCCCTCCTTTTCATCCTGTCCCTCTCCCCCTCACCCTTCCTCTACCCTTCTCAATTACTATCCTCATCCTCTTGTCACTCTTATCAGGTCTATTACATGCAATTACATGTACCCTCCCTTTCCCCCTGTCTCCCTTCCTTTGTCTGTTTCCTCTTTTCAACCCTCATTCCCTCTGGTTACAGCTTCGCCCAGAGAAAAACAAGAGTAAAAATGCAAGCATCATTAAGTAAAGTCAACCTCCTGCCTCCTCGTCCTGTTCCCTACGATCCCTCTGGTTTTCTTCTCTCCCAGTTCTCCTCACCGATGCCAACAGTACCGTGTGTCACATCTGGAGTGCTCCAACAATGTGCAGCTAAATGTCAAACACAGTGATACCCTGGGGCAGACTGACACTCATACTGTGTCAAACACGGGGTTACACATGATTACATGGCTAATTGAACACACACATAAACGCAAATACATAACAGCATTAGGACACTGACGTGCGCAGACTCATAAACTCTGTATGATGTATTTGTGTCTGTATCAGTATCAGCCCAAATCAAATTAAAAGGGAATTACTAAGTAAGAGCAAAGTTAGTGACAGATAAATCATTCACTTTAATGTTTCCACATAAAGATTAGATTTCTTTATATAGTTAAATTTATAGTTCAGTATCATGTATATTATGGATGGTAGCGTTTAATCTGCAGTTCTCCAGTATAATCAGACATAAACAGTCTCACTTGAGTTTCTGTAAGCTTCATGACGTTGTCACAAATCTGATTCAGTTTATCCTAACACACTTTATGTAAATCTGTACGAATTTCTTTCTCGGCCTGCAAGTCATATAAGACAGTTACACTCTCAGTTTGAACCCCTATTTGATAGGCATTAGAAGGAAACCTTAAGGTGGCACTAGCCATTAGGACATTAGGCTGAATTTCAGATGTGTGAATCTGTTATCCTATTTTTGCCATGGAAAATAGCTCCAGGCTACAGACAGGGTGCATATCAGCGGTTTTATAACCATAAGCATAGCTTTCTCCACAGGAGTAGGAATCACTTGAGCACCACTTGCACCATGCTTTCATTCGGATCTAGCAATATGACGTGTCTGTGCCTACGACTCACACTTTTTGGGATTGAAACAAGTAAGCATAAATCCTAAATCACCCATGTTTTCAATGAGCCTTTCTCAAGGTTAAAATGTATTAAATTAGCTCTTGATTTGCTGTGTAATCATCGGCATGATAACAAAATAGGAGCGAGTATCGAGTTCTACCATAATTACACACACATACAAAGCAACAATCACACAAACGTGCACTTGCATCAGTGCACACTTTTTGCATTGATGCATGCATGTGCCCATATAGCTGCACAGGTGCATGTAATTATATACCTTGTATAAGAAACAATTCTTCTGCACATATATCCTCCAGTAAATGACTTTAACCTGCTTTACCATGGTAGCAGCTCAAACATTTGCCTCCTTGATGACCATACTAACATCTGTGTAATCTCTATTTAATACTCCCTCGTAGGTACCATGGATAGAGTCTGGGCAGCAGGAGGCCTGGCAAACCATTTATCCAACTTAACACAATCCATTGAACGGTTTCTCAGAATATGAGTTCTTAAATCTGAGCCAATCAATTTGAGTATATGTAGTCCTGTGACCCAGGCTCATTAAAACACAGAAGAGTTCTTGTTATATACAGACCCACCATAAACTGGCCCATGACCCACTTTCAATGTTCACCCTTAGGCATCACTGCCAGAGCTGACAGTAGAAATGTGAGCAGATTTTGTCATCCCCCTCTTACCCATTCATTCTCTACACTGCCCTCCCCTCCCCAGCTCATCACACCTTCATCTTCCTCAATCCTGGCAAGGCCATAACAGTTAAATAGGCACAGAGCATGTCATTCTCCAGAGAGAGAGGGAAAGCGAGAGAGAGAGATGATAGAAAAAGAAAGGGAGATAAAACTGAGAAGATGGAGGGGAGAGAGAATCGGTTGTGTCAGGATCCAAATAGCCAATAACAGAAAGGAAAAAGTACTGAGAGAAAGTGAGAAAGACAAAAAGGGAATGAGAGTCAGAGGAAGAGGCGGAGAGAAGGTTGACATCTTGATTTATTGAGAGACTGATCAATTTCTGTTGGAGTGTGTTTGGGTGACACATGTCAGCTTTCATGTCAATAAAACCAATGAAGTGAACTGAGAAAAATGATTGAGGGAGGCAAAGAAAGAGTGAAACAAAGGAATACTAAACTCAGTGCAGTGGAGGGTGTTGATTCTCCTCAGTGAAATACACGCTGACACCCAATTGCAGCCATCTGTGTGAATTATTATTAGTTTGTTTCGTGATCAGAATGACAACAGACTGTGATCACAAAGCCAGATATTGTACAGATACACGCACACTTTATGTAGAGAGCATGTTGCATTTATACATACGAGCAATAATGGAAGTGGACAAGGGTGGATTAAAGAAGAACGTTGAAAACATCACAGCGCGGGGTGAAGCAGACAAGCACCAAGCTACCAAGGTACTCTACAAAGATTTTATTAGAGTAACTCCATAGTCCCACTAAACTTGTGTGAACCATTATGGGTTGTAGGAAGCTGCCTGGCGTGTCCACCCCCAGAAACTGTACGGCTGTGCGTCAATTTTAGCATTGCAGTCACAACTGGAAAGAGATACTATCTAGCCCAGAGAGGCTTCTTTGTATCTCACGCCCAATGGAGAAGAAACTATTATAAAATCCACATACATGCATGCACAATACATACTATCTCTCACTGAGGAAGTAAATGCTCAGAGTGTTACCCCCCCTCCAATAATATGACTTCATTACTTCAATGTAATTACTATGCTGATATTACATGTATTATTCAGTTTCTTGCGGATCAGTTTCTACTGTCTCCTGCCTCCAGATGCAAAATGTTAATGCAGAGAATTAATGAGTCTCTATAAACCCCAAACCACCCCACATCTTTCTCTGAATCTGCAGCTCCTGTACGCTCTCTTATCTAAGCACTCCACAGCCAGACACACACACACGCGCACACGCATGCGCGCGCACACACACACACACACACACACACACACACCTTGTACTCTGTTTCATTATCATTGCTTCCCCATTCTCTCTTCCTCCCTTTTGCCTCATCCCGTTTTTTCTTCTTCACGTTTTCCTCAATAAAACCTTCATTTCCTCCCTTCCTCCTTCATTTTCCTTCCTGCCATCCCCTCTCTCTCAACCCGCTCTCCTTGTCATCTCCCTTCATTCCTCCAATGCCTTCCCTATTCTTTGCCTCTCTTCCTTATCTCTCTCTCTCTCTCTTTTCTATCCCTTTCAAATTCTTCTATGTGCCACCCTCCCGCTCTGGCTCCCGGTGTTTGAGAGTGATTGTATTTGAGAGGGCTGCGACTGACCTTGAAGACCAGTTCCAAGGTCAAACCCTGAGGAAATACAAAGACCGATACTTTCTTGGCAAAAGCACATTTGCACATACAACCACAAGCACTCTCTCAAACACAAATGCCTATCCGTCTCGCTGTTCAGATTAGCTGTAGCACACTAGAAAGCGTGCACACACACACACACACACACACACACACACACACACACACACACACACACACACACACACACACACACACACACACACACACACACACACACACACACACACACACACACACACACACACACACACACACACGTTACAAATATGCCGGATGAGCTGCATGTAACCCATCATACAAGAAACAAATGTAGACAGATTTTGCAAATATGATTTTAACAGTACCTTTCTATGACGGCCTTAGTTACATGTCGTCATATGATCAAATACAGATTTGGCATAGGACAACATTAAATCATCATTGCATATGACAACGTTACCAAACAAATATTAATCTTATAGTTTATTTATAGTTTTTATAGTTAATGTAGAATATGGATCTAATTTTGTTATACACTGCTACTGACCATGACACCGTGACAGAGAGGGGTTTGCCTTTTGCAGGGCACATATTGCAAATGGCAAAAAAATATTTTAACATGACTTCTTCTTTGAACTCACTTTCTGAATCTGAATTACTTGCAAGAGCTCTGTCTCCCTAGCTCACAGGCCCCCTGAAGCATATATTTAAACCTCAAGTAAATGCTAAAATAATTGCACAAAGTTTAATCAATCAATGGTGTTCCTGACTATCTTTCCCTTTATTTTATCTTATAATATATATATATATATATATATATATATATATATATATATATATATATATATATATATATATATATATATATATATATATATATATATATATATATATAAAATAAAGAATAAATATACACTGCACTATGTGCACTATTTGTTTTTGTTTGTTAGTTAATTAGTTATTTTTAACTGAAGTAAATTGTACGAGTTTGACATCAGCTGCAGTAAGTATGTGCATGTATGTGAGTGTGTATGCACATCATACACTAAGCCAACCTCAATGCCAGAGGCCAGGATCCAGGCCTAGATATGCGTTCGTGTGCGTTTGTGTGCGTCTGTGTGTGTGCGTGTGCATGTGTGTATCACTTTGTATAACACGCTACCAGGTTCAGCTAACTCTCTCTCAGTGGACACATGCACACACACACAGATACAGCTACAAGAACTGCAGGACAATGCAGTAACTGTATCTCCCAGCAGTAAACCAACTGAGTAATCTCACCTCCACCCTTAGAGTGACTAATTGATTGAGTGATCAAATGAGTCTGTACAGTAAATCTCCATGCCTATATCATACATATCATTCCTGTGTCATCCTCTTGAAAGTACACTGCAGTACACAATCCTTCTCCAGGTCTCCATGTGTTTGTCCCTTGTTGTTCTTCTTTGCACCTTTAGGCAAACACTTACATAGAAGATACTTTAAACTTTGAGGTCAATGGGACTTGACTCCATCTGCTTTTGACAACGCTCCCTGGCATACGGTCTGTCTCTCAGTGTGATAACCACCTGTTCTTGTGATCCAATTCATCCATTGCCCCATCCTCCAGCAATTACCTACTGATCCAGATTGCTGTTTTTGGAGACAACTGGTTCATCGACTTCTTGGCTTCTAACACTCGGTTCAGCCCGGCTACAATAATTCCATTTTTAATCACACTTATCTTAGGAAGCTGAAAACTCATCTTTTTTAAAAATACTTTCCCCTATCTCTCTGCTGCACTGTTGCTAGTACCCATCTATTATCTTTCTCTTTCATCTTGCCCTTGCACTGAAACTAAAACTTTTCTGCCTTTTCTACTTGGCTGTAAGTTCTCAAAAGATTCCTTTTTGTGAAGCATCACAAACGTCCTCACAGTTGGACATATAAAAGCATTCAAGGACTTTTCACCCTGACTTATTCCTTTTATCTAAGTCACTCTGGATAAGATTTAGGTAAATAAATGTAACGGAGAGTCAAGAGTATAATGAGGCGGAGGCAGAGCGAGGAAGAGAGAACCAAAAAAAAGGAAAAGACAAGAGTCTGTGTGTCTATGTCAGAGCTTGGTAAAGGTGTCTAAAAGTCAGAGACAGAGTGTGTGGGTGGTTGTACCTTCGGTGTGTATAGCAGACACGTAGCTCCAGTTGTATCTCTTGACAATGTCCACCATAGCTCTAGCCTGCTGGGCATCTGAAGGCACCACCCTCATAAAATACTTATAAAGGCTCTGAAACAATGGAAATAAAATCAGGGATAAGCAGAATTACATCCATTAAACCCAGGAGCAACTAGAACATTCAGTTCAGTAATGGATCATTCTGGATAATTAAATTAAAGTTACATTTAAGTTGCAGTAATACATTCTCTTTCGAAATGAATCCCCTCAAACATTTATGAGCCTACATCTTGAACTTCAGTAGCATAGACATACGGGTCACTACAGGTACATAGTCTCACCTTATCACTGAGGTCCATACTGGTGGCAGAGTAGGCAATCTGTGGTATGTTGAACAGCTGTAGAAGGTTCTGAACCTGGATGGCCACTGAACTTGACCCCGGTCCTATTAAGCCCACAATGGGTTTCTTCCCCCGCATTGGAGTAGCAGAGGGGTCTGCACACTTCATCGTTGATCCTCCACCTCCACCCCCTCCCCAGGAACCTCCTCCGCCCCACTCCTCGGCCTCATCAGAAGAGACCAGCGAATCCCGTATGAATTCGATGCTCTGCTCCAGAGCCACAGCTGAGTGCCAACAGGAGTCCCGTATCTCACAGCCCAAACTGATGTTGGGAAGGATCTGTTGATCAAGGTTGATGCGGTCCAGTGTGTGCATCATGGCCTCCACCCTCTGGATGCCATACTGCTCTCGCACCGCGCCACACTTGCGCTCATGCACCTGTGCACAGAGTGAAAGAAATCCAATCTAGTCAAATTGAACTGACATTTAGAAGACAATGTTGTCTAAATGTTTTCATTACTAAATAGCATTAATTATTCAGATGTATTTTCTTTTTGAGCAGATTTTTAACACAAAGGTTTTACAATGTTCAAAGAGTTATTTTTTCCTGTATGCAAGTTTCTGTAATTAGATAGATCAGAAATTGAGTCAAAAATGCTGGATTACTCATGAAGGTCAATGCAAGTGGAATACTGTGGCTGACCTCCTCACATAACATACATAAACTATCCTGCACAAAAACACAAATTTACCTTGTCGGCAGGAGGCTGATGATGGACAGAGAACAGCGCTCCAATGATGATGTCACCAGGTATGTGTGCTACAACTCGCCGTTCGTTGGATTGGGCAGAGTCGACTTGATCGGGCCACACCCAAACTGACAGAAGTAGCAGCAGATAAAGCATCATCTTGATCCGTTAAGGTCACTAAGGAGAAGACGATCTCAAATTTGTTGCTTAGAGTCGTCACAGGAATCTACTCGTCCGAGAAACACTTCTCCTGGCCATGGCGAGAGCTTGTGGCACAGAGTTTTCGAAAATAGACGATTTCAATATATTCCCTTCTTCTGACTTGTCTTTCTGTCCTTTGGATTTCAAGGAGGGACCATCACTGCAACAGCTGAGACAGGTGCAGCGGTGCAACCTGGGAAATTCAAAAGAAATCTGGGCTAAGTCTCATTGGCTGACATAACTTCAGGCTCCCACAGTTACAAGGCAGAGTTGGTCTCCACAGTAACAGGTGACAGACAGACATGTTCACATAAACCTGCGAGCAGAAAAGACTTTGTTAGAATTTGAACATCTTGGATGCTGGATTTCACAAGCATGCCTGTCACACAGACTTGCCTGTAGCTTTAGTAGCCTAGTCTATTTACTTCTATAGTCTGTATACACAATCTCCTATTATTAGTTAAGATAACAAACCTTCAACATAACATTCTTTATACATATATACAGTACATACAACTATAATGTTGGACTTATGTCTATACATAATAATTTAGATGAACAGGAAAACATGTTGGCACATTTATATAATTTCCTCTACAACCTATTTCCACTCACACCTCGTATTTTCAGCGACTACTCAGTATGAAAAAGTGTGGAAATTAAAGTCTGAGCTCATATATTTCACTCTCACTTGAGGCCATGTCTGTGGGCGCCCATTTCACAGCAGATGTAAATCTCGGCGTACTTGATGTTTAATTGAAATGGGGATGCAAACTGCGCAAGTGAAATGAACATAATGACCATCAGCCATTAAAGTGACCAACGTAATGAGCAGTTACTGTCTGTTCTTAATGAAGCCTTGTGTGATGACTCGAGCACTGGCTCTAGACGAGCTCTAAATCACTGCGACTGTGCAGTCATCACTGTGTCAACATAACATCAATAACACAACTGCAACATCGTATCACACCTCGCAGCTGCTGTGGAGGAGCTTTGGTTGTCTGACAAGTTTTATACGGCGCTCGCTCGTAAAACTGCAGCACCAACAAGGTCACATAAAAGCACTGGCAGTCCCATTTTTCTCTTTAATTTCTTTTTGTTCTGGTCCTTGAAGATTAACACCGCTGTTGAAGACCCACGATGAGTCCCAAGTCATTCCTCAAGTGCCTGCCCCCCTCGACCCAAATCAAATGAAACATGGTTTGTTATACCTTATTCTCATGTTGTTTTAATGTTATTAGTTTAATAATGGCTTTTGGGTGTTCTCTCTTGCATCGTTCTCCTTACAGTTCAACTTGTTTCCAAGACTAAAACAAAGACTATGACACATCCAGTGACAAATACTTTGCCATTCAGGGGTATTTTGTATTCGCATTGTTCTAGAAAAAAAGTATAATATTGCACATGCCTTGTTAGTTTAAATTAAAGAATGCATCTATTAAATTGCGAATAGAGGTTAGATAACAGTGAAGAACCCCCTTTTCAAAATGTGGGCAAGTCAGCCACTAAGTGGATGATTCAAGCAGACAGACACGACACATCTAGCTACAAGATACACCAAGCACACAGTGTTTAACAGTCAGCAAAACAGGGGGAACATCAGTTTCCTCTCCTGAGTAAACTTTAAAGTATCCATCCCTCTGCAATAATGGACAAGTCTTATAATTTGCTTAACCTCCGAGTTACACAAATACTTAACTTCACTGCAATGGAGCAGTTTAATTGACCATAAACAGCAGAGGAGCTGGGACAGTTAAGACAGCAAAGGACGCCATCCACCGCTTATGCAAAACAGGATCAAGGTCGTGACAGGGATGTTGGTGGTTAGCTAAGTGAACGAAGTGGGGGGATAGATAGAAGATGGAGGGAGGGGGTGGTGAAGGTGGAGTATCGTGGAATATAGAGATAGAGCGTGAGAGGGACATAGAGGAAGTTAGAGAAACAGAGCACAACAGATAACAAGACAGGAGGGAAGATGGTGAGACAAGAAGAAAGGGGGTAAGAAAGAGAAAGGGGATGTAGTAGAGATAGAGAGATAGAAGCAGAGAAGGAGATAAGAAAAGAAACAGAAGAAGGAACAAGTGATATAAAAGAAAGAAAAAAAGCGTCAAGGGACTGAGTCTCTCACTGAACATAATTAACAAGACAGTGTCAGGATGGCAACAGGGCTAGCCGCTGCTCCAATAATGAACAAATCAAACAAAACTGTTCCACACGCAGTCTCCATCAGTGACGCGACTGTGTCTCGGTCTCCCTCTCTATCTACTGGCACGTTAATGTGAAGTTACAAATATAATTTCCACACACATGCACACATTCCCACTCACCAAAAATCATCTCACCACACATTTCTACCCGTGCTTTAATTTGCGATCCTCTCTCAGTTCACATACATGCTGTGTCTCGCTGTCACGCTCCCCCTCTGTGTCTCTCTCTTGTTGCGTAGGCCTAACTGTAGCTGAAAAGAGAACAGTATCAGATCCTCATTCCCGACGCAAAAACACATCGCACACGCCATTAGGCATTTATATCTCCGGTGCCATCCAGACTACACACAAGAGCATCACAAAACCCTCCAAATGAAACTCAACGCAAACAGAAACACACAGCATACAGTAGGTAGTGACGAACCCTCCCTCCCTCTCTGTCTTATTTTAATTCAATGAGTTCCATTAGCGCTGACACGCTGTGTTGAGAAAGCATTTAATTTACCGCGCATTAAAAAGGGATAATAACAATTACAATTTATTTAAAAGAATCCCTAGTACACAAACAAACATTGTCTCCATTTTGTTCCGTATGACGCGCAGACATTTGTGTTTGTAATTAATGACGGGGCAAGAGGCAGCATCTGGAGTTTTCAAATAGATTGTTGTTCTTTTCTCTCTCTCTGAGCAGCTCGGCTTTGACTTTACTGATTGCATATTTTGACTGGTTAAAAAAAGAAAAGTATCCTCAGACCACGCACATTATTTCAGGCATCTTGTACGCCCTACACTAATAGATGTGCACTCACCCACATAATTAAAAGATCTTTCTTTTTACTCTCACGTCTCTACGTGTGCACCTCTCTCAGTGATACGCTACGGGCAGACAATGCAAGGATAAATGGAATACCAGCACGACTTTTGTCTAATAGGCTACACACATCTTTACATAATGGAGTACGTCCACGTCTTGCTGTGAATATAAGACATATTACATTCTGGTCACAGCAGAGAGAGACAAACTGAGAGCAAATAGGCACCATCAAACGATGATACATATCGTAGAGTTTCTCAAATGACTTGCTGGCAACTAAAATGGGTCATCCTTTTCTGTTGTGTGTACAATTTAAAGTAGTGGAAATATTTTGGGATGTTATTTGGGGGAAGGCTTTTGCTGAGCGGGCATGTGACAATGTGTCTTTTGTTCCCAAGTGAACAGTTGTACTCTTTTTGCACCTGAGCCCCGGGAAGCACAAATTTATTATATTTTTGTCAGTACTAATTGCCGCCTCATTGCCACTAGGAACTGTTCCTGCATCTCAAACGAAGGACATCACAAAGGCTAAGAGATGCCTACACTCACAACATTCATTCATGTGCTTCCATAACAAGCGACATCTCTTGTGTTACATTCCGACCGCTGCAGCCAATTAGATTTTTTCCCCTCAGTGAGTCTGTGGTTTTTAGTTTTAACCGTGGTTTAAAACATCACAGTTTTGTAACCATAAAGGCTCAGCTGCTGTTGTCACTTACAATGAACAAAGTATTTTGGCTTTAGTTGCAGCATAAACCAACGGCAACAAAGCAGCAAAGGAGCATTGCACCGTTTACAGAATTAACACTCATCCAAACGGCATCTAATCCCTTCAAGGGCATAACTCATGCAAACAAAAACAAAGAAATGCTCATGTGATGTTTTGCGAAATAGATTTTTATGCATTATAATAGTGAAACCGAGACTTTTCCTCAGAATATACTCATACCATCATATCTATCATTATTACATCCCTAGTTTCAAGTCTAAGAAAAACACAGTCACAATCCCTCACTCCTATTCACTACAGTGACAAAGCCAGTAACACATCAGATCGCAGAAGTATGTCACTGTAAACGTGCTGCTGAGTGCTGCTGATGATAGGTTACCTCCCAGTGGGATCTCAAACATTCAGTCACTGTTGTCAGGGAGTGCCAACACAGTAACGACTTTACCTGCAGCAGCAGCAGCAGCAGCACATCAGACAAGGTGTGACAGAGCTGCGCCTGCATAACTCAACCAAACAAGCTCTGACCTTAAATCACTTCATCCTGCAACGGTCCAACAGGGGCTCGGTTTTAAACGACCTTGTTGTAGTTTGAATGTTGTATCTATTATGATCATGTTCCTATAGCGTCCTTATACGAGGATTCACTGACTGATGCGATGTTTTGTAAGCCCCTTTATTCGTCACTGACATACACGCAGCGCGTCTGATCTAAGTGCCTCTCTCCAAGGAGAAATCAAACCCAGAGACAACAACAATGACTGGCGCAGCGCTGCATCGGTCAGCCGCAATAGGAGATCAAGAGTCCATCGTTTACACCGAGTCAAAACACACGCACAATATTTTACAACAAGGGGATGGTGCAAAGCATGACAGAGACACCGTCTGAAATGAACGTGGCTACAGCGTGCACCGATCAAACTCGGGTTTCTGATCGCTCTCTGTCTTACTGACATGACTGTGTCTCCTAAACATCAGCGCAACTGGCTGCTCTCTCTATCTCTTGAACTGGGTGACGAGATGTAACCATGCCAAGGACAACTAGTCCAAATGTAACTGCAAGTTTATGCATACTGCGAGAACAAAAACAGACTGAATTTGCAAGGTGATCTTTGATTGATAATTCCCACACAATCTTAACAGTAAGCTTACCTTATGGGCACCTATATGTCTCTCTGATGTCTCCCCCTTTGATCATTTAGGCTGTAAGTTACAGTCACAGAGAAAAGAGACTGCCGATCATGTGTAGTCCAATGTCAAACACGCCGGAGCAGCTTCCGAGCTTCCTCCGTTTTCCAGTCACGCACACCTGAGCCTCTCTCCAAACACCTCCCTCCGTCCTCAGCCCCTCTCCCCGCTTTACCTCCGCTCGTCTGTCCCTCTCTCTCTCTCTCTCCCTCCCTCCCTCCACACACCCCCTTCCCTTCCCACCTCTCCATCTCTACAAACGCATCATTTTACTCAAACACATTTCATTTTTACCTCCACTCCACTCTTCTAGCGTCATATTTGGATTTCTTTGTTGTTTATCTTCCTGTCCTTTTATCTGACGTGGAAACAAAGTCAACTTTTCTCGGGAGAAGCTAAAAAGCTTATCTACAGACCACTCATTGGTACATGTTTGTCTGTTTTAAGTTTACAGAATTACAAAATCAATCCAGGCTACTTTAGTTTAAGCCTAGCCTAGCTTAGCTAAACGGTGGCTCAACTAGGTTGCTAAGCAACACGCGGGCTAAAGTACTGATCCCGAAACAGTGTTTCCCCGACAATTTGTGGTTCCCTTAACCTGCAGCCTAACTTTTATCCTCCTATTCACAAACAAGTCGCCTTCTGCGAGGCTTGACGTGAACTTAATCTTTCGACACCATGCCTACAGTGCGAACACGTTAGCTACCACGCTAACACTACGGGAGACACTATTTAGAGAGGGGGCGGTCTTTACCGTAACACCTGTGAAGGGTTCGAGCGAGATTCAGCCAAGCAGGGAGACGAGCACCGTCTTTCTGTTTGTCCCTCTGCCTTTTACTTGCACCCAACCTGCACGCACAAACACCTCTCGATCAGAAAAATGTACGCAGATCCTCTAAATCAAACATAATGCATACGTAGGATGGATAAAGGTGGACTGTCTGTCTATCTCTCTCCTTTCTGATCAAGTAGACATCAGAGGTGACACTGTGGGCTGGGATAACGATGCAGTGGATGAGATCGATAACATTTGAAGTTTCATAGCGGTCACAGGAGTAAAGAGCCATTAACCTATACAGCTGCGCCATGGCGTCCAACTTCAAGACCCACAGGGATCAAATTATTAAAGATAAAAAATCAATACAAATCTAATGGAAACATCCCGCTCCTCCTGCAGACAGCCCCAGCCATATAACACTGACGACGGGCTGCTTTAGGTTTTGCACGACTTATTTATGTGTTTGTGGCTTTTAAGTTTCGTAATTATTTTAATTTAATTACATCAATACAGCCACCTGTTAAGCTATTTAATGCAATGCAATATAAGAAATGCGCGTTTTTTTTCCCCAACTATGTGGAATTTGTTTGAAAATGTGCCTTATTATATGGGTGAAACCATATTTCCTTTCAAAATAATACAGCGCAGTGACACTATCATTACATAAATCTCGCAGCAGGAGGAACTGAAAACATCATGGGTCGTTATCAGTGAGTAGCTTATCGAACATAGAGATTATCTTCGACTATTAAAGAAGTGATTGTCAATGGGTTTACTCCTAAAGGGAGTGAAGCGTCCCCTTTCCTGGTATGGTCACTTTGAGATGCATTCCCATACATGAACTTGGCTGCCTTATAATAAATAAATAAAAGCATGAGAAATTGTCAAGTCGCCACATATATTTCCCTGAAAAAACAGGTTAATCGAAGTTAAGAGTCACATACCTTTGCTTGCAGGACAGGTGAATGCTCCTGGAGAAACACAGCATCCCTCACGCGTCCATCAGGGCATCATGCTCGCGGTGGGTAATCTACTTTTTCACTATGGCAACAAATAAACCCCCTGTCCTCTCTCTCTCTCTCTGCCGCGCCACGCGCTCCAATGAGGAGGCTCCTTTCGCGTCACAGGTCATACACCCTCTGTGTGTGTGTGTGTGTGTGTGTGTGTGTGTTTGTGTGTGTGTGTGTGTGTGTGTGTCTCCATCTCTCTCTCTCTTACTGTGTCTCTGTCTCGCTCCCTCTCTCCATATCACACCTACCTCCAAGATACCATCTGGAGATAGATACTGATAGAGAGTAGCCCGAGAGAAAGAATGGGAGAGAGAGAGAGAGAGAGAGAGAGAGAGAGAGAGAGAGAGAGAGAGAGAGAGTATGGGATAGAAGTGGTTTTAGAGCTTGGCAATGACAAGGCTTGGATTAATTCGCCAGCCAAATGCATTTGGGATTAGTAGACCATTAAAAGAGCATAGACATACACAAGCATACACACACACACACACATTCACACCATCTTTCCCTCTCTCTCACACACACACACACACAGACGGGCTTTAGCTCATACAGTGATAGCCTTACTACCCCTGACCTCTATCTTTTTCTCACTCCCTCTCTCTCTCTCTCTCTGTGTTTCACTTTTCTGAGCTAGTTTTGACACAAACAAATGGGCTAACAGGAAAATAATACACATGCACACATAAACAGATTCTAGCACGCAATTTCACAGATGGGTCGGTAAGTGTGTGTGTGAAAGTAGACTTATCCCGCTTTTTGGGTTTCCAAGAGCCATAAAAGAATTAATAGAGTTAAAATGCCCAAAGCTGAATTAACAAACAGGCTAATAGGGACACTTTCAGATCCTCAGGGGCCTTGAATACTCCGAGTTTATGGCAGTCCTCTTTTGGTAATTTGATTAACTTGTCTGGAAAAGGGCCTTGAGGCCATTACTGTGTGTCAAAACGTTTTAATGCTTTTACGTTTCAGTTACTATCATCCTCAGCTTGTTAAATATTCTTAGAATTTACCATTTAATCAACTTTCAGTCAAACTAACTGGGACTGTTTGCCCACTAGCGTACATGGAAGATTTCATTCCACTGATATTGGTGAATTTGTCCATGTAAATATCGAAATACATCCATAACCTCTACGTGTCTGGAAACTTCTTTCATTAACAACATAATCGGGCTGCTTACAAGAACATCGGAGTTTATCGCTGATTTCCAATGTTTACATCTTCTAGTGACATTTCATTGATCCACATTATGTCATTCATTTACCACATCACACCACAAATATGGTGCATACGACATGGTCAATGATCACTTGAATGCACCATTAAACAATTGAATGGCCTGCAAGAGATTATGGGATACAGATGGCTGTATGATTCACATGATTGCTCACAAAATGCTTCTTCAAGAAGAAGAAGAAGCATTTTTTGGATTCTAATTGATCTATTGTGACACATTTGGTTTCAATGTGAATTCAGATGCAACATAATTATCCATCTGCTCTTTTGTCGATAAACTTTAGGCTTTAAATTAAATTTATCAATAAACTTTCATCAAGATTCGCAATTGTTATAATCTTACCGATCTTTGTGTCAAAAGATTGAGCTACTGGTAAGTTGTCTATCGGACAATCTCCCTCAACATCAACATTTTAAAAAAGATTCTTAATCACTCACACAAACATTCAGAAATGCTCCAAAACATGAGGAGCTTCTGTCTGCTGTCACATCACATTGCGTCCTTGATGGAGCCATATAGGACGGATGAAATGCCAGTATGATCTGGGGTCACATTTCCATGGCAACCCCCTCACTGTTGTACTTGCACTGTTGTAGTGAAGCCGAAAATCAACAAGCAGCCAAATTATCAGTTCAGTTTGTCTCATTTGATGCTTGTCAGATGCTCTCACACACACACAAATAATTTCTCAAATGATCACTTGAAACTTGATTGATATAAATTTGGATCAATAAGAGAATTAATACTGAAACGTGATGGAAGAGAGTGTGTCAAATCATGGAGAATTGGATTGAAAGGTATGATAGATGAACACGATCCAGTTACCACACTGTATGTGCGTAATCTGACACTGACACTGTTAAGCAGACTGTGTGGGCTACAGTGGAGTGCATCACATAGCGACAGGTCCCCCGGTTAGAAGAAAATAAGATTACAGCGACATAACAAACGCTACAAGGACACTCTAGATGTGTGCACAAATGATGTGCAACTATGTACAACTGTGTAGCACACACATAAATATCTATGGGGTA
This sequence comes from Collichthys lucidus, assembly GCA_004119915.2. Classification (NCBI taxonomy): domain Eukaryota; kingdom Metazoa; phylum Chordata; class Actinopteri; family Sciaenidae; genus Collichthys; species Collichthys lucidus. Next base: position 18,823,170 of record CM014090.1, read on the forward strand.
AAAATGCTCTTTTTTTACAACACTCCTCCGCAAATCACAAGCACAACAGAGTCAGCGTCACAGTCAGCAAATCAATTATTCAATGGCATTTCAAAATATCCGTGGATACCCATGGTTGCCATAGACACATAGCTGATTTACAGGGTTGTCACTTGACTGTAATATTCCTACTCTAAGTAGGACAAATAGATAGAATGGAAAAAAAACCTGCATGATGTCAACAGAGAAATGAGATCGTCGGTTTTGAAACATTCACTCTTATGTCATTCTTGCTTCACTGAACAGTTGAAGATTTGAATGTCATTTGTGTGGTACACATTCACTTTCTGGTATTTCATACCTTAAAAAAAACAATCATCTTGATTGTTTTTCGCATGTCACATCACTTACTTACAATTTGTAAGTGACATTTTGACACAAAAGGCAGATCTGTCAATGTACTTCAACATTGGGCAACTCCACTCTGCAAAAAATGTTGTTGAAACTGTGATCAAGTGATACAGTCTTACCTCACTGGCAGATTTATACCTAATTTTAAAATCACTGTGAGCAGAAACGACTCGAAAGCGTTCACAGCAACAGATATGGATTTAGTATGTAATATTATATAACATTATGTTCCTTTATCACATTTTTTTATTGAGCAGAAAAATGCTAATTCAACGCTCTTTGAGAAAAGAGAGTATGTCATCATGCAGCAGGCTGTTCCAGAGCCTGGATGCATACAAACTAAAAGCAGCCTCAGTATCGATGTTAACTGTCAGAACAGGTTGACAAGCTGTCATAGTGTCTCTGACTACCAACACGACCTGATAACAGCGACGGCACACAGACTGGCTGATGCTGCAAGCGCCCTTCAGAAATGAAGTAATATAAAAATTTAAAATATCTATTTAGTTTAGGGGGCTGCAACCAATGATTCCTTTTATTGTCAATTCATCTGGTTGTTTATCTCAATTAATCATTTTATATTTAACTGAATAAATCATTTGGTCTATAGAATATCAGCAAAAATTGCCCTTAGTGACATCTTAAAGCGTCACAGTGTCTGATCAATAGTTGAAAACCCAAAGATACACAGTTTACTGTCACAAAAAACTAAAAATAAACAACTGAGAGTGGGAAACCAGTAAACTTGTTTGCTCAAAAAAGAATCAAACAGTTAATAGATTTTTCTGTCTATTAATCTAATTAAGATAGATCTATCTATCTGGCCCATCGCTTTTTGTCTAGATCCAGATGAGGGGCCACAGTGTCACAGGTCAGGAGGTCATACCCTCCAACCAACTCTGAACTACAAACACATACACGCAAAATACACATCTATCCATCCATTTCCTGTAACCACTTATCCTCATCGGGCTTGCAGGGGGCTGGAGCCTGTCCCAGCTGTTACTCTGCGTGAGGAAGGTACACCCTGGACAAGTCGCCAGTTAATCACAGGACTGACCTAAACGCTTAGCTAAAACACATTTCATTTCTTCTGGTGCACTCACACAAACATTCATGAGCAGCAATTACAAAACCCGTACCAACAACTTATTTCCTATAAGACAGCTGTTCATCTGATTGAAACCAGTTAGGTACAGCTCTGCCTGTTTTCAAGATTGGAAACAGTCCAATGTTCTGATTTTAAGGCAGATTTTCCGTCTTTGACAGTAATTATCTCCTTGGGTAACAATGTGAAAATGATGTCTCTCCCCTGTAGTAGAAATCAGAAAGATGTATCTTTCATCTGCGCAGGGCGACGGGGTGGATTTTAATATGAATAAGCCTTCTGAAATGAGGAATCAGTCAAACAGAGTCAAATAACCATAAGAAACACCGCCAGCTGGTCAGATCATCAGTATCCTCCCTCCTCTCTCGCCTCATACAACTGATGGGGAGGAAACTCTTTGCTGCGTGCAATAAACATGCTGTGATAGACAGTCGCCCTGTGGCGCTCTTGTTTATCAGGCAATAAACGGATCATGCTGCCCCCTTGTGCCTGTTTGAGCAAAAGTGGAAGAGATTTATGGGAAAGTCTCAATCAGGCGTCATTTCGAAATACATCATGACACGTGGGTGTTGAAATATTCATAAGTTCATCGGGTGGACTGCTTGAGAGTTATAAAGAAGGTGAAATTCTCCATACGTTCAAAGAAGTTCACGCACACACGCACACACAGTCTGTCTGCCCTGCGGATGGATTTATCCTGTGATGGTCATTCCTGTGCGCTCCGCTGCGTTCCTGCAGCGGGATAAGCTGCACCCCGTGCCTGGCTCCAGCAGCATGTGACCGGCTTGTGATCCCGAGGTTTGCGCAGATGTCTGCCCTGAGCCCGACTGTACCAGGCTACAGAACTTGAGGGGGAGAAGCATGTGAAGGGGGGAAAAAATAAATAAATCTATCCCATCTCTCTCTTTTCATAGGAGTTTCCACACATTGCACATTCCTGTTATGTGCAGATGATCGTCACGCTGTACCATGTGCTGCAGATGATGAGCACACTTACTGCAGTCCTTTATTTTGTAATGAAAAGGTTTTTTAAACCACTTTGTAACTTCAGAAAATTCAGATTTCAATAATGATCATCAATTGTAAGAGGAGTATCTATTCTAGGTGACACAAAACAATATTATTGCCACTATTATCACCAGCAGTGTAACTACTGTAAATACAGTTCCTTAAGCACTGTAGAAGAAAAAAAAAAATATATATATAGGGTATATTAATATTTCAGTTTATGATAGTTTACACATTTACTTCACAACATTTCAGAGAGAATTATTGTAATTTTTTACTTTTACTTTTTCAGAAACATTATTGGTTTAGCTTTACTGCTTCTCGACTTGATTTCCAATCTTTCATGTAGAGTAATAAAAATAACAGATATATTCTGGCTGTTTATTCTCAAAGATTCGATTCGAGATTCAGTAAATCTAAACTGTACGCATAAGCAGGGTTGATTGAAGTTTTAAATATTAAATCCTCCCAAGTGTTCCTTGTGTTTCAATTTTATTTTTTGTTTAGACTCAGAACTCATGCATTATTCTATGTTTTATGTCATTAGAATGAAAGAAACAGACTTTTTATGATAGGTGAGTTTATTTTTAGATGATGTATTCAGACACTTACTGTTTGCAGGCACAGTCCTAATTTGTGCATACAAAACAACATTAGTATGGCAACTTGGCTAGCAATCCCAGTTAACAATGGGATTACTCAAACTGAATCTAAATGAAAAAAAAAAGTTTTGGTCTGCTTAATTGTAAACAAATGATGGCTTGAGTTGAGACAAGACAATGATTTAGCATGTTAAATAACTTGTCCAGACTAATTCATCTTATTTTTAATGCATTCCAACATGATCTATCCTCAACAAGTAGATTTTCATGTATTCCCAGTCATAGTTCCCAGTTCATCATCAGCTCAAAGGGAGTCAGCATAATTTCTGACACAGCTAATAAACACCCCTCCAACGGAGGATAAACTAAGTGTTTGGCCATACTATCCAAACTATCCAGTCTCTTTAATATACTGTGTAATATTAATTTTTCACCTCCTCATCTTGTGTTTCTTTCCCATTCCTCACTTTTTCTGTTTAACAACACATCAAACAGCAAACTTGATCATGCATACATTTATGGCCAGCCTTTGCTAAATGGAGGGGGTGGCAGCACTGATACAAACACATACACATTTTTGCCTGAGGTATAGTGGAGCAGAGGTCATCTGGTCTCAAGACAAATGAAAGAGGAATCGGGAATATTATCCTGAGCATGTGATGGTGTGTGAGGGCACATGCTTGTGTGTGTGTGTGTGTGTGTGTGTTCCTTACTGAGTTTTTGAGATCACAATGAGATCACACACTTTGTCAGAGGACAGCCCCTTAAACGACTCAATGAGGAGGCAGGGAACAGGAGACTGTTGGCTGGGTGTAAGAGAGAGGTGAAGAGAGGTGGACGGAGGTTTGGTAGAGGGTTAGTTGGTAGCACAGAGGGGTAAGTTTCAAGAACCTTATTAATTGGTTGCTTGTGAATGTAACTGAAGAGTGTGTGGTGTTTCATTTAAACTAAATTGACAGCAGAAGCCATCTCTAGATCAAACTCGGTTGACTTGTATTTCTCCGCTTGTAGCCTAATAAGACAAAACTTTTAAGTACTATATCTACTCCTCTGTGCTGCTTTTGCTTGTCAGCTGCGTAGTCTGAGAGGGTATCAGGATCTGTTGTGTCTGTCTTTTTCAGCAGGACCTTACATTCCCACTGTGCTTAAGACTGGAGTTGTTCTAACTTTTCATCATGAGGAGCCTGTATGTATCTGTAGTTCTGCTGCATCTCATCGGGGCTTGTTTATGCCAATTTCCTCGTCCATGTGCCAACTCAGAGGGACTACGGACCAAAGAGTGTTGTCCGGTGTGGGATGGTGACGGCTCACCCTGCGGCGCCCTATCAGGCCGGGGTTTTTGCACTGAAGTAGAGGTTTCAGATGAGCCCCATGGTCCCCAGTACCCACACAGTGGCATAGATGATAGAGAGCGTTGGCCTTTAGCTTTCTTCAACCGGACGTGTCGCTGTGCTGGAAACTATGGAGGCTTTAATTGTGGTGAATGCAAGTTTGGTTACTGGGGTTCAAACTGTGCTGAGTACAGGGAGTCAGTGCGCAGGAACATCCTGACCATGTCAGTTGCTGACCAGCACAAGTTTATCTCTTACCTGAACCTGGCCAAGAACACCATCAGCCGTGACTACGTAATCTCCACAGCAACAAGACCAGAGATGGGTGAAAACGGTGAGAACCCAAGGTTCTCTGACATCAACACCTATGACCTGTTTGTCTGGATGCACTACTACGTTTCCCGGGATGCCTTCTTGGGAGGACCAGGGAATGTATGGAGAGACATCGACTTTGCCCATGAATCTGCAGCATTTCTACCATGGCACAGAGTCTACCTGCTTCACTGGGAGAATGAGATAAGGAAGATGACGGGAGATTTCAACTTCACCATCCCATACTGGGACTGGAGAGATGCCCAATCCTGTGAGGTGTGCACCGATGCTCTGATGGGCGGACGCAGCTCCTTGAATCCTAACCTCCTCAGCCCTGGTTCAGTCTTCTCCTCATGGAAGGTAAAACATTTGATCGTCTTGCTCTGACTCTAGTACTGAATACTGAAGTATGTGTAAATGTATGAGCAAATCTTTTTTATCCATCATTAAGAGACTGAAAATTCCTTTCTCCGACAAACAGACAAAAGGCTTATTCTATTTCCTTTTCACTCTGCGGGTCTGTTGTTCTATTGCTAGTTTAGCCTCCTAATCCAGAGATTTAGTTGGAAACACACATTTTTTAAAAGAATTCACCCCTTAAGTGATCAGCCAACATGAAAGTTTAGACTTAAAATCTGCCTTCAGAGGCTTTGTATCCACATCCCAGAAAAGAAATCAAAGACAGCAACTTTATTAGAGTTATTTAGAGGAATCTGTCAGAAAATATTGTAGTGGTTTATACTTCAAGCAACAATAGTTTTCTCACAAAGCAAGTTACACCCCAGCCTGCATAATAGAAGCATTCCTCTGATGGATGGAGCTTTATGGGCATCTATAGCCTCATTACATGTGTGTGTTTGCATGTGTGCATGTGTGTAGGTTATCTGCACCCAGCCAGAGGAGTACAACAGCCGAGAGGCATTGTGTAACGCTACCGGGGAAGGTCCACTGTTGCGTAACCCCGGCAATCATGATCCAAACCGCGTGCCACGAATCCCCACAACAGCTGATGTGGAGTTCATTCTGTCCCTCCCCGACTACGAGACTGAACCCATGGATCGATTCGCCAACAGGAGCTTTAGAAACGCCATAGAGGGTACACACACACATTTATATCACTGTGCACGTGTAACCACTGAATATGAACCTTGGGTCTACTGTTTAATCTAGGTAATGAGTTTTGAAACATTTGTTTTCATGCAATGGTAGGAATACAAGTACTCGTGTGTCCATACATCCAAGGAGAAGACTCAAACACAATGCAAGAAGAAATATATGCACCCAAGAAAAAGGAATGCCCAAATCTCCCAAAACATGACAAGTCTTTCACGAGGGACTGAGTAGTTTATTGCTCAGTTTTATTTGAGCAATATCTCCTTGCTCAAGCCCAGTTTTCTCGTTCACACTAGTGTCTAACTCATAGTTACCTTGAGGCATTTTCTACACGCATCACTCAAAGAGTCAACTCCACTCTAAATGACTTCAACAGTCAGTGGCCTTGAGCTGGTTTTAAGCTCAGTAACTCATCCATCTTACTTATATGAAGTGTTTCAAAGATGTGAGAAAGAGAGTGAGTACATTCAGCCTATTCAGCTCCTTCTTATTGTTCTATTCATGTAAACCTCCATTCCTTTCACCTCTCTCATGTACATTTTTTTTCGCTTTGTCTGTTTTTCCTCCGTCCTGCAGGTTTTACCAGTCCAGAGACAGGTATGGCAGTGCAAGGCCAGAGCACCATGCACAATGCCTTGCATGTCTTCATGAACGGCTCCATGTCCTCAGTGCAGGGTTCAGCCAACGACCCCATATTCCTGCTGCACCATGCTTTCATTGACAGGTACACACAAACTTTTTCTACTAATGACACACAGGAAAGGTGTTTTATGGCTCCAAAGTATTCACTTTCTCAATTATTTCCCTGCCATTTATCTCTCTGTTCCTTCTTTTCTCCAGTATCTATGAGCGCTGGCTCAGAACCCACCAGCCTCTCCGGAGCAGCTATCCACGTGCCAATGCCCCAATTGGCCACAATGATGGTTACTACATGGTGCCCTTCCTGCCTCTCCATAGAAACGGAGACTACTTCCTGTCCAATAAGGCTCTAGGATTCGAGTATGCCTACCTGTTGGATCCTGGTGAGTACAGAACAACAAACAGTTTCAGTAAACAAATGCTTTTGCAGCTTTTCTTTTATATCAAACTGTCCGGTGCTGTGTATCTCCGCAACAGGCCAGAGGTTTGTTCAGGAGTTCCTCACGCCCTACCTCCAGCAGGCCGAGGAGATCTGGCAGTGGCTCCTGGGAGCCGGGATCCTCGGGGCGCTGATCGCCACAATCATCGCTGCACTGGTTGTTACTGCAAGAAGGAAATGGAAGCGTAATCAGAGGAGGAAGAGGGTGTCAAGCTATGGAGAGAGGCAGCCACTACTGCAAAGCAGCTCAGAGGAAGGCTCATCATATCAGACGACTCTGTAACACACACAGATACTGGACATACATCTGTATATGAATGTACAAACTATTAGGGATGCTGTCATGAAGCAATTGAATGAAATCAATCCTGGTACTTATTTATATACTATATTTGTTATAGTATGTTCTGTAAATCTATTTAAGCTTTAAAATAATAGATGAGTCAGTAACGCATCGTCAAAAAGTCAGTTCACCCAAACCACAAAGAACATGTTTTTCTGTCATGGTATCTAGCAGATAGTGTGTGTGTCATTGTCTTTGCTTTTGAGATACTTACTGCTTAGACAACGCACTGGAGGTTAAGTGAGTTTTAGCAATAAAAACTGGTGAACTGACACTTTAAGATCTTCAAAAAGAGATTATGGGAAAAAGAGCAGGAACTCAGCAACAGTGTCCCTAATATTTTAGACATTCAATAGATGCAGGAAATATTTTTGTGTAATACAAACTGGCAGGTTTATGTTCATTATCACAATGTAACACATTGTTAAAATGAAAATTTAAAGATTTATACCTGACACTTGAACTGTGACTTGTTTCATGTGAAAGTGCTCACCTTGGAGTACATTCACTCTCTAGTTACACAAGCTACACAGCAGTGAATTGTGTTTGAATCAGCAAAATTCCTGAATTGTAAAAATTCCTCCATTGGCAACTTTTTCTTGATTTTCCTCACCTGAGAAACAAATGCATATTACATAATTTATTTTTTAATTGTAAAACATTCTATTTAACTGTTATTCTGTTTGCAGGACACATACTGTATGCAAATATAGTATGTGTCCTTACAGTAAGTGTGAAGAGTCAAATAAAATTCGACTAAATTGACTACACTTTAAAGAAAAGTATTTAAGATCAGACCAGGTCTGTTGTGGGAATGTAATGCTGTAGCTGTGTTGACTCCTCAGGTTGTAAAAGATGTTACACAGACATTATTTGGCCCCTCATACTGAATAAATCAATGTGTATATGTAAACCTTAGAATATCCAGGTATGGCCATTTACAAATTTCCCTCATTTTAAACAGATACATGTTTTTTAAGAGTGAATCCCGTCTTACAGATGTGAAATCACTGACCACATCCTCTTGTGTGTTATCACTGGTGGACCACAGTGTGATGCTATAATGCCTGTGAGCCTTCACAAGCAAGGGAAATGTAGCCGCTATTATGACAACAAAGATGATCATGAGTTTACACGCTGCATTAAAACCAGATTAAACATTTCTCTGTGATTTATTTCTCATCTGTTGGTTATGCATGGATGCTGACTAAATGCTTTCACCTTGAGACAATCACACCCACAAACTAACAGGAAATACTGTAATGGCATTCACATGTATGTTAATAGAAATTTGAATCAAATGATAGACAGGTTTCACGTCTGCTCTTAGAATAGGTCATGCATGAAGTTTTTGGTTGTCAAACCACCAAAATGTATAAATAATAGTTTGTTAGTTCATATTTTATGACTAACAAACTTTTATATTTTGCTCAGTTTCACAAGTTTAGAGATTAAAGGTTAAACAATGTCAATGCTACTAAACAGCTGATGTCAGAAAAACGATGATGTCAAAATGACACTTAAATATTTATTCTGATATTGTTTCTTAAATATATGCTCGTGAATATGAATTATATACAGTATTTGTAATGATTGTGTGAGGATCAGAAATATTTTCCCACTTACTACATGCAAGCAATCACAATATAATAAATAGAAAATCTCTTTTATTTCAGACTGAGTCTTGTTTTAACATTTAAATATATTTAAATTTCAAATGATATATTTGCTAATTACAATTTTGAGAGAAAAGGTTGTTTCAGTCACAAAATCAGAAATGTTGATTCTTTGCAGAAAGTTCAGTTTTGTCATTTTTCAAATAATAGCTGACTCCTAAACATAACAAACTACTTAAAATGTAGCGTCAAACTTAAAAATCAATTGTTGCAGTTTCACCTGTGTGCTAATTCCTTTTTATCAATAACTTTACTTTTCGGAGATGTTTTAAAATGAATGAATTGCCAAAGCCCTGCAGAAGTCTTTCACAAAACATGAAATAACTTTCAACAATATAAATAAATTGAAAAAAACAACTAACTACAAAATACTGGCTTGAGGTATAGTGTGGGTTTGCTTTGGATATAAAAAGAAAATAGGGAGAGATAGTCAAACAACAAAATTAAAAGACTGAATCAAGTGTCCATTTTAGTTTCACTCCTTCCTTCTGTTGAAAGCAACTCACCTCAGACTCTGACAGTCTCACAGACCAATCAGATACTTAGTTCTGTCTCCAAACTCAAATACAGGAAGTGTTTAAAGTGGTGGTGGGACTCTAATCCTGCTTCCATGAGCGGGACATACAAGCCCATTAAAAGCTAAAGTCCTGTCCCCTTTTACAGGTTTCTATCCATCTAAGATCAATAGATAGATGTACTTCTGTAAGACAAATGTAATTTAAGATAAAACACTTAGGCTCAAGTGGGATTGTGACTTCAATCCTACATGCTGTATTTCTTAATGCTAACAAATGTTTTTTTATCACAGTTAAAATGACAAGGTGCTACATTTTTAATGTCCTGTACAGTAAAAAGATATTTATTATATATATGGATAAAAAAGCTAGTGGAACAAAAGCCTGACGTGGTACTGAGTTGGGACAGGGCTCTCTGTAACCTAAACATGTTGGTCAGTAGAAGTGGATGGGAACCCGTTTGGTGTCGAGTGAAGTTTAAATGAAGTTTGGTTGCCACTTGGTTTGCTGATGCGTCTTCACCTCTCTGATTATTTAAGTCAACCGTTTCTTTGCTTCTCTGGTCTCTGCATGATGTTTCAGTCCTGTTGCATTGAAAAATGAATTTCCTCTTCGGAAACATTATCTTGTGTTGTGTTTGCACAATACGTTTCTCACTATTACCCTCCAACATGAGAAAACAAATTCACTCCACAGAGGCATTTGTCAGGGAAAAGTCCAACAATGACTTTTAAAAAACAGAGCAGCACGATTGGAGGATCCGAGCAGTGAGATGATGTCTTTAGTTCTTCTCTGTGTTTCACTGGATCAGATGCTGAAGCTGAACCTCCTGGGGCCTTCAGTTTGGGGTCAGGCTGGTCTGTTGAAAGAAGAGGCTTCCTGCATGTTAAAGTCTTATCCTGCTGGGCTTTTTGTGACCATAGGTAAGGATGCATATGAAAAAGTGATATGGCCTGTGAATATTCAAGTTCTTTTGGTCCGTTTCCAAGATGTTCTGAAATTTACTTTAAATGCAGACCATTTGCCCCTTAACGTATGAAAATCCATCTGACCCAAAGTTGGATCAACTGAAGGACTCCTTGTTGAATTCAAAGGTTGTTCCAGAGGACCGGGTTGAGTTACACAGTCTGTGGAGAGTCCTGGAGATCCCCTTCGGTCCACAGCAGAAAACCCCGACTCGTTTACTGAAACAACAGACAGAGAGAAAGAGAGTCAATAGATGTGATAACAGTGGATTCATACGTAGATATCCTCACTCTGCTTACTGCTTATTGGTCTTCCCAATCTCCTCAAACAGTAACTTCCACCTGGGTCGACCAACCAGCAGCCTGGAGGTGAGTGGTCGGTACTTCTCCTCAGACATGCACTGGAAAAGAGACAGATAACAACAGCGTCTGAGTTTTAATTAAAGCTGCTATGACTAATTACATTTCAGAACATTGTCTGATGACAGATGATCTTGTTAGAAGGGTAATTCCAGCTGTAACAGCAACATTATAATTCATTTGGAGTCATGTTTGTGTCTATGTATGGATTTGTATTCACTCTCTTATAGCGTCGATTTTGGTCTCATCCAACTTTTGAGGGAAATATCTGTCCCTTATCTGTCTGCAGGTAGCATACAGTGGGCTTTTAGAGCTTTTTCACTGCCTGCCTCAACCAGCTGTCTGCTGTAGCCAAAAATGACGCTATTACGGTGGTGAGAGTGGTACAAAACAGTAAACAACTAAACTCACTATAAAGCTGCTACATCCGAGTGGTCATGTTACCACTGCCACAGGTAGAACATCCATGCTGTTTGCAATTGGCAATTGTTTTCTGACAAATCACAGATACAGTCAATTTATGGAATACATTTCATATCTTCTTCACTAGAGATATCTGACCAACACAGCAGCAGACTAATGACCAAACCTTTTCTGTCAGAAACGCACTGTGGCATCAGGTCAAAAAAAAAATCCCAGTGTGTCATGACAACAGGATCTCCATCTTCCTTCAGCTCCTCCACTTACCTACACTCTACAGCTGTATTCTCTAGTTTAAGGGCCATTATCAGCAAAGTAAAGCAAATACAGGGAGTTACAAGGTGAAATTAAGTAAAAATAATACTAGTAATAATGATCAGCTGCATTGGTTGTTTGTGTACCAGCCAAATAATTAACCCTTTTTATTGTTTATCACAGGTAATTCAAATGAAAAGTATTTTAATTTGCCCACAGGAAACACTGGATCCAGGATAACTTTAATTTTATCATATATATTTTTATCATATATTATATATATATAGTGAGTGATTCCTTTATCATTAATAGTCATACATTATATTTTGTTACATGTTGTGTAAGTGACAAAAGATGTGTTGTAATGAAGGAGATTTTTACAGAAACAAAAGAATTTTGAAGAAGCCTGCTGGTTTGTGTGCTAGAGACTGACTCATTACATATCTTGAGCCATTTCCACGGGACATGGGTGTGAGACAAAGGTCAGGCAAAGCGACATCTCACTTTCTTTTTGTGGAGGGCTAAAGCAACAGTCAATAGTGTTATTACTCCTGCCTTTATTAGGGCCTGTCAACCACGATCACTAAACCCAGATGTCCGTTTAGAGTAAGAGCTGCAACCTTCGCAAATCAGGAACAAGAAAACAGGCGCGGGGTGCTTTGCATAGTTCACTCACAGTTGTTCTGCTTCCTTTGGCAGGGTGGTGAACCGTGACAGACTGGTTTTACGGCTACTTGTAAATGCAGAAGTGAGTCTGTGAACCTGCAACGTGCTTTGAAAAGTGTAACTCTCCCCGTCGGGGAATTGAACCCCGGTCTCCCGCGTGACAGGCGGGGATACTCACCACTATACTAACGAGGAGCTGTTAAAGCTGTGTCACATGACCGAAGAAATACTCACACAGCCGCACAGGTCATATTTTCAGTAGGGAGATATGTATCTGTTTTTTTTTTTTTGTTTTTTAAACCACATATAGATCTGACGTTATAAATAGTTTGGGATCTTAAGGACATGAATCATTTTATTCATTCTGGACCTGCTTTTAATCCTTGTACAGATAAAATGTTGGTAGAAATAAAAACTATTGTACCCTGATACATCCACTGTCTCTAACAGCTGCTTGCCACATTAAGGGTGTAGAGAGATTGAACTTTATAGAGGCACACATAAACCAATAAAAACAATAAATACTGTATAATTCAGAGAAGACAGTCAACACAAGAGCAGACTTTGGATTTAAGCGTGTGTGTGTCTCTGTCTCATACTGCCCTCTAGTGGGGTTTATTTTTAAAGCCTGACAAACTATGGATCAATAAAGAGAAGAATGGCTGGACAATGAAATAAAACACTAAACATAACAGAGTTAAACTGTGTGTGTGTGTGTGTGTGTGTGTGTGTGTGTGTGTGTGTGTCACACCTACCTGCAGGCTGTCTGTGTTGCTGACGTACAGTTTCAGATTAAAGTAGTCCGGTCTGTTTTCCTGCCAAAGCTGAATAACAAACACAGACATGGATGTTTCATTGTTTAGTGGTACTGTGATAGGTTTAGTATAGGAGCGGTATAATTACATGTAGCCACAAGATGGCGTTAAATACAACAAAACAACAAGATAATTGTCTTGTTTGTCCAGAGCCTTGCATTTTATTATGAATCTGGAACTATGCAGAGGTTCAACATCGACTTAATGACTGATTTTATTTCATCAATCCATATATTTTACACAATCTATGTTTTAGTGCAATAAGACTTTAAAAGCACAGGTGCCATAGTACAGACTCCCCTGCTCATCTGTGGTCCTGTAAGCTTTTAACCTCTGACCTTCCTCTTCCCCTTAAATCTGGAAACTTTCTTTGACCTGGCTGAGAGCCAACACACACACACACACACACACAGGAATGGAAAGTTGCTAACTCCAATAGCCTGTGGCAAGTGGATTATCTTTGCTGGTAAACTAGCTTAACTTACTTTTTTTTAATAAAGTAGGGGCATGTACAGACATCCATAAAAAATGGCTGAATGGCCAAAAAGCTACTTAAGTCTTTTTTTTAGAAAATGAATCTTCTGTCCAGTGCTGACACTCGAGCAATCAAAAACACTGGATGTTGGTCAAACAATCACCAAACTCTGCTTATGAACAGTTTTATTCTAATTTTAAAGGGCTATAGTATGCAGACTTTGCACTGACCTTGTGATGCACGGCACACAGCAGCTCAGCAAACCAGTAGAAAGACTGGAGCTCCCTGCAGACCCACACAAAATACAACCTCTGCAACCTGAAACCCGTCCAGCCGTCACTGGGTGCACAGCAGGGAGGAAGGAAGGAAGGAAGAAAGAAACAGTCAACACTCAAACTTCTCATCATTTGTCAGTATGTGATATTTTTTTTATAACTCACAGCAGAGCATGGAGAATGCAGGCAAATGGCGTGACTCCTATTCCGCCCGCAACACAAACACTGACGTCATAGTTAAACACTTCCTCTGATGGACTTCCAAAGGGACCATCCACATAAAGCCTGAACAATGTGGATAAAAAACAGACAATTAGCCATGAAACCGGACAAATACAAACACATATACTTATACTGTCCCCTCAGGGTCAAGCATACAAAAACAGATAAACATCCTGCATTTAAAATCCCACAGTCTGGATGTGTGTGTGTGTGTGTGTGTGTGTGTGTGTGTGTGTGTGGGTTTGGGGGATAGCTGTCTGTTCACACACACACACACACACACACACACACACACACACACACACACACACACACACACACACACACACACACACACACACACAACCGTCATCTTTACAACAGCTGCTCAAACACTTGTGTCATTGAGAAAACACACACACACAGCAAAATCACTACATGCCAGTCAAACCTAATCATTTCTCTGCATTAAGAAATTATTATTCCCAAATACACTCACAAAATGAAAACTCAAAGACGAGCCCAGAAAACAGTTAAAGTAAAGTTACAGCAACCTTTACACACCCCAACACCGTCCACAGGGCCAAGTGAGGCTTGGCTCGACATTGCTGTCACATAATCACAAGCACTGTTAACTCACTAACACTTCAGATCATTTTTTATTCATGATCCAAAAACCACAGTGGAAAAAAATGTATATATCAGTTTGACAACTTTGCAATTCTTTTTTTTCCACTTTTCTTTAAGCTTGGCTAGCTGTTCCCCCGATTCTTTGTGCTAAGCCGGGCTGAACATGTTCTTTTTCTGTGAACAGAGATGAAACTGGTACCAATATTTTTCAAAATGCCTGACTGACTTTCTCCTTGGAAATAAAATAAAAACATGTTGGGGTAGTTCATTTGTCAATACCAACTGTATTCACTGATAAATAGTCAGTACTTTCTGTATTTATATTATCTTGTTAAAATAATCAGTTAAATGAAAAAGCTTTTTGCCTTTTTTAGAATTTATTGAACAAAACATGCACTGTATTGCACATGCATTGTACATTACTTGCAGTGGAAACTAACCGTAAGCCTTCTGACCATAAGTGGGCGGTCTTGCACACCTCAGCCCTCTCCACAGGAGGGAAAGTGGGTGTTAATAGTTTGTTTAGTTCTGGTTTACTGTCACAAAACAAACTCTCGTTTCCCCCGACTTCACATCTCCCTCTCTATCTCTGCCTATCTCTCTCTCTCTCTCGAACACGGGGCAGGAAGAGCAGAGGGTCAGAGGTCGGGAGGTCAAAACCTCTGACCCTTCTGTGATTCTGAACCTTCATGAGAAATCATGTCAGCCACATCACACAACGCAAACACACACCGACACATACTTGGGGTATCTCCTCTGTTGCACCATGGGAAGGATCTCCAAGTCTGTCCTCGGTTCAGGAAGTAACAGCTGCGTGAAGCGGTCTGAGGAGGAGAGGGGAGGCATGGCAATTTCCCAGCATGTTATCCACTGATCTAACTCTCTAGGAATGGACATGGTCCTAAACATTTCTATGCATATGTTGGGTCTGTACTCATGTTTAGAGGAGCCTATACATTACAATTGCGTGTTTTCCTTACAACATGTGGCTATGGCAGACTAAGGGCCAACACAAACAAACCAACTTCCCTTCCCATGTTCTGAAAACGTGTGTGCATGCGTTGATTTATACAGTAGCAAGTGGAAATGAGTGTACATGCTCTTGAATGTCACACGCTCCCAAAGGCCACAGCTTCCTCTCGCAGTGAGTTCCGCTTTGAGTCCGCTGCATACAAACGCAACCGATACAGTGACACATATTGTCTGACATGCTGTATGTGCACATAAAGCATGCATGCTCCTGTCTTTAACACAGCAAGTTTTGGAAGTCAAACAACAAAAATGAATCCAGTTTTCCAGTGAAATCCTACAAGCTCTGTAAATGTTGATGTTAATGTAAATGTCCCTGAAGAGAATGAAGGGACAAAACAATTTCCATCCAGTCAACTCTGATAGGAGGAAAAAAAGCCCCCTATCTGTGTGTGTGTGTGTGTGTGTGTGTGTGTGTGTGTGTGTGTGTGTGTGTGTGTGTGTGTGTGTGTGTGTGTGTGTGTGTGTGTGTGTGTGTGTGTGTGTGTGTGTGTGTGCCCACCAGTCCAGTCTCCCACGACTCGAAGATGGATGCCAAAGGTTTCCTTGTTCTGTGTGGGACACTGCGAGGAGTTACAGAGGAGACAGTGAGTCACGACAAAACAATCACACACACACAGAGACACATGCAGTACATGGAAAGTACAAGAAAACACGTGAAACTAATACAAAGACACAGACACACACATCCCGGTGCACACATACTGTCTGTAGCTGAAACTCTTTTCATTAAATTTAACAATGCGCACACACACACACACACACACACACACACACATAGACATGGACACACACAGCCTTCCTGTTGGCAGACGGCATTACTAGCCTCAGGGGTCTGTCTGCTCTCTGTCAGTGTGATTCTCTGCCCTCCTCTTCAAAACTCCATAACACACCAGCAAAGGCACGCACATACTGTAGTGTGTATGTGTGTGCGTGTTTTTCTGTGTGTGCGAGTTCATCCATGCTGTCTAAACACAAATTTGTTTCTATGTCGTCAGCTTTTCGTCTCATACAATCTGGACTGAATCTGCAAACATCAATAAACAATGTGAAACAGTATATCACCGGACAATGCAGCTGTCACTCAAGTGCCAGCCAGCAGTAGAAGGGGCGGGATGTTGAGAGAGACAAAGAACTGCATGTTCTTTGCCAGGAGGAAGAAAGTTTAAGAAACTATAAAAACATGTGTGTGTGTGTGTGTGTCTGCGCGTGTAGAGTGTGTTTGCGTTGTGTCATGCGCGAGGAATGCGTTGCATAAATCTTACCGTTGTTAGCGTGAAGGGGTGGTTCTCAAATGAAGAGACACCTGGACAGTTTAGAACAATATACTGCGAAAGAGAGAGAGGGATGGAAAGAGATGGAGAGAGAGCAGGACGACAGAGAGAGGATTAAAGAGGAGGCATGTGGAGAAAAACAAAGGCGGAAGCACAGGAGAAAGAAGTCAGCGGATGTTTTAGAAAAAAAAAAACACAGTTTGTTACAGCAGCGGATTTATATTCTCCTCACAAACATCATATGATTTATTACCTGTCCGGGACGAGCTTTGAAGTTCTTCTTCAGCATGCGCAACTCGATGACATTACACGGGTGCCTGATGACTGTCACTATGGTAACAGGGTCACAGCTCCGGATGTAGCGGTAGAAACGCTCGGCGCAGTAAAGACAGAGAGGACCGGACACCCAGAGCCATGTCTACAAAAACAAATGACACCAATTTGTTATCACACTTTATCAGACTGTCCACATCATTATGTTAACAGTTAATCACATAAAAAATTAAAGGTGGTGTTGTCGTGTTTGTTGCCCCGCTTGTAGCAATTACTTTGGTGAGTACATAGTTGCAGTAACCAATGGCACAGCTACAAAAGTAACCCCAAGTTGTACCAAATCATAGTTTTCTTCTTCTAGAAACATGCTTCTCTGTCTGCACATATGTGGTGTGCATGCACGCAATGTAATTTGTACCGGCCATTCAACTTGTTTCACACGTTTAGATTTAGTTGCCTGTAACACTCTCTGCACAAACCTGCAGGGAGGTCACAGTATTCATAGATCATATCGGCTGAAGTTAGGATGGATTCTTCCTCTGCAGATCGTGCAGACATGCCTCAGCGAGCGAGAAATTATTCCACATTCACATCATTTTGGAAGCGAACACCTCTGTTTATTCAAATTGAACTCCGCTAAAGACGATATATTCATGAGAATACATGGGAAATATCTCTTTTTCTATCACAATGAGTGGCGTCTCTGTTCTCTCTGTTGGCAGTTTACCTGTAGCAGACTAATTGCTCGCAGGTCCCATAAAGCCTGCAGAGCACAATCGGGTTTAAGGGGGATTTTATGGAACCAGCTCGTTGCTTAACGACCATGTGCAAACACATAATCACACACGCAGGAAGAAACACACACAAAAACAGGCCTTGATGTAGAAAGAGGATGCCTGCCCCTCCCTCATGGCACTACACCTCTAATAAACACGAAAAACTCCCTCCAACACTTCCCAAATACTCAGCACGCACGCCCACTACAACACAGACACACACTTACAGGCACGAACAAACATGCACACAAATAAATGTAAATGCCAAGTTACACGTAATAGACACACACCGCCCACACACACACACACACACAGACCTGGGGGTAATGTGGTTGGAAACGAGCCTCCTCTCTGCATCTCCTCTCTTCATCCTCTCCCTGCTCCAGCTCCTCGCCCTGCTGCTCTGTGCCGCTCTGATTGGCTCTGAGGCAGCCAGGAGGGTGGGTCTCTATGTTGGTCTGATACTTCAAAGCTCCTCTGGAGGGAAATATAAAAAGCAAGGTTGATGTCTGTTTGGTTACTTAAGTGTAACCTTTAGGATTGTTGAGCTATGGTTATTGAAAAAAAGGCCATAAAGTACTGAAAGTATCCAGTACGAGTATTTTAATCTGTTTTTACAGCCATATGTACAAAAATACAGAAAAACCCACAGTCGTCAATATTCTTGTTTTTATTGACACTGTGCATTAAAGGTCCAGTGTGTAGGATTTAGTTGCATCTAGTGGCGTAATCACTGCATTGCAATCTCCTCACATCACCCTCGCCTACCTAGTGTAAAGGAGAAACAACACTTGAAAGGCTCTGTCTAGAGTCAGTATTTAGTGCGTCTGTTCTGGACTTCTCTAGAAACATGGTGTGTTCAAACGTGGAAGAGGACCCAGCTCCAAAGATGCACAAACCCATGCGGATCACGTGTGCTGGGAAATTTAAGCCTGTAAAGTAAAAGTACTTGTGTTTGTATGCTTTGTGTAAATACAAAAGTAGCACAATAAAAAAAATGCCATCAAGAAATATCAAAAACAAATACTCAATAACTCTACCACATTAAATATAACAAGCAACAAGCAAACTCTGATTCTACAGTTGAATTTCAGTGAGTAGGTAAAGAACTTTCCTCTTCCTTCACTCTCATTTTGTCAGAACGACAAATAAAATGACACTTTCTGTCGAGTAAGTGATGTTACATTTCATACTGAGTAAGTTAATAGCATGACATGTTTTAAATGAGGTCAGTGAGTAAAACTTTGCATGGTTTCTTGAGATAAAAAAAACGAGAGGCGTGGACACGAGGAGAGATGACAGTGAGTCTGAAGATGCTGAGTGATAATTAGAGATGTCTCCAGTTGTCAGTGGGAGTCTCCGATATTTTCTGACATTCATACATGAAGCAGACTCTTATCTTGTCTTCTGGACTCATGCAGAGATAAACCCACATACCCATTTACACACACACATAGATTTAGTCCTGCCATCAGTGGACTGAGACCTACCCGACCATGTGCACCATCAGGATGATGTAGAAGATAATGAAGAGGTTGTGCGTGTACCAGAAGATTTCATAGTTGGACACTCTGAAAAAATAAACACCAAACATGTTTTAAACAAGACATTATGTACAAAATAGATAGTACATTACAAAATAATAACATGGTCAATGTGATATAAGGATTTAAGAGAATGAGAGACAAAAATGAGAGCAGAGACAACAAAAGAAAGCAAGTTTGTTCAGGACCAGATGCTCAGAGCCTGAGTAAGCAGGACATCAGAGGTCAATATTAAAGGGGTCATTACACACGACGACCCCCACATAAATACTACAAACAGTGAACACCATCAAGCCCTGTATTCATCCCCTTTGACTGCAGCTTCTTTCATGTTTTCTGGGGGACAAAACATGGACTGAGAAGCATGGTTCATTCTAAATCAAAACATATGCCCTGCATCATAATCCAGTGTTACCTCAGAAAACTGACATGGATTTGCTGGCGATGTAATAAACAAACCAATAGACTTAGTCCCAAACCTCAATAAACAAATATAGAAGCAAAAAAAAACAGCTTGAGGTGTTCATTTTTCTTTTGTCCATGAAGAGTTGACGCACTGCATTCAATGAAAACAAATTTTATGGCTCTCATTGAAATCCCTTCAATTTATAACATATGTCAGAATTAAACCAAGTTGTTTGTGCTTTGCTTACATAGTTTGGAGTGTTTTGAACCAACAGGAGACAAAGATTACCTTTAGCTGTCCAGAAAGCAACACATTATGTGTAAATCACGAGTAAGCGCAGGGTAATTCATCTTAATCATGTTCTTTGGGAAACCTTGCCAAATAAACTAAAGAAGTTAGAAAAGGCTAATGTGATTTTCATTCATAGCATTTTTTCTTTTTTACTGCTTTTTTGTGAACACTATGATGAAGTGAACCATTATAAACCAGGCAGATAAAGCTATTACAGCTGAGGAAGACGAAAATATGAAATACTGCAGCTTTTTTAAAAGAACAGATAGATCATTTCGACTCATTATGTCGATATTCTTCTGGTGAGCGGCAGCCTTCATCCCGCCACTCCAGCCACTTACCCATACTCTTATCTAAAGCCTCAAGGGGTCTGGAAAAGCCTTCTTATCTTCCAGTTCAATTACTGAAGAAAGCAATAAGAGCACATGCACACACACACTTCAAGTCTCACACACATGCAGAGTGGGTGACCCACTACGACCTGAGTAATGACAGAGCTGTAAGTGGAACACTTAGTGGGGATTTGCTCTGTAACAGACCTCGGTTAGCATGTCTCCCCATGGTTTCCATCTTGTTGCATTTCTCTCTCTCTCTCACACACACACACACACACACACACACACACACACACACACACACACACACACACACACACACACACACACACACACACACGCACACACACACATAAGATAAACACAGACAGAAAGACAAAGGCGAACAGAGATGACACAAAGAGAGACACATGGAGGCAGAGACACGTAAGCACAAAACCAGGGTTGTATTAAAAGGATACCGCGCTTAATTTCTATGAAGGTTGTTCACACAGCGATCGTACCCAAAGGGTTTTCTCTCACATGCACATGCATCATTTAGATCATTTTAAACACATACAAACTCGTGTTCCAAACTGCTGAAAGAAACTTTTACAAATGTCTATGTATGTACACACCTTTCTTAATACATCCATAACACAGCACAAAGTATGATGACTGTGATTGTGGATGCTGCTTTGGTTGGACCTACCGTACGCAGTGGGAGGAGGATGTGAACATCAGGAAGAGGATGAGAACCAACAGGACGCCTGTGACTCCTGGGACTGAAGACAATCATCCAATCAGAGAAGAGAGACAAGTTACCATCCCGGGATATATCTCCAAGGTGAAATGTCTACTGCACATTATATTGCCACTTAATTAAATTAAACATTTAACTTCAACTGACCTACTCACTAAGAATAGAAACACAAGGAAGATGTTTAAAGAGAGAGAAAGAATAAACACAGCATGACTTCCTGCTCTCATCATGGGCATAAATTCACTCTAACCTGTAACACATTTACCACCTTCACTGCTACACATGCAAACATACCGGCACACACATACGTACAAATACAGTCTGGTCTAAGAAAGAAATAGTAGTCCTTCTTACTTGTGGTCAAAATGATCAGTTTGGGGTCCTGGGAAGGAAACACAAGAAACAAAAAATGTTGGTGTGTATAATCTTTTTTTGTGAGGACTAATATGCTCAAATTAGTCAGGTCTCTCAGCTGCAGCCAGATTACAAACTATGGAGAGAAAACAGTTTGCAGGCTTTGTTCCAACAAATCTCTTTAGCAGGTGATTTCATTGCTAATTTCCTCCTCCTCACTTCGATGCATGCTAATCTCCATGGCACATGGTTGGCCACCCGCTGCTTCAAAGTGAGGCCTTTTTTTGGAAGGTAGGGACACTTTCCTCACTTCATAAGGGGGAGATTGACTTTTAGGTTTAAGTTTAGAGTTAAGTTTAGGTTGAAGGCATTAGTATGAACCCTTCTCCCCTCACAACTGTCCAACTTTAATACAGGAGGACCTCTCTGAAATCGGGCAAGCATCTCTATTGGGCAACGTGTGCAAGATTGATACTAGGCTGTCTTTTTTTCATACTTCAAACAGCTACTTAATTTACTCTGAGTGAATGCCTCTGAGGAGATTCAAGTGTTGTGAAGACTATGGCTTTCAGATGTGGTCAGATACGATGTTACAAGCATGTTTTAGTTTTGTTTCAAGCATATCTAAACATTAAGGTTAAGGAAAAATTCTTACAGTTAGATATGGCATGTCCTTATGATGGTTAAGGTTAGGTGCTAGGTCTTCACACAAGTGAAAAGTACAAGTTTGTGTCTCACCTCTCCTCTGTAGCGCGCCAAATTGAGAGCGGGAAAGTCGTCTGAGTAGCTTACACTGAAGTTTACGACATTCACCAGGTGGGCAGACACATGCACAACTACAGGAGAAGAGAAGAAGTTACACAAGACTGATTTTTGAAATGCACATTTTTGTGCGCAGACACTAGCAGACACAGGGAACATCCAGTCTGCTTCAAGGACAATCAAAAACCTAATTATGAAGGTCAAAATGTACTGATAGAGGACACTCGTACAAATATCTCTTTGTCAATTCAGCAGAAAGTCAGCAAAACATCCTCCTGACTCAGTGGCACGCACACACACACACACACACACACACACACACACGCACACACACACGCACACACTCCTCCCTGACATCATAGACTAACCACGCAGCCACTCGACAGCTGATGGAATTAGAGGGCGTAATCATGAGGCACAAGGGTCCTTTTTTACTCACTCACATCCTTTCTTACTCCCACTGCTTCCCACCCCTCTCTCTCTCTCTCTCTCTCTCTCTCTCTCTCTCTCTCTCTCTCTCTCTCTCTCTCTCTCTCTCTCTATCTCTCTCTCTCTCTCCCTCTCTCTGTCTCTTTCTTCTTTGAGTCTATGTGTCTCTTCCATATCTGCTGTCTCTCTTTCTTCATTGTCATTTGTTGTCTCAGGACTTTGGAACTCCGCTATTAGAACATGAGAGCTTTGCCCAAAGGGAAGAGGTGTGTGTGTGTGTGTGTGTGTGTGTGTGTGTGTGTGTGTGTGTGTGTGTGTGTGTGTGTGTGTGTGTGTGTGTGTGTGTGTGTGTGTGTGTGTGTGTGTGTGGCCTGGCGTTAAGAAGTTAACGCTATTGATGAAAGGAGGCTGAGAGCTGGAGTTGAGAGTTGGCGATAGTTGGTATTGATTGGAGTTAGTTGGATTTGGTTTGCGAGTGGAATTATTGATATAAGTATTTGGATATTATACATTGTTTAATAAATGCTCTTGTCAACGCTACCTAGAAATAGTGGTTGTCCTCAATTTGTCTCCTAGCTGCTCAGGCAACTGAGAATGGCTTACAAATAATGTAATAGTTGTAATAGTTTACATGTTAGGGCAGCCTGTGAAAACAAACGTATTATATCTATCTTCATAATGTAACATCAAGCCTGTGTTACCAACTGGACAGATTAAAATAAGGGAATTCATCATGCAGATAGCATCGAATGAAAGAAGATCTAATGTTTTTGGGGATGACATGACCTCTGTTGATTCACACAAATGTATGGAAATAAATGCCAAACAGCAGAAGGATCCTGTTACCATGCTCTGCATGTTAATTCAGAAGTTCCTGTGAAAGATTTCAGACTGCGAATGATTTGTCTCCACAGGCCACACTCATCAGACACTGTCACGATGTGACTAGTCAACAGATCTTCAGAACAAAACAGGCCTCTATACAATGACTGGATCCCTGCAAGGCAGAGTTCACAGGATGTGGTCATATATAGGTGGCCAGTGCTGACTTAGGTCGTCTTTTTCCTGAAACAAAGAGTCACGTGTTACTTGACTGATATGGAGCCAGACCTCTCAGATGTGAATGAATTTGAGAAAGAAGTGAACACACAGCTGCTTGTAGCTCCCATGATGTCATGAGAGGAGGCTCAATTAGACAGAAAAAACACACATGACCAGCTGGACGGACATCACAGCTGGTACGCCGGGAATGCTGAGCCAGCCTCGATCCATTTAACCACACTTCACACGCACGCACGCACACACACAGTGACACGCGCACACAGTGTGATACATAATGAGATATGAGCTGTGGTGATAAGTGACGGTTTTTACCAGAGAAGATGCAGATGGCAACTCCACAGGCCACATGAAAGGTCTTGCTCTTGTCCAACAGTCTGCGAGTCTTTCTGCTCGATACCTGCATGAGGGTGTGAAAACAGTATTATCTCTATCAAAGCTGTTTTCTAACAAGATCACGTATTTCTGAACAAATCCTACATTCAACTGTCTCTCATAAAACCTTCTACTTTACATCTGACATAAGAAAAAACTTGGTGTAGCTGCACATTTTTCTCTCCTTTGTCTAAAACAGCCTTGTGACCAAAGGTTATTTATTTTGAAGAATAAAAACAGATGCCAGCCTTGTTTTTTTAACTCATGATCAACTGACTGTTTCAAATTCAAACCTTCATTTCTCTTTTTTATTTCTCAGCGGTTGTTCACCAGTGAATCAAACATGACAACAAAATAAAAGTAAAACTGACAAATTCAATCTCTGTTCTTCCTCTTTCTTTTCTCGCTCCACTCCCCTCAGTCTCTTTCTTACCGTGTGGGTTCCCCGGACAAAGGTGAGCAGGGAGCGACACATGGGCAGCAAGACCAAGCTGCAGTTCAGGTTCAGTACAGACGCTGACGCCCTGCTGATGCACAGCCCTAGCTGGGAAAGAAACACATAAACATGCACCCAAAGTTAGGCAGGTTGCAGAATTGCTGACTCAGTGGATGTAAACGGTCTGGTGGGTTAAGATGCACACTTTTCAGTGAACAATTCAGTGAACAGACTGACAGCTTGAGGCATGACTTTCCTGCTACACAAGGTTAGTTAAAGCCATATTCGTCCTTCTCAGTATGGAGAGCTAAAATTCTTTTTGGCGTCTCTCTGTCGAGGCCTTGCCTTTAAATAGAACACTCTAACTTAGTATTGTTAGCTGTTTTTTGTTAGCTACGGATGTACATTTTGACAGTGAACTCAAAAATGTTATAATAATGTGATAATCCTGGAGTTTTAAGGGTCTTTCAGTGCAAATATGGACATTTATACAATACAATGCAACATCCAACATCCTTAGATACTGCAGCTAATGGTAATGGCTTACCATTTTGGTAAACAGGCCAAATCACCAGGCCTATCTTAACTACCTTTAACTAACTTCCTGTTGTATTTACCTGTTACTGTTATCTCTGACACAGTGAACCACAACATCCTCCTGTCCACCATATCCGAACCAGGCCTCTCTGGTACAGAGCTACTCTGGTTTGAGTCCTTGTAGTCATTGAAAAGTCATTGCACCACTGGGGTACCACAAGGATCTGTGTTTGGTCCCCTACTCTTAATATCTGAATATATGTTACTTCTCTTGGTCTGCATATTCACTCACATGTTTTATGCTACATATGCTGATGACACCCAGCTATACCTGACATTTCTGGCAGATAGTTGACACCGTGCACAACAAAACCTGAAAATATTGCAAAATGCAGCAGCATGTCTGGTCTTGATCAACAAGCCAAAAACAGCTCATATTACCTTACTTTTCATTACTTTCCTTTCCTCAACCAGCCTCCTGAATTCCTCCTCCTTGAAGACTTTTCTGTAGTACGTGCTCACCTAATATACTTTTTGTCGGTCTCTCTCTATCTCTTGACCCTTTTCTAGCTCTAGCTTTTATACGCCACTTCATGCACCTGCAAGCCTTGTGGCACTTATATCAGGTGTAACACGGAATTGAATATTGAGGCACTTATTCTCAATGGCTTCTTCTTGATCCACTTAAACTGACTTAAACTGCACCTGATTTGCACATGCTTTGGATAAAAGCATCTGTGAAACGAATAAATGTAAACGATACATTTCTTCTACATCTAAACACACAGATGATACAGCATCCGACACCAGGATGAAAAGAGTGCAGGCTACCTGAAGTAACATGGGAGGATATCTGATATGTAATTTGACTTTTATGCATCTCAAGCTATAGCTCAATAATCAAAGCTGTTTCAGTGCAGAAACACAGGATTTACTTAACTCAGCACATTTAAACACTTTTTGGCTGGCTCTGTGAGCACTGCTGGTGCCGTCTCTTGCGATTATCCAAAAGAAAGTGAAAAAACTATGTGTGGGTGAGAGATGAAGGTGTGTGAACGTGTAGATCAAAAGAGAAAAGAGAGAGGTCCAACCTTTTATAAGATGCGCCACAGTCCACCCCAAAAATCTTTTTAATTACTAAGTTATTAAGATTGCACCATATAGAGCAGTGGTTAACAAAAGATCTACATATATCTCTAAAAGCACATACCATTATAATTGTTTCTGTTAACTCTCTTTTTGGTAATTTTTCTTAACACAGTGATTGAACAATGAATATTCAAAGCTCAAAATGGTGTTAAAATGGTTTACTGGAAAAAAGTACAAGTCATACTGCTCGGTTTCTGAATTAAAGTGAAAATCTACATATAACAAGTCTAAACTACATAAAAGTCTAATACCTTTACCCTTTAAAAACATCCCACACACACAGATAGAAAAGGAGCTGACGGCAAAACCACAAGCATGAGATCTGATATCCTGATTTCTGTACATCCCCAAAAACCCAAACAACCAAAACACACACACAAATAATATGCACATGTACATAAACCATACATGTCAAAGAGATAAGATGCTTTTTGAAGTTAAATCTCAATCCCCTTTAGCAGCATGAAGGCTTTGAAATTCATCTTAGTCTATGTATGTGCACACACACACACATGCACACATAAACTTAAGCCCTCTGGTTAGGCATTCAGTCAAAGCCAGAGGCGTGCCCACACTTGCCCCTCTCTCCCTTGTGCCTCCCACTGTACAGGCTGTGCATGAATGGCTCAGACAGGCTGCTCGCAGCCATATCTTATTTTTTCCTCTTACTTCATACAATGCACATCTCTCTTTAAATCAATTTTAATATTGTATTTCACTGACTCTAAAGCTGTCATTTATATATATAAATACTCACTTATCATGTTCAAATTATCAGCTTGTGGTACACCATTTGCTATGTTATCTCTGCTGCCCCAATAAAAAAAATCAGATATCATGGAAATCCTCCCACATGGTGGCTGGTGACTCACCGCGCTCTTCTAGAGTACTGATGAGTTAAGATGGATGAAGGATGTGCTGCTGTTATGACGCTGACAAGACAACATTTTTCTTGTAAAGTAATCACTTACATGAAAAATACAAGTATAGACAAAAGTTTGAGTGGTGCAAACTGTGACCTGCTTCCACAAAGCTGTCATTCACAGAATATGGTAGAAATGGAATATGATATAAATAACTATGTTTTAGTGTGTAATCATCTGAAAACTAGAACCATTATGTTCTTGTACCTTAGAATCTTTTTTAAATCTCTTTTTTTCTCTTTTATATCTATGGACATGACAAGTCCTCTTCCACAGTGTCTGTGATGTTGAACGGCCATGTTTCTACAGTAGCCTAGAATGCACAAACTAAACATTCACAGGCTTTGCAGCCACCAGAAGATGAGTATGTGATGGGCAATGGGGGTGACAACTACGCCACTCGATGCCACTAAATCCTACACACTGCCCCTTTTAATGACCAAATATGTGACAACAACCAATGAGGAGCCAACTACCATGAATACAAATGCAGATTTAGTCAGTAGCATATATATGATGTTCAAGAGAACTTTTCACTGGCACAAAAATGTACACACACACACACCCCAACATGAACTTGTGACAACAATTACACCATAGCTCACATGAGTCAACAAGCATCAAAATCTAATTCCTGATTTTCTATGTGTGTGTGTGTCTGGGTGCCAAGGCTCGTGTCACTATTGGCTGGCACTGACTGCTAACACACACATAGGTCGCTAATTGCTGTGACACAGTCAACTCAGACTGCATGTGACAGTCCACTATCCATCACAAACATAGCTCTGGTAATATAATATATAGACGTTTCTGAAGCCGCTGATTTAGTATCTGTATCATCTGAACAATCACTAAAAAGTGTCACATAACCACTTTTGCCACATCATATATCAGGTTGCAACCAGCAAAAATCTAGTGAACACTGAATATATTATTTTTCTTGAAGTGTGTTTCATGAGTTTTTGTCAACAATAAAACATTACATATGCTGATGAGTCAAATCTTAAAGTCCCGACACACCCACAACCATCTGATCAAGCACAGTGGGGGAAAAACACCTGTATGACTGAATCACAGGTGTGCAGGGGCTTTAAGAAGTCCCAAAAAAATTACACACCATATGACAAATAATACTGTGTCCACAATCACTCCTGTGTTCACCGACCTAATACCACCTACAATTTACTGTAGTTTACTGTAGGTGGAGAAGCATTGTAATTTTGTGTCATCGCCAACAACAGTTGTTTCCCACAGCTGTAATTTTTGCATCCGTAAAACGTTATCATGTCATGTTAATAAATGGTGGAGGTTAAATATATAAATAGTATAAAGGCAGTGATTTCATGTCTCATTCACAGCAGACATGTTGATTTGCCTTGGCATAAAAAAAATACAGGTGTTATTAATAATATTAATGATGGCTTCATGCTATTCATGTGTCCCAGTTAGTCATGACAGTGTGACAGTGAAGCAGAATGCACAATAACAGGAGCTACATTATTTTATTTTATCTTTCTTACTGTGACGTGTCAAAACGTCTGCCCTAAAAAGTTGTCTAAGCATCTTTTTCGTCAGCACTGTAGTAGAAGATAAATATCAAATTGACATGAGGGGAATAAATGAGCATGACAAACAATATGGACTTAATATCTGAAAGCTTCCCTTCTCTTTCTAATCATACTTGTTGATATTTAATGGTCCGAGTATTGTGTTGTTTGGGCATATTCACAAACATACACTAAAGTTGACTTTTTTGTCAATTTATCGGTATAAACATTAGGCAGTAGATGACTCTGTGAATGTGTCAGGTCTCACCCCGAGCATCTTGTAGAGGTAGTGATACTGCTGTCCAGTGGAGTACATCAGGTAGGTCTTGATGAACAGCCAGGTATTCACTCCCAGCCACAGCATCTGTACAGTACAGTCTAAGTTACAGCCTTGTGTTCATCATCAACAAATAAACTAAATAAAAACAGCATCTCTAATAATTTAGGCCATTTACATTTATGTTTATCTGAGCCCACCAGCCTGCATGCATGCTGCAGCAACTAAAACAAACTCACTACTGAGCATTGACAAACTGATCAACAGTCAGTTCGTTTAATGCCTGTTTTAGTGATTTCTTTCCTCAGGATGAAGGAGGTGTAAAACTTCGTGAACAAACTTTCAAAGTTGTCTTTCACAGGTAAAACAAACTAATGCATTAACAACTCACGGTATGAGTGGAGGGGGAACAGCTTTAAAAAACAAAAGTTTGCCCACCAGGATTAAGTGCTTCCCTCCCTCGTTGGCGACCCAGCTCCGCACCGACACAACCATGATGTCTTCACTGGCTCGGCAGCTGCCCAAACTTTTTTTTTTTTTACGCAAAGCCCCGGTGTTGTTGGAGCTGAAAGGTGAAGGCTCGTCCTCCCCGCAGCTCTGTCTCTGTCTGTCTGTCTGTGTCTGTGTCTGTGTGCACACAGTGTCCGCAGACCGGCCGGTGTCTGCTCAGTCCTCCTCCGTTACGCCGCTCCTGTCTGCTCTGAGCGCATTTTGACTTTTCATCCCCCCACAAGTCTCCACGGTGAAGAAGCTCCGTCTGAAACACGTCCCCATCTCTGCCTGCCTCCTCATGTCATGTCACTTTACATCACAGCAGGACTTGAGTATGTGCAACTTGAGTAGTAAAAAAAAAAAAAAGAAATACATGAGAGTGAATAAAGTGAACCGACAAAACATGCAGGAGAACAATAAGGACTGCTCCACCGCTCCGCACCGCTCCTCTCTGCCACTAGAGGGCGCCACAGTCTAACATGTGACCATGAAGAGCGCCTGTAACGTCTTTGACTTTGATTTAAGGTGAGGTAACACCGGGTTTAAAGCATCCTCCATAAAAGGGTTGCATGTTAGTATAACTAACATCTTTATTCATGGTTAATTCTCTATAAATAGTTAATTAAAACCCATAATCAGGTTTTTAAAAATGTCTTTTGACTGACTTTGTCTGTGTCCCAGAGGCCATTAGACAGTCTGTTGATGCTTTTAAGACACACCTTGAGACCCTCTTTTTTCCTCTGGCTTTTAACTGTGTTTAAACTATATATATTTTTTTATATTTTCTTATGTTTTTAATTGTGTCTGTCCTTGTGAAGCACTAAAACCTGTTTGCTTCTCTTCTCTTCTATTGTAAGGTTAGATACATCCTTTGTTAATGACTTATAGACATATGTAAATGCAGATGTGAGGAGAGAGAGACCAGTGAACATTTATTTATATTGCCACATTATACAACAATAGTTTTATTACCAAATTAAAAGCATAAACTCCTATCAAAGGGATTTGAACAACCTGCTTGCTCACAGTGAGTTCAAAACTGATCGATAGAGCATTATTAAATAATTTATTAATCAACAAATTATAATTTATGAATTAATTTGAATCAACTGATCTTGCTTTAAACTGTTTTAACTGTGTTTTTGGTCTTGTTTTAACTTGTTTTAACTGGTTTTACTGGTTTTAACTTGATCTTGTTTTAACTGTTAACTGTCAACCGTTTGGGCTATTTATTGTATATTGTTTGTGTTTGTTGTGATCAGGGCATTGCTGTAAAAGAGCAATTTGCTCAGTCAAGGTTTCCCTGAATAAAGAACGGAAAATAATAATAAT
Organism: Collichthys lucidus; assembly: GCA_004119915.2. Classification (NCBI taxonomy): domain Eukaryota; kingdom Metazoa; phylum Chordata; class Actinopteri; family Sciaenidae; genus Collichthys; species Collichthys lucidus. The sequence goes on from CM014090.1 coordinate 18,854,050, forward strand.
AAATAATAATTTAAATGTTCCCACATTCGAATGTGGCATTAATGAGAGTGCAATCAATGCTTCAAGGTGATAGTGTTTATTTAAAAAAATCAGACATATGTGTTTATCTCTGATATTGCTGCAGAGCTTATAAATGTGTAGATAAATTATCTGATCTTTAGGGGAACAGAGCCACATGACTGCAAGTTAAAGGTCCAATATGTAAGATTCAGGTGAGTGAAATGTATATGTACACATACTATGGGTCCTCTGTCACAGAGTGTTGCACCATCATGTTCTACAGTAGCCCAGAAAAGACAGACCACTGGATCTGGATCAGGCCACTGAACAGCCACCATAGCTTCTCCTTCACACTTGGGACATGAGGGATGTTTGCAATCCGCAACTACACAACGCTAGATGCCATAAATCCTACACACTGGTCCTTTGCGCTAAGTACATCTCTCTGGAATGTCACCGCCATCTCGTGTCTTTAGTAAGAAATGCAGCTGAAGCTGTGTGAGAGATTTCTATTGGACTTAGAAACAGCAACAGACAAAACAATCTTACTTTTAATTTAGTAGCTGTTTTCGAGCTTTTGATAGTCTTACATGAAAAACTGTGAAACTCCAAAGTACTAAATTGACTTTTGGGTCAGACAGTTTTTATCAATTTTAGCTTCCAACCTTGTGTCAGCAGCTTGGAGAAAAGGTCCAACAGGAAATGGTTTTCTGAGTTTGGTTTGGAAGGACTGGCCTGCACAGAGTCGTGACCTCAACCCCACCCTACATTTTTACGAAGCGAGCAGCAGACTGGTCTTATCACCCAATGTACATCCCACAGGCGGTTTTCTTCATCCTATAGAAAGTCTTCCCTGAAAATGCGAAAGCTTTTGTAACAGTACATTATTGCTTATGTTTTTTGTTTTTTTTTAATGTGCCAGAATCATGTCTTCACTGGTTATACTTGTAATACTTGTAATACTTGTTGTAATAGCCCCGTTCAGCAAAAAAGCCGACTCAGACCAGGATTGTCCCAGCTCTGCACTACTGTGTGTTTTCAGAACTTTGAAAACTTTATTGAGTCATGAAGAGTTTTAATCAAATTTTACTCTTAATCTATGATCAAGACGTCCTAAAAACATTTTTTATCTTTAAACATTTCTGGATTTGTTTATTTCTCAGTGGGAAATAATACTGAAAAGCACATAAATAAGTCCAGCATATGAGGTTTTCCTACTGTGTCATGCCTAGATACACATATACACTTTAAGTCACACAGCTGGTATATCCTTAAACATCACAAAACATAAGTCTGTTGTTTTATTTTATTTTTTAATCATTACCCAGAGTCATGGTCATTGAATGTGTAAAAGTAATAACATCCTGTAACGGTTTTAGGACATACTGTAGATGAACAAACATTTCAAATTAAATCAAAACCAACCTCCCTGTAAGGCTGCAGGTTTAATTGAAGTTGTCTCTGTAGATAAACAGTGTGTTGAGGATGAGGCAGAGCTGAGGTCTGTGTCCTCCCCACATTCCTCAGGGTAGGGATCCTCCTCCTTTACGCATCATGCTCCAGCCTATCGCTTGAAAGAGCCGTCGTTCACCCGACACAGCTGTTCACAAAACCAAAAGAGATCAAGCGCGACCATGACCCACTCGACTTATAGTGTGGGAAAATAGATCACGCTGTCTATAGCGATATGCACCAGTGCGGTAACCTGAATTTCCTGAATTGAAACTGAGCTGAAAGTGAAGTGAACCAAGCTTTAATACGCTGACTTATTCTATACTGAGACAATAGAAACACTGTTTGGTGTCTGTTTTGGTGGGTTAATTAAAGCTGTGGGGGCTGACTGGCTAAATAAAGAGACTCTACAATATGTTTACTACAAAACAATTTGACTGAATTTTTACAAGTTAGATATCATTTAACTCAATGTCTCATAATTTGAACTTACTGCGAGTATTCCTCTTATAAGTCTTTTGTGTTTTTTTTTCTTGGCAGAAATGGGCTTCCATACTTTTGTGATTAGTCTAATTTTCTACCTTTATATATAAATGAAAGCTTCTTTATATCACATTAAAGCTTTTATGCAGCTACATTTTAGTGTCACGTAGACCTGTTAACTTCAATAGTTAAGAAAATTACAACATATACAAATCGATCACAAATTGAAGGGTAGACAAACATCCAGTGAAGTGTTTTAATAAAGTTTCTATCCAACATGACCCACCAGCAAAGGTTTCAGTGACTAAAGTCTACTAAAGGGATGAACAAAAGACAAAAGTCTACCAATAATGTCCTCAGTTGGTATTTTGATAATAGTGGTAAGGATCACATGTATCACATGTTCTGCTTACTGTGAACCAGGATGTATGCATACATCACCCAGGATGTATGCATTGTTTTGTTTGTACAGTTATTTATCCTCTACCGTGCCTGTAAATAGGATTTGAGCAGCAAAATCTATCTGTCGTCCTTTCCACATGAGCTATGTATCTGCGGATCCCATCTCCAGGCATGCTTTTGAAAAAACCTGTAAGTGGACTGTATTCTTGTCCATCAGGTTGGGAAATACTGAGTCAGCACTGAAATGACCAAGGTGCACAGTGCATAGTCATCGAGTCTACTGGCCAAACACAGGACTAATGACTAGCTTCCTCATTGTATTCCTCTCCAACATTTCACTCACTGCCTCTTTTTGTGTCCCCCTCCCCTCTCTCTCTCTCTCTCTCTCTCCCTCTCACACACATACTTTGTCTCACCCCCACAGTGCACTACTTAAACAAATTACCCTCTATCTGTGTGAGCGTCGAGTCAGACGTGTCGTTTGTGAGGAAGCCTCTGGGACATACTGCTTTGAAATGAGAAAGGAGAGTAGGTTAAATCGGTGGATCTGGTGGATTGTGATTGTGACCGCTTTGTTTTTCCTGGGCTTCATCATAGGTAAGATAACGTAATGGAAATTTACACTGCAGAAAAGGTAAATCAATAATCCACAACAAGTGGCAATGACTGTTGTCTTGTACAAATTAAAATAATAGGTGGTTGACCACGACACGAGTGTAAAAGGATGAAGGCAGTTGCTGAAATAACATACATAGATACACGACATGTCTCAATACAATCAGTGCTTTTTGCATCACATCTACCCAGTGCTGTATCAAAGGTGCATTGCAGTGTGTGTGAACTTTAGTTTGTCACACCTCTGACACATTTCACATCTGTCTGCTCACAGCAGGTTGACACATGCTGTCCATAACCACAAGTCCACTTAAAATATCATCTCTCACATAATATGAAGCGTTTGCTAAGGTTTACCACAACTGGACAGTGAGTGACAAACAGATATTATGTATGTCCACCTTGTTGTTTTTGGTCGAGGTCAAGTTAGTCACAACATCCAACGGTGGTAAGCAGTCTGAGAAAACTAACACTGTTTTTGTCTCTACTGTGTGTGTGCGTATGGGTGTGTGTGTTTGCTGTAGGCTGGTTTGCAAAGCCCACACGTCAAAACACTGCAAACAACAATGATTCCAAAAAGTATCTGAGGGAGTTTCTGGATGAAATGCAGGCAAACCAGATCAGGGAGCATCTCAGGTAAAACCACAACAACTGTCCGCTACACGAGTACAAATAGCCAACAGGCATAGCAACAACTAGTAACCTAAAACCAAAATCCCACTGTGGGTTACTAGTGGGTGAGTGATTACAAAACCATTGCTATGTAGCCAGACATTGTTCAGATGCACAGAACTTTATTTTGTGTACTTTCCAGTGGAGATCCCAAAATTGTGCAAAGATTCAATGAAGAGCTGGAATAAGCTGAAAGACAATATACATGACACTACGAGACAAAAGTATTAAAGGTAGAAAACTGGGTGTTAACTACAGTGTCGCACTGTCATGGATGACCTGGACGCTGACAGAACCATTGTCAGTGTTATTAGTCAATCGTTTCTTACTACTGAAAAATAATATTCAGATATTCTGAACATTTAATCTGAATCCTCTCAGGTCTCAAGCCATGTTCACTCTGCAAGCAATTATTAACCCAGTCACTCACTGCTGATGTCCTCTCATCTCCAGGAAATTTACACGACTCCCCCACCTCGCTGGTACAGAGCAGAACCTAAGATACGCAGAGCAAATCAAGACAGAGTGGCTCGAGTTCGGTCTAGACTCGGTGGAGATGGTGCCCTATGACGTCCTTTTGTCCTATCCCAACAAAACACAGCCCAATTACATCTCAATAGTTGATCAACTTGGCAACGAGGTATGGTGCATGCACGCAGGAGTCATAAGACACGAGTTAGTCGATTGTTCATGAAATGCAGAGCCTCACATACAGTCAAATGTGCACATCAGGTGAAGGGAAAACATTAAAGGTAAACACATATAATTTCGACCTCTCTGTAATACACATCTTGCAATAACCTCTGTACTTTTTGCTGGTGCATTATTGTTATTACCGTTTGCTCCCATCCATTATAGCATTAGGGTGGCAGTCATACCCTGTTTATTACACACCTAAAAGTTATATTATTTATGCATGCCTTGTTTTCACAGTGATAACCCCAGTTTAATGTATGCTTTTGTTAATGATTCCCAAACATTTTTGTTATACTGCTACACCCATTTTACCATTTCAACCCCTGGTGATTCAATTTCAAAGTGATATTGTGATTTCCTCACAGACTTGAACAATAACACAAATTCAGTCCAAACCCCAGGCTCCTTTGCAGTCTGTTTGGGGAGATAACAGAGTTACAGTGCGCACATGGAGCTCACACAGATACATTTAAAACACAGACACCAGCTCTGCACTTTTCTGCTGTAAGTTTACTCCTTAACATTGCAAGACAGCAGTCCAAGGTCCTTTTATAGTGCTCGTTGTGAGATAAAGCTGTAAACAGAGATAATGATACAGCACACAGGGCAAACAAGAGAAAACAGGCCATTGTTGACCACTAGGCCATACTGCAGGATGTTGCAATAGAATGCATTCAGGAACTTAAACGCAGTCAGCGTTTACATTTCAGCTAATTGAGCAATACGTTTCCACTAACAGCCATTCACATAACAGCACACAGGTCGCGCAGTGTTGGCCTGACACATGCAATGATCTGGTGAGAAATAAATAGTAGTAATAAAAGAAAAGATAAGGTGGCCTTTGAAAATAGCTCATTTCATTTTGGTAGATAGTGCCATTAATGTGAAAATGTCTAAGCATTTGCAGCGTGATCCCATATTTACAAAGGAAAAATGGCCCCTGTGACTGGAGCAGTATTTAACTGTTATATTTAGTTGAGGTGCAACTAATTGTTAACAATGCAACAAATGATAACAAGTAATAATTGTTTATTATGTATTAACCTGCTGATTATGTTCTTGATAAATCAATCGACCGTTTAAAATTACCCAGAGGACACAGTGGCACCATTACATTGCTTGCTTTGACTACTGGACAAACTAAAAATATAAAATGACCTGTTATATTTTATATAATAATTCATAATTCCCCATGTTTTATATGTAAAACTTCAACTTACAGCATGACTAGTAAATATAGCTATCAGCTCAATGTAATGGATTAAAAAGCAGAATATCTCCATCTAAAATGTACTGGAGTAGAAGTATAAATGCCTAATGTAAAATACAAGTACAGTACGTGACTAAAGTAGTAGTTATATACTCCGTATTTCATTTCATTCAGTCTGACCTCATTTCATCTTCTCTCACAGGTTTTTAACACTTCCTTGGCTGAGCCAGTTCCAGATGGTTATGAAGATGTTTCTAACATTGTGCCACCATACAGTGCCTTCTCTGCCAAAGGACAGCCTGAGGTACAAACACACCACCTCATCTGACAAGAAAACATATATATTAAATATATATTGAAAAATATTAATCTAGCTCGCTCTCTCTTTCCGTTTTTCTCTCCAGGGGGATTTGGTGTACGTGAACTATGGTCGTACAGAAGATTTTTTCCAATTAGAGAGGGAGATGGGCGTCGATGTTACTGGGAAGATTGTCATTGTCCGATATGGGAAAATATTCAGAGGGAATAAGGTAGGAAAATTTTTGGCTATATGTCTACAAGGATTTCTGACAGTCGCTGAATATTGTGGTTAAAATGACTTCATGTGTGAAGCTAAATGCTAAATATATTTGTTAAAAAGTGCCCATGAACCTTGATCTTCTCCAGTTCACTTAGACATAGCAGTGGTACAGTATATAACTAACTAGTCATCACACTGTGGCATTTAAAAAAAAAAATCTCTCACAAATCCACCTTTGTTCACCATCAAAATAACCCACTGCTCTCCTCGTGCTCTGTCTTGTTCCACCAGGTTAAGAATGCCATGTTAGCCGGAGCAAAGGGCATCATTATGTTCTCAGACCCAGCAGATTACTGGGCTACTGGAGTCCAGGTAGAGCATGTTTATCAATCAGTGTTAATGCAGTGGAGGACGGATATGTTTTGGATGATTTTGACATTTAAACAAACCTTGATCAAGAGCAAAATGCAACTTGTCAATTCAAATAAAGCATTTCTAATTCTGTGAGTGTACAGCCCTACCCCGATGGCTGGAACCTACCCGGCGGAGGAGCTCAGAGAGGAAATGTTCTCAACCTCAATGGAGCAGGAGACCCTCTCACACCAGGGTACCCTGCTAAAGGTGTGTATGTCTTTATGCCTGTACATGTGTTAGAGCCTGTATGAGTGTATACATGTGTGTGAGTTTACCAAACGCAGTGCTGTCTCCTCTCTTACAGAATATACCTACAGAGTCAGCCCTAAGGATGGAGTCGGGTCTTCCTAAGATTCCCGTGCATCCAATTGGCTTCCATGATGCAATTCACCTGCTGAAGTAAACTTTTACACACTGTTACATGATGCTGATATGGTTTTGTATCATTAGGAAAAAAGGCAAAATTATTGTATTTGCAAATGGCAATTCATCCCATCCCTATGTTGAAATATTTTATTCTGGAATAAGCGTGAATGCCGTGACATCACCCATTTGTTTGCGGATGAGCCTTAAGTGAGCCTTAACTTCTGAAGCAGGAAAAATGGTGACCTTCCGAGTTATAGATGTTTTTATACTACAGAGTACAGAGTACACTAAAATATATCTTTCTGAAAACATTGAGGCTAGAAATAGGTGATGCAGTTACAGAATTTTGATTCATATTTGATCAACACTGCCTAGTTATACAGTTTGATTTGAGTTTTATGAACCTGGTGTGTCGCGCTGGATGAACCAGGTTTAAGACACTTCTGCATTGGCTACACTTCAATTTAGGGCAATAAACTAAATTCTTTATTGCGATCTCTCTACATGAAATGAGCTGATGATTTGTATTATTTACAGAATGTGTGAATTATTTTCCATTCAACAGGAACATGGGAGGACAGATTCCACCCAATAACTGGAAAGGATCTCTGAATGTCTCCTACAGGATTGGTCCCGGGTTTATAGATGACTTCAAGAACCAGTAAGTGCTTACACTGAGCTTTTTTTCTTGTCCAATGTCAAAATCACTTCTGTCCACTTCAACCTGTGATAACATGATTCTCCCATCCACCTGCTTTTTTTTTTTTTTTTTTACGATGAATCTCTTTCATCTCCAGTTTACAGTCTCGCCTCTCCAGCGTTTCACTGCTGTCGCCTGCTGTGTGTTTTAGTGTGTAAATTTGTCTCTGTCCTTTCGTTGCACTTTTGTTGCTTTTGCTCAGCTTTAATCACCCAGTGGCAAGTAGCCAACGGAAGTACAATGGAGGCCTTTGTACCTCCTGTGTGTGAGACATATACACATCTACACACATGCAAGCTGCACAAAGTAAGAATGTAGTATGAACCCATTGACAACAACAGTAACTGGGTCTTTTTGCTGTTGAACAAAAGTGAATGCTTTGGAGATTTTCGTGGAGCAAAAATGTCCATAAAAACAAATAAAATCAACTATGTGTTATTTTCTTGTCGTAAGGACTGACCATTGACATAGTTGGATCTCTATTAGCTGCCCCTCATTACTTTTGTTTCTCTCTCTGTACCTACTGCCTGAAATAAACACAATGAACATGTCTGTGTGCATCACCTCTTCCTTAACCTGTCTGTCGCAGGACGGTGCGTATGAACATCCAGACTAACAACCAAGTAACCAGAATCTACAATGTCATTGGCAAGATTCGAGGAGCTCTGGAGCCAGGTACAGCCCAACATGCTATAACCCTAAGCTTTCAGCAACATTTTACACACAACCAACACATGCAAGTTACACTAATGAAGCCAATATGGACACTAATACTGATATAAATTATAGGATAGAAGAATAAAATTGATCAAATGCATTTCGGTCAGAAAATCTTAAAACATTCAAGTTCAACATCTTTAATCAAAACTTCCAAAAACACTGTATCCGTCTCTTAAGTTTCTGGTGTAGACTCTTTGATACAATTCACTGTTTTATAGTATTTGTATGTTAAAAAGAACAAATATCTAACTAGCTGACATCATCGTTAATCAGCATGTGTTGTTGGCTCTGTGTGGTTGTGTGTAGACAGGTATGTGATTCTGGGAGGGCACCGGGACGCCTGGGTGTTTGGAGGAATTGATCCCATGTCTGGTGCTGCAGTGGTCCATGAAACTGTCAGGAGTGCTGGCAGGCTGCTGAGTAAAGGTACGTCTCCTTAAGTGTGTGAGCAAGTGTTGTAAGGAGTGACCTAATATTTCCTGTGCTGTACAGCCCACAGAAAAGGTTGTCCTCATAATGCATGTTCAAGTCTTGTGTCCTCACAGTGCAACAAAGACAAGAATATATTGTGTGTGTGTGTGTGTGTGTTTGTGTATCTGTGTAGGCTGGAGGCCTAGGAGGACTATAATATTTGCGAGCTGGGATGCAGAGGAATTTGGACTGCTTGGATCTACTGAATGGGCAGAGGTACACACAAACTAACCTGTACACCCTCACACACACACACACACACACATGCACACACACGACACACACTGACCACAATTTGCTCTTCTTAACAGGATAATGCCAAACTGCTGCAGGAGAGAGCCGTGGCCTACATCAATGCTGACTCTGCCATTGAGGGTGAGTGCGTTTGTATACAGCTCAATATTATAGATAAAATCACGTCATGTTAGTTTTTATATTGCTTGTGTTTGGCTTGAATTCCAGGCATGTACACACTGAGGGTTGACTGCACGCCATCTCTACACACTTTGGTGTATGACCTCACCAAGCAAGTGAGCAGATTTATACACACAAAAGGGTTGGTACATATGAAACAGATTTGAAATAATGTGTCTTTCCTTCCCTGCTCACTCGTGCCTTTCCTTGTGTATTACGTTTGCATGTAGATAGCCAGTCCAGAGGAAGGAGAGGAAGGAGTTTCTCTCTACGAGAGTTGGCATAAGAGGGACAATTGGACGAATGACCGTGATGCACCCAGGTACAAAGCCTCACAATCAGAACCAGGGTGTACAAAAACTTTCAAATGTGACATTTGCTGGGCAGTCTTTGCTATTAAATGAAATAATCAAGTAATAAATTAAACTAAATCAGTCTGTCCTCCACTCTTGTGTACTATAGGATCAGTAAACTCGGGTCAGGCAGTGATTTTGAGGCCTATTTTATCCGTTTGGGAATTGCTGCAGGCAGAGCCAGATACACCAAGAACAAGGTAAGAGATGTTAATTAATATTAAGACATATTACTGTATGTGCTTTATTATTTTTTACGTGTGTATCTGGCGGTGCATATACATTGTTATTTATTATTATTAATTCTTATTAGTTTTACTAGCAGGAATCTCTCAGAGCAGGTTTTTTCTGTGTTTATAGATTCAGCGTTTTTCTTGTGTTTGTATTCATAAATCATTTTTTATTTGCATGCTACAGTGTGGAACAAATGTTGGATTATACAAGGTGCTTGTATAATCAGAATCAGACGATGTTATTTGTCCGCAGTTGCACGCTGCATAAGCAATTTTTTTTTATCCAAACACAAGGATTGAGTTAAAGTTAGAGCATAGGGCAAAGGTGAGGAACTGTATGGCTAGTGTGGACCTCAGTTCAGTGTAACTCAGTGAAATCTCCCGTGTGTGTGTTTTTTATGTGCATTCAGAAAACAGAGAGGTACAGCAGTTATCCAGTGTATCACAGTGTGTATGAAACCTTTGAGATAGTGGAGAAGTTTTACGACCCTTCCTTCAAGAGGCTTCAGACCGTGGCCCAGGTGAGAGGCGGGCTCATCTTCCTATTAGCTGACTCCCAGCTCCTTCCTCTTGATGTCAACGAATATGCAGACTCACTGAGGAAATATGCACAGAGCATCTCACAGCTGGCACAGAAGCACCCAGACGAGATGGAGATGTATGAGGTGTCCTTCGGTGGGTTGATTTTGGACACTGTGTGCTCCATGTGCTGCCAACCTGTTGACTTCTTCAAGAATGTCTGAGCATTTGATCTTTTTACCACCTATATTTTTAGAGTCTTTGTTTTCTGCTGTGGAGAACTTCACTGTTGCAGCCAGGGACCTCCATGAACGCCTACAGACTCTCAACAGAGCAGAGTAAGAGTGTGTGTAACGTAATATGTTGGAGTGAATGCCCATTTACACACAGTATGCTTTGGAATGTACAATCAGTGGAAACTTTACCTTTAACTTTATGAAATACTACTTTTATGTGTGGAATGTGTAAATTCAATTCTATGTTTATTACTGAGGTCATAGTTACTGTCAGGCCGGACTCAAAGGAGGACTCAGATGCAGAGATAGGCAGAGAGCTGTTTTATTCAGGTCAACAATACCCTCGAATGAGTGAGGCTATGAAAAAAGGCCTAAACTAGGAAAAACAAAAAATCACTCCAAAGGAGGAAAAAACTCTAAACTACTCTATTAAAGATTAACAAAATCAAAATCACTCTCAACGAGGAAAAACAAAAGGCTATGAAACATTAACTTAGGGCGCTCCAACAAGGCTGAAAATACACTAGGCTAATCACAAAGAAACAAAAGGGCTAGACTAAGAAGTTACAACAAAAAAATCACTTATACGAGGAAGGAAAACAAAAGAACACTAGAGCTATAATGCTGTGGCTATAGGCTATGAAATAAGGCTTTGGTGAATGCTACAGGAGACGAAACACTTCGGCCCGGGACAAAGAACAATCTATACACAGGGTAATAGGGAACAGGTGGAAACAATCAGGGCGGGGAAGACAATCAGACTGGTGACACATGAGGAAGGGCAAGTGACCTGAAATGAGAGGGCAGGTAAATATCAAAATAAAACAGGAAATGACGAGACAGAACAAAAACCCAACTTGACCTCACCGCGGTGTGACAGTTACAGGTGGTGCTGTGGTGAACTACTGTATATTATATATTAAGAGGCGTTTCACATATTCACATACATTCCTCTTTTTATTCCTTTTTATACACATCCGGTGAATTGTGGTTTAATTTTCACTGTGATATGTTCGAGAGATTGAATATCAGCAGCCCCTCTGAATATAATGTAATCCAGTATTTTATTTATTGTTTTCTGCACCTTAATACACATCTAAAAGGCTATTTTCCTGTAATGCTGGACAGATGTTACATAGTCATCCTGAAAACAAATAGAAGAACAGATGATTGTATGGGAAAACAGCTGTATTTATTGAATGCATCAGATGTGATGTGTGCAGGTGTACCAAAGAAAGTGTGTGTTGAGTCAGTCAAGTGTACGTTTAAAAGGCAGTTTGCGTGTGTGTGTCAGTCCTCTGCAGGTACGTGTCATGAATGATCAGCTTATGTATCTGGAGAGAGCCTTTATAGACCCCCTGGGCTTACCTGGCAGACCCTTCTACAGGTTAGTCAGTCAGTCACCAACACATACATGTAAAGTAATTACCAGTTCATTTACAGATGACTCATCAACCAGTCAAGAACGTGTGTACTATCACAACTGAATGGCACTCTGCTCTGTATCTGACTTTGAATGCTCAGTAAGACATTATTCAGCGTCACTTGATTCATAGTTTGTAAAATACTTAGTACTTCTTTACACATATGTAGCTCTGCAATAGTCTCATAACTAATGTTACTTCACACACACACACACACACACACACACACACACACACACACACACACACACACACACACACACACACACACACACACACATACAGTATTTCACACTTGAAGCACTGGCTCATGCATGAATGATATTTTGCAACAGCAGCTCCCAAACTTTTTGTCTTTGACAGCGAAAGCAATACTACTTGAACAACAGTTGCATGTCTCTGTTGGTTGTAACCAGAGAGATTCGATTACATATATATTAGATACATTCTACTATACGTGTCAAGAGTTGACCATTATGCTAGATAGCTATGGAGTTGTGGAAAACAGTTTGATTGCCTTCACTCCTTACCCATTTGAGTTTTAATTATGCCACATAAAGATAATTAATATCTAATACAGCCTGTACATTCATTAGCTCAACTTTCCCTCTCTTCTCTGTTTTAGGCATGTGATTTTTGCTCCCAGCAGTCATAATAAATACGCAGGGGAGTCTTTCCCCGGGATCTATGATGCTTTGTTTGACATCGAGAACTCAGCTGACCCAGAGAAGGCCTGGGAGGAAGTCAAGCGTCAAATCAGCATTGCAGCGTTCACCGTCCATGCTGCCGCCATGACACTAACACCACCTGCATGAAGCGCACGACAAAGAGTCTAACCCCATGTGGTCGAGCTATCTGTTGACAATTAATGTTATATGACTCGAGGGAGTACACTACCTGCAACATGCACAGACACCTGTCGTCAGGAATGTCCAGAGCTCATTAATACACTCGGGAGGTTTGCTCTTCTGTGAAAAGGGTTTTATGTTTTGTCACGGTGCATCTGTAAAGAAATAATTTATGTTTTTAAAAGAAGGCCGAATAAAATCAATTCACACTTTATATGAGAGCAGAAAACATATGTCTTTATATATATATATATATTGACTGTAACAGATGCGGTGCTTCTTTAAGTGGTATTTACATTCATGTTCTTAATAAATTACTTAATTTTTGATTTCCTAAACGGCACAAGGTCCTTTTACGCACAAAAATCTAACAAAATGTGATGCTAAACTTGAATTAAACCCAATTTATGTTCATGAAATTCATAAAATTTAAATCTTTAAAATGTTTGGGTGAGTTGTAAAAGACATAACTCATAAGTACAGTACATAACTCATCATGGCTTAACAGTTATGCTGTAATAATCCCTTGAAAATGAGCCTATATATGGCAATTTTATTTACAATTATGTGAAAATGATGTACTCTATGACGTTTACAGTAAATGAAGAACAGACAATCCACTCTGGCTCACAGGATAGAAGAGTTTCAGTGTAAACATGTACAGTATATCGCATTCAGAGGTGGACAACAGTAATAGGCTCAACACATACAATAAAATGCACTGAAAATTCAAGTGTGGCCTGCTCCTACTAAGATGCCGTTTCTTATTTTACGTAACGACATTGGAATGGCTCAGAAAAACACTGAGGAGGGACACGGGAGAGGAAGCGAGGTCCTCAGCAGCTGTGAGTGTTTGGCTTCTTCCTGTTGTTGACCCTGATGGAGGGAGGGCAGGTCCCGATGGACCAATGTGATCGGCTCAGCTTTCTTCAGAGACCCTCCATCTTATGGTCTATGTCTAGCACCTGGTGTTTGTTTTGTACATTTTTGTTCATCTTTTGTTGATGTTTTAACTCACAAGCCAGATTCAGATATGAAGAGAGCCAAGCAAAGTCCAGGAATCAGAGAGTTTGAGATGACATACACAAAGCTAACAGGCCATCCTGGTTGAACAGGCCGTGTCCTGCTTTCTGTCATTGCGCATATTACCACATAGGGGCGCCATGGTAACCTTAACTTTTTCATTTTCGTCACTGCATTGTACTCTACTGCACATGAGGGAGTGAAAGTGAGAGGACATGAGAGAGAGGCAGTGTCTGAATGCGTGTGCTGTAACATTTGCATGCCCGTGTGTGTTTTTACCATGATAGCTCTGGTAAACAGTTTATATGACATAGATAGAGACGATGACCTGACTGCCTGTCTGGTGCCGGTCAAACCAACTTGGCATCACCTTCATCCCATGGGGCAGGCAGACAGAGGCAGAGAAAGAAAAGGAAAAAAAAAAAGGTTTTGAAAATATTTATAATATCCAATTTGAGAGAGGAATTTATTCACCCATGACACCCAAGATCCATCTATTATCTGTAACCGCTTATCCTCATCATGGCCACTGGGCTGGAGTCTATCCCGGCTGACTTTGGGCGAGAGGTGGAACAATTTTAGAGTCACCAATTAACATAGTGAGTGCATGTCTTTGGACTGTGGGAGGAATCTGGAGTACCCGGAGAAAACACAGGGAGAACATGCAAACTCCACACGGAAAAGCCAAGGTTCAAACCAAAAACCTTCTTGCTGTGAGGTGACAGCGTTAACCGTGCCCAGAAGAGCATTATTGTCAAAAATGACCATTACAACAATGTCGACCCTTAAATTTGCACTTTTATGTTGTGCTATTTCCTGTCTGACATGGTCATTTTTTTTCTCCAGAGGTGACTTCCTGTGATGTATTCTTGCTGGGACAGAAATAGGTTGAAGTCTGACGTTTTCCTCCTGCAGCAGCTCCAATAGTTCATGCTGCAGACACACGTGCACACACTTACGCGCACACACACACACACACACACACACACACACACACACACACACACACACACACACACACACACAGTACAGACAAAAACAGTGTTAGTTGTCTCAGACTGTTTACCACCGTTGGACTTCATGTTTGTGACTAACTAACAACAGCAACAACAACAAGTAACATGACTACACTAAAGCCTGATAATACAGTGTTAACAGTACCACAGTGTTTTATATATATGCATAGATATGGTGTCAAATGATCAAATGCTTCTGCTTTTGATTCATTGTTTCAATATTTTTTCTTACTTTTGGAAACATATGCCTGTTAGTGTTGTTCGAATAATAGTGACTGTTGTAACAGTGTTTAATGCTGTCGGTTTGGACAGGTCTCTTTTGAGAAGTTTTACCTGGTTGATTAAAATAAATGATATATGTGTATCAAAAATAAAGTACACTTGCTTAATACTTTGTTATTCTCCAGCTCTGGGTGGGTGGGGGTTGAAACAACTCAAAATTCAAACCTACAACAAAAGAAGTATTTTCTCCTGTGAGCTGCTTACGTAACCCAACACATTTACATGGTTACATGCATCTTCTAAAGAACATATATTTGCATCTTATATGACTAAACAAATATATCTTACTGTAAGGTCTCTGAACTTGAATTTGCATGTGGTATTTCCTTTACAAAGTTTTTTTTTCCAAAGCACATTAAACAAAGAACACAAAGACAAACCAAAAGACTAACGTGCATGGCTACAATGTTGATTTTGTGCACATTTTTTTTTTTTTTTACAAATATGGTCAAATTGTATGTTTGACTTTTCCTGATACATCAGACAAACATGAGGAAATACTAATCACTGTCAAGGACAAGCACAACACTCTATGTTTCATTTGAGAAGAGAAGTATTTTGAATTTATGCAGAAACTTATTAATTAATTAAAATAATTTTTACATGTTTTATATTCATTTAGGATGTGCTGTCAGTTTGCTTTGGCATATCCAATGTGGGCATATATTTACCAACCAATTCCATACTAATATACCAAGACTGGTACCCTACTAGTACTTACCTGTACAGTATATACACATACACAGTGTCTTTAGGCATTACATCATTATTCCCCTTTAAAAAAACAAGTGGACGGCCCTGTGTGGGTGTGTTTCTTTAGTTGAAAGAGGTCAGCAGCTCTATAAAGTGATGTACTGTGAAGACTCCTGTTCACATTTCCCCATCCATCCTCCTGACACATTTCAGAGAGCGGCAAGTCCTCATTTATTGGGTAAGTTTTTGATAAATTCAATCATCATAACATTATGTGAAAAATGTAAATTTGGTGTTTAATCCTGTATAATTAATTAATACAAATTTAGTCTTTAGTTTATATATATATATATATTTATTTATTTATTTATTTTCATGTGGATAGAAACCTGAACAACACTGCACTTCTCTGAATAAGAAGTCACATTTTTTTCTGCACAGAGAGTTTATGTGTAGATTTTCTTTTATCTTCCTTTATAAGAGCTTATTCTATTTATGCTGTAGTGCACTTTAAATGAATCTATCTCATGTCTTTTTGTATATACTGTGTGCCTGTTTTGTGTTTTTAATACTTGTAACTGCTGCTGCAACACAAGAATATCTATCTATACCTGTAATCTTACTTCAACAACTTGTATGTTACAGTATATTTTCAAATTGGTGTTTTTATGTTTAATGTTATTAAACTCAATACAGTGAAATAAACAGTACAGAGAAGCCTTTGTCAGATTATTTGACTGCCAAAACATTACGCAGATAACTGAGTCATACAAGGTCTCCCTTTCAACATATGCAAAATACGAATGGCTAACAGAAGGTAAATGACAGATATGTGATGGGTTATTAATGAACTTCCCATGCTGAGTTTAGTAATCTGCATCTTATATGTGGTGTGTTCTTCTTTCCTCAGTTTGTAAACTTTTGTATCAGTGGACATGGCTCGGTTTATGCTAGCACTGCTGCTAGGTATGTTACTGTTTTTTTATATATATATATCACAAAGAATTTTTTTCTATGTATAATCACTGTTTATATTTTAAGTTGTGTTGTTCTAAATAAAATGTTATAAATGTTTTATATTAATCAGTCTTTGTAATTCTTTGCAGCTGAACTTGTAATATCTTATCTTTTCACATTTCTTTCTGGTTTAGCACTCTTTCTGATGAGTTTAGGTTTTAAATAACATTTTTCTCTGTTTAATTAAATTAATAAATAAAAATGTGTGGCAAAACTAATTTCTCTAATATGTTTGCAGCAACAATCCACCTACCATTGGATTCAACAGGTGAGCAAACAAATTAGAGCACTACAAACCCAAACTATGACATGGAAGGAGCACTACTAAAAGTGTTGCTGACTGCAGGAGATGCTGTACTAAAGATTTTTTTATCTTTATTTGTCCTATAATTTTGTATTTATTCAGATAAAATCCATTTCAACGAAGACGCCAAAAGCTGGATTGATGCCTTGGAGCACTGTAACAAGACGGGTTCCTACCTGGTTGAAATCCTCAACAACACCACGTGGGAAACAGTGAACCGTGACCTTGAAGATGAGACCGACAAAATGGAGCAGGGGGCGTGGATTGGCCTGGAGCGCTCAATCTTTGCCCTCAATGAAATCACCTGGACGTGGGTTTTGAATGGAAGTCTAAATAAATCTAAGAAGCACTGGAGGGAAGACTTTCCTACCGACGAATATAACCACCACTGTGGAAAGATCATCCAGGATAAAAAGAATGGATCATTCATGTTGCTGGACGAGGACTGCCATATAAAGCTACCTTTCATCTGCCAAACATAAGCTTGTGTTTTGTTCATGGCCCAATCAGCCATTCAATATTCGTTTTTTTCCCATTTCCAGGTAACATACCCAACGTGGCATAATGGTGAATTTTTTTCTCTTTTTTTTCCCGGTGATTGTACATATAGAAAGCGTGGCATTCGGGAAACTACGCTCCACTACTAAATACTAAATACTGGTGTTGTGGGTTACTCACTGTTTGACTGATCAGCTTTCCTTACTTGTAAAACCAAATAAAGAATGTAATGCAGGCAATTTTCTCCGATATCATTCATCCAATAAGCAATGTCACCTATTTCTCCTTTAAAAAAAAAATATATATATATATATATATATATATATATATATATATATATATATATATATATATATATATATATACATTTATAAAAAAATATTTTGAGTGAATGAAAAAAGACAGAAGTTTATTCAACAAGTACAAAAGCACATATGCACTCAAAGACACACAGAGACACAAACACGATGTGATTTAAAGCCAAACATAATTTAAAACATGAAGTTATCGTATACATATAACATTTACTTCTCATCAGGACGCCATTTGTAAACCCACACCTCTTCCAAGCTCCTCATTGATAAAAAAATTAGAGCTCACCTTAGGACGTGACAGACATATTGTAGTATTGCATAATCAACGCTACTATTGTAGGTTTATTGCTTTTGAAGCCAAGCTGACACTGACGTGTAAATGTCACTTTGAGCTCTGGGTTTTCAGCATTTTGAGCGTCTCACTTTGATCTCTCATGGATTCTATAACAAAAAAAAACAGAGAAACTTCTCTGCATCAAAAACACGACGACGCTGATTTTCACGATCCAGTGTCACTCATCTTCCTGAATCATTTCTCTAAGGCACTCCTTTAAGTTTTCCACGCGGTCTCTATATTTTTCTTGAGCAGTCTGTATCGTCTTCTCCAGCAGCTCTTGCACCTTGTCCAGTCCTCCCACCTTTGGTGCTTTGTGGCCGTAGAGAAACCCGCTCAGCTGATTGTCGTGGCAGTCTGGGGAAAGCATGCCGCACAGGAAGCGCAGAAACAGGTCGTAGTGGCCGAACGGGGACTTGAGGGTTCGTTCCAGGGCGCACTGGATTAGAGCTGCTGCTGATTTGGTTTGCTCCTTGGATGTGAAGATCTTGGGCATGTGAGAGTCGTTCCCCAGAACGTTCCTAGACTCAGAGCGAAACGTCGAGAAGACATACATAGCAGCCATGAACTCCTGGAGGAGAGAAGACAAAAGATGGTTTTTAGACTCGCTGTTAATTCACCTGTTAATTGTAAGGTCATCTCTTGATATATGTAAAAACATTCACTTCTCTACTTATTCAAAAGTAAAATATTTCTGATTACACATCTTGGTGTATGTTTGGATATCAGGACGTTCAAATAGTGTGCTTGAGGTCTCTTCATCTCTGCCAGTGTTGGATAGTAACTTATTACATGTAATCAGATCATGTACTAATATTGCGAAACAATAACGTAATATATAATCAGAAGATGTGCGATCCAGTCTGTCACACACATGCCCACACAGCCAGCCTCTGACAACGGTCAACACATCATGAGATTGTCACGGCGGCTTCCGGCACGGAAATAAACGGATAAATAACCGCAGAAGACGTTCTGTGTTATTTAGTTTCACCAGTGGAATGCTGAATATGCAAAATGCCTCTGAGTTATGTGAATGTTTGGAGATGAGAAAAAGCATCTGTGGATTTTTGTGTCTGTGTTCATTTCTTAAGTTTAGAGAGAAAATAGCACATAGATTACTATTTTCAAAAACAGCCACGTGATCTATGTTTGGTAACTATGACTACGTGTCAAAGTACTTTGATCTGACACTAATCTCTCTCCTCGATCCAACAACATGTGTTAGGGAGGTGCAGGTGGAGGCTCTGTAACAAACTTTACTGTGCCCTCATGTTCGGTTTAGCTTAGAAAAAGCATCACATCACACTAAGGAAGCTAAAGACGCTGCAGCTTCCCTTTCAATGTGACTTTAACTCACGTCAGAGAAGATAGGAGTTTCATGCATGCTGATAAATGAACATTTAAGTAAACTGAGTAAAGAAAAACAGGTGTGAATTAGGGATGGGCGACGTGGACTAAAAATGTATCCCGTTAATTTCTGGTATTTATCACGGTAACGATAAAAATGACGATAAATAAACACCAATTCAGCTGAATCTATAAAAACTATGAATCTATCACCAGAATAATAATAAAGGCTAGGGGAAGCTGGTGGTGTTGGTGGTGTGTTGCTGTGGGCATTTCTATACCTGCTGAATGTAACCGCTGTGAAACAATCAGGAAATAACTTTTTATTTCTGTTATTGTCTCTCTCTCTCTCTCTCTCTCTCTCTCTCTCTCTCTCTCTCTCTCTCTCTCTAATCACCGGACAAAAATCAAATTAAACTTCTTTGTGTCATTATTTTGCGGCGAGTCAGACTCAGATTTAGAAGATGGTACATAAAATAAACAAAGTGAGAACACACACACACAGGTAGATTATCAGAGTTTAGTCTGTAAATCCACCTGGATAGTCTCGGCTTCACAGACATGCCAGGCTGTCTGTGGAGGTTTGACCGCCGCCTCAAACTATGGTATGGAAAGACTTTCACCTGAAACGTGAAGTGTATAAAGCAGAAAGTCCTCTTCCCGTCTGAGGCGGCGGGGAGCTCAGTGCACATGCCGGACAGCACCACCACATCCGTCAACTTCAGACCGTACTCCTTCAAGTCCCCTTCACAGAATACACTGACATTCTTCTCCAGCATCTTAAAGGCCATTTTGCCAATCTTTAGCACGAGGTGCTTGTCGTCACTGGACCATTTCTGAGTGGAAAGAGGACACGAGGAATGAGAAGACAAATACGGATGATGAAGTTAAGCTGTCCATCGACTTTTAACGACAAACATCGTTAAAACAAACAAGACAAAGTCTTTAAGGATTAGATGAGTACATTTTTTAGGCATTGATTAATATCGCAGTGTCTCAGTACAAATATTAAGATTTATAAGCTTTATAAACATTCATTTAAGGTCTGCATCAGATTATACAGGTGTCAATGCTATTGTATCCATTAAATTATGGATTATCAAATATTTGCTCTTAGAAAATACTTAATTTTGATACATAATAAAAGTATCACATAATGAAAATAAAAGATAAAAACATTACCAGCTCATTTTCCCCCTTGTTGTGGTAGAACTGCAGCTTGCGATTGGTCTGGACGACCATAATGCTGATGTAGAACGGCGTCAGCCTGGGAGGGTGCGTCCCGTAGCCCTGATAGCGGTAGCAGCGCTCAAACACTGTGGCCACCATCCAGCAGATGAAGGGTTGTCGAGTGAGTAAACGGAGCATTGGCAGGCGCTTGTAGTGTGCCACGATCTTCGCTGACAGTTCGGCATCACAAAAGCGTTTCGTCAGGAATTCATCTTTCATCTCATCACTGGAGAAAAGAGGGAAGGAGAAAAAAAAAGGTTTGAACTCAAAAAGATTTACCTCTGCTCCTACCGAACCATTACAGCAGCATTACCGTACACCAATGACACAAGCTAAAACAGCTGCAGATACAATAAGAAGAAATGAGACTGACACACAGTAGAGCTACACACATACCTGAAGCCCTGTATTTCTGTGACAAAGTCTATGTGTTGAGATGGTATTTGTGAGACAGCCGCTCGTCTCCCCAGGATCCAGATGCGGGCACCGCGTAGCACGGTGCCTCGGATGATATTCACGATCAGAACATCAGTATGTGCTTGGGTGTAATTGTCATTTATTACCGGGGCATTCTGGATAGAAAAAAAAAAAGAAATATATAAATCTTGGTCATTATTTTATAGATAACGACGTAGTGTTTAAAAACATGTCTGGATTGGTCACTTAACCCTGTCTTTAAACTGTTGAAAAGCCCTACCTATTACTGACATGAAGATATGAAAACATGCCAGCACTGTCCAGTTAGTGGATATAAATGAGATACAGGTTCACGTGTGCAGATGTGTTACCTCCCAGTCCAGAGAAGCTTGGTAACAGTCGAACGCGTCCATTATGACCAGAAATTTGCAGTCCTCTTCCTCCAGGTATTTCATGCCTTTGCAGTGATGGTTCGAATATTCTATCACTTCCATGGCAGATCGCGGTTTGTTTCGCAGTAACCACAATGTCCGGAAGGACATTTTGAGTACAAACTGAAAATCCTGAGCAAAGATGGACAGGGAAAATGGTAACAGTCAGAAAATATATATTCAGAAACTTCAATTGACAGAATTACTTGTGAGGAACAGCGGTTTGCACGTTTTATCTATGATGAGTTCCACATTTTATATCAAATCGGTTGATTTAACCTTTACATTGATTTTCACTTCATTTACCATGTGCAGTACACAAATGTGTTCAATGTTCAATATCGCTGAGGATTTTAAAGTTATAAAGTATGCCCCTAATCCATTCATGGATCCATATTAATCTAAGATGGATCAATACGAGGTTATCTAAGTATCTCACTGATATTTCCTTTGCTGCTGCTGCTACAACAAACTAAACATCAAAACACCATGAATGAATTTCAGTCGATAACAAAGTTCACATCACATAGATTTGTCGTATTTCAGCCTAATCAAGTTAATATGACTAACATGTTGCCAACAGTTTGCTGAAGACACTGAGCATCTCCATAACCTTGTTTGTCTTTCACTCAAAATACTTTTACTATTAAAGTATCTGGATGTTAAGGTTGCTGGCTGCTTTACTATGTTCCCAGATAGTCACTAACTTAATTATTATTATTATTATTATTATTATCTACTATTTGGTGCTGAGCAGGTAGCATCTTGTTGTTTGTAAGAGCTTTTATAATTACCCTATTGGCAACCAATTCTGCCCAGTCCAGACAGAATTTCCCCACAGAGACAGTCATGCCCATTCCCGGTATCCCAGTGGTCAGCGCCGTCCTCACGGGTTGGCCATCAGCCTTCTGTCGCCGGAACAGATCATTCAAACAAACAAATGTGTCGGGACTGGGGACTTGGAGAGGTGTCGGAGGGTGTGGCAGGAACACGTGAGAGGGGTCGACTCCTCCGTAACAACAGGTGGAAATCTGGGGCTCGACGTACACGTGCTCTAGAAGATTCTGCTTTCCGGCTCGAACGACCCCCTCTCGGATGACCTGGTGTTTTCTGATCAAATACTGCTTCAGATTGAAACGGATCAAAGCTGGTGGTGGAGACAGATAAAGAGGAAAGTAAGAAATCTGTAGCCTATTTACAGTACGGCTGCTGCACACGTTGTAACTAGAAAAAAACTTGCCACGTTCTACAAGTCCTAAATTATTTAGCTGTGTACTGACTACATGCCAAGGATAGAAAAGCATTCCTGATAAGATGAGGACCGTTAGAGAATCTTCTATTATAGCATGTCACATACGCGGGTTGCACAGGGTCACTGCAGGGATACTCTTAAATCTTAAATGTTGAATCTTCCATTCTTCGTGATCAAACTTCAATAAACCTTTACGTGTATGACATCTTGGTCTCCTGTGAACTTTCTCTCCACTGTGTGAACTCACCATGGATCAATGAAATTCTCTACAACAATCAAGAGCGCAACATCCATGTAGTGTACCACGCCCATGATCAGCGAGTCCTAGTGTTTTTAAGTGAATTAGCTGAATGGTTAAAATGTTTTTAAGTTGCACAGTTGACATTTTAATCGTTGTCTACCTTGAAACTACCCAGATGCATTTACTTCTGCACACCTACCATCCACAAAAGCAGTCTATGCTCTGTTAAATAACTTTTTATAAAAAATAATACATATATCTGTAGATATAACATATCTCAGCGTTCACTTGCCTCTCTCACACAGTTTCCGGAGCTCATCTGCCGCTGGTTTATTGCGGACACTTTCTAGCGTGTTTATTGTATGCAGCAGGGCACGATCCGGGCCTGCAGAACAGAATTTGGATACAATTTTCTAAATTGAGCTTATTTGTACCACTTTGGTCTACACTGTATTTACTAGAGGTCTGTTTTCTTACCAAGGATCTCCAGAATCCTGTCCACAAAATCAAGCATGTCTCCCTCCATCACCTGTTGCAGTGTTATCCCCGATTCCCACTGGTAAAACCACATCTTGAAACTGTATAGCTCTTCCCTGGTAAGCGATGACAAAATATTCTGGATACTCTGCAGACAAAGACAAAGACAAAGGTTAACACAAGATTTTTTTATTAGCAGACATGCAGTTATTTGTTAGCCATTAAAGCTAACAGTAAACAGATTAGAAATCATTTCCATGCTACACTGACTTGTAACCCAGTGAATCGTGTCTTCACACTTTCTGTGAAGAAAAGAAAAACCAACTGTGAAGCACCAACCTTGAATACATGGGGCAGGCTCTGTTCTGGGTGCAGTTTGCCTGGCTGGCTGTTCTCATCATCCTGCATTGAGTCATCTGGTTCAACAAACTCTGGAGGTTCGGGGGAATGAGTTACCAACTCTTCATCCATATCATCCCCATCGTCTTCCGAAGGAGGCTCAATATCAGACATCCTGAGAGACAATTAAGGTGAGAAAATGCTCAGCGCTGTGTTTTTTTTCTACTAATAAACAGACCAACTTAAATATATCTTAAATGTTTTCACATATAAACCAAAAAACCTGGTAAAAATACGAATATACAATACAAATATTTTTATATTATCTCATATAGATTTTATATAAACGAATAAAAAAGCTGCGTAACTGTTTCGTTAAGTTGTATTCTTTTATTTTATTATTTTTAGCCACGAATTTGTAGATTTTTCTGTCCAATTTCTACAAGTGGCGAATTTGGAAGCAACGGATATATGTCCACTCATATTATCAGACAAATTAACAACATACATATGCTATAATCATATAATAGACATTATGACAATAGACAATTGTCTGTGTGTGTGTCTTTTACCTGGTGTCAATGACAACTGCCCCTGGTGGTTTGGTCTGCTCCGTGGTCATGGTGAAGAGGGTCTCTGGAGAATCTGAGCGAACCATCTGCATCCTGGCAAAAAATGAGGGACAGCATCCACCTGGTAAGACCTGGTAACCTCTTATTAGCAGTTTCTAAGTCATTGAAAGCAATCTTGAAGTTCCAAATGTAACACAATGGACTGTCCAAATGTTTAGGCTGATTTTATTATTTGAAAATTAATTAATATTGGTGTTTACAAGATGATCCCCCCCTGAAAGTGTTTAATCCCCAAAACATCAGCCCTGATGGGGAACGTTCATGAAGCCTTCTGCCGTGATGCGCAAACCATTAGCAGACTGTGGTGCTCTGTGCACAAACACGCACTCCCAGTAGTAATTCTACTGCGTATTGATGCACACAGCTAAAGCAATCTACAGTAATCTAATATTGGCTGTTCACAAGTTACTGCTCAGCAAAACTAGTAGATAACCGTGCACCTTTGAACATGGAAAGGAATCTCCAGTACCGTGCTTTATCTGTTCAGCTCAAGCTATGTTTAAAATGTACTGAAACCAGGACAGTATAGAAGGTAGGAAATTAAACTTGTGTTTGAATTTTGTGAAAAGGTTGTGACTAAACAGCCACTAACAGACTTGGGAGGAATAATGATGAAGAATTGTGGAACTTTTAACAAGACTGCTCAGGTGCAGGTAAAAAGAGGGCAGGATACAGATCATGGCAAAAGTTAAGTCAGAGAAGATGTGAAGCAAAAACACACAAGACACATCGGGAAAATGTTTAACTTTCAAACCATGACACAGTACCCTGTCGCCTCCTGAGCACTCGAATTAGGTAGTACAACAGGCAATGGGGGAGAGAAGACTGCTGCTGCTGCTGCTCCCTCCTCCTCCTCCTCCTCCTCCTCCTCGTCTTCCATCACATCACTGTCACTCTTCATTGATCCATAGCTGGAGGGAGGCCTCATCTTCTTCTTCTTCTCCTCTTCATCCTCCTCCTCCTCATGCTCATGCCTAAATATCCTGAGAGTGACAAAAAGAGCATGTTAATCACCCCTTCTTGAGAATTTGCACGAATCATGTCCTACCAAAAAAAAAAAAGTATTATAATTACATAATAACTGCACTAATTCCATTTTTGGAAGTGAGAATTTATCTATAAAGGATTTATATATATGAAATAAATATGATTTATAAAATGCTTTGATCTGCTTTATTTTTTTAAACTCTTAAACTGTGCCCTGTGCCAGAAAACACAGAGAAGAATCCACAACTTCAAACTGTTGAAAAAAAAAAAAATCACACTGTGTGACAACATAGATGTGAAAATGTACCACTAGCTAAATTTATTTAGTTTTAAAATATATTTTTCTGAAAATAAAAGTCACCTCCATCAGACAGATTATAAATATAATAAAAATGAATATATGTCAATCGAAAGTTTCTATGGTACACCTGATGTTTGTTCTCTGCGTTATAAAGTATATCAGAATGGGCAACTAAAATGATGCAGGGGGCCACCATTTTTCGTTGACATTAGCAGAGGGCCACATAGAACCACACACGTATCCAGATATGATAAAATTGATATTTTAGGTAACTTAACATATTTCATGCTCAAATGCATGTATGTATGTGTAACAGTTGTAGTATTTTTTGCATAAATTGCCATATACGTCAAAGATGGAAGAAAGCTGCAGAACAGCAGACCAACATTAATTGTAAGAACTAATTTTGTTCATTTTTACTCTGCACATTTTCTTTTAATGAGAAACTTGTGGCTTTGCCTGCTGGTGCTGCTGAATGTCCATCTTTGTGCATCCAATCTGCATCAGATGAAAAAGTGTGTCATCCGTGAGCCTGTTTCTCTCTTTTAATTTGATGTGCTTCATTGTTGAGAAACTGCTCTTGAAAATATACGTGCTCCCCAACATACTGGTCATTGAGAGTGCAAACTCTCTGAGGAGTGGAAAACGGGACCGTGAATGCAGACTTCAAAACTTCTCATTGCGCCTCGCTTGAAAAAACAGATCTGACTGCAGGTTGCGGTGTTCCAGCTGCAACTCTGAACGCTGCTCACTGATAGCAGTGGTGAGGGGATCACATAACAAGCTGTTGGAGACTTCTTTTTTGTGACTACAGTGTGCTGTTGTTTGTGTGTGTGTTGGAAAAAGTGATTAAAATATTCTACAAAAACACCCAAAATAAGGTTTTGTCCCAATTATCAAGAATGGATGTATTATATGATTATATGCAAGTGGCTGGTTTTAAATTAGTCTAAACTAGGAGTCTTCAACCTTTTTCAGCCCAAGAGAAAAACAAAACAGAGACCCCCTTGTGTAATCATTGTTTTTTTTAAATGCGTCTATAATAACTTTTGTATTTGCTTTATTCAGCCTTTATTTCACCGTATTAACCTATTTATATACTAGGTTATTAGTCTATATGTGTTTATGACTGATACAAAGTTCATGCATCATGAAATAACTCATGAATACTAATAGTTTTTTGTGTAAAAGTAGTTTATTTTTGCATATTAATGCTTGCAGTTTACTCGATATCATTTTTGTTATATTTTTTTAATTCTCACAAATATTTTTGGTGAAAATTGGCGGACCCACTACTGCAGATAAGACACCCTGATAATCCACGCTGATAATAAAATAAAGTAGTATTTCAAACTGCGTTTTGGCCCAAAAGTGACAGTTTAACTACCATAACTCTTTGTGTAAAGCTGATAGATAAATAAGTTAATAAACAATGCAGCTAATTAAACCATAGTTAGGTGCATTAACAAACAAATATAGATGGTTTAGTAAAAGTTGAGTAACTTCGTCATGTGAAGGTGAAACATGCGTAATTCAAGTGACAGCGGATTAAAGATGGCAGACTGGAGAAACCTGTTCAACACCAACCTTTCAACTTCAGTGTCCGGGTCCATGTCTGTGTGACAAACAGCCTCACACACCAACACCGACGTACCGAGCGATTTAAGTTTTATTTCTTGTACTTTAACTTTTCATCTAAAGCCTGAAAGCAGCACGCTAATGTTACTACAGCTCGTAGGCGGTCACTCTTCCCGGTTACTAACGGCAGCGTTGTTAGGGTAAATAACGCCTCGTGCACGCATTGGGAATTGGTGCTTCCCAGAAAATAATCGAAACAAACCAAATAAACGATAAAATGTGGGATATTATTACTGGAAATCCATTTTAACTTCTTTGCGCTTCGTTATCAGCTCCAACTTTCGTTTTCGAGAGCAGCTTCTTCCGCCACTACTGTACTTCCCCATCACTC
Organism: Collichthys lucidus; assembly: GCA_004119915.2. NCBI lineage: Eukaryota > Metazoa > Chordata > Actinopteri > Sciaenidae > Collichthys > Collichthys lucidus. The sequence goes on from CM014090.1 coordinate 18,881,905, forward strand.
CCTTTCAGAATAAAAGCATGAACCAAATCCACTTATACTGTGTACCTTACTGTAGGATGTATCTTTATAGATTTTGAATCCCAGGGCCTGTCCTAGGTTTTTTGTGGCCCTAATAAAAAGATTTCGTTTGTTCCTTGTGCAGTCAACAAATCGCACATATTGCTAATAACTGAATAAGCGCATATGTACACAAGAGAGATGGACAAATCAATTAACATCAAACGTTTTACTTTCTTTGAGGGGTTGGCAATTTAGCTACAAACAGTAACATTATGTGTAAAGTAAATGAAAAAAAAGACTGTGAAACCTGCAGGATCATTTTTGCCCAGAAAACAAAGAAACTGACAAGCAAAAACAAAAGAGGGATGGTTGGGTAGCTGAACTATTTTGTTTGGATTTGTCATAATTTTCTCGTAATGTCAGAAGTTCTGTGGTCACACATATTGCCTGTATATTTATTGATGACTACAAAGACAATTCAACTTGTGTTTGCAGCCAAATGAAGATATTAACCAGTGGCTCTCTGTAATCCATAAGAACAAGGATGATGATTTGCACACAGGACTATTTTATTTGTATAATATTTTCATGGAGGAGAGGTCTGAGGCTTCCCTTTTATTTCGTTAAAAAGTTTGATTTTGTCATGTTCACTTATGTTATAATACAAGATTTCAGCATTGAGAGCATCATGTGAAAGGGTTAATTATGTGAGTCTCGTGGTCACAGTGTGAGAGCTGAACCCGTACTAACCCATAGTCTAGTTTCATTTATTGGGTAGAGGCAAATTTGAAGCTACAACAACACAAAATATTCTGCTTTTATTCTGAAGTCAGACAGTTTCGTTTTCCTCAGAGTCAGATCAATAACCAGGGTTACATGACCTCTAAATGTATGAATTAATGATTCACGCTTGTATTTCTCTTTGTTCATTCCTAATAGATTTCTGGATGTCTATAGAACTATATGGTCACTGCCACAGCATTTTCCCTGTCATGTAGCAGGAGCTTTACTGTTTGAGGGTTCACCTCAAAGGAAACTGAGTTTACATGATTTTTCTGAAATTAGGTGTCTAAGTACTTTGATGGTATCTATTAGATCTAATGTACAATATATTCTACCTATGAAAATGGGTAATTTAGGTGGGTTACTAACAATTGGGGGGAAAAAAACAAATTAATGAGCTGATAGAAAGAATTACTACTGGTCCTTAAAGGATAATGTTCAGAATTATTAACTGTAGTACTTGAACATATTTAGATACAAATACACTTCCTTAAGTTTAATTTGTGCTCCTTGCCCCCATTAACTCCTAACACCCAATTAACTAGATTAACTCATCTTGCTTAGTGTTTCAAAGTTAGTCATGTCATTTTCTGAACTCATCCGACTTGTTTCAGTTTGCTTCAAAATTGCTACTCGACTGCTCCAATGAGTGGACATGGCTTGTGCATTCAGCAGACATGCCCCACATTCCTGGAGCGGAGAATACTCAGTTTTACCTGATTGACACCTGTGGAGGGGGAGGGGTTAATAACACTTTATTCTTTGGCCTGACAAACCCAGAACACATTTATTTTTACTTTACACAGACTTTAACCAGTACCACAAATGTTGATTCTTATTCTGAATTGTGTCAGTATTGTCGTGACTTTCCCCATGGCTGCCGAAGTGGGTCCGTGGATGCTTGAAAAGAAAAGAGCTGCAACTTGTCCTGGCTTGAATAATAAGGACTTTATTCAAAGAAACAAGTGAGTTTGGGATCCTGATCCAAAGACGTCAGATCTTCATGCCGAATTTTTCAAATTGTTGTACCCCTCTTCTCCTGGGCTAGGTCTTATGCTCACAGGAAAAACATGAATGAAACGGTATGAAAACTGTCTTTAAATAAATTACTGCAAGTTCTTACAAATATGCACTTTATATATTCAGCTGTAATTTTAGGAGATCAATGAAATAGTATAGAAGGCTTATAAGAAAATACACTACTGTAGTATGGGAGGAAGTGCTATTGAACTCCATCTATGTTACAATGTAATGCTATTTTCTAAGTATTTTAATGTTCTGAGGTGAAGTTCTCTTCCAATTTACCTGGGCCGTCCACAAGCTGCATTCAGAGAGTTCACAGAGTCAACACTGAGAACTGCTTAAGAGCCCAGCTAGGTAAAAGTTCACACAATGTGTCATTTAAAAACGGTTTATTAACAAACATGTAAATATAATACAAATAAAGAAGTAAAAATGTAGAAGATTGTAAAAAGTCCTCAAGGACAACATTAAGTCAAAACTTCATTTGTGAAAAGAAACTGAAGCGTAGTGGGACTGTATAGGGAACCCGTCTCCTCACACCTTCATCCTGCGCATCATCTGTGGGATGAGAAAAAAATAAATCAGATGCAACCAACATATTTTATTGCAATGTGACATGTAGTAAAAGCTGAAATCAAGTGCTGCCAGTAGTGCAGTTTGACAGAGATATGACCATATGAAATGAACACACCGTGAGTTATGACATAACATAAGAAACCAACAACCAGACAGAGTGAAGAAATAAACCCCCAGTTACCAAATCAAAGTTAGTGAATCAATTACTTAATTGAACAATATTGACCTTTGGCGACTTCCAGCAAGATTTTCTTCATTTACAGACACATGCTTCTGAAAACAGTGTTCATATTTAGCAGTTACAGAGAAGTAATGACATAGTTCAAATTCTTTCACGCAGTCTTGTGCCATTAGTCAGATTACTAACAATGTACACCCACATAATACATCTCTAGTAGTTTGTGCCTAATGAACTGGAAATCTTGCATATGTTGGTGAAGTTACCAGTTAATTGGGTACCTTTTTACAATCTCATGCAATGTAATACAACAGCTACAATAAGACAAAAGTGAGTTTAGTGAGAATGTACAAGTATTAACGCTCTAGGCTTTGAAAGGATACGTCTATCACTTTTATACCAAAGTCGCAGAGTGGGGCTGTGCATCTGTACGCCTGTTTCTGCACTATGCAACTTTACAATTCACCTTAAAAATACAATTCAAAGTGTGTCCTTTAAAACCCTTACTGAATTTGTCTGTGTGTTAAATACCTTGCGAGCACTAGACGTCAGTCCAGGAGACTTTGCAGTCCTGCTGGTGGCTCGTGGAGACTTCCTCTGTGCTTTAGTCATCTCCTGGGGTGACTTAAAGCCGCCAATTTTGCCTGCCCGTCCCATTCCAGGACGAGAATTTCCCGAAGGTATGTTTTCCTGGCTCCTGTGTGCAAATGTCTGAGCAGGTGACTTCTTTGAACTTTTGCCTGGAGATTTTCGTGTGGAACTGCGCAGTTTATTCAGCCCTTTCTTCAAGTAGTTGCTGTTTTTAGGGGTGTTCTCAACAGTGAACATCATAGACTGCCTCCGCTCAGCCTGAGAGAATAATACAAATGAAACTGTTAGAATATTCTGGTTGAGACTGTGACAAAATAGTGAAGCATACACAATGTTTCATTGTGTGCCATGACAATAGGAATAAAACTGTGTGTGTGGAAATATTACACTCACTGGACTGAGGGCAGGGTGAAGCTGAGAGCTGGAGGATCCAGCCATCACGTTCTTGTTTTTGGGAGTGAGTGGACGGGGGAAGCAGCTGGCCTTAACCTTTTTCTGTCAGATGGACACAGTGAGCAACAAGTTAGGAAAAAGACAAATTTAGAGTTTCAGGAAGTTACAGTTGTGACTCATTTCAACAAGGATTACTCAATTTTGGCATTTATGATAGTGAAAAAGATAAGATTGATGTATTTCACAGTTGAAAAATAGACTTCATTTTCATTTTAAACACTAAACGCCAAGTTATACAATATATGAAAAAAAACCAAAATAAAAAAATGAAAACGAAAGTTAAACATTAAAAAGGTCAAATACACATAAAACTGTAGCTTAGTCAAACATCAAGTGTTAATAGATATTCCTGAGAATACTAATGTAAACCAACCTCAGGAGAAGTTTGATGTACAGACAATGTAGATGAAGACCGTTTTGTGCCTTTTGGACTTTTCAGCTGAGTGCTGACTGTTTTTGATGGCAGCTGGCCCGGCATCAAGGACATACGATGAGAACGAGTACCGGCTGCGGCACCTGTGTGTCCTATCATAAGGGAGTGCCGACGGGAGGCAAGAGAGTCTTGCAGTTGGCTAGGCATCATGGATGCCCGACGGATCGTGTCAGATGGGTCACCCATACGAAGTTCTTCGTCAGTCAAAAAGAAAGCACTATTACGGACAGTCTAGAGGAAGAGACAAAGAGGGATTTTATAAACCTAGTGGGAAATTAATATATGGCAGAAAGTGCAACAATAAAATCACCCTTTACGGCTGCAGTCATAACACTTCAGTATTGGGTAAGAGTGGGCAAGTTTTGCCTGAGCATTATATTCCATATTTATCCCTGTTCTGACAAATAACTAAGAAAATCTTACTTTCACTTTGTGTACATGTGAATGTGTAACTGTAGGGTTGCCGTGTGCGCGCAAAAGTTCCTCTCTACTCACTTCAGACTCTATAGGGTAGCTGCTCTTTAGATGAAGAGGACAGGCCTTGTTCCTGGCCTGGAGCTCGGCAATCCTCATCCAGTCTTCAGGTGCACCATCTGGCTCGTTCTCTGCCCCCACGCAGAATGTACTAGTGGCTAAAGACAAACAGATGTAGAAAAGATACATACACTGTAAGGTTTCAGCTTTAATTCGTGGTACACACCCTACCAGGTAAAGTTCCCCGAGCACCAGTAATTGATAAATTGTGAAAATAGTTGATGAAAATAGTGGTTAGTTGCAGCCCAAATTACAAATTTCCCACATGCAGTTGAAAATAAAAACAAAACAATAACTCTGTTTCTTCTTGTGGGTTCTGCTTTAAAGGTATCTACTTACGCTGTGAATGGATTGTGCTCCGTCTGTAGCCTGGAAGACCGACAAGCTGGTCGCCGGCAGTACCAGACGTTCTGACAGGTGTGTCAAACAGCTCCATAGACACGGGTCGTGTAGAGTGGGCACTGGGGAGGTTTGGATGGGAGCGAGCTGAGGTCATGCTGTAGAAAGTGTCATCACCTTCACCGCCGCCTGGGGTTTTCTACAGATCAGAGTTTAGAAATCACTTACAGCTACAATAACACTGCAGTGGGAGTGTGTGCATGTTTCTAAAAGAAAAGTTAAAGCATCGGAGTTCAACCATTTGAATATAAGTTAAAGAACCCTCAAAATGCACAAATAATTCCAACTTCAATCAGAATGCTCGTATTTGAGAGAGTGAGAAACCACAGTGATTATTAAACTGTACAGAAATTAATCAGCAATGTGTGTTAATGTGAACATGCAAAAATATGCAATAAGTGTGCAAGTGAGTTTCCTCCACCTTGGTCATGGTGATGTTAATAACCTGCGTGGTCCTGCGTCGTTTGACAGACGAAGTTGGATTTTTCCGCGCTGAATCCAGATCCATGTTATTCTCTGTAATGGTCCTAGGTGAAAAAGGGAAAACAAGCATCTCAAGAACAGAATTTTTTATTTATTTTCATACATATTTCCATATATATGGAGTCTGGAGTGAGGACAACTATTGCCTGTTGACAATGTAATGTAGGGCAAAGAAGGATGAGTAAAACCAAGAAATACAAAGACACATCTACAGTAAGTCTTTCAACTGTCAGATGGAAAACATACCTGTTCATCTGTCTGGAACTTATAGGTGTGAAGTAAAGTGTTTCCAGTGATTCGGCCTGTAGACCCCGGCGCTTGGCAGCCAATCGCTCTGAGCTGCGAACAAGTGGCGTGCTTGATTCATCAGGTGCAGAAAGTTTCCTGGAATGGTAAGAAACATGGTGCAGTATTACAATCACAATAGATTCGTACTATGCCTCTGATGTAGGTTTTATGGATTTTCTGTCTCTCTCAAGTATTATTTCTTCCATTTACTTTGTTTGCGTTTGGGTGGACAATGAGACCTCCTTGGTGGGGGCAACCAGTGCATTTTATTTATATAGTTGACAAAAAAAATGTGTATTACCTTGTGGAGTTCAGAGAGTCCTCCAGAGAGCTCTGGTCCAGGCTGTCTGAGCTCATGCTCCTCTTCACTTGGGCTCTAGTGTGAACACTTGAATGTGTGCTGGGAACCTCCAAGTAACACGACTCTGTTGTACTCCTTTCATTTCCATTAATCTTATTCTGTGCCCGCAGGTTGCGGTCAGCGAAGGCCAGCTAAAGGTAAACAAATAGTGATTATATCTGGTTGAAATGCTGCAATATCATTAAACTCTAAATCAGTGGTGTGCAAACTTTTCTTTTTTTTTTTTAAAGAGGGCCAGATTTGACAATGTGAAGATGCCCGAGGGCTAATACCAACATTTTATAAATGAAAAAAATACAAATCACAGACAAACGCACTATTCCGTAATAATTTTGTTCTCATTGTCAGATTTATACAATATCATTCAGAAAGTAATATGTTGTGTCACATTTACAGATACAACACCAGCAGTTATGTCCCATTATATTATGTCTAATTCAAATGCTTCATTTTATATAAATACTATTGTATCGAATATAAATTCAATAAATTACATAATATTATGTCAATCGGAGAAGCTTCAGGTTTCGTGATTGGTCCCCGGGCCTTACTTTGGACATCCCTGCTCTAAATGTTTCATTACTTTAGTGTCCATACATGTTCATATTCTGTTGTCATGTTTCAAAATACAATACCAACCTGTGCTTCCAAACTGGCCACCATGTTCACAAGTCTCTTCTCATTGGTTTGGGCCTTGTCCAAATCCAGTTGAAGCATCTTGTTCTCTATGGTAATGGCCTTAACTTCACGGTCTTTAACCTCTAAAGACTGCTTTAGTTCAGCCACCTCCTCCTGGCTTTCCTGGAGAAGCTGCTTCTTGCTATTGTAATGACTCACTGCCTTCTCCATCTATGGCATTGTGATAAATAAAATCAAAACAAATATCTTTAGCATTAATGTCCTAGTCCAGACTGACAAATATACAGATAGTGCAGAAAAAAGAGGAGCCGACGTTTCTGGTCAATAACAAACAGAAAGGTAAAGAGCAAAAAACAAACACTGAAAATAAGTTGTGAAACTGAAATGTGCTATGTTATGTGTTGATTGTTTTTTGTCACACCTACCTGTGCCTTGTAGTGTTCTACAGCTTCTGATTTGGCTGAGAGCTGCTCCTGAAGGTCTCTCTTCAGAATCTCAATTTGTTCAGCTTTTTCTCTCCCTTTCAAGAGTTTCTCCTTCTCCATTTTCAGTGTTTCCAACTCCTGTTGTAGCACTGATTCCAGTTTATGAGAGGCCAGGTTCTCTCTCTCTATGGCCTGATTGGCTTGAGCAAGTCTGTCCTTCTCATAGACTAGGGCTTCCTGTCGTTTCTCCAGAGCGCTCCAATCCTTTTCCACCTGGAGGATCCTGGCCATCAGTACTTCTTTTTCTTGAAGGAGAGCTTCCTTTTCCTTAAATGTAGCAACCTGTAACTCCTGTGCAGCTTGGGTCTGTGCATTTACTGTGACAAGCTGCTGCTGGAGGTGGTCCATCTGCTGTGCAGACTCCATCTGAGTTTGAAGTAACATCTGCTCTTTAGCCAGAAGATTTAGAGAAATTCTTTCCACTTCCTCTTTCAGATTCTGGATCTCATGTTGAAAAACATCTGTCTGTTTGGAGTTCTCCTCCTTTATCTGAGCTAACATTTTGTCATTGACTTCAGCTTCCTCTTTTGCTTTTTGAACCAAGTTAGCTTGAGTAGCAACCTCCTCTCTGAGAGTATTCATAATTTGGTCTTTATCAGCTACGAGAGTATTGGCAGCAGACAACTCAGTCTGGAGCATCTGAAGCTTCTCCTCAGCTTTGAGAAGGAGGCCGTCTTTGTCACTCTGAGACTCTTTTACTTTTTGAATCTCTTCTTCTTGTGAATGAATCTGTTTCTGCAGAATCTCCACTTGTTTGACTTTCTCCTGTAGGCTTTGGAGTGCCTCCCTCTGTTGAGTATTTTCTTGTTTTTGTTGAGCCAGCAGATCTTCCTTGGACTGCATATCCTCCTCAGCCTCTCTCAGTGAGGAGCCAAGAGCCTCCACCTGTCTCTTTAAATCTTGGATCTCTTGATGTAGTATTTCTGACTGCTTCGCACTGTCAGCCTTGAGCAATGTAATCTGTTCCTCTTTAGCTTGGATCTCCTCTTTCAACTTCCTCACCTCTCCCTCAGAAGCTGACAGTTGTTGCTGTAGCAGCTCCTTTTGGTGAGTGCTCTCCTGCTCCTGTTTGGTGAGCATGACCAGCTGAGTCTGAACCTTGTCCTCAGCCTTTGCGAGTGATTCAGTCATATTCGACAGTTGGTTTTTGAGACCAGTGATATCTTTCTGTAGCATCTCAGAGTTCATTGAGCCGTCTTTTTGTAGTGTGGTCAGCTGTTCCTCTTTAGTCTGGATCTGCTCCCGAAGCTCTCTTATCTTCCCTTCAGAGGTTGTCATTAAGATTTGAAATTGATCTTTTTCCTGAGAAATCTGCATTTCCTTCTGAGTCAGCAGGTTTTCTTTTACCTGTACCTGCTCTGTTACAGTCTTCAAGGATTCGTTCAAACTTTGTACTTGGTCTTTAAGAGTTTGGATCTCATTCTGTAGGACTTCTGACTCCTTGCAGTTCTCAGCCTTCAACAGGTTTACCTCGCCCTCTTTAGTTTGGATCTCCTCCTTCAACTGACGGATGTCCTCCTCAAGAACTGCACTGTGCTTTCTAAGTTCCTCAATCTGCAGAGTTCTCTCCTGCTCCTGCTTGGCGATCAAATCTTCTTTGGCTTGAACCTGTTCCTTGGCAAGTTCAAGAGAAGTGCTCATACTTTTAATCTGTTTATTCAGACTTTCGATCTCCTGCTGTAGCGATTCAGAGTGCGTAGAGGTCTCAGTCTTTAACAGAATTAACTGCTCCTCTTTTGTGTCAATCGCTGCATTTAGCCTCTTCACCTCATCTTGAGATGCTACCATCTGCATCTGGAGTGCTTCCATGTCTTGGGTGCTCTGTAGCTGCTGTTCAGCAAACAGGCTTTCCTTGGATTGCAAAGTGTCCTCAGCCTCTCTCAGCGAGGAACTAAGACACTCAACTTGAATCTTTAAATCTTGGATGTCTTGATGTAGTATTTCTGACTGCTTTGCACTGCCAGTCTTGAGCAGTGTAATCTGTTCCTCTTTAGCTTGGATCTCCACTTTCATCTTCCTTAGCTCTTCCTCAGAAGATGACAGTTGTTGCTGCAGCAGCTCCTTTTGGTGAGTGCTCTCCTGCTCCTGTTTGGTGAGCATGACCAGCTGAGTCTGAACCTTGTCCTCAGCCTTTGCGAGTGAGTCAGTCATATTCGACAGTTGGTTTTTGAGACAAGTGATATCTTTCTGTAGCATCTCAGAGTTCATTGAGCCGTCTTTTTGTAGTGTGGTCAGCTGTTCCTCTTTAGCCTGGATCTGCTCCCGAAGCTCTCTTATCTCCTCTTCTGAGGCTGTCATTAAGATTTGAAATTGATCTTTTTCGTGAGAAATCTGCATTTCCCTCTGAGTCAGCAGGTTTTCTTTTACCTGTAACCTGCTCTGTTACAGTCTTCAAGGATTCGTTCAAACTTTGTACTTGGTCTTTAAGAGTTTGGATCTCATTCTGTAGGACTTCTGACTCCTTGCAGTTCTCGGCCTTCAACAGGTTTACCTCGCCCTCTTTACTTTGGATCTCCTCCTTCAACCGATAGATGTCCTCCTCAAGACCTGCACTGTGCTTTTTAAGTTCCTCTATCTGCAGAGTTCTTTCCTGCTCGGACATCAAATCTTCTTTGGCTTGAACCTGTTCCTTGGCAAGATCAAGAGAAATGCTCATACTTTTAATCTGTTTATTCAGACTTTCGATCTCCTGCTGTAGCGATTCAGAGTGTGTAGAGGTCTCAGTCTTTAACAGAATTAACTGCTCCTCCTTTGTGTCAATCTCTGCATTTAGCCTCTTCACCTCAGTCTTGAGATGCTACCATCTGCATCTGGAGTGCATTCCATGTCCTGGAGTGCTCTGTAGCTGCTGTTCAGCAAACAGGCTTTCCTTGGATTGCAAAGTGTCCTCAGCATTTCGCAGCGAGGAACTAAGACACTCAACTTGTGTCTTTAAATCTTGGATCTCCTGATGTAGTATTTCTGACTGCTCTGAGCTTTGGTGTTTCAACAGATTCATCTGTTCCTCTTTGGTCTGGATTGCTTCCTTCATGTTCCTTACTTTCTCTTCAGAAGCAGATAGTTGTTGCTGGTGGAGCTCAGTCTGTTGAGCACTTTCCTGCTCCTGCTTTGTAAGTATGACCTGCTGAGCTTGAACTTGTTCCTCAGCCTTTCTAAGCGAGTCACTGAGTCTGTCTAGTTGGTCTTTTAGACCTTTGATTTCTTGCTCCAGTGATTCGGCCTGTCGAGAACTGTCATTCTTTAGAACAACGAGCTGTTCGTTTTTCTCCTGTATATCCTTGTTTAACTTCTGAACCTCCTCTTCACAGGCCACAATCCTGTTTTTGGAGTGCCCCCCTTTGTTGAATATTGTCTTGTTGGGTTTTAGCTAGTAGATCTTGTTTAAGTTGTATTTCCTGCTCAGCCTGCTTGAGGGATGAGCTATGGTCTTCCACTTGGGCAGTTAAGGTCTGGATTTTATTGTTAAACATGTCTTGCTCATTAGCCTTCTCCAGAAGTAGTTTGGAATACATCTCGTCTTTGGCCTGAATTTCATTTTTGTCACTTTTAGTTTCATCTGCAAGAATATCAACTTCTTTTCTGAGATTGTTAATTTGTTGGTCTTTATCAGCCAAGAGAGAACTGACAGCACATAACTTTGTCTCAAGATCTTTCATATTTTCTTCAGCCTGCTGGAGAAGGTCTTCCTTCTCTTTCTTAATTTCCTTTAGAGTTTCAACTTCTTGTTCACAAGCAGCAATATGCTGTTGTAGTCTGGTCATCTGCTCCTGTTTTCTGCTGCTCAACTTTCTCAAGCTGAAGCTTTAGATCCTGGATCTCTTCCTGAAGGACTATTCTCTGCTCACTGATCTCCTTTTGCAGTTTGTCTAAAATTTCATCCTTGGCTTGAATCATTTCTTCAGCTTGGGACTTTTGTTGCTTTAGGAGATCCATCTGCTTATTCATTTCTTCTTGATACTCTGCCAGGTGTTGTTTTTTGGTCTCAATCTCTACCTCAGCTATTTTCAGAGAGCTGACTGTGCTCTCCAGCTTATTCTTTAAACTGTTGATTTCAGTCTCAAACATTTCCCTCTGTCAATTTAAGAAAAGATACAATTAGTAACCATCTAATGCAAAAGGCAGACTTAATATTATACATTTAAATAAAACATTTCTGAATGCATTTTCATGATACATTTGTGAGCTTTAAGATGCAATTATGGACTTTACCTCTATTACAGGCCCCATATTCTCTCCTACTTCTTCCATTGAAGCCCTGCTTAGTTCGTCCTCCAAACAGGAAATCTTTCCCTGGAGTATCTGAATTTGTTCAGTCAGTAGCTCCTGAGAAACAATGAGGCAAAGTGTATTAAAACTAATTTGTGTAGAACCCAAAATGTTACATATAGAGTGTATAATAGAGTAACTAAAAATAGAATGACAGATTCAAAACAACAGTGTGCTCTTCTTCTACAGTCAAACTTATCCTCACCTGACAGACTAATCACACAAACAATTAAGGGTACAGAAGCATTACTATACATTGATGACAGGGTTGAGGGAAGAAAAAAAAAAACATTCAGCACAACTTAAGGATTAAGAAATTATTCAGTGAACCAAAAGCCTGGTGCTAACTCAACTTCTGTTGTCAGGATGCATCTACCTTTAGAGCTGTAGCTTTGTTGAGTTCAGACTCCAGGTGATTTATTTTGCTTGTCCACTCCTCCTGGGCAGATGCTTGGTTTTCTGTCAGCCTGCCGACTTCTGCCTCAAAGATGGCCAACTGTGAACACACTGCTCTCATCTGTGAAAATATACAAAGAAAGCCTTTACAATCTGTATCAAGTGAAAGTTTTGGTTACACATTGACACAGTGTAATGTGAAAGCATTGCTACTAGTAATGAACCCACTGAAATCACCAGCATACTCTCATGACCTAGTTTAAGAGGAAGGTTGTAGGCTGCTAAAAAGGTTGCACATGACTGTTATTGATTGCCCTCCCACTTATGAGGTGATTAGCAAAGAGAATACATTTCACAGAGGAAAATTTACAGTATGTGTCATTACCTGGGAAGAGAGTGCACCATTTTCATCTGTGAGCTCATCCACTTTGCGCTCCATAAGTGAGGAGGTACTCTTTAGGTCTTTATTTTGCTTTAACATCTCATTAAAACGCATCTGTAACCTAAAACAGAACAAAAACAGTTAGCAAAGCAGTTTCACACCAAATGTGTAACATTTTAAATATATTTAGGTATTAAATACATTTGTTATGCATAGATAATGTAAGATTCATTTCAACTATATACATATACATGCCGTTGTATACATAGAAAATATTGCTGTAGTCTAAAGAAAAGAACATTTTGTAACTTTTATGCTACCAGCTCAGTCTATTTTATTTTTAAAAATGGACATGGGTCGACTAAGAATGATAATTAATAGGTGTCACACCCTGTGGTAGAACATTATTCACAAACTCAAGTACTTACGTGTTGTTCTTGGTCTCAAGCTCATTGATTTGTTCCCTGATAACCTGCTCCTCATCTGTGTGTTCTTCTTTCAGCTTATCCAGGCGGTACTGTAGCTGATTAATACAGGTCTCTGGAAAAACAAAGTATAAAATATAGTTTAATTTGGAGAAGGGGGGAAAAAAATAAACAAAATATGCAGAGTGTAAAACAAACAGCAAAATAGAAATGCATATAATTTTATGTCTCATCAAGCTCAAGATTTTTTGTTATCCAAACACTTTAATGTGATACCTCTCTGTGCAATGAGTGTAAGCTTGCTGGCCAGTTCCCTCTCCAACCCATCTCTGTAGTCTCTGTCCTTGATCATCTGACGCTGCATTTTTCTCATCTGAAATTTGGGTGTGTTCATGATATCCTGCAGAGGAGACTTGCTGTAGGAATAAAATCAGATCATGCAAGGTAGAGATTTATCATCAAAACTGATAGCATCCCGTCAACTTACAAACATACATGGGTATGGAGTAAATGAAAGTATGAATATTTAGATGATATGCAACTACAAAATTAGTCATTTTGTTATGGTGTGAAAACTTAGTTACTGCAGGTTTTCATTACAATGCAAACAAATCTGCTTATGTATATTATTTAGTCAGGCTGAATGTCTTTCAAAAAGGAGAAATGCAGCTGAAAATGTCTAGTAATACGGTTACTAAGTTAATGACAACAGTGAACTTATTTAACTTATATTTCTCTCCATAATGCCAAAGGAAACTCTTAGGAAGAGTTGTGTTATGTATCTTAATGTTCGTTTATCCAAACTGTACTACATTTTTTTGAAATGTTTCATGAACATGCATAAACTTTGGCTGCAAAATGTCCTTGTTCACATTAGATGAATACGATAAGCCTTATGTTGGAATAAAATTGAATCTTCAAAATACCTGACTGAGGAAGAAGCCACAGTTTGCATGTCGACAAATGTGATTTTCTGTGTGCGGTGGAAGACGGGGGAGTCATCTGAGAGCGGGGACATAGATGACACGCTGGAGCTAGAAGTGGTTGCTGATTGCTCAAATATTTCACGGGCAACAGGCAAATCTGAAATTTGGTGTTTTGACAGATTTTACAGTTTGCATGTTAAATTTAAACCAGAAATCTAGTGTTATACAGAAGCATTGCATGTGACACTAATGTCTGTTAATATGGCATATCATGTGAAAATGGAAGATTAAAAAATAAATAAATAAATAAATGTGTGACTTACGTCTCCGTGCCAAATATGAATCCAGGTTACTGCTCAAATAAACAGAGTCCTCGCTTTCCATCACATAGCTTCCAGTTAGGGTGGCAATCTCTCGCTAACAAATGAGAGTGGGGATATATACAAATTGGCACAGAAACAAACAGTAGCAAAATACAAAACGTAATGAATGAAATGTGATGCATTTCTGTGGTAGACATGAGACAGTTCGCCAGAGATCACTTACCTCTTCATCGATTTTCAACATGTGTACAGTAGAACGCTCATTCATGAGGTCGTGGTAAATGAGACACAAAAGCACCTGGTGGCATCACAAAGAATGAATCAGAATGGGTATATTTCTGTGTCTCTGTCTTTTTTTAATTGATGTCTTACTCTTATGTATACCTTTGCAATTTCTACTGTTAGGTTGATGCCATCTCTTATGTTGTCCCACGACAACAGAGTGCCTTGGGTTGAACTAAATCTGCAGTCCCCTAACAAACAAAGTAGACAGAGATAGGTTAATTCACAAATGTCAACAATATTCAACATCCATCTGCCTGTTAGGCTTAAAAAGCAGTTTCACATAAACAGAAAAGTTGTAGTCAGGGTGTGTTCTATCCACTTTGACATCACTGTCTGGCATCTTTACAGGTGCAACCAAACATACTTCAGACCACACCCAACAGTGGTGCAGGGTGTGGTCCAAGGTGCAACATTAGAAAATCAGAGGAATCAGTGCTTTTAATCTAATTTAAAAAAAAAAACAATTATCAGTTACAGAAACACAGGTTTTTGCGTACTTAATCACAGTCAAATGAGAATATCAGTATCAATTTGATTTACATGCAGTCAGTACAGTGCGAGGACATGTTACTTCCTTAGCACAAAGACTACGTCAAATCTTAGATAAAAGTGAAGACTGTCACATTTTCAATAAACGTGGGCTTAAATCACACTTTTAAAAAAAGCAACAGGCCTATTAGGTAAAAGGTGGAGAAACCTTACTTTCCACAAAGTCTCTAATGAGCTTGAATCGATCCTCAATGCCACTTGAACAGGGGGTGGGCTCCTTTTTCCTTAAAATTAAAAATACAAAAAAATAAAATAAAAAGGTTTATTCCAACGAATAAGGATTTGTGTTATTTCAAGGAGCCAGTAACAAGATAAGCATGTTTAAAGTATGTCGTAATGTAGTTCAACAGTCATTGACCTTCCCTTGTTTACACAGTGCAGAGAGTTTACCATTGCTCCAACTTACAGCATATAAACAACTTTAAGTAAGTGTGTCCCATCTTGTAAATCGTCAATGCGTATTTCTCGGTCGGACAGTTTAATACTGTTAACCTGTATAAAAAAAGAAAGAAAAAAAAAAGACAGACAACAAACCGGTTAAATAATACTGCAAATATACAATAAGCCCTGCAGGAGTTAACATATTTACAGACAACAAACCGGTTAAATAATACTGCAAATATACAATAAGCCCTGCAGGAGTTAACATATTTACAGACAACAAACCGGTTAAATAATACTGCAAATATACAATAAGCCCTGCAGGAGTTAACATATTTAAACTCTATAAGCACTATTATCAACTTACCCAGCCGAGAAGAGCTTTAACACCCAAATTCATCGCCATCATGGCGGACCCTTTATCTCAAAGGGATTTCAACCTGAAAGCGAAAAAACAAAGTTTTCACCAACTAGTGCTTTCATATTAGCACATTTGTACTGATTTAACAACGCATTTTTTTCATCGTTCATCATCTAGACTCAGAATGAGATAGTTAAAGTTGCTTAAACAGTTGCTCTGAATTAGTTCAGTGTCAGGTTGACATTAGTGTTAACCTGTATTCGTTGGCTAACAGTTACAGTAAGACAGTTACAGTAATTTAGCGAGTGTTGTTACTTCAAGATTAACGGTAATAGAAATATTACCTCCGAACAGTGACTCACCTTAAAAGCCGAATAACTTGTTTTTCTTCTGTGTCGTATTTAGTGGTTATCTGAAGAGAAGTGCAGCCTCTCTGTCCGACTACATGGAGCCACTGCTGCGAAATAAACAGTCCCACACACAATTCAAAAAGAGCTGCTCAAGATTGAACCAGCCAATCCGCTTCGACAAGCCGACGCATCTGAAAATGGGCAATGTTGATTGGTTAAAAAGCCGGAAGTCAACTGAGAGCCGCGCTCGTTTTCTACACCCGGTGCTCGGTTTCGAGACGGGCGGGGAACTCACTGTCAGTGGCGGGGCATAGCCGATAAAAAAGTCCCATGTATTTAAGAGTGCTCATAATTACATTTTTAAATTTTGTTTTAGGTTCTTTCGCGTCAGCATTGGTTAATTTGCAGCGTGTAAAAGCTTTTTTCTAACATGAGTGCAAACTGCTGCTTCCGCAAACCCAGCTGAATTTCGGTGTACGCCGGAATACAATTCAAAAACAGTTTTTAGAAAGCCAGAGAAACACACCAAATAGTTTCAATTAACTCATTCATTGATTCAGTAAAAAAAATCATCGTATTGTGCTAGAAACTGACGATCAAGCGCCACCAACGACGGCATAAAGAACAAAGCAACTCAGTTCTAGATAGACTAAATAGATAATATAAAACTACAAATCCCATAGTGTATCTGTTCGTTTCCTTAGCAACGAGTTGTTGTCTCGTCGACAGTTAAACCCATATAGACTGGAGAGGTTTCTTAAGTTGACTTAAATAGCCAACAAGTGTGTTCCTATTATTATTGTTAGTATATTATACGTAGTTTGTCGGTAAGTGTACGATATTTGTCAAGTAAATAACTAAATACCCGCTGTAGAAATGTATTTTATAGCCGCTGCGTATGAAGTGTGTTTGGAAAATACATAAAACCTAATGCAAGCTAATTATAATGACTACAATTAAAATATATTTGTGTTTATATTTAACCGTTTAATTAAATCACTGGTGTTTGATGGGTCAAATTGTGACGTCACTGTCCTCCCACAGGTGAGTGGATCTGTTACAGGTGTGAATATGTATGGAGCTCCAGTGGATTTATCTTTTAAACATATCAGCAGTTTGGCAGGTAGTACACCCTATCTATTATAACATGTTGGTCTCTTCAGTTTATCCTTGTTCTACTTTACACTATTGTTTATTTCCTGTATTATCACTATGACATTATTATTGGGGACTAACTGCACTGTGCTAAACTTATTCATAGGCTGTGTTATTCTTTTATTCTCTTATTATTTCAAGCATTTGATCCTTCAATTAATTGCATTTCCCAAACAGCTCAGGATAACTTAATGACTGCAATGCATCATCATAATGAAACATCAACATCACCATCAACAAGCTGGTACTTCATATTCTCTGTATTTATTTTATTCGTTTCTTTGTTTTTTTTAGACTCTTGGAAGGAGGAACCAAGCAGCGGTCTGCGACCTTTAAAGAGAAATTCAGAGATGAAGTACTTAAGCCGGTCCCTGCGTCTGAGTAACAACAACATCACTGACCTTTGTGACCTCCAGAGGCCTGTTAGTCACTTCCTGGCTGAACCATCACAGCTCGCCTGGCTGGACCTCTCGTTCAACAAAATCTCACACATAGATCAAGTAAAGTTCCCCTTTCCAGTGGCTTGTTTGCATGTTTGCTCGCAAAGTGGCTTAGCTGTCTCACTTCTTTCTGTCACAGTAAACATGTAATATGATTTTGTGTTCCAGGTTTTGTGTGAGCTGCGTGAATTGCGCGTGTTGTATCTGCACGGCAACAGCATTTGTATTTTGTCAGAGGTGGACAGGCTGGGAGTGCTACCACATCTACACACCGTCACTCTGCATGGAAATGTCATAGAAACCAACAAGGCTTACAGGTGGAACAAATTTACCCCAAACACTAGCACACACACATCCTGCCTAGATGTAAAATGTTTGGAACACTCTTAACTCTCAGCCATGAATGAGCATAGATGCTCGAGGCACCTAGCACTAATCAACAACTGTTGGTGTTTTTCTTAATACAGAACTAAATACAGTCAGATTCAGCTCCTCATACTGTCAAAGAGAGGTTTACTCTCATGCTACAAGAGTGCAATTAAACTGTGAACGTGTGTGTCTACGTGAGACACGAATGCTTGGCAGGCATGTAGGTGCATAATATTCTAACAGGTGCTTGAATGCATATCAAGCTCATATTACATATCCTAGTCTGCGTAGCAACACTGGTCACACACACTCAGAGAAAGAGGTGCTGCTGGTTCAAAGTCTATTCCAATGAACTAATTTCTCTTATGTTTCTCATGATACTGGTGTGTGTGTGTGTGTAGCAACAGCAACGAAGAACTTTTCATGGAGTTTGCATAGCTATACACTGCTTCAATATTTAGTTTGTATTTTCGGATAAATAACTGAATGCATGTGTTTTTTGGGGCTTTTAGGAATCGTGTGATTTCTGCTTTGCCCCAGTTAAAGACAATGGACTTCAGTGCTGTGACACACCAGGAGCGACTATTGGCAAAAATTTGGCATCACAAGCGAGGACGAAGCGGCAAGGAAACTCTCTAGTGACTGCTCCATTGTGGTTTCACCCAGACGTTCTGTGCTCCACATCCAGTGTAGAAAAACCTGAAAAATACTAAACGTATCATCTGTGGTGAAGTCAGCACTGTTTAATGCTTTAACCCTCCAAAACAGTCTTTTGGTTGAAAAAACAGGGAGGAAAATGACAAACTGTAAATTCTCTAACATTGTTGTGTGTCTATATATTTGAATATTGTTATGGATTATTTTATTATAACAAAGTTGTGTACCAGTTATTAATGTTAATGACCGTCTCTTTAGCATTACTGAACCAAATAAATCACAGATATGAGACTGTTTATGTTGTATTCAGTAAGACAAGTGGTTCTGTTGAAAATTTTTAATGAATTAATTAAACCAAAAACAAACAAAAAAAACTTAAAACTTTTTGGTACTAGCCTAAGATATAACAAACATATTTCAGGTAGTATAACACATTTGAGTAACAAACAAACAAAAAAAAAAAAATGCCAAGAACCCTATTGCAAAAAGCTCAAATCAATTGTGTGGTTGAAATAATCACAGCCTTGCAGATCATCCCTTTAGAGACTCAAGAGCGGCTCACCGTGCTCCCTGCCCACGCGAACAGTCGCGTGCTCTCCTCTGAAGAGCAAATATACAGTTTAAAAACACAAATAAATAATCACAGCCCTAACCTCAGGGATCATTTTATCTGCGGTGGTACATAGATTGTTAACGCTCACCCACACTGCTACAATGGTTAGTTTCTGATTAATATGAACAACTCAATCATATTACAATCTGCAGCGAAAAGCTTTGTTTAAAAGCTGACAAACGCAAGCCTTGAAAGTGTTCTTGCGTTTCATAAAAACGTTCCTTATCACCACAAGATCTTAGCCAATCTTGACCAATGCGCTGTCTATGAAAAGAGGAATTTCATACAATCCATCATCAGTTTTTATACTCAATCAGAAAATTCTGTACAAAGAAGGCATGAATACACAATATCTGTCCCTCGACCATCCACCCACTCCCTTCATCTCTGTATCTGTCTCCAAGGCTATTGAATAAGTGAAGTTCTGGGATTTGATTTAGAGAGTTCATTTTGTTAGTGCTAGAAAATTGCAGAGGACACATTACTGTCTGTAAACTGGAGAACTTGTGCCCCAAGAAAGCTCCATCTTCTCCCACCCCTAGTGACATAAGCAGGCTCACCTGGCACCCTTCTGCTTGTGTTTCCATCCTCACCCACCAGAAGCCACCCACTATGGACTGGTCACTCATGATTTGGCCTCAACTAGAACTGATTACACACTGGACAACAAATAACCGGCCAGACCCGTTTCACTGTCAGTTTTTAAACATTACAGTGAATTAAATTTCGTAAAGTCAGGTTGGTTTAATGGTTCATGTTAAAGTTGTGGTAGGACGTGGTTCTTGGTGCAGGTTGCCTCTAGATCACTGTGGGATGTTTGATGTTCATATCTTGCCAGCATTCAACAGGACTGAAGTACAACTTTCTAAATTATAATCACATCTTTTACCTCAAAGAGGAAACAGTCTGTCTTTTTGACCTAAATTTTTCCCCCCTTTTTGCTGTCCAAGGAGAAAAACTGACTGAGGCATGGGCAGAGCTAAGGACATATGAAGTGCAAAATATAAGCCATGTTGCAAGTTTTTAATCCAGGTAAATGGCTAAAATATGGCACCCGTTCCAGGTGAGATTATATCAAGTATAATGCCAGCTCTGTTCCAGGTGAATACAATGTACATTCGTCTATGCCTTTGGAGAACAGTCTGGCGTGTGGAGTTATTCTTGCTTGCCTGAGTATACAGGCTAAGGAAAAAAAAATAAAGATACGACTGAAAACTGTTAAAAGATAAGATGGATCACCAACAAGGATGAATGATGATTTTTCCACAGCTGCTTCTGACAAAGCATGTGATTCACACGTTAAGAGGAGGCCTTGTTGTAAAATATGAGACCCCATTCACACCCCAATGGCCCATCTACAGTAAACCATCCTTCCACAGCCCATGATGACAGGCAGTCACTGAACCATAACTAAATACACTAAATGACATCCATAGGGTGCATTCCTACATCATCTTTCTCTTTGTAGCTGTTAGAGGCATAGCTAAGAAGCACAAGGAGCAAGATGTTTTAATAAAGGGTGGGCTGGAGGGTGAGGATGCAGAAGTGACACAGAGAGAGCAGGATGGGAGGAACAATATGTAGCCAGGGTCACAGAATCAGGGAATGGCAAACTGGACCACTAGTTCTTCTTTAGCATCCACTTTGATTTGCGAGATTGCACTGTAAGCATACGCTGCTATCTTGGACACCTGCAGAGAAAGAGAAAGACAGGTAATGTTAAGTTCATGAGGAGGAGTGTGCAAAACATCGCGTATTCACAATTTAACTGAGTAAGAAAACAAGACTAGTTGAAATAAAAACAGTGTCAAGAGAAAAGCAGAAGATATCAGCAAGATCTATTTTTAGCCACACATTGAGTCACACACCCCCACACACTGAAATACCACACAGCCACACATGTCGCATACTGTTTCCAAAAGAGTCGCTGATGTTAAATGCAGCCAACATGGAAACAACACATGCCAACATATCTTCCGTGTGCGCGTGTATGATTACCTGCTGAACATCTGAGTACGGCACCAGGTCACTCGCAAGCACTTGGTGGGGCTGGCTGGTGAGGGAGGGCAGAGCAAGTGCTTTCTTCTGGGGCAGACTGTTGCTCAACACAGCCAGCTTTGTACTTAAAAAACAACCAAAAAAGACAACACTATATTCAGTATCTGTTTAAGTTTAAAACAATTTGGCTCTTATGTGTTTTAGTCTAAACATAGCTGCCAGTAGGTGTCACTGTATCTGAGATTTAAGGGAATGTTTGAGGTAGTGCACCTAAGCTGTTGCAAGTTTGTTTTAGTTAAAATCACTTTCCCAATCACGTTCTGGAGTTGTTGAGTTAGTGTTGAAATTTCAACCGTTTGCTTGCAGTTTCATCTCCAGCTACATTTAACCTAACCGCAACCACAGGTGTCCCCACCAACCAGTACATGTCTTTAGATATACAGCTGGCTCATTTTTTTAAAAGTATTTCAGTGATTTGAAGATCTTTCCCATAAGCTTTAAATTCATGAGATACAACCAGGCAACACTTGAAGTACCGTACAGTCCGCACACAATAAACATAGCAAATGTTATCATTTTATGGCTCTAGCAACTAAAATGCCAATGCTATCTTTACAATTTATAGGCAACCTGTGCATGAGTCAGCTGGTCAATGACAACTATCTTCAGATAATACAGACTGATTCATCAAATTTAAAAAGCCAACTCTTACATAGAAACCCGGACCCTTTCCATACCCATCCACAGAAAACTGCAGAAGAGCAACAATCTCCTCTAACAAATTTCACACAACAGCTCACCCACATACCTGTATTGCCGAGCTTTGTCCATATATTCATGCTGCTCCATCATGACAGAGTCAGCTGCTGAGACGTCAATGATGTTCCTGATAAGACAGAGTAAATAATGGCACGTGCATTAAATAACAGCACGAATTACTGATTTATTATGAAGTAACACAAAAGCTGGATCTGGCTAGTCTAAGCATGCATGACTTACTGTGCCGTCTTGGTGAGGATGGATGTGAGGAGCGCCT